>CM045496.1:17109024-17709024 GCA_024704745.1 Rosa lucieae | reverse complement strand
TACAACTTAACGACAGAAAAGAAGGGTACATCTAACCCTGGAACTTCCTTGGAGTGCCGATCGAGCGATTCAACAGTTTGGAAGAACTCACCGGTCAAATCAAGCTTCTGCTCCTGAATACAGGTCAACTGAATAGACAATAAGTGTAAATGGTTTTCTATTTTTTTTTTTTGGGTACAAAAGTAATTTACTGATTGATACATTTAGGTTTTAGCTTTTCTATTGACCTTTAATTTAGAAATGACTATTCTAGCTAGGTACCATTTGGGCTTGTAAAAGTGACTAAGTAATGAAATAGCATCCAGATATCCTTAATTATTGTAAGCTTATGGAATCTGATGTCTGAGTGGTTTTGGTTGAATTTATGGCCAGAGTGATCAAATTGGTGGCTTTGGAAGAAAATGTATTTCAGTGTTCATCATTTTTCATGTTTTGAGCAATGTGATCACTAATTAGAATGGCATAAGCTGGAACAGATATCTTGTTAGTGTTATTTAAAGTGGGTGAATCAGTTCGATATTTGTTTTCTTTGCAGGCTACTCTTTACTAACCTCGGTGGAGAACGTCGGTTTGCATCCATTGTTGCAAAGAGATTACAATCTCTTGGAGCTCTAACTCAGGGTGATCGCAGGTTAGCTGAATTTGATTCAGTAATTTTATAGCCATTAAGTAAACTTTGTCCTGTGATTCATTATGTGGTCTGATGGATTGCAGGGCAGGCCCATCATTGAGTGCCTATAATTATGATAGTGCGTATGGAAAGAAGGCATTAATATTGATGTATAGAGGAATATTGGAGCAGGTTTTTATGAACTTCTCCTGGCAAATAGTTTAGTTACTTCCAAAATAAATTTCTACAAATAAACATTCAATTATAATGCAAAATAACTAGAATTCAATGTCCAGGAAGCTCTGCCTGTTGTACCACCAGGATGTTCATCTGAAGACCCGGAGACAATCCAAGATTTTATTGAGGAGGCAAGAGCTGCTCTTGTGTTTGTAGGAATAATTAGGGATGGTAATCTTTCTAAGAACATTTATATCTTATCATAGTAGATAATAAGTTGGTGGCGAAGTCAGTATCTTTTTTTCCTAATACATTGCTAATTTTATAAGTTTAATAGCCTAAAATACCCCTGGGAATAACAAAATGTCAGTTCCCCCGGCTGCTTTTAGCCAATTTGCACTTCTAACTCTCTGAAATGACCAACCTGTCCCTTCCAAATCCAAAGTTCCATCCATCAATCAGTCAAAAGAAAATGATCCTGTTCCCACTTTACCCTTAATAAGTTAATAAGATATAAAGATTATATATATTTTTAAATAAGTTTTAATTTTATTTATTTATTTATTTATTTATTATTATTATTTTTTTTTTGGGAAAATGAAGCTACAAAAATACCCTCCAACATGGTACTTTGTACAGAATGATGGATGGAAACTTTAAATTGACAGAGTGGGGAATATTGGGACAAGCGAATTGGCTAAATAAAATCAAGCAGTGAAAATTGTCAGTTCACTAGTGCAATGGGGCTATTTTGACTATTAAGGCAACTATATATCACTTCATTATAGTTAGATTTGGATTATCTATGCTGATTGCCAGCATGCTGTTCCTTTTAACTATATTCTGTGCTTCTGTTGATGATATCCCTGTATGTGATGTAGCTAAAGATTCTGGCAAGCTCTCTGGCCGTGTAGCTGATTCAGACATGCATGACGTCGGACGTTTCCTCAATCGGATTTTAGGATTGCCACCTAAAGTACAAAATAGGTCAGTAATATGCAAGTTAAACAGTGCTTTCCTTATTGCAGTTAGTCGGGCTCAATATTCTGACACTGGCAAAGCACAGGCTGTTCGAGTTATTTGTTAGTATTTTGGATCTTCTTGTCCATAATGCACGCATTGAAGGAAATCTTGACTCTGGGATTGTTGATATGAAAGCTAATGTTATAGAGCTACAAGGAACTCCAAAGGTCAGGCTTCATATAATCTTCTTATGTTTGCTTATCAGAGTAGTGTTCACCTGGTCACCAAGTGACCAAGGATTTTGTGGTCACCCAACCTTGGATTTTATTTCAAGGGTTGAGATTAAAACACTCGTCCATTCTTTTAATCTGTACCCTTGATATTAACTCCAAGGATGATTGACCACAAAGTCCTTGGTGACCAAGTGAACTTCACTGTTACATGTTATATTATGTTGACTTCCAATTTGATGCAGACTGTCCATGTTGATGAAATGTCTGGAGCTTCAACTGTGCTCTTCACTTTTACCCTGGATCGTGGCATCACATGGGAGGTACCTTTCATTTTTACATGACTAGTTCTGCGGAGGTTTTCTTTCTCTGAAATTATTCATCGTATAATGTAATTAATATTATATGTTCTAGTCTGCAAGTGCCATGCTTGAAGGTAAACAAGAGGAGGGGCTTAGTTGTGCCCATGATGGCTTCTATGAATCTAGAAGGGAGTGGATGGGGAGGCGCCATACCATATTAGCCTTTGAAAGGTATTAAAATTGGAGTCTTTTGTATTTTTGAAATTCGATGGTTCTGCCTATAATACTCTGGAGCAGTTAATCAACTGCTTTACGCGTGTGTCAATTGGCTTTTTACTTGTATTGTGGTATTTAGAAATTTATTTTATCAGAATAGTTTCTTTAATCAATTAAGTTGATTATAAAGTTTATTTCTTGTTCTATACATTATATTTTTTTCTGGTAGATTTCTCAATATTTTTGGTTTTTTTTTTCTAACTGCCTTTGATATTTTGGATTGGGTTGGTTATCCTCCAAACATTGTATTTTTTCTTGTCATTATCATTTCAATACGGTAGTTGTTTATAATCAATCAAGGGTAATATCTGGGTTTCTGAAAATTTATCCTTAACCCTTGTTTGCTTAATCATCAGTTTCTGGAATTTTATTTTCCCTCTAGTTTTTCTTCATCATTGTTACATCACCAGTCCAGTTTACTTATATTTTCTATGAAATTCTAGGAACAGGACATGACTTGATTTATATTGGTTGTAAATCAAATTGCAACAGAAGAGGTGAAAAATACATCTATTTTAAAACACAAGGTCCCAGATATATTTTTCTTTATTATCTTTTTTATTTATTTCCCTATTACCTTCTGGATACCCCTTTAACCTAGTTTTCAGAACTGAGGCCTCTAGGCAAGCCCATAATCATTTTTGTGCTCAGGAAACTCTAGAAAACAGCTAAAGTAGGTACCTTGAGAGGGTTAGAACGGGTGCAAAGACATTCCACTAAACCCTTGTTGCTAAGGACACCCTTTAAGAACTTTGTCTATAATCCATGGAAACCTTATGAATAATGAACATACTCAGATACAATTGAAATGTAATGTCATTTGAAATCTGATGTGTGCTATGATTAACCCTGCTCAAATCTTTTATTTTTTATTTTTTATTTTTGTCAAACTTCTCTGAAATGCTTTGCTATTGATATACTGGCCTACTATTGCTTTGTACTTTAACAAGGAACATTTAAATCTTCAAGGGGTTCTACTTCAATTGGTGAAACGTGCTTGGTTTACTGTTTTCATTGTTTGACCCCCATTGTGTTTCAGTTCTACTTCTGGGTCCTATAAGATAGTCCGTCCGGCAGTTGGAGAGTCAGTGAGGTAATGAGTTTCTAAATGCCATGCTTCATTAATCTTGTTAATATACCTTTCACTTTCACTAAATTCTTATTCCCTTATCCAGAGAAATGTCTCTGTCTGAGCTAAAAAGCAAATACAGAAGAACATCATCGTTGGAGAAGGCTCGCAGCGGTTGGAATGATGAATATGAAGTTTCATCCAAACAGGTGTAGATCCTTGATGAATATTATTTGATGTGGAAGTAGTTATTGTTGTTTTCTTCATTTTGGGTTCAAAACAGTTGGTTTACATATCATCATATATCAAGGATAGAAGAAAACAAACTGTTGCATAATGATTGTTGTTAGACCAAATTTTGTTCAAACTGTAGTTTTGTATCTTTGGGAAATCCTACATTCATTGCAGCTCTGAATGCCTCTCTCTTGTACTTCTCATTTTGTTTCTGGCATCAGTTGAGAAGCACAAATGTGCTAATCCCATATATGGATATACTAGAATGGTCTTCCTCAGTGCATACATCACTTATTTCTTTTCTATTTAATTCTTGTTGCCATAGCTTACTTTCACCTGTACTCGCAGTGCATGCATGGTCCCAAGTGTAAGGTTGGCAGCTTCTGTACTGTTGGCAGAAGACTGCAGGAAGTAAATGTATTAGGTGGTCTCATTCTTCCTGTATGGGGCACAATTGAGAAAGCTCTTTCTAAGCAGGTATTCTATCTGCTACTTTACGATCTGACTTCATTTTGGACCTGATGGAGTCACTGGTTCTTTTTTCAGAGCTGTGCTTGTTTCACACAATTTTGATTGCAATGAACTATTTTTCTAGTTTTCCATTACAATTGCTCATGTACATGTACCCTTAATTCCAATATTATAGCTCATAAACCTTCATGACAATCTCCACAGTCCCGGCAAAGCCACAGGCGGCTACGTGTTGTGCGTATAGAAACCACAACAGATAACCAGAGAATCGTTGGTCTGTTTGTCCCCAATGCAGCTGTTGAAGCCGTACTTCAAGGTCTCTATGTCTTTCCATTTGTCTTGGTTTTTGTTTTTCCTTTTGTTCTGCTAATAGGCACTCCACCAATAAAACAAGAAAAATTAAGGGGATTTCAATCCGAACTGTTTGAAGATTATCTCTGAGATGAGCTTCTATTTAGATAATTTTCAGTTGTCAGCTAAACTGAACCTAGTTTCTATTTCATCTGATTGATGCATCCTGATACAAATTCATTCATAGTTTTGTTCATTTTAAAAGTTGCCCTGACAGTGCTCTGATAATGTTACAGATTTTGCATGGGTTCAAGAAATTGAAGATTCACAGTAGCCTGGTTGTAAATTTTGCCTGAGTTGGTCCTATATGCTGTGATAATCTTGGAAGCAGAAGAATGTACTTCCGGAAGGATGGCAGAAGCCACATACCTTTGAAATAGAAGAACAGGGGATTTTTCTGCACCTTTTAACGAACGGTGCACTTCATTCAATTTGATTTTTTGTTTTCTCAACTTCCCCTCATCTCCATTTTTTGCCTTGTAATTTGTATATCAACAACATTGTAATTGAAGGCAATGATCTAGGTTAGGTTACTAGGATCTCTGATTTGTATCCCGATCATAATATAGTTGTTATTCAAACGTTAGATGAAATAGAAAAATCCTATTTGTTCGAGTTTCATTCAAACACCAGATCAATTAGAAAACCTTCATGTCCAAGAGCATTCGAATAATTAATAAAACAGAATCTCCTCTATATCCAAGTTCTCATCGAACTTCAAACTAAAAGCAGCAGAAGCACACTTCACTCCACATTATTCAAATAATACAAAGATAGACTCTAGATCAGCACACAAAAGGCGCATCGGTGTGATGGTCGCTGCAATAAAGCCCAGGTCGCTGCTTGTAACCCTGTCCCTTCAGAATCTCCCTTGCCCTGTGAACAAGCCTTTGGTTTGATATTTCACCACCTTCTTCAGCGAGTATGGTCTGAATTGCATTACTAAGAGCTCCATAAGCTTGGGACGGATCTCCTGAAGGAGTGGCATCAGCAGAAGTCTGGTCCGTCTGACAGCCACTGATGAGAATCCCGCCGTCAGGACTAGCACGACGAGATGCTCCGGCATAAACCTCTTCCTTGCCACCCATTTCTGTGTCTAAAGCCGGCTTTGCATACTCCTCGTTCTCTTCGAGCTTTTTTCTAAGAAACTCTTGAGCCAGGCCTCCTATCTTCCCCATCAACCCACCACCGCCTTCACCCTCGTGGTTCTGGAGTTTGTTCAAGATGACCTTCATGAACTTCTTCACCTTGGGACTAGCGTCATCTCCGAAGACATCAAACAGTGTTGGCCTCAGCTTCCCAACATCAATATCAGTCTTACCTGTCTTCTGCTTGAGCACCTCTATGAGAGTTGAGAGTGGCAGCTCTCTGCTCTTGATATTTCCCCACTCACCATCTCCAAGGTCAATCTCTCTGTCCTCAGACTCTTCCTCATCGCGTCCATGGCGGCGAAATGCAGAAGGAAGGTGGATTCCACGAGACTCGAGTGCATCTCCTGTGCGCTCCTTCAGAAAGTTCTTGATCCCATGACCGAAGCTCGATTCACTCTGTTGCCCCTTGTGGCTTTCGCCTATCTGCTCTATAGATTGATCAATGAGCCCCCCGCTGTGGCACGAATCCGACACAATAGTCAGCCGGCAACCTTCCGGCAGCTCGTTCACAAACCCCCTGAAGTCATCATCTGTTAACAGACACAACACATCACTGTTGTGAACTTATAACTATCGATCACAATAACGAACTGAACATCCATACACGATCAAAAGCATAGCACACTGAGAAACGCCAAACAAGATCATTAGCTTATATTTTATCTGTTCAGGCTTATCTATCTTGCAGGATTTTAGAGATTTTGATGAAATTAAATCGACAAAAACACAACATCAAGATAAAGGGAATGATCAAGATCCCAAAAACCAAAATCATTAACAACAATTCTAGATTCGTTTGTTTCGAAGATTTCGGATCATCATCAGCAGAACCCAAGATTTCAATTTCGATGATCAATCAATCAACACACAAAAACGTGAAAACCGATCATAACCAAAACAGAAAAAAAAAACTCAAAGACTTTAGAGAGAGAGAGAGAGAAAGGCTAGGTAAAGAAGAAATGACCAGTGATGAGGTTCATGTCAGTGGGGACGATGCACTCGTCATAACCCGTGTCATCATCATCGCCGGTCTCGGCGGGAAGGCGGGTCCCATGTCCACTGTAGTGAACAAACAAAACATCACCGGAATCGGCAGATCGGATAAGATGGGTGATAGCCCTGCGGATGTTTTTGCCGGTTGGCTGAGTGCAGGAGTCGTCTGTGTCGATCAGAACATTGATGTCCTCCTGGGAAAAGCCGTAGCGGTCGATGAGGCAGGCGTACATGCGGTTGACGTCGTTAATGCAGCCCTTGAGCTCGGCCTTGGTGCCTTGGTAGTTGCAGCCGATCAGCACTGCCTTCTTCGCCATTGTTATCGGTTCTTACAGGGCCACGATGATTCCCCTTTCTTAGTGTAATGTGATATATATGATCTGGCTGGATGGGTAGGACTAGTGACTGACCGGCTGGTGGTGGTGAGGTCATGTATACTGGGGGGGCCTTCTTGCCAATCCCAATAATATTCCAAGACTTTTATTTTAATACTCTCATTATTATTATTGTTATTATTTTATCTTTCTTCTTTTTGGCTGGATTGTCGGCAAACAGAAGAAGAAAATCGGATAACGATGATAAAAAGAGATGTGAAAGCACGTCTTGGCTGTGATTACATTACCATCATTTGCCCCATGTCGTCTCAGTCACGATTTTATCAACATTTAACGAGGATTTCTAAATTAACAGTTAAATGATTTATATAAAGAAAAATTAATTAAAAATTATAATATTTACTTCATTGTTGTATTTGTCATGCCTATTATATTATGTGATTGGACAGAAGTGAGATTCAAGACTTATTGGAGCGGGGGACTTGTAGCTCAGAGGATTAGAGCATGTGACCTACAAACCACGATTTCGAGGGTTTGAATTCCTCCTCGTCCACAACCGACCAAAAAGGGAAGGACATTGCCCTTTAGGGTAGGAAAATCATGATCGGGATAGCAGACCCAAAGCTATGGAATTTGGGCGAACTATAGTGAGCTCATGTAAGGCTCAAGAGCAATTTCAACCAAATATGTGTCAATAAGCCATCCAACTTTCAACAATGAACCATGACTCAACTTCTTCACAAAAAAAAAAAAAATCAAGACTCTAAGAATCAATCCCTTCATATTCCACAATCTTCACTTTCAAGAACTATAAAGACGGCGATAGATAGCCTGGTTCCTATAGGCCGTGATAAAAAAGAATTTATAATAGGGGATCGACAAACTGGAAAAACCGTGTCAATTTTTCCTTTACTATTTAGTTATTGGAATGAAAATTAAATAAAAAATAAAAGACATACCTCTTGCGAACAAACATTTCATGAATAGTGCTCTATAATTCTATATAGAGAGGTTCACTAAACATTTCATGAATAGTGCTCTATAATTCTATATAGAGAGGTTCTAGTGAGGGCCTCCACAAACTTCAAGTTTGAGGACCATCATATTTTAAGCATGTAATATGGTAATCAGAACCACTCATTTTCTAGACACACACACACGCACGCACAGATGAATACTACAAAAAAATTAGCCAAATCGAAAAACGTTCAAGTGTTTAACCATTTTCTAGGACCATATTTGTTCCAATTTTTTCTAACAAACTACATATGTTTACACATTTTCAAAGACAATGATCATGGATTTAGCTGATTTTTTGTAAACATCATTCTTTCACAGGAATCTAAAGAATCAACAATTGCAATCGTTCAATTAAATAATATACTAGTGCAAAATAGTAAATATCCTATTTGCTCGAGTTTCATTCGGCTACCAGATCAATTAGAAACTCCTATATGTCAAAAGCATTTGAATAATTGATAACACAGAAAATAGTGCGGTTATTCCCACCCTATCATCTTCATTTTCATCACCTTATGTTCTCTTTCCGCCCTACATATATTTTTATAAATCAAGATTTACTTAGTTAACCCACTAAAATAACCCAAAATACCCTTTTTTTTTAATTTGATGATCCAAAATACCCCTTCTAATCTAGGGTGTAAGTAAGAACTTGATTGCTTTTTCTTTCTTTCAAGTCTATATGCTTGTCTCTCGCTCTCTCAGTCAGTCTCAATCTCATCAAGGACACTACGGTCGGCGCAATTATTGGCAGCTTATCGATTTCTGATCGATGATTTGTAAGTCTACTTTGACAAAAACGGAATTTTTTTTTTTCATTTAAATTAGAGATTGATGACATTTGTATTGGTGCTGAGAAAAAGGATTGAAATGACTAATATATTGTTTTACCATATTATAAGTGCAATATTAGATTCTCGAACTTGTCTATGCTTTGAACAAAACTCATACTATTTGTTGATGTCTTTTTTCTGAAATATGATGTGAGAAATAAAATTTAAATACAGATATAAGTGTTTCATACGATGTAATAAACAACAAAAAATGTTATCTTTTATTATAATTCTACGTTAGAATATTTTACGCTAATGTCGTTATAGAGTGAAAAAAAGAAAATGTGTAGAGCGTCAATAGCCACACCTAACAGAAAATAAGTTGTCATCCAACTTCCAAACTAAAAGCAGCAGAAGCACCTTTAAAAAAAAAAAAGCAGCAGAAGCACACCTCGCTCAACATTATTCAAATAATATACAGAATATTAGACTTGAGATCAGCCCAAAAACTGAGTATCGACGTATTGGTCACTGCAATAAAGCCCAGGTCGCTGGGAGTAACCCGTTTCTGACAGAATCTGCCTTGTCCTGTAAACAAGGTCTTGGTATGAAATTTCACCATCTGTTTCCTCAAGTATGGTCAGCATTGCATTAGTAAGAGCTCCATAAGCTTCGTCTGGATCTCCTGTAGGATTTGCATCAGCAGAAGTTTGGTGGGTCTGGCAGCCACTGATGAGAATCCCGCCATCGGGAATGATACCACGGTATTGTCCGGCATAAATCTCTTCATCGTTCTCATATTCTATTTCCATAACTAGCCTTGCCCACTCTTCGTCCTCTTCGATCTTCTCTTTAAGAAACGCTAAAGCCATGCACATCTCCATTTCCTCTTCCTCGTCATGCTCTTCATTGTCATAGTTCTCGAGTTTGGTTATCATGCCCTTAATGAACTTCTTCATCTTGGGACTAGCTTCCTCTCCGAAAACATCAAAAATTGTTGGCCTCAGCTTCCCAACATCAAGGTCATCCCTTCCTGTTTTCTGCTTGAGTATCTCTACCAGAACTTCGACTGGCAGGTCTCTGTTCCTGATGTCTCTGTCCTCAGACTCTTGCTGGTCCTCTTGCTCCTCTCCTTCGATCTGGTTCTCTACGTGGCTCTCGCCTATCTGCTCTATAGATTCATCAATGAGGCCTCCGCTGTGGCATGAATCGGACACAATAGTCAGCTTGCAACCTTCCGGCAGCTCATCCACAAAATCCCTGAAGTCATCATCTGTGAACAAATACAGTGTGTCACTATTGTGAACCAACTCAACATTCATACATGATCAAAAGCATGGTACTTGAGAAATGCCAAACAACATCATTAGCTTATATT
The DNA here is from genome assembly GCA_024704745.1 of Rosa lucieae. Lineage (NCBI taxonomy): Eukaryota > Viridiplantae > Streptophyta > Magnoliopsida > Rosales > Rosaceae > Rosa > Rosa lucieae. Next base: position 17,698,691 of record CM045496.1, on the reverse strand, counting down.
TGATAGGTAGCATTCGAAAGGTTTTCATATCAGTAGACTAAATCTAGATCAGTTTGTCCAAAGATTTTGGATCAAGGTCCATCAATCAACACACAACAACAGAAAAAAGTGATCATAGCCAAATCTGAAAACTCCAAAGTTAAGAGAAAGAATTGAAAAAATGACCAGTGATGAGGTTCATGTCAGTAGGGACGATGCATTCGTCATATCCAGTGTCATCATCGTCGCCGGTCTCGGCAGGAAGGCGAGTCCCATGTCCACTGTAATGAATATAAAGAACGTCGTCGGGCTCGGCATTTTGGATCAGATTGGTAATAGCCCTGCGGATGGTTTCTCCGGTGGGATCAGGGTAGGAATCGTCGGCGTCTATCAGAACCTCGATATTGTCTTCTTCGAAGCCCAAGCGCTCTGTGAGGCACGCGTACATGCGTTTGACGTCGTTAACGCAGCCCTTGAGCTCGCCTTCGGTGCCTTCGTAGTTGCAGCCGATCAGCACTGCCTTCTTCGACATTGTTATTCTAGCTTCTTACTCGAACACTATCTCTCTCTTCGATCTGTGATGTAATAATTTGCTTGCATGGCTGTGACTTTGCCTCTTTGGTATATAAATATAGCGAGTACGTACTCCTATAATTGGCTGGTGGTGAGATCATGGAGGCATCGGTAACAAATGACTACCAAAATTTTCTCCCGTCCATGTACCAGAGTCACGGTGGATGACAATTGATGAACAATACGTCAAAGTTGACGCGTCAAAAAGTGGCCTATCATCTAATTTTTGTAATTATTTAAATAATTAATGGCCTCTTTAATCTTTTCTTCCCAATTCCTATCACCAGACGAACTCAGACGTCATTAAGTTTCACTAGGGCACCTTCCAATCACAGATTTGATCAAGCTCCCCATCGTTCCAGATCCGCTCCACCAATCCGACAGAGATATCATTCATTAAAAATGGAAATCAAGCTGATTAATCTAGGATAATTCTTAGGTTTCCTTAAGGTGAACATGCTCATTTTAGTTCAGATCCATTCTAATTAAACCCTAGCTTCAACGCTTCACCTGCAGCCTTGAAAGTTTTTTTTGGCTATGGGACCAAACTCTTGATCTTGATACTTTGAATTTCACACATTGGATTCATGTCGTCATTGACAAGAACAAAGTCTAGTGTTTGAAGAAAGGAAAGAGTGTTAGTCTGATCTTGATTTGAATGTCAAAGGGCAAGCATTTGAGCAACCTTCTCTAAATAGTGGGATGAGGTTTCTCTCCTTTTGGCATCGTTGGTCTTTGTGGAAGTTGTAGTCACTGAAATTGTGAGCTGGTTATTAAGATATTACCGCCCGGCTCGGCGAGCTGGTTCACAGTGAAGTCTTAGTTTATCTTATCACTTGAATTAGTCCAGTCACATGAACCTAATTAACATATTACATTTCTAATGACTAATAATTAAAAAATTTAATCTAGCTTTCCCATCCTTATATTTGATAATTTTATTAATTAAGACTTGAGGGCAGTCGTATCAACCCTTTATTCAAATAAACAAAAACAAAAAACGAAAGTTTGCTGCTTGTGTTGTGTGGGCATTGAAGCATGCTCAGATCTGTTGGTACTGAGTTGAAGAGGAAAATTTACTGAGACTCATTATATAGACATGAAATATAATCCAATCTGACAATCATATTCATTAACTCTACAACAATTAATATGATAGAATATTTAATGCGATGTCGTGCATATATAGAAATAACGTATGTGTGAATGCATTAGTAACTCGGTACAAAATGTATATAAAATATAGGGTAAAAGTTAGAAATGGTCCCTGTGATTTGGGGTGATACTCAATATTAACCTTGTGGTTTCAAAATGTTTAATTTTACCCTTATGATTTGCGAAATTGATCAAAGTTAGTCCAAAAGCTAATTTTGACAAAAACTTTCCCATGTGCAAGTCATGTGTAAGGATAAGTTTGTCATCTCAATAAATAAATAAAATGAAAAAGAAAATAAATTAAAAATTTTATAGGAAATGAAATTATAAATAAATAAAAATCAGAATTTCACAACCTCCTATTTTTTTAGTTTCATTTTTCAAATGCTATTTAATTTAATTTCTTTTACTATTTTAAATTGAAATGACAAATTTATCCTTGTACATGAGGGATTTTTGTCAAAAATAGCATTCGGACCAATATTAATTAGTTTCGCAAACCACATGTGTAAAATTAAATATTATTAAACCACAAGGTTAAATTTGAGCATCACTTTAAACCACAATGACTATTTATAACTTTTACCCTAAAATATACTATGTATTAGATGGAGCAACAATTACTTTAATATATTGTTAACTTATACTGGAGGAAACTAAAAGCTTATTCGAACAAAAGATTTTTTTTTTTTTCTATACTATATAAATCAATATGCAAGCTCCATCAATATTCCAAAGTTATTTTTCCTATGGTTCCTGCAAACATGCATTGATATATGTTTCATTGCACATGCGTTCAAGAGAACATTTTCTTCTCCAGTTCGATGTGATGTATATCATTTTCGTGGTTGATGGAGTGGTTCCTTGGATTGTTGTTCTATCATCTACATGCCTATTGATCCAACTGGTTGTTAATTCTAATTTTTTATCCATAGGAATAATTTCGCTTCCAAAATTGATCAATGATTGACTAGTACAAGACTTTGGTTCTGCTGCTATTGTAGTGTAGGATGTAGACACGTCTGTTACATAGTGATCTCTTTGGGATGAACCATTTATTGAAATTGAAAATTTATATCATCATTGCTTCTAAATTTTTTCAATATGGTAACAAAATATAGCTGATCGATTCAGTTCAAATTGATTAAAATGCATATGAGTCCTTCAGCAGGATTGAATATCCTAGTCTCTTTAGGATCATGAGACAAAATCCAAGCTTCGACTTATTAAAATCCAATTATCTTCTCAAACCGATAAAAGGAAAATGGAATTCCAAACACCATGCCATAGGCTTGACAACTTTTTAAGCATTGACAAAATTGCAGTTCACTCGGATCTCGCCTTCATTGGGTCTTGTAAGAACTTGTACATTTCCAAGCTTCACCATGGATGCTGCAAACTGGCTCTCGAAAAGAGAAGGCTGGGAACCTAATGCATCAACAAACGGACCGGTTCTCATATCTGACTTGAGCAACTGATCTGTGGATAACAACCCCAACTTCTTGTGAAGATTCGTGTAGTATTGCGTGTCAAATGTCTTCGGAGTTATGGCATCAAGAAAAACCAAGTCCGAGTCTTTTTGACATTTCTTCTTCAAGAAGTTGTTCAAGTACATAGAATTTAGTGAAGGGTCGGGCTTTCTGGTTCCATTGAAGTTTGCAAGCCTTTTCTTGAAGGCAAGGCAAGTACTTCTACCAATGGTGTGTGCTCCTGACAGAGCAACCAAATCAAGCATATTCAAGCCTTTTTCGTGAAATAGTTGGATCAATGCAGTGATATTCTCATGGCCCTGAGGGACCTTCTCATCCGCTTCTCTGGCAATCGAAATCTTCCCATCTCTACGCCCGAATGGGACTTCCCAAAACGGACCTCCGGCCATGATGGTGGCATCTCTTGTTGCAGCAGTGAGAATGTCCGCGCAAGACACAGTTTTAGGGCACTGCCTCTCAAGCTCCGCCTTGATGTCATCGATTACTTGGAAACCTCTGAGTGTATAGCTTGCAAAAGCTCTCCTCTCACTCCCCCGATGGTTAAGCAAAATTGATGCATCGCAACCCTACAATGCATATAGAGCTAAGAATTTCAATCGATAATCTAAGAACGTACATAACTTTACATTCATCTTCCCATTATAAATAAGAAATGAAAAGGATGTATATATAGTGTAGTGTTTCGATATCATTAAGACATTAACAGGACCATACATTCAAACAAGAAAGACATGATCGATAGTTCAGATTGACAATGAAAAAAATAAATATAATTTGAAAAGAACATTTCCTAGACCTTTTATATTTCGATATAATATAACTATACAGAATCATAAATTGCATGGAACTCATTAATTTAGGTAATGAATGTTCAATACTTGCTTACCCTCACAACACAATCATGGAAGTGTAAGCGGATGATGCTAGCAGCCAAAGTGAAATCCTTCTCGAGCCAGTCTACGACTTTTTGCTGAATGATGCCCTCTGCTTGTGGACAAGTTTTCATGTAGTGACTGAAAGACAAAAGAGCCTCAGCAGGCACCTGTGCAGTTGATTTGACTGGTTTAGCAGCGGATGCATTAATACTCATGAACAACTCCAATGTGAGAACAAGGAGAGCAAATAATGTAGAAATTCCCATCTTCATGTTTAATTTCTGTAACTAAAACTAGTTCAGTTTCTGGTGTATAATTAATGTTCTCAACTGACCTTGGTGTTTATATATAGCTCCAGAAAGGAGATGATCTGTCGCATGTGGGGTTTCAAAATACGTGAGAAGCACTTTCAACACAAATAGTAAACATGCCAACATGTAGCTTTGCTAGTCTCTTTTCAGAGGCTGATACTGTTCTTAATTCATGGTGCATATCTGAGTCCACCCCCCAAATTTTAGATTAAGGTCCTACTTGGGAAGAATCCACCATGAAGTGAGAGACCTCTGGCACAACACAATCTACACCCTGGACCAAATTAAATAAGTATTTATCAGAATCTTCAACATATTGTTTCCATTATTTTCTTTGTAACACCAACATCTAATAATATTTGAAGTTTCTCATATTCCATTGCAAAATTATAGCTAATCTGATTACTATTGCTTAATTGCTGAAGCGTGTTGAAAAAATCAATCAATGATAAGTCCAAGACACATTCTCTAGAATTTGTTTGTACAACGGGAAAGAAATATCATAGCAAGTTCACCCGTTGGATTAATGGGTCCTGAATCACAATATTGTTCATTGCTAATTTATGATTGTTTCCACCCATTGGACTGGGTTATTGGGGCATGACATTGTTCATTCAATATTTTATTAATTTATTTATTGTGAATGAGAAATAGTTAATGTAAATACATAGTATTAATGAACATTAACTTGATAAAACCTACCAACAAATTCATTAAATATTTTAGGTGAATGAAAAAAGGTACCAAATTTTTTTCTTTTAGACAAATATAGTTTAGCATTGTAATTCATAAAAATATAATGCAGATGAAATTCATTTTTTTTCATTGGATCATAAAAAAGTTTACAAAATAAAATCAAAAAGTTGGTATCATACATGAAAATAACTTCAACCAAAATAAAAGAAAGCATTAAAATAACTAAAGTGAGGTGCTGTCTTTGTGCAATTGTGCCCATTCAATGGCCCACACACCGCATCAATTTTTAATAACCCAACGGCAACTAAACACGTGTTGTTGTAGTAAACAAGGCCTTCACGCGCCAATTGCTTGCTGACGTCACCGACACTTGTTTCTTGGGCCACGTCCAATGGCCTGGGCTTTTAAAGAAGTATCAAATTTTTGCTCAATTTTCATCTTTTCCACTCTTAAAGATTCAATTTCTTTTTCAAGTTTGTTATTTTTTCGAAGAACAATTTTGGAAGCATTATACAATTTCTTACACTAGGGCTGGGTGTCTGGACCCGAAAACCCAACCTGAACCAAGCAAAAAAGCCCAATTCGGTTCGGTTTTGTGTTTGAAAATGTCGGTTCGGTGCAAAGCCCGACCCGAATACAGTTTATCGGGTCGGTGTCGGGCTTGATATTTTCCGGGACCGAAAGACCGACCCGAACCGATTTCTCCTCTATCTCAACCTCTCGAGATTCTCCTCCCAAGCCAGCTCCTCCTCCTCCTTCTCCATACTCAAATGTACAGAATTTCAGAAGAACCCAGAACCTATATGAAACAAACTATTAAAATTTGAGCATAGGACATGGGAACACAGAGAAAGTTGTTGCTTTGAGTAATCTTACCTTGGGAGCCAGTGAAGCCGAGAAACTCCTTCACCACCAAAAACTCTTTTCTTGATGGCCTCCTGAGCTTGAAGCTCGGAGCGGAGTAGATCGAAGTCGCCAAAGAAGAAGAAGAAGATATGGTAAATAGAGAACTGCATAATGGGGATTGGGGAGGAAGAAAAGAGAAAAAAAAGAAGAAGAAGAAGATATGGTAAACAGAGAAGTAGAGAACTGCATAATGGATTAATGGGGATTGGGGAGGAAGAAAAAAAGGGGGACAAAAAAAAACGAAGAAGAAGAATACGGCTAGAAAAGAGAGAGAGAGAAGAAAGTGAAAGAGGATTCTGCACTTCTAGGTTTTGTTTTGTTTCATTTCTCCCACTTAGGATCAAATAAATATAAACTTTGGACAAATTATGTTGAGAGCGTCTCGTGCTCCAGTGGTTGGGAGCAACGCTTTCGTGTAGGAGGTTGAGGGTTCAAACCCCGCCTCTCACCTAATTTTGTGTGTATTTTGCATAAAGCTGGTAAATTGGATTTGGGCCTGAAAAGCCTGAAGACCGAACCGGCCCGTTTGGGGTCGATTTCCATTTTTGAAAAAGCCCGAACCGACCCGGACAGATTGTTTCGGGTTTGGTCTCGGTCTCACTAAATTTTGGGCCCGGCCCGACCCGAGCCCAGGCCTAACTTACACTTTTCATTTGTTTCTTCATCAAGAGTATCATCTTCCAAGTCAGAACTATCAAAAAAATCAATATTAAGAGAGGAAGTAAGAGCAAGATTTACCTCTTCATTCTCAGATTGAGAGCCTTCATTACTATCACTCCATGTGGATTTTAAAATCTTGTTACCACGTGAATTATATTTCTTGTTGCCACAATCGACAGCAAGATGTCCAATTCCACCAGACTCAAAGCATTTAGGTTTGTTAGGAAAAAATTTCGATGAGTTTCCAAAAAAGTTTTTGTTTTTAAAATTTTTTTTGAACTATTTTGTCAACAAAGCTAAATCCACATAATCATCAACAATATAATCTTTCTTTCAAAAGAAGAGAAATAAATATTTTTTTACCTTTTTTTCGGGCTTGATCCTCATCTCAATGGTTTTGAAATTACCTATCAGTTCGTCAAGAGAATAGGTGTCCAAGTCTTGAGTCTCCTCTATAGCTGTCTGTTTGGATTGAAACTTTGATGAAAGAGACCTAAGAATTTTCTTGACAATCCGATGCTCTTCAAAATGATCACTAAGACTGTGACACTAACTTGTCACGTACATAAGACGAGCATGAAAGTCATCTATTGATTCATCCTCCCCCATTTGCATGTTCTCAAATTCCAAGACAAGTCTCTAAAGCTTTTGACCTCTAACCTTTTTATTTCCTTCATAAGTGACTTGAAGAAGATCCCATGCTTGTTTAGCCGTGTCACAATGGCTGATTCTCACCCTCTCCTTCTTGGATAAAGCTGTGTATAAGGAATTCCGTACCTTGAAATCACAACTTCTATTCCAAACCTTCTCTTCTATCCATTCCTTCCTAGGCTTAAGAACTATTGCAGATGACCCTTCTACTTTCTTTGGTTCTTCTGCCTTGGTTAGGTGTTCTCATCCATTCTCAACTATATTCCACTTGTTTTCGTCCTGAGAGTAGAGAAAAGTCCTCATCATAATCTTCCATTATGAATAGTCTTCACCATTAAACAAAGGCGGACAATTTATAGAACTAGAGACTCTGTCACGTTCACGTTCCATCCTTGACCACAGATCAACTAAAAAAACTTTAGAACCTGCTCTGATGCCAAGTGACAATACAAGGACAGAATGTGTTTTTCTGGAAAATGGGGATTGCAAGGCACGTATCAATCCCTACTAGGCTTAAACCAAAAAATAACCAACATAACACCAGTTTTTAGTTACGCAGTGAAAATCTCAACTTTTGAGATTAAAAACACTGCATGGCTCTTACTCTTAAGAATCCAAAATAAGAATTAACTTATGATGAAAGATATGTTCTTTACAAACTTGAATAGCACTAGCTCGGCTACAATGATTAGATAAAAACTAATACCAAGTTTGTCTTTTGTCTTGAACTCCTTCTTCACTTGAACGATCACCAAATATCGTTCTCCTTTCTTCACAGCTCCTCTATTGATCTCAAGAGAAGTTAAGCATATGAAACAATGATCAAGAACACTTCAACATGGATCAAATGTTTTGACTCATATGTAGACTCAATTATCAAACATGCAAGATGCCACCAACTCTTCTTGTCTTCCAAGTTCTCTCTATTGTCGTCTATTTTTCTCCCACAAGAATAGCTGCGGTCAAACAAACCAGCCAACATAGGGTATAGTTTTTTTTTTTTTTTTTTTTTTTTTTTTTTTGAGGTAAATGATGTCAAAATTTATTGAAAGAATAGAAAACTAATTGATACAAAGTTCATGATTGATAACATCATGAAGAAAAGAAGGAACAGAAGAATAGTAAATAGTCTGATTCGAAATATACACCTGTGCAGCCACAAGATGTGCTGCTTTGTTTGCATCACTCCTTGTATGCATTATCCTTACATTAGGTAAGTCTTTCAACATATCTCCCAGATCTTCATAAATCCTCCCCAGCTTAGACAAATTGGCATCTGCACTGGAAAGCTGTTGCTTGATGATTAAAGAGTCAGTCTCCACAATTGCAGGTTGTAAAGATTGTTCCCCAATCCACTCCAAAGCTTCCTTGCACGCAAGAAGCTCAGCATGTTCTGCTGATAGGAGCCCCGAAATTGGCCGGCCTTTAGCAGCTAGAAGCTGCCCCGTGCTATCTCTCAACACCAAACCAATGCCCCTGCTCCTGTAGCTAGCATAAAAGCTCCATCTATATTTAGTTTAACGCAACCATTAGGGGGACATTTCCATCTTACCATATCAGCATTCCTTCTGCCTCTACCATTATTATTTGAATTATGATAGACATAGTCTTGCAGTCTAGACAGTGCCATCAAAACCACATCACTAACACACCTTGTCTTATTCTCCCAAATTCTTGAATTCCTTTCTTTCCACACCCCCCATAAAAGGAACATCAACATATCAAAATTAGAATGAGTTAACTTGCCTGAGTAAAATTGCATCCATTCCATCACCCCCATATCGTCGGACTCACCAGTGAAACACACCTGAGCAAGGACATGATTTGATTGGAGAACTGCCCTAGTAAAAGAACAATTACGACAAAAATGCAAAGTCGACTCAACTCTCCCAATACAGAAAACACAAAGTTGTGAATCAAGTTGGACATGTTTAGTTGCTAGGCTTTCCAATGACGGTAGTATATTATGATAGAGCTTCCACACATGTACTTTAGCCGTGCATGGGATTCTGGCTTGCCATATTCTCTTCCAAAACTGAGTAGTAGTATTGTCCAGCATTTAAAGCAAAAGCATGTCTATAACCAGTTTTGACAGAGAACTCACCTTTCTTCTCTAATTTCCAAGCTATCATGTCTTGCACAATACGTCGGGACAGAGGTATTGCCAAGATAGCAGCTGCTTCCACCTCATTGAACAAGGAACAAATTTTTGTCTCATCCCCGCGACCTGGCAGGCCAATTAGCTCATGCACTGTCATCCTTGCCGCACTTAATGTCCCCCTAGACTGAGGCATTAATGCAAGCAGACCGGGCACCCATGCATCTTCCCAAACTCGGACATTTTCCCCGGTTCCAATCTGCCAATAAGACCCAGATCGTAACAGCTCTCTTGTCCCAAAAATGCTCCTCCAAGAATATGAGGGTGTACCATGAGCTGGAGCTAACCAAAAAGAACAATCTGGAAAGTACCGTGCTTTATAAATTTGAGCAATAAGTGACTCCGGATTACTGGCTATCCTCCAAGCTTGCTTTGTGAGCATAGCTTGATTGAAATCAGTAAGGCTCCGGAACCCTAATTCCCCCTCTTCTCTAGGATGACACAAAAAGTCTCAAGTTTTCCAATGTATTTTCCCTTTGTCATCTGTGCTTCCCCACCAAAATCTTGCACACATTTGTTCCAAGTCCTCACAAAAAGTCTTTGTTAGACGAAAAACACTCATGGCATAAGTTGGGAAAGCTTGAGCCACAACCTGAATTAGGATATCCTTACCTGCACCACTAAGCATTTTCCCTTGCAAACTTTTAAGTTTCTTGGCCAAGTTTTCCTTTATATACTGGAAGGTTGCAGTTTTCTTACGTCCCACATAAGTGGGCAGCCCCAAATATCTTTCATGACAATCCACAATCTCCACCCCGATCAAAGAAGCCACCTCTTCCTGTACTTCAGTATTAACGTTTTTACTAAACACAACTGAGCTCTTGTTAAAGTTCACAAGTTGTCCTGATGCTCTGCCATAAGTCTCAATCACATCCTGAATCTCATAGCATGCTTCAAGAGAGGCTTGAGCATACAATATACTATCATCCGCAAAAAGCAAATGGTTAACAGAAGGAGCTTCATGACAAACCTCAATACCAGGCAGAAGACCAAGCAATTGTTTCTGTTGCAGTAAAGCTGAAAAATCCTCAGTTCCAATCAAAAATAAATAGGGTGATAGATGATCGCCCTGTCTCAACCCCCGACTAGGTGTGACAAGCCCTCTAGGTTTTCCCTGAATCAAAAAGGAAAGTTTGACTATACTGACGCACTGCATCACTAAATCAATCCAAACTCTGGTGAAGCCAAGTCTCTCCATTACCTTCTGGAGAAATAGCCATTCCATTCTATCATAAGCCTTGCTGAATTCCAGCTGCAACGCCATACAACCATCTTGACCTTCTCGTTTATTATGTACAAAGTGCGCAATCTCATTAGCAACTAGTATATGATCTGTTATCAATCGCCCATGTATGAATGCACTTTGATAAGGAGATATAATATCCAGCAGTAGCACCTTAAGCCTGTTTGCAATAGCTTTTGAACAAATTTTGTAAATAACATTGCAAAGTGCAATAGGTCTAAGATCTGATATTCTCTCAAGGCTATCAACTTTCGGAATTAAGCAAATATGTGTGAAATTCACCTGCTTCAACTAGTTGCCCGTATGTAAAAAGTTTTGTACCGCCTCTGTCACATCCTTACCAACTATTGACCAATAATGTTGGAAGAAAAGCGGTGGCATCCCATCAGGGCCAGGTGACTTTGTAGGATACATTTGGAATAAAGCAGAGCGTATCTCATCCTCTGAATATTGCTCACAACGTGTCTCATTCATGGCTGGTGTCATACATGGTTCTATAGCTGCCAAAGTGTGATTCATGGCTTCCATATCAATAGGTGAAGCCGTAAACAAATCGGTGAAGTATTGGGTAACAACCTGCTCTACCCCTTCATCATCATCACGCCACACCTCTTGTTCATCAAATAACCCATGAATGGCATTTTTTTCGTTTTCTATTTGTTGCCTTTCTATGGAGGTGTTTCGATCTCCCTCCTTCAACCAACATATTTTTGCCCTTTGTCTCCAGAATGCTTCCTCCTGAGATAGGGGTGTTTGAAGTTTTCCCATCAGCAATTTTTTCTCCTCTTGAATCACTACTGTAGCAGTAGAGTCTAATAGTTCCTCCAATCTAGCACGTACACCAAGCATCTGCTGTTGCTGGTATTTAAACGTCTCCCTCTGCCACTTATCCAGGACAAGACGAGTGTGCGCTATCTTCTTTACAACTTGAAACATAGGAACTCCAGTAAACTCAGTTTGCCAACTCCCTGTGACAAGAGAATCACAATCTTTATGTTGTAATTACCAGAGAGACTCAAACTTGAAACAATGATGTTTTGGCCTCCTCGGTATCGTAACTGCACTAGCTTGGAGGAAGATTGGGATATGATCAGAGTCACTTGGTGGCAAATGGATCACCTTAGCATATCCGAAGACGTCAAACCAGGATGGGGTGCAAACTGCACGATCTAATCGGATACCCCTTCTACAAGGAAAAAACAAAACCTTTTTGTATTAACAAAAAATAAATAATTAAGGACACCAACTCCTAAAATACTTAGAAAATCAATAATATAATTTGACACACAGAAAAATATCTTAAAATAAATAAAAGATATTAAACTCATTAACCCCAAAGATACTTTCCCGTTTTGTATGGAATGCCAACACGCCAACACACCAAGTTAATCAAAACTTGTACATACAAGTATACAATAACCGGGATATGGTAGAAGCTCTCCAATAAAGGGTCTTGAACTTCTGGCTAAGTAGCTGGACTAATGCCCAAGATCATTTCGCCCTAGGTAATCAGAGATACCTCATCCCCAATTTCGGAATTTTGTGGATCAAATACAATTGTCACAAGTTTTGGGGCAAAGGGGAGCTGAATTGACCACGACCAACAACAATTTACAACAATTGATTCGAACTGGAAAACAATAGGCCTTCAAAAATACAAGACAAGCAGCACACATTCACAACAGACAAATAATCACAAAAGAAAATCACATTCTACCCAAATCACACCCAAAAAAAAAAGGACACAGATTTGAATTCATATTGCTTGAAAGGATGGGATAGTGTAATTCTTCTTAAGCTTTGCAGCACACAAAACGACCAAGTCCTTTAGAAACGTGCTCTTCATCCGCCGAGATTTCAACATCTTTGTGTTTAGGCTTTTTCTTCAAGTCCTCCTTTGGCACCGTAATGACTAACACCCCATCACGCATTGAAGCCTTAATCTCATCAACCTTGGCATTCTCAGGCAACCGGAAACGCTTCGAGAAGCTGCCACTTGATCTCTCCCTGCAGTGCCACGTCTCCTCAATCTTCTGATCCCCTTCGGGAGGCTCTTCATCCTTTCTCTCTGCACTAACATGAAGCACTCTGTCTTCATGCAGTTCAAGCTTCACGTCCTCTTTTGTAAGGCCAGGAAGATCAATTTCGAAAACGTGGGAGTTCGAGGTCTCCTTCCAGTCCATTTGAGTATCGTCCAAATCTGAGTTGAAAACTCTTAAAGGATCCAAGAGAGATTGCAAGAGGGACATTGTTGTTAATTCTCTGCCTTTCTGGGACTGTTGTTTTTGCTTTTTGGTATAGGGTTTGAGAAACTGAGCTTCTTCTTAGGTGTTGTTTAATTGGATTGTTTTGATCTTGATCAGTTTGCTGGTGAATGGGTATATTTATATTGGAGGGCAAGAGGGGACAGTGGTTTCTTGAAATTTCTGGATTTGGATAGAGTTTGATCGATTTTTTTTTGGGTCCATTTCATTGTACTGTATCGTGCCATTATGACTTTTGAGTCTTTAAGATAAAAAACATTGGTGGAAGAGGATGTTGGAGAACTTTCTGGTAGGAGCTTGAAAGGTCTTGGAAGTCTTCGTTTCTGACTTGAATGTTACGAGAGTAATGTGACAAGGGTGTTTTGTGATTTCTCTCTATTGAGTATTTTATTATAAGATATTAATGATTAGATGATTAAAATGTTCATGTCTTAAAAAATTAACTAATTTATCTAGCTGTTGATTTAAAAGTATTCAATAAATTCTTATTATAAAATACTTATTGAAGTGTATGTCATGTACATATATAAAGAACAAAATCACATGAGGAATGACTTTTTCCCTTTAGTTTTTTCTTCATCTACTCTCGCTTGAGAGTTGAGAGACTTGGGTCGGCAGCTGCAGGGAGCTTCTTTTTATCTCCGATCAGGTCTACAAGTACGGCTGGGGCAGGGAAATTCCTCTCACCTGATCGTAATTGGGGAAACGTCAAACGCTGATGGGGTTACCGATGGTATGGACTTTCGGCGTGACTTCCTTCAATTGATTTTGTTTAGCCTTGTCAGAGGTAGACTTCCTTAGGCTCATGAAATGTACCGCGTGTCCGGAGTGCCTACAGATGTTTATATTTTGGGCCATGGGGCCTGGCTCCATTTTTTTGTCTGGTTATTGAGGCTAATTAATAATTGGTTTTTCTAAGGCCCAAAGATCTTTTCTCTTTTCTTTTGGGTTTGCCCAAACTCCCACCATTATTATAATTGAAAATTATTCTATGCACCGACAGTGTAAGTGATCCAACCTTTATAAAATAATCTCAACCCTTGATATTTATTATCAACTTTATTTTTAATAAACAAAAAGTGTATTTAATGCAATCTAACCATTCATTTATGTTGGTGCAAGTGCACGGCGGTGCTCTGAATAATCTCTTTATTATAATATGGGTTAATTACATATAAGTGTATATTTCAATGTTTTTTTTTGCCATAAGGCCACCAACTGTTTTTTTTTCCCTCATAAGGCCGTTTGATTAAAAAATGTGTTAAATTTTGGATATAAAAAATCAACATATTTACATAACTGCCACTAGAGTAAAAAGTCAACAATCATCCTCTCTCTCTTCTCCGGCGGGTCTCCGGTCAACCTCCGGCCAACTCCAGCGAGTCTCCGGCGACTACAAAAGCTACTGTCACTAACATCAAAAGCTACTGTCGCTGACAACAAAAGCTACTGTGGTGAGATTTCCGGCAACCTCCGGTGAGGTAGCAAAAGCTACTGTCATCAGCAAAAAAACTACTGGGAACTTTCGGCGAGGTAACAAAAACTACTATTATCAGCAACCAAAGCTACTGTGACAAAAAAAAGCTACTGTTACCAAAAAAAACTTTTCTCCCCAAAACCATAATCTACTATCCCCACCAACAAAAGCTACTTTTAACAACACCAAAAGCTACTCTAACCAACAACAAATGCTACTCTCACAAATACCAGAAAGCTACTCTAACCAGCACCAAAAGTTACTGTCACCAACAACAAAAGCTACTATCACCAACACCAGCGAGCTACTCTTATACTAAAGAGCTACTCTAGTAACAGAAGCTACTTTAACCATCAACAAAAGTTACTATCACCAACACAAAAAGCTACTGTCACCAGTAAGAAAAACTACTATCATTAATACTAAAAGCTATCTCAAAGACTTGCAATGCTCAAACAAAAGCTACGGTTAATGTGTTAAAAAAAACTACTCCATTATAACAAAAACTACTATTGATTTGTTAAAAAACTACTCCACTATAACATAAGCTACTGTTAATCTAGCAATTCTACACAACAGAACCAAAAGAAATCAAACAATACAAACTAACAAAACCATCCCCCCATCATACAAGAGCACAACTCTTTTTCTCTCCCCTGCAAAATTCCACAACATATTAATTCAAACAAATCCAAACCCATTCATTCCAATAAATCACAATCCGAATAATTGATTTATTATGTGAATGGTTTACATTGGAATTGATAGAAAGCATGTATATGAGAATTATATCAAATAAGGAACTTGTATTTATTATGTCTTCATTACTCACAGTAGGTTTGGTCACCTTCAAAATCATGGACTGCAGTTGCACATACATCGCTAACTTTTCTCTTGGGGCAAACTGCATCAACATGCATCCAAGTGGTTGAAGTGACTCAAAAGGCACAGTTCTTCCAGGAAAACCTGCATGTAGATTAAGTAAAGTATGCTTCGCAAATGCGAGAGATCTAACATTTTTATTGTTAACTACAATTATAGGTAATCAGTTTACAGAAACAGGTCATAAAACCCTCTCGATCTTAATTGTGAATCAAAAACCCTAACTCAATCTATTCCAATTCAAATTTCCAAAGTAAATAAAAAAAATCTCATCAGTAAAAAAAATATATGTACCTTTGAGGTCAGAGGAGAAGGTCCGAGTAGAGATTGCAGTAGAAGACGAAGACGAAGTAACAGCGAGAGCCATTTCTGAAATTGAAGCAATCCAATCCGGTCCGATTCTGGTATAGCAGTCCTCGACTTCGGAGATCGGCGCTCCAGTTCGGCCGAGGACAGCGGGAGACGCCAGAGGTCCTCTCCAACAACGACTACTTCAATTTCTCAAACGAAATTTGAACAATTACTGAGAGGAAAGAGTAGTAAAACCGTAGAAGGCGAAGCAGCGAAGACCGAGGTCGACTCACTCGCGGAGGTGAATGAAGATACGATGAAGGCAAGGCTCATCGAAGACGCGCGGTGTTTCCAGAAATTGGACGCCGGAAGAGACTGGATGGTGCGCCAAGGAGAGAGAGAGAGAGGGAGATCTGAGAATGCGATCTGTTTCAAAAACATCAGTTTATCGAGAGAGAGAGAGAGAGAGAGAGAGTTGAGGGCAAAATAAGTATAGCATAAAAAGGAGTTGGGCCTCTAAGTGGCCTTATGTGTACAAAACAATTTAGGTGACCTTATGACTAATATCAGGTTTTGCACCCTTTTAATTTGTGGTCAAACCAAAGTTTTAACGACAAATTTGAAAATTAAGCCTGTCGAAATATAGTTTCTTCTTACATATAGTTTCTTCTTACGACTTTGCTTCTTTTTTATTTTTGTTTTCTTTAATATTCTTAACCTATTACGTGTCTTTCGTTGTGAATTGTGATCCCTAGTGTTTCATCATTACACTAGTGCATTAATATTACACTAACCAATGTACGAGTTTCGATTTTCTTTATACAATCATGGAAGTAAAAAATACAGAGCAATTAATATTACATTCACTAATGTACGAGTCTCGATCTTCTTTATACAATCATGGAAATGAAAAACGCAGAGCATGGCCGGTCGGAGCCATAGTCTACCCGGTTTATCAACATGTTGAAAGAATCGAATGACATAATAGCACATTTATGGCACGTTTACTTACTTGGAATGGAAAATAATCATGAATCGGAGACAAGTGGAATGGGAGAAGAAAAGAATCGGTATTGATTCCGGAGGAATGATTCATAAACTCATCTCCCCCCTTCGTAATCGAATTCCTGAGTATTCAGAAATCGATTCCTAATAAATAGGTGGGACCTACACCAATTCTGATTCCTTCATGTGTTAGTAAACACAGGAATTCTTTTACCTGGAATCATTCCGATTCCTTTATGTGTTAGTAAACACAGGGGTGTTTTTACTCCGTAATCATTCTATTCCATTCCAAGTAAGTAAACGTGCCCTTAGTGCCCCAAGCTAAGGAATGCAAAAACTTAAACAAGGACTTAGAATGGAAACTATTCTATGCACCGACAGTGCAAATGACCCAACACTTATAAGATGATCTCAACCCTTGATATTTATAATTAATATTTTTATTAATAACCTAAGAGTGTATTTAATATAATTTAACTATCCATTTATGTCGGTGCAAGTGCACGTCGGTGCACTGAATCATCCCCCGGACTTAAAAGGGTAATGTTCCCAAGTGTCATACTCTCATACCTTAATTTTCTACATTAAAAAAGAAGAAAAATAACAAAAGAAAAGAAAAGAAACACATGAGAGACAGGTTTGCTAATCTTTTGTACTGGTACATCATCACCATTCAATAATGGTGATTCAGCAAGAACAAGAAAACACATTGTGGAGTTTACGTACAGAGGTACAGAATAATGGAATTGTACTTCTCCTTCCTTTCGATTATTTCCTTGGATCATGAATTCATGATAGATATTATCATGCAATAGCAAAAATACAACGAGGAGGTGATTATAGATATGCTTCCTCCCTGTTCGCATGGCCATATGTCCACTACTTGCCCTGCGCTGGTCTTCACTGCAAACACCAAATAATATTCCCCACCATTTTTGTCCGTACAATAATGCTCTGCCTCTGCTGCAAGTTTAATTAGGCTGTGAATGAGTTTTCTCTTTTCTTAAACGATTCTTATATCTGTGCCATGAAAGTGCGTGCTTCATGTTTGATTCTGCGAATGCATGCGTGTCAGAAAGTGCTCCGTATATATTCTCTGGAAATTGATGATAGCTGAGCTAGAAGCTATGTGCTTGAAGCTTCGTATATATAGAACAGTTGGGTCGATGAATAGAATAAATAAAAAGGTCATACAGTACAGTAGACATCCTGAAACACATTTTAAGTTTAGCACACACATGAGGATGAGCTTCATAATTAAATTCTTTTTCCTTAATTCGTGCACAAAATAGGCAGTTTGTTTTTGTTCTGACTTAATAATATGTATGATGTGCCGTTTGTTCTATTAAAGTTCCTTCAAGACATGCCAAGTTTGACATAAATTATATAAGATTCATACAAGACGCAATTAAGAGAGTGAGTAGGTTAATCAACACCCATTTATTCCTCTTTCAAAATAATTAGTCTTGTCTAATATCAGTCTATTCTCAAGGTAAAATACAACAGTTTGCAAGCATTTTATTTTAGTTTTTGCTTAAGTGAATGTCAGACACCTTATTTTCACACTTTCCAGAATAAAAAATAATAAGAAATTAATTACTCAACGCATTCACTAGTCCTTTCGCAACGGTCTAACAGCTATAGATTCCACACACACCAATGGCTAGCAGAAATTGCCAAAAATCAAAACGATTATGACGCAGTCGGATTGATAACTAGGTCTACCAGCAATAAACCTAAGCAAAAGATTATGGAGTCCACCAGAGATAAAAGAGAAAATCTCTATTTTATTGATTAAAAGATGAAAGATGCGTTCTGCAGCCGCATAAATAAGAGAAAAGTACCCTAGGGCGACTAACAACGAAACCCTAAGGCCCATGGATAAAAACGAAAACAACCCAAAAATAACTAAGAAAACCAAAAACGGGTAAAATAGAAAAATGCCGTTTTGAGGCCCTAAACGATCCCAAAAGCCCGAAAAATGCTACAGCTCATGGCAAAGCGATGAGTCTTGTTTCTGGCGCGATTCCCTTTCCGGAAAGGTAAGGTGCGTCACAATCAGACTCCGAGCTGTTTCCTGTCTACTAGTCACTTTTCGTTTTCCTCCTTTAGCACGATCTAATTGTTGCTCAAATTGGGCCGACATCCTCTCTGCATCATATTATAGGAAAAAGATTTCGGTCCTTCACCCAAAGCATTAAAATTGGCTAAAATTATCTCACTCACCTCAACAACTGATTTTTATTTCCCTTTACCCAATTTAAACTAAATTAACATTTTTACCCTCAACCAAATTTAAAAACTACAATAACTGCCACACTCTCTCTCTCCAGCACGCTAAAGCTCTCTCTCTCTCTCTCTCTCACTCTCTCTCTCTCTCTCTCTCCTCTCTCTCACGCCAGAACTCTCTCTCCTCTCTTCAGCACGCCGGACCTTTCTCTCCTCCATCGAGATCTGGACCTCGTCGGTCCGCGACGATTGGCATATGATCATCCCATTCGACGAATTCTGGTTCACACACAGAGGCCGCCTCGAGCTCAACATCTCCAAGATCACCCTGTCCCAGCAACCCTGCCCGGATCCTGATCTCTCTCGAGTCGGCTTCTTTCTCTGCACCCGGGACTCATGGATCCACGTCTTCCAGCAGCTCGAGGAGGACGAGATAGGCTACTTGCTCCATCATGTTCTCCGAGACCGACGCCGATCAGTACACGCTTCTCTTCGCCAACTGTCTCCAGCCACTGTTTGCAACCGGAAAGAAGGGAAAGAGGACATGGGTGCCCAGATTTTTTTTTTTTTTTTTTAAGTAATGGGACGAGAAGGAAACAAAAAAAAAGTTTTGAATGTCGATTGGGAGGCAATATATGTTTTTAAATTGAAATAATCTCTTCGTTTTTTTCTTTAATCAAAGTTTATTTGTCTAATTTTAGGAAAATTAGTTCCCATTCCGGCTATCGAAAGTTCTATTGGGGGGCAATAGACGTTTATTGCCCTCAAATAGACGTCTGTTGGGGGGCAATAGATGTCTATTGGGGCAATAAACCTTTCTGGCGAATTCTTTGGGGACCTTAGGCGAGGTTTTCAAAAAAGTCATGTAGGCGGCGATTGGCGACCAGTGAAAGGATCCCGGCGGCCTGTGGCCTGAATCCGACGAAGTTGACTGGAATCCTGCGACCGGTGACCAGAATCCCGTGGCCAGTGACGAGGCTCTAGCAAAGTCTCCTATGGTTTCTCTCTCTCTCTCTCTCTCTCTCTCTCTCTCTCTCTCTCTCTCTAAGTAACAAAGGGGTAAGGGTAAAATAGTCTCAAAAATAAACAAAAAAAATTAATGGGGTATTAGGGAAAACGAACTTAGAGTGTTTTGGGTAAGGGGAAATTACAAAAATTTAATGGGGTAAGTGAGAAAAAAATCCCTAGAAATGGGGTAAATGGACAAAAACCCAAAAGATTTCAAGGATTAATTTATAATAACTATGCAATTTTTTTTTTTTAAGGGATTTGGAACCCAGCCAAGCTGGGAGGTTCATCCCCACGCCTGACTTATTTCATTAAAAGTAAAATCATACATAGAGGGGGACATAGGGGCTTGACCTCAAGTAGAGTTACAAGAGTCCTCATAGGGCCTGAATAATAACCAGAGTCTTTTCTAACCATACAGCATTAAGATAATTTAAACTAGCAAGGTGAGCTAATTTATGAGCTGCATCATTTACTTCACGTCTTCCGACAAATCTGAATTAAGTGAAAAGATGTCAAATATGACTCACAACTATGCAAATTTCTTTCCAATCCAAACTTGTAGACTTGCTCAAACTTAATTTTGTGTTCAACTATTTCATCTTCCAAGTCTCTCCAAAACCAATAGTATATATCCACTAGAACTTCACATGGGAAAAGAATGACCAAGAAAATCGAAACCCTAGAATACTGAACTCAGAACCAATAATGGAAACGTACAAATTAATCAAACTGAATGATTCTGATTCAGAAGGGAAGGCTCTAAGAAATGACTTAGAAAAAGGAAGAATACAAAGATGAATTAAAACACCAAGTGGTTTGTAATTGTATATAATGGGGAAATAGTCAGTTGCATGATTTTGCCTCGCTTTGTCTCAAGAAGAAAACTAATTATTGCTTAGATGTCGGTTTTTTCACATGGGATGTCTCTCTTCTCTGTTATTCTCATCGCTCTGATCGCATATCTATAGGGGTTTGGTTAGAACTTGTTAGTATTTCCTCTTGTAGTTCATCAACTCAATCATGATCATCAAGCTACGTGGAAAATTCGTGTGGTGGGCGGTGAGTAAGAATCATCTATATACATACAATAGATGGAAACATTAGAGAATGGAATGGTCCACACCAATCCCAAACACAAATTAGAATGTAAATTGATAGGTTTGGAAAAGTTGAGTTGTTGCTAAGTTAAGGATAAAGGAATAGGGGGTTGTATAGCATCCCATGTAGTTAGGTGTCATCTTTCTCCATGTGACATGCTTTTGTGTGCCCTTAACTAGACCACTGAATTGTTTAATATGATTTTGATGAATTAATGGTTTGTAGATAGTGAATTAGTCAATTAGACCATTTTTATGACTCAGAAACTTAAATTTCTAAGGAATTGGCCACTCAATTTATTGTGGAGATTACATAAATATTTTTAGATATAATTAATAGAGAGAGTTTAAACTTTAAATAAATTTTTGAAAAAAAAAAGCTTTGATGATTGATATCATATTAAACATACTGAATAGTATAGATTACATTTGACAATAGGTGTGGAACTCTCACATGTGGGTTCGAATCCCACCGACTCTGATTGAAGTTAAATCTCAATCTATTCTTGGTGGTCAGGGGGGAGGAAGCATTTTGACATGATCACCCGGCACAGATTAGTCTTTGAGGCTAGGAAGCATTTGAGAAAACGTGTGATCTCGATTAAAAATAAAAAAAAATAAAAATAAACTGTACTAGGTCAATAACAAGTGCTTCTGCAGCAGGTCTAAGTTCAATTCATGAATCCCGACTTTTGGGACTAGCTACCATAAACTTTTTTTTTTTTTCCTTTGGCCAAAGACTAGCTACTCTAACCTTGGAAGCAAGGTTTCTAATGCTCTGAGGCCCTATGTGACTTTCTGAATGTCTGAGAAGCTAGCTAGCTAGCTAGCAGAGTTTTGTAAAGGGTCCACTTACAATGCATGAATCTCCAAGTCTTTGAGTAGATGAGCATGACTCTCATTTTCTGATGACTTCATGCAACACTATATTACTAGATGGCACAAAAGCCATCCTCTTAAGTCTCAAATATAAGGTACCAAAATTAAAGAGGCCAAGGTAGGGGACTGGGGACAGTTTAATTATCTGCACCTTTGAACGTGCATTTGATAACAACGTACGCCTACCAATGACAACATCATATCTTAAACACTACCATGATGTATATGGTTCAATAACTGTTTGAACTGGCATCACATTCAGGAAATAAATAGAATACCTAAAATGGTTGAACGATTTCATGGATGAGTTGCAAAATTGATTTTCAAGTTAATTGGGTACAGTTAGTATAACTATAAGCTATGCATTTCATCAAGTACTCTTTGATGTTTACTTTACACTTGCCTGTAAGAACCTGTTTCAATAATAATTCCTTTCTTCCACCCCACTCTTCTGTATGGATAGAATTCCCCAATGACTAATGAGGGTTATATGTGATGTAAATTTTTTTTTTTTTTTTTTAACATGCCATGATGTTCAAAAGCCCATATTCCAGGTTGTAAGATGTAACTCTCTGTAAAGCACTTCCTGCATAGAAAATATAATTACAGATAGGAGGAAAAGAAAAAGGTAAAAGAAACAAAACCGGAAGCTGTAACCCATCTTGTGGAGAACAAATACAGCCCCAGTTTATCTGGAAAGTCAGTGTGATCAGAAGCTTCGTGACATAAAGATGTCAATTAATTAAGGAGTAATAAGTATTAATTAATTTCAGAAAGGTCTTGTATGGCCTTCTAATATCTTTTTATTGATCAGTTCAACAACTGAATCCTAACCAAAGTTCAACCTCAAAAGCCCCATAGTTTGTGCTTAACCTCAAAAGGGGCCATTAGGTATTTGACTATAAAACATGCAATCCATAGCTCCTGCATTACCCAAAGAAATTGAGTGTATGAGAGATTCCCTCCAGCTAAAAAGAGGGTATCAATAATTGGTCTTTTACTTGCCTTGTAACCTTCCTTATCCACCACTCTAGCTTTAAGTGTGGAATATCAGAACTTCAGAAGCATATATCCAAATATCGTCTGTAAAGTGTGAAGAGGGGGAAGTCCCGAGTGAAAAACATGGTGGCTTTCAACACAATATCCCATATAATCCCACCCAACAAATCACCATTTTAATCTCCCATTGATTCTCTCTCTCTCTCCCTCCATTCAATAAGAACACTAATTAACAATTATAATACTAACAATAATTAATAGCAAACAATCCCAAATGGCCAAGTAAGTGAGGCAGGCCCCAACCTCCCCATGTTCCACAACTTCCCCTTTACCTGTCCTCACTTTCCCTCCTTTTATAAAAACCCCATTCCCTCTCTTTCCCTCTCCTTCACTCCCACATCATCTCCTTCATTCTCTCTTTGAGGCATTGCTTCCTTTTACCAAGTCTTCTTCCTTTGATACATTAACTCGACAGAAAACACATACATCCGACATTATGTGCAGCTCTAAGGCCAAGGTGACCATGGGGATTGAAATCACACCCCTTGTTTCTAGAATCAATGGCAGACCAGTGCTTCAGCCTACCTGCAATCGAGTTCCTAGCCTAGACCGGCGCAATTCCCTTAAGAAACTGTCAACAGCACCACCACCTCTACCATTATCAACTTCTTCTACCAGCACTAGTCCTAGAATTAGTACCAAGGCTTCATTGACAACACCACCAATTTCTCCAAAGTCAAAATCTCCGAGGCCACCTGCGATAAAGAGATCAGGCAATGACCCTAATGGCTTGAACTCCAGTTCTGAGAAAGTTGTGACACCAGGAGGTACCACAAGAGCTAAGGTTTTGGAAAGGAAGAAGTCAAAGAGTTTTAAGCTTGGTGTTGGTGCTGATAATGCTCATGATCATGGTAGACTCTCTTCTGCTTCGATTGAGGCTTCGTTGAGCTACTCCTCTTCTCTGATCACCGAGGCACCAGGAACCATTGCAGCTGGGAGGAGGGAGCAGATGGCTCTTCAACATGCACAGAGAAAGATGAGGATTGCTCATTATGGAAGATCAAAGTCTGCAAATTTTGAAAGGGTTGCTCCAGTTGATACTATGGAAGCCAAAGCTGGTGAAGAAGATCACAAAAGATGCAGCTTCATCACGGCTAATTCAGGTATGGAAATATATCCAACATATATGCTCTTTTTAATATTGAGATTTGTTGTGTAATTTTGCCTTTTTGGATGTAAAATGAGAAATGGTCACTAATTGCTTCATTCTTTTTTTATGATCAGATCCCATTTATGTTGCTTACCATGATCAAGAATGGGGAGTTCCTGTTCATGATGACAAGTAAGTCCAATTAGCCTCTCCATGATATTGAGAAAATTCTTACATACAAACCGCTGTATACAATATAAAACTGAATAACATCTTATTCATAAGTTTTAGTAATTTTGTATTCTTGTTAAAAAAATTTAAACTGCAGGATGTTATTTGAACTGCTTGTTCTAAGTGGAGCTCAAGTTGGATCAGATTGGACTTCCATTTTAAAGAAACGCCAAGATTTCAGGGATGCATTTTCTGGGTTTGATGCTGAAGCTGTGGCCAGTCTCACTGACAAGCAAATGATTTCGATTTGTTCAGAATATGGCATTGATATAAGCAGAGTTAGAGGAGTAGTAGACAACTCTAACAGAATTCTTGAGGTAATACCAAGCATCAAATTCTGCAATTTTTTGTTTGTCTTCTAACTCAATCAGTCTTTTCCATCTATTTTGTCCCCTTTTTTTAAGGAACCATCTTTTTTCTGATCATGGCTTCTTTCTATTGGACTTGTTACTCAAAAGAACCACTTTAGTTTAAGAAAACCCTTTAAAGTAATGCAAGATTAAGACAGACTAGACTGTATTGACTTGACCATCATTAAAAGCTTAATCTATTAATCTATTATGAATCCTTCCTTGTTATTTAGTGAAAAGCTTTTCCACATGATGAACTCCACCTGTTCTGCATAATGTCTACAATATATATAGTAGCATTTTAGATTATACTAATGCCTGCCTTTTTCTACTAATTAAATTGCAGGTAAAGAAGGAATTTGGGTCATTTCACAAATACATATGGGGGTTTGTGAATCACAAGCCAATTTCCCCTCAATACAAGCAAGGCTACAAAATCCCAGTGAAGACATCAAAATCAGAGAGCATAAGCAAAGACATGGTTAGGAGGGGGTTTAGGTTTGTTGGTCCAACAGTTGTTCATTCCTTCATGCAAGCCTCAGGCCTCACAAATGACCATTTGACCACCTGCCACAGGCACCTTCAGTGCACCTTACTAGCAGCCCATCCTACCACATTGGAACAAGCTCTATAGGATTATTGACCCCAGAAGAGAAAAATTCATGGACAAAGTTAATCGTCCAAAAAAATATATATATGTTCAAAGCATGATTTTAATATGGTAGAGAGTGCGTAGTTTGCTAACTAGTTTTGCTGTTTGTGTGTATAATATTAGATTAGAGGACAGGGTTGTGACTAAGTTAGTGATGTGCTGTGAGATTTTTAATTGGTTTGAAATAGATAGTTGGGATTGATAATTGGAAAGCAAGAAATCAAAAGGTTTGGGGTGGAGTGGAGCTCAAAGGAGACAGACATCATGTGCAAATGAATTGAATTTGGGAGGCAGGGCATGTGTGGATGTGTCAGTTGCTTTGTATTCCATGTGACCCATCATCAAGCTTTGCATTATATGAAGACCCTTTAACAGGCTGTGTAGGATTGTGGAAGAGGTATTGTAGGACCAAAACCATCATCATTCTTCTTCCCTTGGCCACCCTTAGTTTCTTCTTTAATTGTTTTTTGTTAGTTTGCTTTGGGGGAATATTTATACCCCATTGTACCTTGGATTTGGATGTGGGATTAATTGAGTGCTGTTTGGTTCACTTGGCATGTGCTTCCCTGCTGTTTGGCTAACCAATACATACCTAATTGACCAAAAAAACCAATACATACCGATCTTTTGTAATGCTTAACCAACTAATATGGGCATCTTCTCCATGTGACTACTTTCTTTCTCTCCCATCTCACACATGTCAACTCCATAAATAAATGCTTCAAGTGATTTAATTTGATGTACAAAGGGTTTTAAAGGGCAATAATTGAGAGGAGGATAGAACTTGTACAGGGCCTCCGGCCTCACATGAGATTGTTGTTACAAAAGACTAATGGGATGGGGATTAGTTATGTCCCACAATTCTCTCCATAAGGAGTTGTTTAGAATGTGCTTAATGTTCATTACTTTACCGAAGTCCCTCTACAATTAAACTTCATCATGAAATATGGATGGGAAGTCTGGAAGTCGATGAGAGGTAAATGGAAGCAATGAATTGAGGAGAAGGATGGTAATTGCAAGCCAGCTTAGGCTTCTGGTGTGTGGTGGAGTTCGGCAATCTTTTGTATAGTACTATTGTGTTGGTCATTCAATATCAGTGCACAATTAGCAGAATTGAGGAATTTTGAACATTGTTCATTGCTGTTTGATACTTTGATTCATGAGCTTGTTTAACTGGTATATAGTAGTATGGTGTTTGATCCGACTACAAAAGCCTCGGGCCCTAATTTCTTAGGGTTGTTTGGTGGGCTTGCAGTTTGGGCCCTCATGTTGGGCTTAATTTGGTATATTACTTTTAGGACTAAATATTAGTTATTCCAAGATTATATCTACATATCTATCGAAATTTTAGAAAATGAAGATATCGGAAATATCGGAGATATCCGGGAAAATATATCTTTTTTAAAGAGTCAATTTATTTGAATTACATATAAATACATATGAATGTCAAATTTATCTACATCTAAAAAGAGACTCTAGGTTGTTGAAAAGTCGCTTGTTGGTATACTAAAGTACAATAATTAGACTAAGACATATAACCCATATAATACGAATTGCTCCATCATGAATTTCTCTTTGCTCAAATTAGTCTTCAAGTAATTTCTCATCACCTGAATTTCACTCCTCACTCGGATTTCCTTAAAAGAAATATTCCTCACCCAGATTCACTTTGAGAGATTTCCCCTCACCCATATTCATCTTGAGAATATTTCTCCTCACACAGATTTGCATTTAGAGAACTACTTCTCACCTATAATCTCCTTAAGGGTATTTCTCCTCACCCAGATTTGCCTTAAATAGATCTCTCTTCACACAATATGCATTTAGAGAATTACTTTTCACCCATAATCGCCTCACCTTGAGGTGATTTCTCCTCACCCAGATTCGCCCTGAGAGGATTTTGCTTCACCCAAAACTGCCTTCATAGATTTCATTTCGAGGTATTTTTCCCAGACAGGTTAATTTGCCTCTTTATTAGGCCATATCTTGACTAGAAACCGTTGTTAAATTTTACACCATGATATTAGCTCCATATTCCATAATGTATGTTTCTCTGTGAATAACTGAGTTTTTTTTTTCTATTTTTTATTTTTTTATCATTTTTATATATTTCTTCATTTTATCGGGGATATATCTCATATATCTTATATATCGAGAATACTTGACGATGTCGGAGAAATTTGGGATAAATACGATATATTATATATCGAGATAAACCTTGTATGCAAAAACAATAATTATTCTCCTAATTTATCATCTAATAGGTCCACAAAATCTATTATGCCCCTCATTTCTATTTTTTTCTCTTTTTTGTTTTGTTTCTCTCTCTCTCTCTCTCTCTCTCTCTCTCTCTCTCTCTCTCTCTCTCTCTCTCTCTCTCTCTCTCTCTCTCTCTCTCTCTCTCTCTCTCTCTCTCTCTCTCTCTCCCCTCCTCCTCCTTCCATGGCAGCATTCATCGGCCCTAACAGTGATGGCATCTCCAACAGTGTACTTATTTCAAAATAAAATTAAAATTTAACTAATTTTAGGCTAAGTTTAATCTCCAACAGACTAGCTAAATTTAACTTTAGCTAAAAAATCTAGCTATATTTAGCTAAGCAGGAGAGAGAATTTAACTAAAAGTTAAATTTAACTGGGGATTTAGGTATTCTGCTAAAGCATAACTAAAAAAGTAACTACTTATATTTCAATTTTAGCTATGAAGATAACTATCACTATTGGAGATGACCCCACTTATACTTCAAATTAAACCCATCTCTTAACACAGTCTCACCCGAAACTAGGTAGCGAGAGTTGAACGGATCAAGGGTTGCCTAGACTTCTAGGTCAGGTAGCACTGCAACTCTCACAATGCCAGAAAACCTAGAAGAAGTAACCAAAGATAAGTTGTAGTTAGTCAAATCAATCAACAAAGAGGTGTTAACCAATCATTTTGATCATTATTGAGCTTGATCTTGTGCTTGGTTTGATCTTGATTCGAAGAGAACGACGTGAATTGTTGAGAATGATATTGACGTCTGGTTCAAAACAGAGCAAGTGAGATATGGACTTCCAACGGCGGAACTATTTGGGGGTCGGAATGGGTCTGACCTCCCCAATGATTTTGAAAAATGCTATTATCTTATTGGTTGGCTTGTATTTTTATCAGAATTAAAATTTAGACTTAAATTTACACTTATTATCCCCTCAAATTGAATTTTTAACACTAATTATTCCTTGTAATAATAGTTACCTTAATTAATATCCCTATGCATCTTATAGAATATATATATATATATATATATATATTTAAATTGAAATTTACTATAAAATTCAAATACAAACAAATATTGAATAAATAAAAAAACTATTTTTTCTTCATTTTCGAAGCCATATATCAAGCATGCATTAATATATATATATATATATATATATTAATGCATGCTAAAGAGAAGTTTTAGGTTCCACCACTGTGGGCTTCCCTGGACAAGATGAAATCTGAGATTTGAAGAAGGGAAGTTGAGGATGAGGTTGAGGTCATCGAAGGCGGAGATGATGTGGGGTTTGGGGCGGCGGAGGCAGAGGCAGAGGCGGATTTAAGGAGGTATGGGTGGAGGTATTCTGGCTAGTCGCCATTTTTGAAAGCTAGGTTTTGGAAGAAGGAGTTTGTGGGGGGTGGGGTTTTGGGAGAAAAAGAGCGAAGACTTTGGGAGGACTGTGGATTAAGTTTTAGGGAAGCTGGTAATTGATTACGAAGGAGGCAATATTGGGGGGAAATATCCGAAAACTTCAACTAGAGCTTGGTGGAGAGTAATTCACTAATTCTTGAGGTAGGGGCCGATGAATGTCACTATGAAAGGGGGGAGAGAGGGGACGGGTATAATAGACATTTTGGATATATTGGATGAGAAATTAAGAGAACAATAATCTGTTGAATTTAAAAAGTGATGGACATAACTGTTCAGTCTGTTTGAAGGAGTAAACTACAAGGAGTATATATGGCTGTTAATTCTGACACGACCCGATAATATGACTCGAAACCCACACGAAATAAAGCGGGTTGAACCCCACGATTAAATAGCGGGTCGGCCGTGGGTCAACCCACCATGAACCATTTAATAAATAACCCGATTATATTATATTCTTTTTGAAATTTTAGATGTTAGGAGTATTTGATCATAGGATTAAACAATTTGAAATATTTTGCTTCATAATTATTGGATTTAATTATTTATGAATTATATATAATTATTTATGTTCTTCATCTTGTGAGAGTTTTTAGTGAATTTAATCAATTTATACATTTTTTTAGTTAAATAGGCCGCATTGTTAACCCTTAAATGAGTCATTTTGTCCAACACGACATGACCTATTTATTAAATGGATTAAGCGGGTTGGAAACTGGTAACCTGTTTAATAAATAGGTTGGGTTTAGATTTAAATTTTTGACACGATTATTAAATGAGTTGGGTTTGAGTTTGTATCTTGTAACACGACAAATACCTTGACCCGACATGAAACCAACCCGACTCGACCCATTGACAGCCCCAACAAGGAGCAAGTAGTCCTTAGTTTTTAAAGTGTAGAGAGTGGCGTTGCAAGTGAATAAGTTGGTTTTTGAGTTTGAGGTTTTGATATTTTAGTTGGAAACTCAGAATCCAGCAGTTACATGTTCAGAGTTTATTGCATAGAAAATGTGTGATTATTTGGGTGGTGTTTTTTTTTTTTTTTTTTTTTTTTTTGCCGAGCCCTTGAGTGGTGGGTGATCATGTATAGAGAAAAATTCAGTTACCGTTCTCAAACTATACTGCTAAGGTCAATTTGATACCCGAACTCTCAAAAGTATCAATATGATACCCAAAGACCTAAATTAGCATCAATGTGATACTTCCGTCCAAAATTTCTGACGATACCGTTTGTTTGCTGACGTGGCAAGCACGTGGGTCCCCTAAAAAAAAGTGAAATGACCAATTTACCCTTTTTTTAATTCTTTTTTTTAATTCCATAACTATGAAATTCCTCGACGACTGAATATCAAATGACAAATGCTAGTAAATATTGACCTTTAATTTATCTTAGACTTTGACTAAATACATCGTAGAAAATTACTTGAGTGTTTTCGGGAATACATTGTCCTCATCCAACTTGTAATAAGAGTATATGACACTCCTTTGTAATAGAAAATAATTCAACTTTTTGAAGATCAAAGTATGTGAGAGTACCTTGAACATATTGTAGTCTGAAAGAAGATGACTCTCAAGACTTTCAGATAAGTTCTAGAAAGGGGAGGCTTCTCCGGTTCTCCCTCTCTCTAGAATTTTCTCCCCCTCTGAGCGCCACCGTTGAGAGTCAGTGGCACCGACCGTCCTCCTATCGGCTATGCTTGCCTCTTCGGCGGTGGTGTCCGTGTTTCCCTTTCTTCTTTTTTCTTTGCTCGAATCTGATTATGATCTGCAACCTTGAAGCTTTGGAACCAAAAATCACAGTTCTCATCGGCTTGTCTCTCCTCTGCTATATATCAAATTAGCGATCTCGGGAGGCTTTCCAAGAAGGATTGCTCCTGCTGCATCTCTATGCATACTGATGCTTTTGTTAGAATAGGGGTGTACCGTGTACAGAGTTTGCCTTGATTAAAACAAAAGGTGTACAGAATAAAGTCTTCGGTGCATGCACTGACACACCCGTCATGGTGGATTTTGGCCATCGGGGTAGTCTATATTTACCTTAAGAAACTACTGACATGTCATAGAAAAGGTCTAAAAATAATGGAGGTAAATTCTTTCAATGTTCATTTGGTGTTAATATTGGGATGGATCGTTCACTTCCAATTTGTAGTACGGGGAAATGATACTCAATTTCCCTCTTGTTCTCCTTCACCGGACACCACCCTCTCATATTCTTCCCAACTAACAAGCATCATGATCGTCCACCAATAATACCTCACCAATATGAAATCTTCTCGAGGTTTTCCAGGAATGTCGTGAGCATGGTCACAATGCACCAGAGGAGCGAGAGCTTAATATGTTATGAAAATCATATCATAGGTTGTCTAGAAAGACGAGGCAAAAATGTTAAGAATCAGTGTAATCATAGAAGTTCGACAGACAAGTTTAAGATCACGACAAAAACAATCATTCTCTATGTAACTAACACTCGTTCCGTACGTTTAGGACCCTATCACTAATATTGTCTTTTCTTTGAGAGATTGAACATAGGTTGTTTGGCACGTAATATATATTTGAAAGGTATACTGAACTTGATCAACGTTGTCATGCTTAAATATTCTAATTGGGCCATTTCAAAAAAAAAAAAAAAATCTAATTGGGCAAGAACCCAAAATAAAAAATTAACGTTAAATTGCAGATTAAAGAACCAAGATAACAATCAGCTACATTGAGCTGGTGTTATGTTCCGACGTCCCTATCCATGGTCTTGTGTTTGTTGCCATATATTATCGTCCTCAATAACCAAAGTCTCCTTGACTTCAAACGAACACACTTCCCTCGAAACCAGATCATATCACAGTTCAAAATTATTACAAACTTGAAATCTGGTATTCAATAACAACACATAACCAAATCGATATAAGTGTGATTTGGAAAAGTCTTTTGGATTAGCTCAAGTAATGAGAGAGGTAAATTTGAGTTAAAATTAGACAAAGTTATGGTGCAATTCACTCCAATGTAACACTAAACCTATGGGAAAGGAAACAAATATATATATAGTTGTAATTGAGGTAATTCCAAGCAACACATGCACTAAGCATATCTGCAAAACATGAATTTATTAGATGGTTTGTTAATAACTTAATACAAAATAACCACGAATCAAGCAACACAAAAATGAGAAAAGGCACAGAGCAAGAAGAAGCAATATCTTTATTGGCTTTGATGGCGTTCTCCCTTCCTCCTCTCCAATTCCCAATTCCTTTTGCTCTCTCTACTCTTTCTGGTTTTCCGAGGAGCAAAGACGCAACGCCACGCCAAAACTATCTAATGCAGAAGCCAAATCTTCGCCTCCTCTCTTTTTCTCTCCATGCATTCAGCATTTTATGTTCATAGAGTGCTTCTATTCATACCTCCTCTCATTTTTGAACATTTTAAAATCTAATACTGCCCTCTTTTAAACTAAAAAAAAAAAAATATATTCTTGTTGATGCTTTTATGTCGCTCTCATCGTCCTAGTTCCTCTTTGTGGTTCCATTTTACTGTCTCTCCTCTTCCTTTTCATCTCCATTTCTTATTCTCTTCCCTAATTCCTCTATAATCCTCTCTCCAACTCTTCTAATTTTCCATGTTTTCCAACTTTCAGTCCCCAATTTCTTAAACCTCTCCAATGTCGTGTTGCATCAGTATTTGGTTGAATGAAAAAGTTGTAAGTATATTGGGCAATTACCATTCAATACATGATTTCCCATTGTCACAAGGAAACCGGAGCTTCAAGGAAACAAAGAGGAAGATACGATCAAGCAGGATTGTTTCACTGATCTTGAGTTTAATATATATTCATTCCAAATCAAGTTGCACAATTTAAATTGATTTACACATCTATTAAATTGATTTGGTGTATTTTTGCATTAAAGACTTTTTGCATGCATAACAAATAAGTTTTGATATCTTTCTATATCTATCTTACATGATGATTAAATAAAAGATTTGTTTGAGGGGGAGTTTTTCCTCTTGTATAAAAGGCTTCGAAACTAATACATGTTTAGGGTTTTCATCTGCAGCATAAAACTATCGTTCACACTTGAACCATGGGTTTTTGTTAAAAACCATTTTTCTGAAAACTCTCTTTATTTGTTTCATGCTTTCTCTTGTGTTGTCTAGTACTTTCATAAATCATTCTCAAAGATCAGTGAGACATTGAGAACAAGAGAGATCAGTGATTTGATTAGAGTTGATAGATTGACAATCAAGTAAACGTTAGATCAGTTGTAAATCAAGTTAGCATTTGTTGCTAAGTGAATGTGTATGTTATGAACAACACAACTTGTATACTGTAAACTCATTTGATTCATATTGGATTGATCTTTCGTGTTGGCTACGTTAAAAGCCACGCAGTGAAGTTTCCTCAGTGGAGAGGTTTACACTGCGTTAGCAAATTCTGTGTCCCTCTTGAGAAAGTACTATCTTAGTTAAGTTGTTCTTTTGTTTATAACACAATATTGTTCCGCTTGGTATTTTCATTTGGCATCAGAGCGGGTTCTAGATTATTCTAGTAGATCGCAGGGACGATGGAACAACATCGAGATAGGGCTGCCGGTGGATCTGTTAATAGTCCTCCATGGTTTGATGGAGGATGTGAAAAGTACACTCAATGGAAGATATACATGAAATCATACTTGTATGCGCAAGATGAACATGTATGGAACATTGTGGAAAATGGCTGGAAGACGCCAATAATTCCAGCTAAAGGCGAGGGCTCATCAATCTCTATTCCTAAACCACGGAAGGACTGGACTGACATCGAAGTACGTGATCTTTAAGCTGACTTCAAAGCAAAAAATAGCATTTTCACTGCTCTCTGAACGTGAAAAACTGAGGATTAGTCACTGCGACACTGCAAAACAAGCTTGGGATCTGCTGCAGACTACATATGAAGGAAACAAAAAGGTACGTGCTCAAAAACTACAAGGTCTGATTTATGAATTTGAAACTATGACCATGGGAGATGATGAAACCGTGGATGACTTTCATGGTAGAATTCTAAAGATTACTGGTCAATGTCGTAGTCTAGGTGCCCCTTTTGATGAAGATAAGGTAGTCAAGAAAATACTTAGAGCCTTACCAGAAAAGTTTCACTCTAAAGTCACTAGTATTGAGTACTCTTTTGACATTGATGAATACCCTTTGGATGAACTCATTGGAAATCTAAAAACTTATGAACTAAGACTAAAACCTGAAAAGAAATCCAAAGGTGTGGCTTTCAAGGCTGTGAAAGGGAAAGAAGAGGAAGATGAACCACTTGATCTTGCTCTTCTGACCAAAGAGTTCAAAAAGTTTCTTAGAAATAAATCCTCCTCTCAAAGTTTCAATGCTCCCAAGAAAAATTTTGTTAACAATGATAACAACGTTAGAGGAAATTTTAGAGCAAATAAATCTGGAAAAGTAAAATGCTATGAATGTGGTGGCTATGGCCATATTTCTACTGATTGTGGCAACAGGAAACATGGAAATAGCAACAATAAATCCCTCCTCTCGACATGGAGTGATGATGAACAACAGGAGATCGAAAATGTTGCCTTCGTGTCGTCTCTTTCACTTGAATCCGAAAGTGATGAAGAATTCTCAGATGATGAGACTAATGTCCGCTGCAAACAACTCTATAAAGCGTCAAAAGCCACATTAATAAAAAATGTAGGTTTGGAGGATGAAATTGTGCTACTAAAGGCTAAAAATGAGAAGTTGGAACTTGCATGGAGGACCTCTCAGAACACGTGGGAACAAGAAAGGGACAAACTCATAGAAGAGCTGCAGAACTCACAAAGTGACGAAAGCTCTCAGACCTGGAAGATACAATGTGCTGAACTGAAAAACAAAATCAAGATGCTTGAACTTGAGGTAAAAGGACAACATGCTCTAAACTTAAATCTACTAACTGAAAATGGATCATTGCAGAAAGAGCTGAAGTCAACTTAAGAGAAGTTCACAAAGTTTAAGATAAGCTCTGCAACAGCATCTAGGTTGTTCAACTCCGAAAAAGCCACCATGATACATTCGGACTTGGATATTCTGGAGAAAGCTTCAAAGGCACACACTTTGTGAGAGAGTCAAACTCGGAATTGGAGAAGGATGATCCCATCACCCAAGTCATCAAGGACACTATCACAAGGGCTGACAAGGAACCAAAATCTTCTCAGAATGTCACTCAGGTAAGGATGAATCAGATGCCTCCTACTGATCATAACAGGTATGCCACTTTTAAGTCTTTTATTCCTACATGTCATTACTGTGGTAAGTTAGGACATATTAGACCAAGATGCAATGAGAGACTTAAGTCAATTCCATCTGGTGAGGAAAAGCTATCTGTAAAATCTTTACATTGTGAGCTTAAAGAGCAGAAAGAGCTTATCAACAAATTGGCTAGCCTGATTACTAAAGCAAACATGCAAAATAGAAATAAACCTGTCTGGATTAGAAAGGACTTGAATAATCATCATTCTAATCACTCTGATTCTACTGACTCTGTTAATGATGTCTGTCTCATGACAAGTGTAAGTACAGATAATTCCTCAACATACATTGAAGCAACTTGCCTGGTAGCACTCACTGCCTTGGCAGACAAGCGAAAAGATTTCTGGTACGTGGACAGTGGTTGCTCCAGACACATGACTGGAGATAAAGCTTGGTTTATCTCATTCGAAGATGAAAGCACTACAGGTTCAGTTACCTTTGGTGATGGGAGAAAAGCAAAAATACTTGCACGAGGAACAGTCAATACTCCTGGAATTCCTAATCTAAAAAATGTCTTGTATGTAGAGGGTTTAACTGCCAATCTAATAAGTGTCAGTCACTTGGCTGATGATTATGAGGATGTGTGGTTCAACAAGCAAAGATGTGTGATTCTTGATAAAAAGGGAGAAAATATAATGAGAGTTAAGAGATCTTCAGATAATTGTTATCACATTCAATCTAATGAATCTCTAAATATACAGGATTGCTTGTCTGTGAGATCTGCCGAAGAAACCTTCGAAATATGGCACAGAAGACTGGGGCATGTAAACTATCAGGATCTACTCAAATTATCCACTAAGCAGTGTGTCAGAGGTCTACCAGCCCTAAGTGGTAAGACCGACAAGATATGTGGAGAATGCAAAATCGGTAAGCAAGCCAGATCTCCTCATGAAATAATAAACGCTGCCACTACCACAAGAGTTTTGGAACTGCTGCATATGGATCTTATGGGACCAGCTCAAACAGAAAGCATTGGAGGTAAGAAATACATACTTGTGATCGTTGATGACTTCTCCAGGTACACTTGGGTTAATTTCCTAAGAGACAAAGCTGAAACCTTTGAATCATTCAAGGGATTAAACCAAAGAATAAAAATTGAAAAACAGTCCACGAACATGTGCTTAGTAAGAGTAAGGTCAGATAATGGAACTGAGTTTAAAAATGCTGCTTTTGCTAACTACTTTCATGAGTTAGGTGTTTCCC
This sequence comes from Rosa lucieae, assembly GCA_024704745.1. NCBI lineage: Eukaryota > Viridiplantae > Streptophyta > Magnoliopsida > Rosales > Rosaceae > Rosa > Rosa lucieae. The sequence continues at coordinate 17,662,339 of CM045496.1, read as the reverse complement.
ATGAGTTTTCAGCCCCGATCACTCCACAACAAAATGGAATAGTTGAGCTCAAAAATAGAGTGCTGTTAGACATGGCAAGGGTAATGCTGCATTCTGCTGGTCTAAGCTCGAACTTTTGGGCTGAAGCTATCAGTACTGCATGTTACACCATCAATAGAGTCTTCTTGAGACCTGGAACTGACCAAACAGCTTATGAGATGTGGAAAGGTAAGAAACCAAACATAAACCACCTTCGTGTGTTCGGAAGCCCCTGCTACATATTAAGAGATCGAGAACAACTCGGAAAATTTGATGCCCGAAGCGATGATGGTATCTTCCTTGGATATTCTACCAATAGTCAGGCATATAGAGTTTATAACAAAAGAACTAGGATTGTCATGGAATCTATTAATGTGTCTATTGATGATTCCTACATTAGACAGGAGGAAACTTTTGCAGAAACATCACCTACTCACATATCAGAATCAAAAGACACATCAACTACTGATGAACAGAGAGAGAATGTTGACAACATCTTCGACCCAGCTCCTCAAACGAAAAGAGGGTTCAAGCAAGTCCAAAAGGATCATTCACGTCAAGATATTCTTGGACAAATCTCAGATGGTCTCAAAACCAGAAGCCAAACTGCTCCACAGGTAAGTGTAGATGAGGTAAGTCGAGGTAATGCTTTACTTTGTTTCATTACAGAAAATCAAATAGCGATGAATGTCATATCTCTGTGTAGGTTTGTTTCCCTAATTGAACCAAAGAATATCAAGGAAGCCCTACTAGATGATGATTGGATTAGTGCCATGCAGGAAGAATTAAATCAATTCACTAGGAATGATGTGTGGTACTTGGTACTAAGACCTAGAAACTGTAATGTAATAGGCACCAAGTGGATTTTCAGAAATAAAAGTGATGAAAAAGGCAATGTAATCAGAAACAAAGCTAGACTAGTAGCACAAGATTATTCACAGATTGAAGGTCTCGACTTTGATGAAACTTTTGCCCCTGTTGCAAGATTAGAATCAGTGAGATTGCTTTTGTCTATTGCTTGTCACCTAAAAATCAAACTGTTTCAAATGGATGTCAAAACTGCCTTTCTGAATGGTGTGTTGCAGGAAGAAGTTTATGTGGAACAACCTCAAGGTTTCAAGGATCCACATAATCTAAATCATGTTTATAGACTCAAGAAGCCCTATATGGTTTAAAGCAGGCTCCACGAGCTTGGTATGAAAGGCTCTCCACCCATCTGGTGGAAAAAAGGTACACAAGAGGATCAATTGATAAAACATTCTTTGTAAAACTTGTGAAAAATGATCTTATCATAGCTCAGGTGTATGTTGATGACATTATCTTTGGCTCTACGTCTAAATATCTTGTCAATGAATTTCAATCGGTCATGGAAAGTGAATTTGAAATGAGCATGTGTGGTGAGCTAACCTTTTTCCTTGGACTGCAAGTGAAGCAACTTGATGCAGGTATCTTTCCCACTCAAACCAAATATGCTGAGAATCTCGTTAAGAAGTTTGGACTTGAATCCAAGAAAGTGGTTACAAATCCCATGAGCACCACTACAAAACTGAGCGAGGATCTGAATGGAAAATCAATCGACTCCACTCTCTATAGAAGCATGATTGGAAGCTTACTGTATCTAACTGCCAGTCGACCTGATATTTCATACAGTGTGGGAGTGTGTGCTCGATTTCAAGCAAATCCCAAAGAATCACACTTGGAAGCTGTCAAAAGGATCATCCGATATATCTCAGGTACAATTAACTGTGGCATTTTCTATACCTTTGACACTAATGTAGAAATTGCAGGCTATTCTGATGCTGATTGGGGTGGAAACTTAAAAGATAGAAAAAGCACTTCTGGAGGTTGTTTCTTCATTGGGAACAATCTTGTTGCTTGGCACAGCAAGAAGCAAAACTGCATTTCTCTATCTACTGCTGAAGCTGAATATGTCGCAACTAGAAGTTGCTGCACACAAATGCTCTGGATGAAGCAAATGCTTCATGATTATGGCATCACTCAAGGTAAGTTGTCTATATTCTGTGATAATACAAGTGCTATCAATATCACCAAAAATCCTGTTCAACACTCTCGAACAAAACACATTGATCTGCGCTATCACTTTATTCGAGATTTGGTTGAGCAAAATATACTTGAGTTAAGCTTTGTGCCCACTGAGAGTCAACTCACTGATTTGTTCACTAAGCCTCTTGACACTGCTAGGTTTGAAATGTTAAGAATTGCTTTGGGGATATGTTCTAAGTATTAAGGCACTCTAATGTTTGTCCACTGTTGAGAGAGAACATTGTGATCTTAGTGTGCTTTGACCACTGTCATTAGTGACTTGTACATTTTCTCTGGCCACTATTGTCATGTCTTATTCTGGACAAATATTGTGTACTCATGGTTCGTATCTTAGTCAGTTAATTCTCATATGCACTTTCACTTATAGTGTCACGCCCCGAATTTTGAGTAACTATTTCAAAACCCGAGACGTGAATAATAGCCAATACAAATAACGTCCTGAATTTTTAAAACCTGTACCTCACACAACCAATTACAAACCTCGTAGCAAACTATCTCTCGAGCCAAATATTACAAACCACTCTAATTAAAAGTTATGCTCAAAGAGGTCTACAAAACACACCAACGAAGGTTAAGTGCAGTACTTAACACTGATGTCCTACTCCGCTCGATCTCGACCCTGATACTCCTGACCTGCAGGGCTATCCGCTAACTTGTGAAAAATGATCTTATCATAGCTCAGGTGTATGTTGATGACATTATCTTTGGCTCTACGTCTAAATATCTTGTCAATGAATTTCAATCGGTCATGGAAAGTGAATTTGAAATGAGCATTGTGGTGAGCTAACCTTTTTCCTTGGACTGCAAGTGAAGCAACTTGATGCAGGTATCTTCTCACTCAAACCAAATATGCTGAGAATCTCGTTAAGAAGTTTGGACTTGAATCCAAGAAAGTGGTTACAAATCCCATGAGCACCACTACAAAACTGAGCGAGGATCTGAATGGAAATCAATCGACTCTACTCTCTATAGAAGCATGATTGGAAGCTTACTGTATCTAACTGCCAGTCGACCTGATATTTCATACAGTGTGGGAGTGTGTGCTCGATTTCAAGCAAATCCCAAAGAATCACACTTGGAAGCTGTCAAAAGGATCATCCGATATATCTCAGGTACAATTAACTGTGGCATTTCTATACCTTTGACACTAATGTAGAAATTGCAGGCTATTCTGATGCTGATTGGGGTGGAAACTTAAAAGATAGAAAAAGCACTTCTGGAGGTTGTTTCTTCATTGGGAACAATCTTGTTGCTTGGCACAGCAAGAAGCAAAACTGCATTTCTCTATCTACTGCTGAAGCTGAATATGTCGCAGCTGGAAGTTGCTACACACAAATGCTCTGGATGAAGCAAATGCTTCATGATTATGGCATCACTCAAGGTAAGTTGTCTATATTCTGTGATAATACAAGTGCTATCAATATCACCAAAAATCATGTTCAACACTCTCGAACAAAACACATTGATCTGCGCTATCACTTTATTCGAGATTTAGTTGAGCAAAATATACTTGAGTTAAGCTTTGTGCCCACTGAGAGTCAACTCACTGATTTGTTCACTAAGCCTCTTGACACTGCTAGGTTTGAAATGTTAAGAAATGCTTTGGGGATATGTTCTAAGTATTAAGGTACTCTAATGTTTGTCCACTGTTGAGAGAGAACATTGTGATCTTAGTGTGCTTTGACCACTGTCATTAGTGACTTGTACATTTTCTCTGGCCACTATTGTCATGTCTTATTCTGGACAAATATTGTGTACTCATGGTTCGTATCTTAGTCAGTTAATTCTCATATGCACTTTCACTTATAGCCTATGTGGTGGCATGCTCCTTGTTTATTGTCAAAAGAGATTCAGTGAACTAAGCGAACTAATTCAAATGCTCAAATGATTCATTCCCTCTTCTCAAAGTAATCAGGTCCTAGTTGTGGTGAACTTTCTAGGGTTTGTAAGAAACGAGAATGGATATTTCTATCCCATCTCTCCTAGTAATCAGGCCTTAGTTGTGGTGAACATTCTAAGGTTTGCAAGAAACGAGTTGGTGAGTGATCTGTGCACGTAAAATAAAATAATACAGACGACTACTCGAGACTCTCTCCATGGAGCATCCTTGTTATGTTTAGTACCCTAAGAACATTTGTTCTGGGAGTTGCTGAGAAGAGTTTTGTTACATGAGTTCTATGTGTCGCAAAATAAAAGAAGTCTATGACTCAAATACATTTCGTGCTTGGGAACTATGTTTCCTACTCCTTTTTACGGAGATGTCTTGAGCTTATTTCACGAGTTTCGCTCTCTTACTTCACTCCTTCTCTTTTTCACTAACCTTGTGTCTAAGCCCCATATACTGGCTCTACTCACTTTTAACACAGATTTACTTCCTAAGATCTAAATATGAGTACCAATTCATTTGTTGATAGAATACATCATGCTTTGTGCTCTGATCTATGTTCCTTTCACTACGTGATTTGTGCTCTCTGTGATTAAACTATGTTATTTTTTCTCTTCTATATGACAACTGCATTTAATGTCTTGCTACTTATCGAAGGAAACGATCATGTGATATAATTACAGATTATGAGAATATTTTTGTCTCTTCGTTTTCCTTCTTGTTTGCCATCTGGTTGCACTTAAATTCCTTATTGCTTAAGCCTAAGTTGAGGGGGAGAAATAAATTGCATGCGTGTTTCTCGGAGAACTAAATTTTCATAATTCCTCTTCCCTTTGAGACGCTATTCCAATCGGTGTGTCCTTTGGTTTTCTCCACACCTACTTCTTCATTATATATATAGCCTCTCTTGTCTCCCTCGGATTTTACTCTTGGTTGTCTCTGTGTGCAGGTTCCTTCAAAAGCTGTTACTATCATCATGGTTCGCACAAAGATTACACCTCGCCTTGGTGGACACCGGCGACTTCCTCCCCCAGAGGAAGGTCATCAGGCCGCTGCTAGGGTTGGCATTCTCCATCCTGGCATGCAACTTGAACGAAGTCGCTCTCCTCCTCCTCCTCGTCGATCTCCATCTCCTGAACCCTCTCGCTACTCCTCTCTTCGAGATGCTATCCTCGTGGCTGATTGGAGAATAGCATGTCTCACAACTGACATAGATGACATGCACTCTCTCCTCGTTCGCACCAACCATACTCTCAGGGAAGTCCTCAAGGAAATCCGAAGCATGCAGCGCCACCCTCCAGGGTTTGACGCTCCTGGTCCGTCCATGCATGTGCCAGAGGACGATGATCAAGAAGAAAGCAAAGGTTCCATGGACACCGAGGAGTTTCAGGACACAGTGACCAAAATGCTGGAGGAGTTTGATGTCCCTTCCCATTCAAAGGGGGAGAAGTAATTTCCATCTTTTCATCTTCTTCTTTTCTGTTTCTGCATTTAAATTTTTCATGAACAATATTTATTTTGGTTTTGAATTTGTAAGTGCATAAGCACAGACTACTTGGGATGCTTATTTTGGATGATTATTATTATGTGATAATTGCATTAGTTACTTGGATCTGGAAAAGGATGAAAACTGATTCCTTAATCCAAGTAGCACTCTTTGTTAGTGATTAGTGTTTATCTGTGAAAACTAACATGCAGGACAAAAGGATGAAAAATCATGTGTTGAATGGGAATGCCCAAAGGGGGAGATTGTAAGTATATTGGGCAATTACCATTCAATACATGATTTCCCATTGTCACAAGGAAACCGGAGCTTCAAGGAAACAAAGAGGAAGATACGATCAAGCAGGATTGTTTCACTGATCTTGAGTTTAATATATATTCATTCCAAATCATGTTGCACAATTTAAATTGATTTACACATTTATTAAATTGATTTGGTGTATTTTTGCATTAAAGACTTTTTGCATGCATAACAAATAAGTTTTGATATCTTTCTATATCTATCTTATTTGATGATTAAATAAAAGATTTGTTTGAGGGGGAGTTTTTCCTCTTGTATAAAAGGCTTCGAAACTAATACATGTTTAGGGTTTTCATCTGCAGCATAAAACTATCGTTCACACTTGAACCATGGGTTTTTGTTAAAAACCATTTTTCTGAAAACTCTCTTTATTTGTTTCATGCTTTCTCTTGTGTTGTCCAGTACTTTCATAAATCATTCTCAAAGATCAGTGAGACATTGAGAACAAGAGAGATCAGTGATTTGATTAGAGTTGATAGATTGACAATCAAGTAAACGTTAGATCAGTTGTAAATCAAGTTAGCATTTGTTGCTAAGTGAATGTGTATGTTATGAACAACACAACTTGTATACTGTAAACTCATTTGATTCATATTGGATTGATCTTTCGTGTTGGCTACGTTAAAAGCCACGCAGTGAAGTTTCCTCAGTGGAGAGGTTTACACTGCGTTAGCAAATTCTGTGTCCCTCTTGAGAAAGTATTATCTTAGTTAAGTTGTTCTTTTGTTTATAACACAATATTGTTCCGCTTGGTATTTTCAAAAGTGTTTCAATTTGGTTGTATATATATGCAGACATGTATGGTATGTGTTGCTATTTTATTCTTAATCAACCAAGTTTATACTAAATTCCTCCTAATACAAGATAAGTGCGAGTTTTTACCGCTCCATCAATTTCTATCATTCCTCCATGACTTTTGGCTGCTAACAAATCTATAAATTAATTAAACTCAACCTCATTGTTTCCTCTATATTCTTCGTTCCATCAAGGAGCAACATCTAAATTGATCCAATTAAACGAACAGTTCGTCAAATGGATAATCAATAGAGATAAAAATTAATGTTGCTAGAGAAAGGCACCGGAGTTACAAAGGTTTGAAGAATAAGAGGTTTAAATAGAAAAATAATGGACAAAATGGGAAGTTTGGTGTTAAAAATTATGGTTGGAGGTCCAAAGACTATTATAGGAGGTTTGAATAGAAACCACTCATGTTCATAACCCTTCTTGAAATCTTCCAGTTCTGTCAAACTATGGACAATTTCGAAAGTATAAAAAAGACACTAAAGATGAACTAAAAAACCAACCTCACTTTATTAATAGAGATTAATACTTCATATGAACAATCACACTAGTAATTGAAAATCGATTATAGAAAATTAGAAATTGAGATATTCCGGCTTTGGAATTGTCGAATGGAACTCCTAAAATTTGATTTCTTCCACTTTTTTACAGTAAAATGATTGGGAAAATGACTATTTACACAATTTTGGGGTTACCCAAACACTCTAAGAAATTGCCCACTTACACACTATTTTATATATATTTTGCCCTAATACCCAATTAAGTATTTTTTTTAGTTACTTTTTATTTATTTTTAGGACAATTTCGCTCTTTCCTTCTTTGTCACTTAGAGAGAGAAGTCATCGGAGACCTTGCCGAACTCTGCTGACCAGCGCCGATCACCGACTCCGGTGACGGGAATCCAGCAACTGGTGACCGGAATCCAGCCATCGAACCGGTAGCTGGATTCAGGCGTTCGATTTTATCGCCCCCTAGTAATACCCAATAATCATATTATTGCCCCCAATACTCTTTTTATTGCCTCCCAATAATCATATTATTGCCTCCTAATAATCATATTATTGCAGCCAATAATCATATTATTACCCTCCAATAATCATATTATTGCCCTACAGTGAATTGCATAAACTCCCAAAACTAAAATGAATACACTACAGACACAATTGATCAATTTCTATGTTCAATTCTACATGTTCATTTTTTTTTTCCTTCCCCATTCTCGGAGCCCACAGTTTACCCAAACAAAAAATTGGCCTCCCAAAAAATGCTCTGGGCACTAGATCGGAGCAAACTTCAGCCTTCCACCCCCCAGCCAAGACTTCTTCTCTACCAATCCTTCCAACTGCCACCTCCTCCTCGTCGCCAGCGACCTCCGCCACAAGTGACCATCCTCTGGTTAGACGCCGACAACACTAACAACTCCCGCCTCGCCGTCCAAGGCTGACCCGAATCCTACCTCCTCTCATATGATGACGAAGCCAGCAGACATTGCCGGATTCGATCTCCGGTGAGAGAAGAAATCAGTGAGGGGGAAGAGAGAGAGAGAGAGAGAGAGAGAGAGAGAGTTTGAGAGGAGTTAGAGGGCGACGGCGTTGCCGGATTCGGTCTCTGGTGAGAGAAGAAATCGGTGAGGGGGGGAGAAGAGAGAGAGAATAGATCGAAGAGGGGAGGGGGGAGAGAGAGAGAGATGAGTGTAATTTATTAATTAAAATGAGGGCAATACTATCAATAGATGTTAGATTAGATAAATAAGAGTAAAAAACTCTTAGTGGAGTAAGTGGACAATTTTTAGGCCAAAATTGTGTAAATAGTCATTATCCCAAAATGATTATCCTAAATTCCTAATTAGTAGTTACCATTATTAATAAAATTTAGGGGTGGGCTCGGTGCAGATTGGGTCGGTTTGGGCCTAAAACAGCAACCACACCGCTATAAATAATGTTTGGGACGGATTTCTGGATTCACCGTTTTTATCGGTGCGGTTTCGGGGTAGATTGATTGATGCAGTCTAGTAGATCGATCCGTAGAGAGAAGAGAGAAGCTCCAAACCAGCAAAACATACATGAGTGAGAACTGAGACGAGATCAGAGAGAAGAGAAGAAGGGAAAAATCTAACCCGCACGAGATGAGGTTCGGGCCAAGAAGAGAACAAGATGGGGTCTGGTAGATCGATCCATAAAATAAAGCGGGTCGATGCTGTGTGCCGTGAAAACGACGTCGTTTTACTCTGAGTGCTGCCTACTCCTTTTTCCCGGGTCGGTTTGGTGGGTAACCGATTATGCCTGTTGCCCGGCACTCAAGTGATAACACTTTATTATCCCGAGAGCGCTACTGCTCAACACGAACAACAAAGCTCCACCATTAATTCGCAACCCTCAACCAGGCAGCACCAGCCTCAGCTACATAGTCCAAAATCGATTTTGATATGGATTGATAAGTTAAATTGAATAATTTGAGTAATCTACGAATGTATTTAATCAGCGTGTTCAAATTTGAATGCAGGCCAATTAGATTCGGAACCAAACCGTTTACATTTTGTGTTCCTGAGCAAAAAGAAGATATTTGCCTAAGATTGCCAGAAGTACTGTTGAAGATTTTTATGGGATTAATTTGACCTGATTTCAAGCACTGTAACGTTGGCTGGAATTTCAACAACCCAATCAATCTCTCAAAAAAGCTAGACTTAACGCGGTCAAGACTCGAGAATGTTGACACCGTTCGAAGGAAGAGAAGGCGCGTACACCAATTATTAGCGGCCAAATTTGTCACTTAAGCATGGGAAACTTGACGCCGTCTTTTGCGACAATTTCCAACCACATCAGCATCCAATACAGGTGTTCTTTCCTGGATAATAGCGACATCTTAAATCTGAAACTGGTCACCGTCCTGTATTCTTAGATCTGCCAGCTGACGTTTAAAACGATTGGTAAGAACTCGTCAACAGAAACCAATTGCTAGGAAATGTCCTCTCCTCTTTGATTATTGATTACTTTAATTTGGACCCAGTTGGTCTGAGAAAAATATATATATGAGTTTGGTCATTCACTGAACTTAATAGAGACGTTTGACCAAAACAGAAATGCGTATCTTTCCCGTGGGCATAGGCAAACAGGATCTGACGTGCAAATGCTGGCATTGAAATAGTCTCTGCAGTTATCCAGCTAGCTAGCAGATCCATTATATATTATACATGCATTCAGGACCAAAATAAGAAGGCAGGGAACCAAAAAGTTGGTTCCCTTCCTTTCTAGCTGCTGGTAGTCTCTGTCAGGAACAAGCAAACGAGCCCAAAATAACTAATCGTTCTCTTTCCTCATTGCTTGTTCTTCCTTTTGTTCCGTGGTAGATGAAGCTCGATCATTCTTTTGGGCTTGTTTGCTTGTTCTTCCTTTTGTTCCATGGTAGATGAAGCTCGATAGGCACCTCCAGCTATTTTCTGATTACGCATATATGCGTACAGGTACTCATCTTTTATCTCTGTCTCATCCTTGACGATGGCTCCCGTAACATTACGGGCCAGAGGAGAGCTCATTACATTGGGGATTCAATGCATATATAGCTAAAACTTCTTTCAATATGGAAGAGGAAGACTTTGAACTTCGTCACCCCATTAACAGAGAACACCTCATGTCCTTTATCTCTATCGATCAATTAACATTTATCTCTCATAGCAGTTATATCTAATGTACGAATATGTTTATTGTATTTGCTAGTTTTCATCGGAGGTGAAAGTTTACCTCTCTTCCTGGTTTATCCCTTGGGAACTCATAGCGTTTTCATCGGAGAGAGGTGCGATTGGGCAAAATTATGTGATTCTTTAAGCTTAGGCCTTTAATTTCTTCTCTAATTCCTCAGTTGGGTGTTAATTCCTAATTGTCAACTCTTGTAAGACCATCTGCCATCTTAGGACATATATGGGTATAATCACCTCCCACCACAAGGCATCTCGCGTTTTTCCAAAAAAAAAAAAAATTGCCGTTTGGCAATTGGTTCAAGCCATATATGGCATTCAACTTCATAAGGTATAGTATTTCTATTTTTTATTATTTATTGTTTTGTTCCGCTTTTGTCCTTCTATATTAAACTCACCTTATTTTTATTTCATGTATATCCTTTATTGATTTTACTTCTTTTTTCTTCTAAAATTTTATGCTTATAAATTTCTTAGTAATAAAATTTAAACCATTATGAAGATCACAACTAGATCTTTTATTTGAGTCTAATATTGAATATATTTAGACTAAATTATCTTAATACATAATAATGAATTATACTTCTTTTTTCAATTATGCCTTCTGGCTTTTGACTTATCGTGAGAAACTTTTGCTACGTTGTTCAAAAGTTCCATGAAAAGGAATTTGATGGTAAGCCATATAGCAAGCTAATTATAGCTTACCGTGGCCGATGCATAACAACCACCAAATAAATAAAAAACTCTTGTAATTAACAATACTATCATGAGGCATGCATATGCAAAAATAATACTTAGACCATCTGGCATTTGCGCACCACTTTAACTAAAAAAATGAAATTATCTTAATATATCAAGGCCCTTCCACTAAATGATTCTATTTTTTGGGCCAATTTGAGGGACAATAAGAACAGCTGTCGGGGATCTCTTTTAATGATCTTGGACGGCTGAGATTAAATCAAAGTGGTCACAGCTTTTCTATCATAGACATCTACGCACATGATTCCTACTAGTCCACTTTTAGCCTCCACTCTCCACGATGACTCCTATTCAAAACGTTTCTATTTTTCTATCCAAAACTATAATCAGCTATGAAACCATCATCACCAGAACCAATTCAAGCTCGTCAGATTTTCTCAACGTTCGTTGTTTCCACCACTAATCCTATCCACCCCAAACTTATCTCTCCTCCTCTTTTCTCCAACCTCAAAGAACAAACCCAAAACTTTGTTTTCATTTCCTTCACTTTCCAACCGCAAAAAAATTGCAACTGGAGGCTTCTTCAATTTGACGGGATATTATTAGAGGTTTTTTTGGAGAAAAAGATAAACTCTTGATTCGTTTATTATATTTTTGTGTTAGGAAAACAATTGAAACTCAGATCTTATCTGAAAATGCTACAGTGGTTAAAATTTTCTTCTTCAATTGACTTCTGATAAATTTGAGAAAACTATACCTCCGAAATTCATCTTCTTGACTTCTTCCTTGACGGATTTGAAGATTATATCTGCAAGTTTCATTTTTTTATGTCAAAACCGAACGGAAATTGTAACCGATGTCGATGTCGATTAACTGATATATCAGTGTTGAAATCTGGCCGGTTTCGATGCCGGAAATCTGAAAAAAAATCGACTGGTCGGTTCGTTGGTGGTTTAGTCTCTTTTAGTAAAATTGGGAATTCTGGGTTTATAGGTCATAGGTGTTAGAGAGGGTTGAATTCTTTGATTTAATCTCAGCCGTCCAAAATCATTAAAAGGGATCCAACGGCTGTCATTATTGTCCCTCAAATTGGCAAAAAAAAAAAAAAATCCCTTAGAGGTTGTTTCTATATCTTATATATCTTATATAATTAAGCTAATTCTTGAGGGAATGGTTAAATTTTTGAACTATCATATATGCCCTCACATAATATAAGTATTAATAAATAAATTATATTTAGATCAGGATATAATAGTTAATTGACTATATCATATTTCAAAAAATTACAATACCTCCCACAAAAAATGAGAAACTTCACTAAAATCAGGATAGATAACTTTTTTAATTTAAAAAAATTATAATAAAAATCATTCGCACATTGTGTACACACACTCATAAAGAATAGAAATTATAACATAAAAAACTACACAAACTTCTTTGTACAAGATAGAAATAGAGTAACCTAACAATTCTTAATCATAACACCCCCACACATACAAAAAAAAAAAACACTTCTAATTAACAATACTATCATGAAGCATGCATATGCAAAAATAATACTTAGAATATCTAGTTTTTTCGCACCACTTTAACTAAAAAATGAAATTCTCTTTACCTCTAAAAATAATAGAAACTATAAAATAAAATAAAATAAACTATACAAACTTCTTTGTACAAGATAGAATTAGAGTGACCTAACAGAAAGCGCCCCACCCCCAATAACATTACAAAAACAATAACCCCAAAAATCACACTTAATTAACAACTACAAAGCTCACCAATACTAAATATGATTCATAGGTTAATCCACACAATCCAAAACAAATAATACCCTAAATTGGTACTAATCCACTATTCATCTAATTAATGCCTTATATAATCACCAATGAAGACAATTTGTAATCCACTACACACTTCAAAGAATAATTTTAAACTAATTTAATAACTAAACATTAACAATTAGATTAATCTAGTAATAATAAAAATTAATGCATAATTTAAAAACAAATAAAATTGTATATATGTTTAATTGAAAGCCCAAAAAGAATTAAATCATGATTTAATTTATTCCTTGATTTTCAAATAAAATTGTAAAGTATTAATATAACAAAATCAAGTTCAAAAAAGATGTGGACTACAATAGCTCAACAGATGGGGGTTGATGGGGTCTTAGCAAAACCACACAATGGTCGTGTGGTATGTCAATTACTGTTTTCTGCTTCTTCCAATCGCCAAAGTCGTGTTGACTTTGGTATAATTACTATAATATATGAACACAAGATTCTGGACCTTTTTGGGATTGATTCTGAAAGACCTGAATTTTTATTTATCAAATTTTGGAAAAAAAAATGCTTCTGCACAACAGTCACTTGACAATTGTTCAAGCCACTTTGTAGTGCTTCTAAACCTCAACCAATTCCTTTTCTTTCTTTTTTTTTAAATTTTTTTTAACATTTATATATATATATATATATAATTAAAAGCGGTTCTATCATTCTAAGAAACAATCTCAAACATATCATATGTATTTGATTTAACAGTATAACTACAGCCTACAACAAATTCTAGGAACCATTGAAAGCTTTATAATTTTAAATCAATTAACAACAATACTAAAACATTAGATAGAATGCATTAATTGGAAAAAAAAAATTTAATTAATTGGAAAAAAAAAATTAATTAATTGGACATCAATGTGCTTCTGAAAAAAATGGAAAAATTATTAATCTACACTGTACATTCGAAATGATGATCACAGTACTAACCCAAAAAGAATGACTACAAACAAGGAATCATTAAGTGACAACCACTGCAAGCGGCCTAGTGGTTATTGCCTAGTTGAGTGTGCTCCCCAACCTAGGTTCGAACCTCGAAGCTGTCAAAGTGGCCAGACACTGTGCTGCAATGCACAGTTGGAGCATTTCACATGCGCCGAAGAGGTTTATCTTGGGCCTAGGAAGCCTTTGGGTTCCCCTTGACAAAGTCAAAACAAGGAATCATTAAGTGACGAAATAGTATTCTAGGAGCTCCATGGATTCCTTCACATACCATTTCATCAAACTAGGAGCTCTCGATTAGAAGCTGATTCTGAGACAGCAGAGGACCTCATACTGATGGATTCAATATCAGATCCAAGTACTCTAATCTTCATGATGACACCCCATACACATTTCCCAGCCAAATCCATTGGCCAGGAAACCATCGCTATTAAAAGACAGACACCCCATTGTGCCCAATTCAACCTTGCATTGCCAGCAACCTTGTGTGCAATCTCAACAAAAGCCACCTGCATCGTGATGCTAACTCCCACAGCCACCCATAACCATCGAGTTCGACGTATATCTCTGAACACATTTTTCTTCTCTAGCTCCCTTGAGCTGACTTGATTAAATACCTGACAAAGAACATAACTGCTGAAAACTATGGACTCCATAATCTTCTCGTTGATGCCTGGGAGAGCTTTATATTTGAACTGAAAGGTGACCAAGATGGCAGCCTGATATAAAGCTTGAAGTAATATGTTTCTCCACATTGCCTTGGTAATGAGAGATTCAGTTTGTTTTACCGGCGGCTTTTCCATCTGCTCCTCTGTTGGCGGCTCAACCAGTAGCGCAAGCCCACATAGTGTCACAACCATATTTGCCCACACTACTTCGATTGCCCCAACTGTGCAATGTCCCAAGGACATTGTAGTGATTGAGATTATCACAAGCAATGATATATTCATGGTGAGCTCAACTTGGATGTACTTCTGAATGTTGTAGTGAATGCATCTTCCGATCCGAATAATGTTGACCAAGAAACTGAGACTGCAATCGGGGATGATGAGATCAGAACCCTCTCTTGCCATTTCACTAATGCGAGTCCCTATTACAATCCCCACATCGGCTTCTTTTAGAGCTGGAGTCTCATTTGTTCTAGCCCCAACCATTGCTACAACATGGCCCTCTTCCTTCAGACGTTGCAGTGTATGGAGCTTGTCAGCAGGTCTTCCCATTCCATAGACAGGACTATCACCTTCCGACAGTATTGACTCATTATCTTTTGCGAACTGGATGATGTCCACTCCCGCTTTTTGTAGAACTTCCGGTGCTTCCATTGTCTCAGTGCAACACTTCACACCTAGCAGTCCTATCAATATTAAGTTGTTGCCTTCTTCAGGCATTAGAGTATCAATCTTCTTGTACGCAAATGCAATGGTCTTGAGATGTTTGGACTGCATGTTCCCCATAATTTCTTTAAAATCACGTTTCTTCTGTTCATCCATGAGCTTTGTTGTCCCCTTGCTGTCATAGTATTCTGAACACATGGGCAATATTGTTGTTGCAGGTCCATTCCAATAAAAGCACATATCTCCAGTTTCACTGTCCTTCATCAGAACTCTACTAGCCTCCTCTTCGGTGCTCAACTTTTCGCTCCCCACAATGGTGCAATTTTGCAATAAATTCTCATTGTCCATACCCAAATTAGATTTGGCCCACGGTAGCAAGACCCGGTGTTCTGTTGAGCTACAAGGGCTTGAAGGCATCAAAAGTGGTGTGCTAATTCCTTTGTACAAAGCTTCACGAACGTGTTTGTCAATACCAGCAACACTCTCTGTATCGGTGATTTGATCCCCATCACAGCTCAGGTCGACTTCAAGAACAGGCTTCAAAGTTAGCCCATCACCAATGCAAATAGTTGACACAGATCCCATGGTGAAACAAGCTAAGTTTCTTTGAGAAATAGCTTTCCCAGACAGCGTGGTCTTAGTCCAGTAAGTGATGGCAAGTGCAACTGAAAAAGGTACTCCTTCCGCTAAGCCTACAATCAAAAAAGGTAGATACGTCGCCAACACACTAATCTGCCCACTTGATTTCATGAAAAACCTGCTAATGACATTGATTAGCTCCTCGCTTGCAGTTGTTTTAGCCTTGAACTGATCAGCTTGGAGGCCAGGGTAATCATTAACCTTTAGAACCACGGAACGAATGATAAGCACTAGAGTCATGAAAATTGTGATCAAGAGCCCAACAGTCTGCAACCTTGTGCTCAAGTTATTAAGTTGAGCTGGTAATTGGTCCTGTCTAGGAGTACATCTAACTTGGCCCATCAGCTCACCTAATGTTGTCTTCATCCCCACACAAGTAACCAACATGCGACCATTACCATTTTCCACCCTTGCACCATAAACCAGAAAAGGATTGCTGTCATCGACGGTTGGAAATTTCATACCATCTTCCAACACTAAGGATTCACCAGTCGAAACGAACAAACCATCAGCAGGAACTAGAGATCCCAATTCCAAGCATACTATGTCACCTGGCACAACATCCGATGGGGAGATATGAAGCAGGTTTCCTCCTCTGCGGACCTTAGTTTTCATTTGACTAGTATTCCTGGGATGCGGCATGGAGAAATACTTGCGCATTGTAGGTACAACCACAAGTATGATGATCGCAAACATTCCGACAGCTCCTTCAAGCCAACCATTACTTGGGCCTTCCTGCTGGATACCAAATACAGTTGACAGGATGACACACACGAAGAGAAGGAAAACGGTCCAATCGAAACAAGATTGTCGTAGAAGTTTAAAGAAGCTTGGAGTTGGAGCCTGTGTTGTTGAGACTACTGCACTGCATCGATCATGAAGATCTTGTTCATCACCTGGGATTCCACTGTGTAAATCTGTACTGAGTGCCTCTGCAATTCCTTTGATGCCTCCAAACTTCTGTAAGGTAGCAAAGTCCTTCTCCTTTACTATCTTGGAAATATTTGCATGCTGGATCTTAGCCTCATTAGCAATCCTGGTAGTAATATCATTCTCAATGTTCAGATTCACTTGGTCAGAAACGGTAGCAGTACTAGTGATGGTACCATCATCCTCCATGCTCAAACTTGATACTGCTTTAGAAACGTGAGGTGATGCAGAAGCAAGGTGTGTAGTTCTGGTAAGTTCCAGTTCCTGCAAAAATCAATTAACATTAAGTTAAACAACAATATGATTAGTGATAGATATATAAATCCCTACAGAGTTAAGCATATATTGGAATCGATATCTTGCATATACAACTTATCTTTATACTACAGTACTCTATTAGTTATGGGCATTAAACTAGGGTACTGATTATGTTCCTCAATTTATACCGATATTTGGCTATTCATGCAATCTCAAACATATCATATGAGTTAAGCATACAATGGAATCCACTACCAAGCACTATTAAGTTAAGCATATATTGAAATTCTTGTCTGTCTTGGTAACAACGGAAGGGTGTGGTAATGGTCATTCTGACATTTGATCAATATATTGGCTCTACCTTCATTCAAAAAAGGGAAAAAAAAAGGTTTAATGCCCATAACTACCAAGCACTATTATTTGAATTTTGGGACGAATTTTTTTTAAGGAGGTTGGATTGTGAGATCTCAGAATTTTGGTTTTGTATTTAAATAGGAAAACTAATTTCTAGCTACTTTTGCTTGGATTTCTCTTATTTTTAAACTCTTTATAGCTTTCAAAAATTATTTTTAATTTTTGATTTTTCAAAATTTGTCTTTCAAGCCTATAGGATTAAAGTAGAGGTCGTTATGAGTTCGTAGGATTTTTTGGACACCCAAGCCATTTTTAATGATTTTTGGAAGTTGGTATTACCCAAAAATTATTTAAAAATATAATTTTTGAGGCAGCTTGATATGGACCGTTGATTTCAAACACCGCTATATTTGAACCGTTGATTTCGGTTATGAATACGTGGAACCAGCTTGAGGAGCACCATATCACAGCCGGGACCGACCTCGGTCTCAACCTGTTTTCTCCCTGTGACACAACCCGATTTCTTCTCAACTTTCGGCCACGCCTGGACGTCGGACCAGCTGCATTAGATTCCTCTTGACGGTGCGAAGCGAAGCCCTGCTCTCTATGCTCCAAATAAAACAAAAGGCGACGACGTATCGAAGGCCGAAAGCTTCTCAGGTTGGCCAGTGAGTTTCTCCGATTCCAGCCACTGTCGGACCTATATCAGAAGTTTCCTCTTGACATCCTCAACATTTCTGTGTTGTTGGTTTTCCAAGATGACTTCTGGTAAGATAGAATCGAAGCTGGGAAGCTTTGGTACTTCCGGCGAGTCTGGTCACTGTTGATGGTAAGTGAGGTATGAAATTTGATCAGCACTTCGAGGTCTACATATCTATAGACATGGTTTTGATTTTGATTAAGGTTTGAGAAATTTGAGGTTTTGGGCCGTGTCGGCCACAGTTAAAAACCGCCGTGTGTGGCGGTGGTACTGGTCTTCTCGGCTCATTCTGGATTTAGTTCTTGCTTAGGAATACGGGTGGCAAACAGGCCGCTAAGCACCAGCACGGCAGGGGCCCGGCACGGCCCAAGCCGGTTAGTGGCCCGGCACGACCCGAGCACGTTAGAATAACGGGTCGGGTTGGGCCTAGGAATATTAGCCCATTGGCCTGGCCCGGCACTGCCCGAGCAAGACATATTGTGGGCCGGCCCGTTACAAACACAAAATTTCATTTTGTTTTTAAAAATATTAAAAAATCACAATGATGAGATTTGAATATTAGACTTTTTTACTTAAAATCTCATGACAATTCTACCAATGCTATTTCTTTTATGTTATCAAAATAGTGAAATAAAACATTATATTCTTGTTTTGACAAAAAGTATTTTTTCTAAATATTAAATATATGTTTATTAATAAAGACTAATCTCATAATAATACAACTATAGAATGAAGGAAAGAATAATATGATACTAAATCTTCATTATATTAATAAAGAATAATCTCACAATAATATACTAAAAGCAATATATTTTGAGTTATTTTTTCTTTCTTTCTTTCTTTCTTGTAGTGGAATATAAAAAATTATTAGAAAACTAATCTTAAAAAGTTAAGATTGAGAAAAACATTGTAGAACTTAATTTATTTGAATTTTCTAAATAATTAAATAAAATTATTTTTTATTTATTCAAATTAAGATTTTAAATCATGCTTTATAATGGGTAGGCACGAGCACAACCCGTTTATTGGCTCGGCACGATATGGGCTCCGGTCATGGGCCGGACCGGGCTTAATGTTTAAGTAAATAGCCCGGTACAATAATAAATGGGCCGGCCCAAGCACGGCACGAAGCACGACCAGGCCCCTCTTAAAATGGGCCGGGTCGGCCCGTTTGCCACCTCTATTTAGGAACATGTATTGATTTAGGCCTCATCAACGGGTCGGGCCGGGCCGGGCTAGGCCTTACTATATTTTTAAATAGTAGCGGGCCGGGCTTTATTGTAAATTGAATGATCCAAGCCCGTCCATATAAAGTGAGCCCTGCGGGCTTTTGCGCGCCGGACCTTGCGGGCTTTTTTGGCCAGGCCTTGCTGGCTTTATTTACAAATAAATCTTTAAAGATACTAATTTTTTTATAAACTTATATTTATATCATACACTCCAAAGAGCAACGTCTATCAATTCAAAGAAAATAAAAAAACTAACCGTTGGATGTGATCATTACAATAAATTATGAGTGTGGTAAAAAATTTAACCAATTTCACCATATTTTCGAATCCGATCAAATTTGTCAACCGTCGTCACTTCTATGTCTTCTTGGTTGATCGATGGCGTAATAACCGCGAAACGTGCTTTTTTTTTCTACATCACGTCTATAAATATTCTATCGATGGATATGCGTGGACATAAGATAAAAATTTCAATTTTAATTATAAAGATGTTGACGTATACTAATTTGCCTCCTAAAGTTGTATTGACTTATATGTTGCATTTAAATTGGGTGAGGTTCACTCTAAAGCAACTATGAAGCGGAAAATGAATTTAGAGAAACCAACCGCTTGAAGAGAGATTGTAATGTTTTATGGTGGTTGTAAAAAATCTAGCCTAGTTGGTTCTCGTTTCGAATTCAATCAACTAGGTCAAACTTAGTTACTCTTATAAACCTATATTTATATATCATGCACTGCAAAGAGAAACCCCTATCAATTCAAAGAAAATGGAAAAACCGACCGTTGGATGAGATTATTACAATAAATTATAAGTGTGGTAAAAAATTTAGCCAATTTCACCATAATTTCGAATCCGATCGAATTGGTCAACCGTTGTCACTTGTATGTTTTCTTGGTTGACCGATGGCTTGACGACCGCGAAACGTGCTTATTTTTTCACATCACATCTGTAAATATCCTCTCGATGGATGTGCGTGTACATAAGATAAAAATTTCAATTTTAATTACAAAGACGTTGGCTTATATCAATTTGCCTCCTAAAGTTGTATGACTTGTACATTGCATCTAAATTGTTGAGGTTCATTCTAAAGTAACCATGCATGAAGTGGAAAATGAATTTAGAGAAACCAACCTCTCGATGGAGGGATTGTAATGTTTTATGGTGGTTGTAAAAAATTCAGCCAATTTAGTTCTCGTTTCGAATTCAATCAACGAGATCAAACTTAGTTACTCTCGTAAAATATAAACCTATATTTATATATCATACACTCCAAAGAGCAACCCCTATCAATTCAATAAAAATGGCAAAACCGATTGTTGGATGAGATTATTACAATAAATTATGAGTGTGATACGAAATTTAGCCAATTTCACCATATTTTCAAATCCAATCAAATTGGTCAACCGTCGTCATGATATGTAGAATATATATATGCACATATTCTATATAGAAGTATGAGAACTTCACACACACACACACATATATATATAAACATTCTTATAGATATATATATATATATATAAAAGAATATGTGTGTGTGTTTATATATGTGTGGAAGTTCTCATACTTTTATATAGAATATGTGTTTATATATATATATATATAGAGGCCCAATCACAGGCGGACGTCCGCACTATCGCTAAAGTGCGAACGTCGATGCAGCAGCAGCTTCCAGGCGTCGACTGCTGCGCGTGGCTTGCAGGAGAAAGGCCGGAGGCATCCAGGACCGTTCTGGGCAACGATCGAGGTCGGAGGAGATCGAGGTTGCACGTTCTAGGCAGCGGCCGGACCTGCAACTGCAAGCTTCTGGGCAACGCCGCAACCTCATCGCCTGCGACTCCACCCAACTGCAAACCGGCTTCTTATACCCCTAGTCCCCCTCCGACAAGCCCCTCTGTGCCGTCGAAGCTTGATCGAGGCCGGAGGAGCGACGTCCTCATTTTTTCTGGGTTTGCGGACGTCCGCTCTCGAACGGCTCTATATATATATATAAGTTTATATATCTATATATGTGTGTGTGTGTGTGTGTGTGTTTATATATGTGTAGAAGTTCTCATACTTTTATATAGAATATGTGTTTATATATATATATATATATATATATCAATGTTCTAAAACTCGGCCGCCCAGACCGCCTAGGCTCTGGGAGTTGAGCCTCCGACTCGACTAATGGCTAATCGGTGGTGTTGGGCGGCTGGATTTTGGGTAGGCGCCTAGCCAGCCTAGGCGGGTGCCTAAGCGTCTGGGCGGAATATCAAGGTGGTGAATCTGGGTGGGTTTGGGCTTTTTTGTCAAAGGTTCTACAAGACGTTTCTTCTCCTCTTCCACTTCGACCTTGTCCAAAACCCTCTCCGCCTAAGCCGTAGAACAACTTCACCGCCCAAATGATTTAGATCTGAGATCTCAATGATTTTCGAAGCAAATGGAATTCATCTTTAGATCTGAGATCTCAATGAAACTCTAAAACATTTACTGACCTCGAGGTTTAATCGATCTAAAATTCTCAAAGATCAATGCTTGGTGTTTAGTAGGACGAGGAGGAGGAAGAGTTCTCGATCTAGGAAGGTAGATAGAACGATAGAGGACAGAGAAAAAGATGAACTGAACTTTGACCGTTGAAAAAAGAAGAAGAAAGATAACCCAGTCTATCTTCTGTTACACCTTTTTGAGTTTTTAACCTACTGTTCTACGGTGACTTAGTAAAATCACCCACCAATCAACTACATATGATTAATTGATTTAATTCTAGTAAAGAGAAACTCTTTTTAAGTCTTTATATATATATATATATATATATAGAGAGAGAGAGAGAGAGAGAGACTCTTTTAAGTCTTTATATATATATAATTATTTGATATAAAAATAAAAATAAAATTAAAAAATAAAAACCGCCTAGGCGCTAGTCCTTCGATCACTGCCCAGCGCCTAGCGATTTTTAGAACCTTGAGATATATATATATAGATCCGCGAGTTTTTTGATGAGGCCTATTAATTGATTACTTGTTTTGCTTGAAAGGGGTTTGTGGTGAAGAATTGGAAATTTTGGGTGATAAGGCTACTGCAGGTTCACTGTTTTTCCAGTGGTTTTGGTCTTCCTTGGCCAGTTTCCAATCTTGGCATGAACCTTTGAGTACAAATTGATAATTTGGTGTTCCTGAAGTTGTTGGAGTTGTTGAATTGGTAGAATATGGAGAAATTGATGAATATGTATGCATTTATTGATGGAAGCATTGTTGATAGTGAGTTGATTAAATGTGGAGATTGTTTTTTATTTGGATTTGAGAATGCATAGACGAATTGGGAATTTGGGTGTCCAGAGTAATCGGAAAGAGAGGACTGGGTGTCCTTAGTAGTTTGAGGAATTGTACCGAATGAGGAAAATAACATACTTTTGAAAGATTATTGGCAATTCTATAAAGCAGAAGGATACGGATTTCAGAATGCGAGTCGCAGTATTACAAACTTTGAGCAACGTTGCAGTTAAAGCTTGGATTCTAGGTAGTGTCTCTCGAGAAACCTTTTCTATTAAATTGATAAATAGATTATTAATTGAAATCGGTGAATTGTTTGACATTGTTTGATTAATCTTGGATGTTATCGCTTTATATAAAAGCATGTGTTATAATGATGTCATTCGTGATACATATGCATCAGGAAATGTGCATATAGATTTGTAAAAGAAGTTTGGAAGGATACGTGGAATATCAATTTGGATTATGGAAAATGAATGCTTTTGTGTAGTTGAGCTTGACTCATCTGGCCAAATTTCAAATGGGCTAATAAGCTGTGCGATTTTGGTAATCGAGGTTAAGCAAGATGACTAGCAAAAAAGGGCATGCGGATTGAATTGTTACTGGGTGTTAGACTATATATTTGAAACATCTAGAGTCACTCCCGGTTGGTAAAATACACGGTATGGGACGTGTAGGCTCTCTTGTTTTGATATATGGACTAACGGGTACTTAAGTGGAGCTCATTTGACATGCATCGTTAATGTTTTCATTTTCATAAGAATTGCTTGATAACTTGATTGTGACATGTAGATAATAATGACTTAAAAAGTTTGGCCCTACTAAGCGTAAGCTCATCCCTATAGACTTTTGTTCAGGTGTGACATGAGTTTCGAGAAGTGTAAGCGAGACGACATTTACGATTGCGAGACTCCGAAAAGGATTACAAGAGTAGAGCGAGTAATAAGATTAGAAAATGAGGTGTAATTTCGTTTTCTTATTTCAAACGTTACTTTTGGCGATTTCTGAAAATGTATTTGGTGTCATTTTTAATTTTATTTACGTTTATACGCTCACACCTCAGATTCGGCGTTAGGTGCCAAATCCACCAACACTGGGTTCGGGTTGTGAGAAGGAAACTACTAAGATTAGGAAAAGGTTTTAGAGTTTTATTTATTTGAACTTTCTAAATAGTTAGACAAAATATATTTTCAATTACACAGAACATAAAAAATGCTCAAATTAAAATTTTTAAATCATCCTTCATTTCAGGACAGCCTAACTACGATCCGTTTATTGGCCCTGCACAATATATGCCTGGGCCATGGGCCAAGTTGAGCTTAACATTTCAGTAAATAGGTCGGGATGAGCCTAAGCATGATAATAAATAAGTCAGGGAGAGCATGACATGAACTCATGAAGCATGAATGAGTCTGCTTAAAAAAGCCCGGATGGCCCATTTGCCACTTCTAGTCTAATGTGAGTTCTATTCAACTATCCGATCATGTCTTAAAGTTTGAATTTTCCTCTCACCCATATATATAAAAAAAGAAATTACAAATAAATACTAAAGAAATTACCGAGTATCGTTTTGGTCTAGTGACATTAGTCTCTTTTTTATAAACCAGAGGTCCTGAGTCTGATGAATAATTATTTTATGGTCTTGAACTACCTACCACATGGCAGTACCATGTGGTGATTCGAGCCAATAAAATTGAGTTATTTTTGTGGAAACCATTGTAGGAGGTGAAAAAAAAAATTTCTATTGAAGGACCAGTCAACATCTTTCACTGCCTAATCACTAGGCATCTTACCTAATAATATTAGCCCAGACTACGGTACATGTGATGGTCTTAGATTATACAATATATAATTTTTCTAGTTTGACTTAACTCGTCATTGTTATATATTTACAGTTGTTATATGACCATAAAAAATAATATTACAGAAATTAGCTCCTCACTTCTACTTTCTTTGTTTTGGCCAGCAATTTGGATCATTTACTAATCCCTACTGCCATCGATCGCATGTCGTCCTCATATTATTATGGAACACATATCATTCCTCGACGAAGGTTTCTTCCTAGCTAGGTAATCAGCGTTTTGTATTGCATCTGCACCCATACGAGACCTAATATAGGCCAGTGCGTAAGGGTGCACCGATCATTGCCTCGATGTGTAAAAGAAAATGCTAGATATCGGTTATACGCCATTATAAAAAAACAAAACAAAAATAAACATATATCTGATAGTGTCTTATTAATTAATACAATTTAGGGTTACAAGAACATTAAACAAACGGTTAACTCTTTTTTATGTCAATGGGGCCTTATTTCTCATCCAGACCAAAAAGTTTCTTTCCGATCCTTTGTGTAAACCAAGGTTTTTTTTTTTTTAGGTAAACCAGGCAATAATTTTCTACGGCACAATAATCTCACATTTACTTTTTGATCATGTACGTTCCTTCCTACATATACATATATATAGGCTTGCATCCTGAAATGTATATGTAAAAGTACACGTCAATATATACTTGGTGTATAAAAGGATATGGAGGTCTGATTTTTAATGAAGTATATATATGGACCACATAAAAGTGTGTGTGTGTGTACGTACGTGTCTGTCTATATATATATATATATATATGAGTATTTTCCTGATTTCAGCTGCTTCCTTCTTGATGTATGGAGGTCATTTTTAATGAAGTGTCTATATGAACAATGATTAATTTTTCTCTCTTAAATATTCGACCTGTTATATAGTAATTTGCATATATGTTTGGCTAGCTATAGTATCTTTTTTTAAAAAATAAAAAATTAAATAAATAAACTCTTAGCCCACGCAACTCTTACATATGTCGGTGAGAATTGAACC
This sequence comes from Rosa lucieae, assembly GCA_024704745.1. Lineage (NCBI taxonomy): Eukaryota > Viridiplantae > Streptophyta > Magnoliopsida > Rosales > Rosaceae > Rosa > Rosa lucieae. Next base: position 17,637,052 of record CM045496.1, on the reverse strand, counting down.
CATGACCTATACAATATTAGAATTATAACTTATCAATAGGTCACACCTCACCAACTATACGGTCTATTCCTAGTTTTTGAAATCTTTGGCCTTATCAGTTGTGTTCCTTCACACCCTCTAATATATTATATATGTCGCTCTGAGCTAGATCTTATTAATCGTTGAGATTCACATCATATATGTGTATACATCAAAATTGTGACTTACTTGTCAATTAGCTTTATCAAACTGGTAACAATAATATAAGTTGTGGAGAATCGATGATCATCAACATTATTTATCGATCACCAAAACCATACACTCAACAGAAAGTACGTATGATTTAATTAGTATTATCTATTTATTATCCCCCGATCAACATAAATTGATTGGAAAGATTGGTGATTCAGTAGAGGATTCCAAAACCGGCCACTAGCTATAGTTAGGGACGTTCATTGTTTGTGCAAATCAATATTAATTCTAAGCATATATTTCAGATGTTTTATCAACACTACATAATTAATCTAAATATACAGATCAGATGAACTAGTAATTTAAAATAAATTTTGGCACACGAAAATTTACCTCACTTTCATCATCAGCAGAAGAAGGTTTTATGATCAGAAACTCGCAAAATGAATGAATTACATTCAAGAGACTAGTTAGCCAGCCGCCTCCACGATCAGTCGCCACACGGGGAACCGTTTGTTGATTCTCAAGGTCGACTTCACCAGAACTACCCATTCAGATTGATTTCAAGATATTCCTGAATCAAATTAGCGAAGTTATACGTAAGAAAAGAGATGCTTGAGAGGGTACATGAAAAAAAAAGGTACAAACAAACATACAACAACTTCGACAATATATATATAGATGATTAATGATTAGACTTAATTCTTTCAGAAATTAGCTAACCTTAGCTACAGCTAGAAAATTTGTCTCAACAATTATCTGAAAAATACTCAATATATGTATATATATTAAAATGGAAACAGGTCTATTAAAAAAAAAAATGTAAACAGGAGGTGCCTTACTATATGGCATGCATGAAAATATACCTGGTTTGAACAATTGGTTAAATGAGATCTATACAATGTGTTCTAAATTCTGACCAGATATGTAAACAATTTTAGAGAGAAATGAACAAGATGCGTCTTTGAGAAGGCGCGCGCCCTTTATATATATGCACTATACAGAAGTGATCGAAAACAGGAGAGAAATTTTACGCGCTCGATAGGAACCGTCTCGGAAATGCAGGCACAATGGTTTAAACTCCCTGGAAATTATAGTGAGATGAGGACTTATTTTCCTTTCATGAGTTGCTTGTCTGTGGTGTCCGCGTGGCACGCGGCATACGGACCCTTTGCACTAAGCCACTAACCATATGAGTTTTGGATGTTAAAAAATTGTAGTTCAAGCAGAGCAATGGTGTTGAGTAGAGCCAGTAGAATGAGTAATTAATTATTTAGTTTTGATCTAACCGTGTTACTGGGATGCTCCCGACTTCGGAATTTTTGTAAAGAATACCAACAGAGTACGTTGAAAATCATAATCACATATACTGTGCATATATATCTTTTAAAGGGAAAACATCACCAATTGTCACTGAGTTATGACTTATTCGACACTTAACTCACTGTATTTTCAACAATATCACTTAACTCACTCAGTTTTACAGCCGTCTTTCACTTAACTCACTGTCGTTAATTTTGCCGTTAAAAACTATTAAAATTGAGGGTATATTTGTCTAAACACTAAAAAAATGCATTTCTAACTTCTTTTTTTTCAAATTATATTTAAGTTTAAAAAATTATTTTTTATTAGAAATCTCATAAATTTAAAAATTGAAAAAAGTCTAATAAATGTAAATTGAGGGTATATTTGTCTAAACACTAAAAAAATGCATTTCTAACTTCTTTTTTTTAAGAAAAAAAGACAATTTTTTTTTCAAATTATATGTAAGTTAAAAAAATCATTTTTTATTAAAAATTTCAGAAATTTACAAAAATTGAAAAAAAAAAGTATAATAAATGTAGTTTTTTTTTTTAAGTTAAAAATGATTTTTTAAGTGTTTTGACAAATATACCCTCAATTTTAACGGCTTTTAACGGTAGAATTAACGGCAGTGAGTTAAGTGAAAGACGGATGTAAAACTGAGTGAGTTAAGTGATATTGTTGAAAATACAGTGAGTTAAGTGTCGAATAAGTCATAACTCAGTGACCATTGGTGATATTTCCTCATCTTTTAAAAGTTTGTGGTACTATTGTTCCTTCACCCGATATTTTATCCTCATAAGTTTTTCTCGGACAAGTTTCAATGGGGCTACATAGAGTCATAGAACACTAAAACATCTATATATCAATCAAGAATTGTGTTATAATAGAAAATAAAACGTAGTACTAACTTTTAAAACCAATGAATTAATTAATGTTAAAAAAATCAATTGATTAATCACAGTCAATTCTCTTATCAATCTTAAAAGGGTGAGGCTATTGCCACCCTACGAACCACTTTGTTCATCTTACAACTTTCTAATTTATTGAAAGACCAAAATACCCTAAAATAAAATTACAATAAATGATAGTATCTTATTAAAAATTACAATTTGTTTTCTTATTCCCTATAGAACACGGGATGAAATCTGCTGTCCCCAAAAATCATGTGCCAAGCCTGTCTCCATATTCTGATTGGTCCATTAAGATTAAAAAATGAAAGAAAGATTAAGATAATGATTTTTTTAATCATTCTAGGCCAATCAAAACATGGGGATAGTGTTGGGAGAGGGTTTTTGGGACAGCAGATTTCCTTCCTATAGAACACGTACTTAAACTTGAAGCTTAATCGTTTCAATCATCATTAAACCCTAACACTTTCTTTTTTAGCATTCATCATCTTCAATTGTCCTCATGTTATGTTAATAACTATGCCTCAAAAATATTAACGCTAATGGAATCTGAAAACACATACTTGGAGCTTGAAAATGAGGTAATTACGTTTTTATTTTCTTTTCTTCATGTTGGATTCTCTTGCAATATGAAAACATACATAAACATACATACACATATTCTTCTTCACGTCATTATCATAGAATTGAGTGTAGACATCAATTGTTTTCATTTTGTAAGACGATTGAATTATTAAAGAAGGTTGGACTAATGCTAAGTATATTGAGTTGAATGTGGTGATGGTGGACAAATTTGTATGAAGTGACAATGAAAAGTGAAGTCTTTATTTATTGGGGTTTATGGATTCTATGAAGCTTAAAAGACTATCAAGCAGCCTTTTGCTATATCCTCTGTTGACAATTTCATGATTATCATTAAAACTTGTTCATTTTTCATGGACCAAATAGGTACCATTTGACAATGCAGCAATCGTTAACTAATTGTTAATATGGTCACATATTTGGTTTCCTTTGTTTGGTTCTAACATATGGTTCATTTTTGTTTTGATCTAGAATATATGGTTCATATATATATATATATATATATATATTTTATCTAAAATATATGGTTCATATTAACAATTGGTGTCCTCTATTTGCTGTATATTTGGTTTCCTCTATTGACATCTTTTTACGATATCCTCTGCATTTGTGTTAGAACCAAATAGTTGTGATCAGGTGTCTCAATTGGTTGCATATTGACTTCCAAACCTACTGAAAGTTGACTAAAGCATTAGATATTAGACTAGTGACTTACCAATTCATTTGTTGTTTCCTTGGTACTGATCTAGTCCATGATTTGAGATGCATTACATTGACCACGGCTTCCCTCTCTGTATTGAAGTAGAGAAGGTAGTGGGAGAAGCTGGTGGACTTGAATATTGATTTCTTGAAGGACATATATCCTAATATCGAGTTGGTAGACCCTCATCTTTGCTTATTGTATAATGGGTTTTGCCGACCTCCCTGAGGATGTCGATCCTTTAAGCTTGATTATGAGGATTTCCTGCATTCTAAAAAAACGGAAGAGCAGGTAGAGTGAACAAATTAAGCAAACTTGAAACGGAAAAAATATATGTAGGGTGAGAAGAGCATGTAGGGAAAATGGTATTTTGGGTACTATAAATGGGTGAACAAAGTAAACTTGAAACTAACAAAATATATGTAGGTAAGAAGAGCATATAGGGTAAACAAAATGGTTCGTAGGGTGGCAATTGCCGTACCCATCTTAGAATTGTGCGACATTGGATTATTGGTGTTTAATTATCGATCAATTGAGTTGAGATCAATATTTCCAACTTAAAAAAGATACTTGCTAAATCAAATCATGGACCAAAGTAGTGGAAATTTAATTGCTAGACTTATTTTATAAAAAAATTTAGTTAGACCATTATTCCCTACTATATATTGGAATAGCTGAGTTAAACAGAGTATCAAAACGAGGCTCCTGATTTTACAGCCAAGTGTTTGAATTTAGCGAAATAAAGAGCCCATATAATGAATAAGAAAAATGAAGACATGTAAATTGGAAAATAAATAAATAGGAGCCCAAGAGAAGGGTATATCATCAAGTCTTAGGAGACTCCAAGGATGACGCGCAAAATGAAGATGGCATTTGGGCTAATCCAAGGGTTAACCTAGAAGCAAGTAAACAACAAGGAAACCATGCAAGAACTTGTAAGTCTCTAATATTGTGGCCAGAAGAGAAAAACTAGGTAACCACTGAATGGATCGATGAGAAGGAAGTGTGAGCTAGCTAGACCGACTTAGGATTCATGCATGGCATCTACCAAGATGTTTCTAGGCACTGGTCGAGAACACAACCCTAATTAAGACTTGTTAAATGCGCATATCAGACATATATATATCTTCTTCAAATTCTAACTTAATGGCTAAGTTTATGTGGTAGGTCATGAAGTGCCAAAAGACAAAAGAGATGTAATGAGGTTCTTGTCATTTTTTGCGTTTTTACATATACAGATTGTCTCATCATCAGCAGCATTTTTCTTTACATTTTTCTAGCGCAACATTTTTCTTTACATTATGGACAACATGTAAATTATGTCAAAGAAACGTTAGTCTTCGATTATGGGTTCGAATTTAAAGAACAAGATTAAATATATTAGGACAGATCTGACTCTTCTAAAATTAGAATTTTGTGAAGTTATGAGAATTTCAGAATTTTGAATTAATATACAGTATACTGTATACTCTATCCAATCGATCATCTAATACAATTTTTAGAAAGTTACCACTCGCTTTAATAAACTCTCTTGAGCGAATTTCTTGGAAAAAACAGGAGGAGTAGAGAATCTTCTTTCCTTCTTTATTTATCTTTCTCTTTCATGCATAAATTTAAAACCACTTTTGTATTTAGAAAGTGATTGAAAACCACCAAGATTGCAACTTGCAAGATAATGATCATCACCAGTGGTGTAGCTAGAAATATGAACTAGAATAGAGGGTCATTTTTCAAATAATAACGACTATATTAAACAAAAATGATTTCATCACCTAACATAAAATTGCATAGGTTGATTATTAAGAAAAATTTAAGTATATGAGCTTACATATCATTTTTTTGATAAAAAAAAATATATAAATTATTACGATACTCAAACATAACCGATCATTTCAAACCAATTATAATTGTTCTCGAGGATTGCTCTTAATTATTTTGAAATATATTCATGGTGGTTTTTTTTAATCAAACCCAACACTACAATAAATTTGGGTATTAGTGACCACTGCATTGGTCATTAAAACTAGCAAATTTGGTCACTAAATATGGTTAATGACCAAATTCGGGTAGTCACTAGGTGGTCACTATAGGTTCCTCACTGATTTTATTTAGTGACCAACAATTGTAAGTTGGTCACTAATTCGAAATGTCTTCAATGACCACAATTTTTTGTCACTAATTCAAAATGTCTTTAGTGACCGTGATCATATGGTCACAAATGATAATGACATTAGTGACCTACATGTTCATCACTAAATTGTGATACCAATGGTCACCAAAATTGAATAATTTTAGTGACCATATTACTGATAATTTGGTAACTAAATTGGCAATTATTCTAGGTTGTTAAGTTTGATGTTAATAACTAACAAACTTGATCACTAAGTGTGTTAGCTACATTTTCAAAATGGAGACAATGTACATTTTTTCATGCAATAACCTGCTAAAAGTAGCATTCAATATGTAGTCCAACACCAGAAAGTGAAATGTACTCTAAAACCAGTTATCAATAACTCCATCTTGAAATATTACATTCGCAAATCTAAAATATAGAGATGTTAATATCCATCTTTGATAACAATTTCAAAATAGACAGAAATATATTCAAGTCTTTCTAGAAGTTCAATGAGCCTTCAATGAGGGTTTGCAAGATGTACGTACTTTTTGAAGCTTAGACTAAATCTGCAATATAACAAAACATATATAACAAGTTATAACCTTCATCCTAATGTAGTAAGAGTTGCATCTAAAAAGGCCTAGTATTCACTACATACACTATAATAATGTTTCCATAATATAATATAATTCCAACAACCCAATGACTCGTGTGTGCATACCTTCATGTATACATTGGGACCAGTAGCCGAAGCCTATGATAAAGTACTGATGTATGTCCATCTACCAAATCAACTAAGCGACCATACTGGAAACTACGTACAATCCCACCTGCAATGGAAAGACACAATCATAAATCATATTCAACACAAACAGTATGACATTAGATAAACAGAGAACATTCAATTCAATTGAGTAATTGAAAGACTATACAAAAAGACTTTGGGACTAAAGGACGACAGGGAAGACGGTGTCTTCGTGTTGTACAAAAACCACATACTTGGGCAATATCCTAGGAGGTGGATCAGAAACTCACAGTGAGAATAATCTTCTGGTATCTCTATTCAACACAAACAGTTTGACATTAGATAAACAGAGAAAACTCAATTGAGTAATTGAAATATATTCATGGTGGTTTTTTTTAATCAAACCCAACCCAAAAAGGGCAATATCATTCATCGATCTCAAGTCATATTAATGGCCATTATATACTCTTCCGTGCCATCTATAGGCAGAAAAGAAGTTGTATTAGTACTCATGGTACATAGAACTAGGTCCACTCATTAGACATCAAATACAAAAAAAAAAAGCGGGTCTCTTCCTTCGACACTACTCCGAATAACTCGCTAAAAGTGCAGAGCTCCCTAAAACATAGAGATTATTGAAAATAGAGTTCCCTAAAAAAAAAAAAGGAATTAAGAGAAAGAAAAAATCTAACTAATAGAGGCCCAAAGCCCAAAGGAAGTCAAAACCTAGGCCTAATAGCAAGCCCAAACTCATCTTGATCTCCTCACCTTTTGCAAATAGTTGTGTTCTCCACTGGCGACTACCGAACTTCTCATCTCGCCACTTCGCCGCCACACAACAAAGCATGACTGTCGTTCGACTCAACATGCAGCAACCACTGCCACAGCCCACCGCCACCAAGAGGACAAAAGATGCCCCGGAAAGAGAAGTCAGACCTGAAAAAATCCGAGAAAGGACCCTGCATCCAAAAGTCACCACTTGACCTTACCTCTACAGCCTCGCGCCATCTCGGCGTCGAATTTCACGAACACCCCACAATAGTAATGCATTGACCAGAACAACCCCAGCACCACCATGTTGCCTTCAAATTAAACCATCCCGAGGACCATACCATAGAAAACACCTGTTCAGCAGCAACAACAATGGAATCCTGACCAAGATTAGCGCTGATGCCGGCCATTGTCGAATGAGAAAAATTTTGAGGCGGGAAGTTGGCTAGGGTTCAATTAAAAAAAAATTGTTCTCAGAAGGGTCAAATCACAGATTAATATATAATATTTACATGGAAACATCTATTATTCCAACAAATCAGTGACTATTTCCAAAAGCTGAGAATGGTTAAATGCCCTACTGTGCGTACGCCCTTGATCATCAAATCATAACACAAAGTACTTAGATTGTTTTTGGCAAAAAAAGTACTAAGATCCACTACTAGATTAATGCTAATAGACATCACGTCATTTAAATTGGTTATGATTTCACGCGATGTAAACAAAATTTCTAACATCGGTTCTTGGAAATCCGATTTCTATATATTTATATAGTTAACATCGTTTATTATATTTGACCGATGTCTACACTTTTATTTCAAAATTTTGAAAAACGCGGAGAAGACTAAGTTACAAAATTTTCTACGCGGGGGAACAAAATTTCCATTCCCCCAACACTTGGTCAGATTCCCACATGTCTCATATATTTCGCACGACACTTGGTCAATTTCTGGATGTCGATATACTTTTGTTAATGTCCAATATCCTCGGCTTTATACACTAAAAAAGAAAAGCTTGATGATAATAGGTCTATAATAGTTCTATTTTATGTGTTGGGCTCTATATCCCAATTTTGAAAGTGTCTTTTTAGAATTAGAATTGTGTTTCAGAATAAAGTAGTTGTGGCTTGGCGTCTTTGTGTAGATCTTACTAGGCTAGGATTTGTGAGGGTTATGGCTGCTTGTGTCTGTTTTTTGTGTATAAACTTGGTATCCATGTGTGTGAAGAATTAGTGTCAGTTTTCTGGTTACAATGGAATGAAAACGACCTGCTCACTTTAGTCTTTACTTTAATGAGTGGGATAAGCTAAAGAAATTAGGGAATGGTAATAAAGCACAACAAAGTCAATAATTGAATGATAATGACAATTCAAAAGGAATTGTTAATAGAAATTTCATTTACTGCTGTGCTCCTGTTTGAACTTTAAATTTATCTACATTTATTGTTATTGGTTGATGCTCATGATTGATACTTAACATTTAGCCGTTGAAATTTGGGAAAGACCCAGATTGGTTACAATTTATCTTCTTCCTTTTCTATCATTTTGACCGCTTTGGATCTATTTTAGTCTAGGCATTTTGATAATAATTATTTTCTACATACAGGTTTCAAAACATGACATCAAGGACAAGAAAGCCATGGGAACGGTGCCGCAAGCTTATCCACATTTGACTATTAACAATTCACAACTAAGGTATCATATCTCATCTAAAGATTTTCTTACTCTGAATGTTATTATCTCTTTAAGCTGTTTTTCCACCTCTAGTATGAAGTTTCTCCAATCTTGTGTTTTGCTGTTTTACTTAATAAGCAATTCATATGAGTATTTACTATTTAGATAAAGTTGTCTATTTCTACATAATCTAAATAGCTACATTACCTGAATGGTGAGACTAATGATTCATTGGTGGAAAGAAGATCCTTGTAATTGGTCATTTTTAATACAAGTTTCTATCTCCCATTAATAGAAGCATTACTTTCTTCACCAATGTGTGCTGCGTTATCGTTAGTTTTTGTTGACTACAGTGTTGAATGTGAAAGTATTAGTAGATATTTGTATATGAATGCACAGGTTTTATAGTATCCAGCCTCTCACTTCCTGATATAATCTATCATATAAAAAATCTTCTGAACCTAGTTGTCTCTGAATGTTATTATCTCTTTAAGCTATTTTTCCACCTCTAGTATGAAGTTTCTCCAATCTTTTGTTTCGCTGTTATACTTAATAAGCAATTCATATGAGTATTTACTATTTAGATAAAGCTGTTTATTTCTACATAATCTAAATAGCTACATTGACTGAATGGTGAAACTAATGATTCATTGGTGGAAAGAAGAGGGAATATAAGGATCTAAGTGATAAGCACTCTTCTGGTTTTTTATTTGTATTTGTCTCTGACCAAGTAACAATATACTGGATAATGACATAGTTTGGTGGTGTGCAGTGCGGTTAAAGCTTTTAATGCTGAAACAAGTATGGTTAACAAAGTGCTGAAAGTGAAATTATTTCAGGTAAGTATTAATATATGTGGTTGATTATATAATTCAATAATGCCTTTCTAATTCAATAATGCGAATATATAGAGCATACCTAAACAACCGGGTGAAGTTGAGTGTGGTTATTATGTGATGTGATACATGAAAGATATTATAAATGATGACACATTTTCATTTTCAACCAAGGTATGTGCATTATAGTTTGACAAGCAGTTTGATTAAATAATATAAATGATTATGACTTATCTTGTTCTATACATTTCTAGTAGGCGGCAAAGAGTTCGATACAATATACCCAAGAGCAACTTGACGAGGTGCGCATTGAAGTGGCTGATTACTTGCAGACTTTACTATAGATCTTGACAAGCAATATGAGGCTAGCTTTTGCTGACCATTTTGTATTAGATGTAGTGATTACAACAACTGTGAACAAAACAGCATGCAATATTGCAGTAGTGGAACAAAACTGCATGCAGTATTGCAGTAGTGGTACTAGTCTTGAAGTAGGTTTGGGTTTATTCTGCAAAACTTTTCAAATTATATATTCACGGCTCTAATTTTGGATAGAAATTAATGCAATTTCCTAATATTTAAATTAAATTTGAATTTCATATTGTTATTTATCGATCAACTTTCTAGTACCAACTACAAAGTTTGCATACATCATGCTCATCAAAAGGAAATGATGATGATGATGATGATATATATATATATATATATATATCAGACAAACAGTTTATAATGACAAAACTGATGTCAGGAAAGAGATAGTACATCAGTTTGAAAACAAAAATCGATGTCAGGAAAGAGAAAATACATCAGTTACTAAACAAAAATCTATGTTTCATTAGTTAGAACCGATGTAACAAGAACCACTGCACATTGAACTGTTAAATATTGACCGATGTCTAGTATTACCAAGGACATCGATACAGACTAAAGAACTGATGTTTATTTAAAGAATAGACTTCGAAACATAGAAGAAACCGATGTCCGACATAACATTGGACATCGTTCTTCTTCAAGAACAGAGGTTAAAGTGAGTAACTATATCGGTTCAACTTATACTAAAGAATGTAGATTGAATTTATAGTGGAACATTATGTAGCAAACACGTGAAAAGCTCATGAACCACAAGCAAAAGTTAATAGGAACCGATGTGTAAAACATTATCAGACATCGTTTCTAAAATCAATAACGATGTTGAAATGGATAATTGTGATTTCAGACTTATATTTCATAAAGCATTATTTACTGCAAAAATATGAAGGTTTGACAATAGCTAAACATACAAAAATAGTGATCAGAATAACGTTTTTACATCGAATCTGAACATATATCCGATGTCTCATTATAACCTAGACATCAGTTACCAACCAATGTCTGAGTTTTCATGATTTTTATTTTTTTAACATCACCTACTAAGACATCATAATTTTTTTTTCTTAACATTAGTTAAGGACTGATATGTATTAGTATTATTCTAGTAGTGATGGTTTGAAATTAGATAATAAATAAAATGAGAAAAGAAATTGAAAATATCGTTTCTCACCCACCGCCTTGCGTATATTTTCAACTCAAAAGAGCTAAACCTAATATCCAAATCGTGAAGAATTTATCCTGGCCTAGTAAAAAACCTGAACCGTCAGTATATGACATCACTGGTAGTGCCCCTCCCCCATAAACTACTCAAAACCCCAGCGCCACCATACCGCCGGGCACGCCAAGCCCACAGGTTGGACTCGTTGGTTTGTGCTGGGCCCAATAAACCAGCCCTGATATAGATGGGCTTCGACCTAAATGGATTATAAATGGGCGGCTACTTCCGAATATTTTCAACCCGAGAGTGTTGAACCTGAACCGCCCGCATATAATTACACCACTGGTAGTGGCGATCCTACGCCCTCAAGGCTTTCTCTCTTCCCTTCAAATTCATTTCCCCTCTCTCCCCTTCTCCCATTTCCCTACTTCTCTCAATTTCACGTCCCAAATCTCACCGATAGTCCCAAAATTAGGGCACAACTATAACCCTAGCATCGCCGATACGCCCACGCGATGCCGCTCTTCGTCTCCGACGAGGAGTTCTCCGGCCACCGAGACGACGTCGCTTGGGTGGCGGAGAAGGCCGACGCGTTTATCCGGAACCTCTACACGGAGCTTGACACCGTCAAGGCGCAGAACGACGCCGCTTCGATCACCGCCGAGCAGACCTGCTCTCTCCTGGAGCAGAAGTACCTCTCCCTCTCCGATGAACACTCCAAGCTCGAGTCCGAACTCGCGCAGCTCAAGTCCTCGTTCGACGAGCGCCTCTCCGAGCTCGCCGAAGTGCAGTCTCAGAAGTACCAGCTCAATTTACAATCCGTACGTTCTATGCCTCTATTTCAAATTGTGTAATTGTAGAGGTTTCTCTGGTTTAGGGTTTCGTGACTAAATGCTTTGCATTTCTATTGAGAATTATATATCTGTTTGAGAATGATTTTGATTACGCTTTCGGTTATTTGTTGGTGGTGGTTTGTGTAGATTAATAAAGATAGTGAGATAGAGATGTTGAAGACGGAGGTGTCAGAGCTGCACAAATCAAAGAGGCAGTTAATGGAGATAGTGGAGCAAAAGGATGAGGATATTAGTGCAAAGAATTGCACCATCCAGTCTTATCTCGAGAAGATTGTAAGCTTAGTTAGTTGCATTCTTTCCAATTTTGGCAATGAAGCCGTATGTATTTGCCATTCATTTAGTGACATTTTCACTTCTTTTCTGCTGATGGTGAAGGTCAAGTCGGCTGAGAATGCTGCCCAGAGGGAGGCCCGATTAAGTGAAGCTGAGGCAGAGTTAGCACGCACCAAGGATTCATGCACTCATCTTTCACAGGTCAATTCAATGCAACTACCTTTTCATCACGTAATAACATGCATTTGGTCTATTTGGTTCAGTCTTCCTGCCATGGCATGTCTGAGCCATTGATTTTAGGTTGTTGTAATTAAGCTTAATAATAAAGGATGTCTTTATAATAGCCTAAGAATAAAGGGTTGATTGTAAATGGCAATCTTTACCACATATAGTTTACCTAGATTTGCTGGAGATGAACACACACAGACTTTCGTTGCCTTTTCTCTAGTTTTATGGCCATACCAGAGGCAGGTTTTACAGAGAGAAGATTAGTCCTATTGAACCCTTTTAGTTTTAAATAACATCTGGTTCCTCATCACTGGGCAGATGTTAAATGTTACGCTTAAGTTACTGACAAATAGTTCGTAGGTTGCTGCTTGAAATAGCTTTTGCAATTGCTTGCTCTATGACTAGTTGTTGAATCAAACAAATGTGACTCTTGGAGCATTAGTGTTCTTACCGTGTCAAATCTGATAACATGCAGGAGAAAGAACTTATCGAGAGGCATAATGTCTGGCTTAATGATGAGTTAGCAGCCAAAGTTGACAGTCTCATTAAGCTGCGTAGAACGCATGCCAATGATGAGGCAGAGATGTCTTTTAAGCTTTCAGATGTAAGTATGTTTTACAATATTAAAAAGGATACACAGCGTTTACATATCTGATATAAGCATGTCTATGTAAACAACTTATCTAAATCTATATATTTTTTCTTGGGAATATTTTACCCTATTGACTTTGTCAGGTTGAACGGAAATTCAATGACTGTTCTAGCTCCTTAAATTGGAACAAGGAAAGAGTGAGGGAACTAGAAGCAAAGCTGACATCCTTGCAGGAGGTGGGTTTCTTACATTCCATTTTGGCACTCTTAAGATTATTAATTATTTTTTTGCATGGCTCATCAGATGTTTTCTGGTTCATTCATACTTGTAAAAAACTTGTAGGAACTACGCTTATCGAAAGATACTGCAGCAGCTAATGAAGAGAGATCAAATGCCGAACTCTCAACGGTCAGTTTCTTGAAATCTCCATCCATATTAAAGTCTTTATACAATACATACTTGACTGGAGTAAGCAATTTTTTATCGTTATTAGAGATAGAGATGTTTACAACAATATTGTTATCTATTATCTCAGAGGATTGTGGAGGAATAGTTGTTTGAAATTTTGTTTTTTGTAGTTACTTATTATTATATATTTAATGCGAAGTTTTGCTAGTTTTGCAGACAAATAAGCTTGTTGAACTATATAAGGAAAGTTCAGAGGAATGGTCCAAAAAGGCGGGAGAGCTTGAGGGCGTGATCAAAGCTCTGGAGGTGAAAATTTACAGTCCTATCGTTTTAATGTCCCTTCTTTATTGAGTTTCGGTTGTAATTCTTTTATATGTACTATCATGCAGACGCATTTGAGTCAAGTTGAAAATGATTACAAGGAGAGACTTGAAGGGGAAGTGTCTGCAAGAAATCAATTTGAAAAGGTAGATATGATGTGTTTTCAATTTGAAGAGGTGAAAATGTTTCTTTCTCCCTCTCTTCACTAGTGTACGACCTTTTTATTTTAATAACATGCTATATATTTTTTCCCCTTCTGTGATATGATTATAGGAGGCTGCAGATCTGAAGACAAAACTTGAGAAGTGCGAAGCAGAAATTGAAACTAGCAGGAAAGCAAATGAGCTGAGTCTTCTCCCACTTAATAGTTCTGGTCAGGAAATGTATGTTCCTCTTTTATTCTATTTAAAATGCACTTTTATTAGGCCTCTTTTAGTCCACTGTTGTGGTGTGCAGAAATTGATCACTGAACTTTCTGAATGATTTACTGAAGTTTATACCTCTTCTGGTGTATCACTGAGAAGATTCTCAAGAGTATAAATTTATTCTGTTGAAATGTATTAATGTCTTTTGTAAACATAGAATATACTTGTTGTTGGTTGATGGGTCTTGGTTCCCTCTCTATATTTTTCATCCAGTATTTGGTGAAACTTATAAACTTGCTTTTTTATTTTCATCTTAAATGACCATCCGCTGATTGCAAATTTGTCAAGCTAATGAATACTGTATTTACATGAAACTGCATGAACACTGGGATATTGATTGCCTGGACATGTGGTTAAAAAAACTAGCTCAGATCAGTTATTAGCTTTAAGCAATGGGTATGTAGATTAATGGCCATGGCACGGAAAGATATGATTATATATTTTCAGTTTTATAAACAAATCATAATGCCTTCAGCTTTGTTTCCTTCGGTGCATGTAATTTGTTTGACAAACTGTCTTTTATGCTTGCTTTATGGTTCCATGTCAACGAACTTGAGCTTTACTGCTCACGATCATTTCCAGTTTAGTATTCAACAAATGGAGGAGATTTGTGTAACTTTTTGACATTTATATTTTTGCTGGACAAATTATATTTTCTATGATTCTATTAATATGAGTTGAGTTCTATGTTGCAGGTGGTTGAATTCATTAGAATCTACTGACATGGCTGAGGTTGATCGTGCGGTGGTGCCGAAGATTCCTGTTGGTGTTTCAGGAACAGCATTAGCAGCTTCCCTTTTACGCGACGGGTGGAGTGTGAGTAGCTATATTTACTACTGGTGTGAGTCATATTTTGTCATCAATCTTGGTTGCTAATTCTTATTACCTTCTTCCTTTTTCTTTTATATCTGCTTCTTTAAATAGCTTGCAAAAATGTATGCGAAGTACCAAGAGGCGGTCGATGCTTTGCGTCATGAGCAGTTGGGAAGGAAGGAATCTGAGGCAATCTTGCAACGGGTATGATCTAAATTGCAACTTATTTTAGGTTTTGGTCGATCATCTTATGACATGTGTACTTGTTTTCGTACTTCTTTATCAATAATTGTCTTTTAAAAAAAAAAAAAAAAATCTTATGACATCTGTACTTGTTTTCTTACTTCTTTTTATGTTATAAAATGATTGTTAAGTACTTTCTGAATGTTACTTTTGGTCTTAGATTGAGTTATACTGGAAACTCTTGATCGTAGAGTGTAGCAATATTTTTATTTTTCTACTTTTTGTGAGGCAGAATTCTTAGGTTTTATTATGGTTTTGCAGGTTCTATATGAAATAGAAGAGAAAGCTGAAGTCATCATGGATGAAAGAGGTATTTTCTTACAAATCAATTCTATCTTGTTTGTGGTATATTCTTATTTCGGAAGCTTCATGTTTTATCATTGATATTCTTGATTTTTAATTTTTTAACTACTCTCAAGGATTCAGACATGTTTTATATTCTATTTCAAATATGAAATAACTTAAGTTATTTAGAACCGTTAAAGATGTCTACCACATGGTGAGGACTTAAAGTTTTCTTATTTTTGGATTGGAGTTTTCATTTATGTTTTAAGTTTTAATAGTTAATCAAACTGCACCTTGACTTATATTTCTTTCTTTATGTTAATAAAAGTTTGTTTTTCTTCAAAAGAAACATGATGAGGACTTGTGATGTTTGATGGGGGCTCTATATGGTATCTGAAAATTAGGTGATCCTCTGGATTCTAAAGAGTCTGATGGGTTCTTCAGTGCCGAATAGGCAGAAAAAGAGGCATAGATTGTTTTTTATTGTCTCGCCAATCAATATATATATATATATATATATATATATATAATTTATATATATATATATATATATTTTTGAATCCTATTGTAATGAGATTTTCTGTAGTAATTTGACACCTTTCCCCATCATTTAACTCTTTGATAACTGATAGCAGTTTGTGGAAAAGTTTGGCATAATTTAGCTCATTAATTAATTAATTTACTCATTCTAATGTGTTAATAACTAAATACATAATAATACATGTACACGACGTTTTGATTCAATACTACAAGCACTTTTCTGTATCTGCTGAAAAGTAAGATGCATGTCTTTTGAAAAATATGTACAATGGGTATGATACTAATATATACTAACAGAAGTAATAAGAGACGTGGAGCTTTTGGTCCAAAAGTTTGACATTGTATGTGCTTGTTTCTGGCCAATATTGGCTGCTCTTATCAAGTGGTTGCAAGTATTTCTTTTTATTTGTTTGGAAAATAAACCATTAAATTTTTGTTTTCCATAAAAAGTTGGTGATTGCAGTCACATTGAACTTGTGGTTCGTGATATATTATTTGTTTCACTAATATAGTCATATGCAGTGGAACATGAGAGAATGGCCGAGGCATATTCTATGATCAACCAGAAGTTGCAGGACTCAGTTTCTGAACAAGAATACTTAGAGAGAATGATCACGGAGTTGAAGGTTTATATTAATGTCACTATTTTGTATACAGTTCTGTTCAGGTAGTCAATTAATTCCTTACTCAGTTGTGCACAACTGCTCTTGTTATTCTACGTTGTTGGATTTAGACCCAAGTGCCGTTGGGTACATCTGAGTAAGGAATTAATTGACTACCTGTAGATACTGGTTTTTGTCTACCATATTTGCTTATGCATTTGGTTTCCAGGCTGACATAAGGAGGCATGAACGTGACTACTCCTTTGCTCAAAAAGAGATTGCTGATCTTCAGAGAGAGGTAATAGAATAATGTCAAGTAATGATTTGTATGGATAGGTTATTGATTCTTTAATTTGGTGCATCTTGGTAATGTTATCTTGCTGTTAATCAATTTTACCACCATTCATTTTTGAACTACCTCTTACCAGCTCTTTTTGTCCAATCCACCATGTAATGTGATCATGAAACTGTGAAACGTATTAGGTACCACCTTCAGTTTCATACTGGATAATTACAGAAAACTATTATATCATTTGGTCTTAATTCCTGGTATTAGTTTTCATCTCCATATGATACTTTCATTTTAGTTACAAAAAGAAATCTGAAGTTCAACACTGCAATTGTCGAACACTATAACTTATTGTAGTCAATATTTTAATAAGAACTCTTTATATAATAAGTTCAACACTGCAATGATATTTTAGTAGTTGCATACACATATCAGTGCAAAAGAGTATAGATTTTTTTTTGGAAGGGTTATCAATAATTCCCTGTTTATGCACATACCATGCTTTGCTTTCGTAGATTTTTATTCAAAGGTATTCAGTGACTTTATTGTTAGTAATACATGTTAAGCACACTTGCCAATGTGTTATTATACGAACTTGTGTGTCTAGTGCCGACATTTTCATTGATGACATTGCATGGGATTTTGTAAATAAGCAGACAAACATTGAGGTCATGGCACCATTGACCCCACAAATGTGCTATATATGTCATTGTAGGGGCTTTCTCTCAGTTCCTCTTTTCATTTTTTTACCCTCCTTCAACTGCTAATAGTTCTCTATGACCCTGGTTTTACTGATTCGTGGTTCAAGTTTATACTTTTAGTAGAACTTTGTCTCCATGTCCATGCCATTCATCTCCATGATTGACCCCTGGTTTTGCTGATTCGTGGTTCAAGTTTATACTTTTAGTAGAACTTTTGTCTCCATGTCCATGCCATTCATCTCCATGATTGACTGAACAGTCTTTTCTCTATAGATGGAGATGGGCACTTTTTTATTTTTGAATCTCATAAGAATTGTTGTGTGTATAACAATGCATATGTATATGTTTTAACTCAATGTTTAAAGTATTGTACTGACCTTAACTTGTATGCCTATATTTGTGTCATTGTCGGGTAATTTTCACCTGGGCCGTGAAATCTTGCTTTAAAGGGTATATTATGAATGTTGGGTTAAAACATCTTGTCTTTTTATTGCTTTGATGAATCTATCTCAACTTGCTGGGTGATAACTTGTAGGTGGCAGTCCTTTTGAAAGAATGTCGAGATATACAGCTTCGTGGTGCATCTTCGGGTCATGATAGTTATGACAATGCTGTTGTAGTGCACTTGGAATCTGATGCTGAAAAAGTCATATCTGAACATCTTGTAAGCTGACTTCTTATTTTTCTTCAGCATGGGTCTTTTAAGTTCTCTTCTTCTTTCCTGTATTGTTGGATGTTTATTTATTAGTGGTATTTTGGATTTTAAAATGAAACAGTTGACCTTCAAGGACATAAATGGTCTGGTTCAGCAGAATGCCCAGCTCAGGAGTCTTGTTCGCAATCTTTCTGACCAGCTTGAAAATAGGGAAAAGGAGTTCAAGGTTGGTTTGAACATTTCCACGACTAATTAATTCATTATGGAGCTTGTTCTTTAGTACTATCTTTGACTTGAAAACTATATGATGCATGTGTGTGTATCTTGGAATTCCAGGAAAATTTTGAAAAGGAGCTCAAGAAGCATACTGAGGAAGCTGCTTCTAGAGTTGAGGCTGTATTACAAAGAGCTGAAGAGCAAGGGCAAATGATTGAATCCCTTCACACCTCTGTAAGCCCTTGTGAATCCCTCTGAAGAGCAAGCACTCATGTCATCTTGTTTTTATCATTGCTGTTTTTCTTCTTCTTTACCTTATATTGTGTGGATTACAGTGTGGTGGGGATGAAATAATTGCTCTGCTCTGACTCCTCATCTTTAAATCCTAACTTCTTCTCAGGTCGCAATGTACAAAAGGTTGTATGAAGAGGAGCATAAACTTCGTTCGTCTGGTCCCCATTTAATAGAGGCTGCTCCAGGTCTCTCTCTCTCTCTCCCTCTCCCTTCCCCCCCCAAAAAAAAAAAAAAAAAAACACAACACACACACATCTACCTATGGGTATTTTTCAAAACCATATGACAAAAAGGTGTCACTATCTTCTTCAGATTCAAGATCTGATGAATGATTGTGGTTGCTAAATTTTAAAATGTATCAAGTTCGGTCCGGTTCTGAAACAAAGGAGTATACTGTTTTTAAATAGAATTTTAATCAGGATGGACGGTTGAAGTATGTAGGTTTAGGTGTCTTAATCTTTTCAGTTATAGAAATGGGTTTCAACTTCCTGTTAGGGGATTTTTCGGGGGCTCATATGTGGGGAAACTCCAGAACCTCACAGTCACGCCCACCTATTCAAGTAAAGTGATTGCTGAGTGTAGCCCACTTCTTGACCTCTTCTATTTGCTCAACTTTCTGTTTGCAGAGGAAAGAAGAAGTGATGTTAGGCATCTACTTGAGAGTTCTCAGGTATGAATTGACATTATCTAAGTAATGAGCACCCTTTTCTGTTTGATATTGTTGTTATTCTGTAATACAAATTATGAAATATTGTAGGAAGCTAGCAGAAAGGCCCAAGACCATGCTGCAGTACGAGTGAAATGTCTGGAAGAAGATCTAGTGAAGATCAGGTAAACATTCTGATGTTACCCATCCGACCTTGCCTCAGATATATGTCACCGAGTGAATGGCCATATCATTGTGTCATATGATTTTTTTTTGGATATCTGCACTCCAGTATGTTCGTACGTCTTGATATCTTGTAGATCTTTTGCTAAATAATCATAGTCATAGTTTTGGTGGTTGTCTTCTTTTTCCCTCCTTTTCTGGTAGTTTGTTTAAGCCATGTCAACTCCATATTCCTGGTTGCTTATTGAACGATATCTGGTATTTTATGGTAGGAGTGAGACAATATCATTGCGGTCAGAGCGTGACAAATTCGCTTCGGAAGCGAATATTGCTAGAGAGAAACTTGAGAGCTTTATGAAAGAATTTGAGCTTCAGGTGATATTTTTTACTGGAATGTTTTGTCTATTATGTTTTGACAATAGCTATGCGGTGGGTTGAGTGATGATTCTCTTGTTGTTAATCTTTCCTTTTTTGCTTGTAATGCATAAACTATCAGAGGAACGAAACAAATGGTGTTTTAGCAAGGAACATTGAGTTCTCTCAGTTAATAGTTGACTACCAGCGGAAGCTGCGTGAAGGTTCTGAGTCCGTGCAAACTGCTGAGGAGCTTTCTAGGAAGTTGACTATGGAGGTAACTTTATTGACTGAATCTCTGAAGCTTAGCATAACTTTGACAATACTCACATTATATTCTGTTTCACTACAGGTGTCTCTTTTGAAGCAAGAGAAGGAAATGCTGCAACATGCTGAGAAGAGAGCTTCGGATGAAGTTCGTAATTTGTCAGAGAGGGTTTATAGACTGCAGGTAGGGATTTTTGCCATCGAATTTGCTTTTCAGTAATGCTGTTTATATGCTGACATTAGTTTTTGCAGGCTAGTTTGGACACTATTCAGAGTACCCAGCAAGTTCGTGAGGTACTTTTCTCACTTGTGTTCTTATAATTGCATGTCATTCTGTTTTTAATTGTGTATCTTCATTCGACTACAGGAGGCAAGAGCTGCCGAGAGGAGAAAACAAGAAGAGTATACAGAACAAAAAGAGGTGTGCATTCTTTGGTATTCTTTATGTGCAGAGTGCTTAGTGTTGGTCCATAAGTTTTTTATGCATCCTGGTTGATCAATTGAACTGTGTTGTTGTTTTGAATTTATGTTATTACTCTTTTGAATGGAACCATATTATTTCACCAAAGAAAGAGCTGGAACAATATTATTGAGATTCAAAGGATTGTTGTTTGGGTGTTAACAACTTGAAATTATGATTTCCTTGTCAGAGGGAGTGGGCTGATGCTAAAAGAGAATTGCAAGAAGAGAAAAATAATGCTCTCACTCTTGCACTTGACCGCGATCAGACCATAAAAAATGCCGTCAAACAGGTTGAAGAAATGAGAAAAGATTTGTCTAATGCACTTCATGCTGCTGCATCTGCTGAGAGTAGAGCTGCTGTAGCTGAGGTCCCTTTTTTTTTAATTTTTTTTTATCTAAATTCTTTTTGAAAGTTTCAAGATTATTTTGTCTATATTAAATAAATCCAAACAATCACCAACCATACTTACCTGTAATATTTTTCTTTCTTTAATTCTGTTAAGGTATTTTATTATTTTTGCTTGGCCTTTATTTACTCTTTATTCACAATATTTTGTTGTTGTACACAGGCCAGACTGTCTGATCTGGAGAAAAAGAGTTCATCCTCAGATATCCAGGTATAGCTTCTCATAAACAATGCCGTAACACCTCCCACGTCAAATTATTTGATCAAGAATTATGGTGCACTCATTTTTGTTGTATTATTTTTGTTTCGGATTTATATGCTGTTGAAAGAGTTATGTCACTCTTTTGCGCGTTAGTATTTCTCTAGAGTGCACTTTTATTATATTTTCTAAAATCAAACTGGCTGTAATTCCTTTATATATATATATATATATATATATTTTTTTTTTTTATTGTGGTCAACTGGTCATCTCTGTACATTATGCTGAAACTGGTCTTCTATTGGGAATGACTTGAACTGGATACCACATTTGTTAGTTGTATGCGGATATTTGGTAATATCATTGGATTTTAGATATTGGTCCTCGTTTCCTAATTATTTTAGACTGGATTATGAGTCTCAGTTTTGTGATAGGGGGGACAAAATATTGTTCAATGCAGAATGGTACAATCTTTTGGTAGCTCAACCGTAATGGCAGTCTTTGTAATTTTGTACAAAATAGGCCACTGTGGACAAACTTGAAAACCTATAACTTCCACTATGAAAAAAAATAAAAGAAAAGGAAAGCAGGGGATGAGTTTCTAAGAGTAACACATGATAATAACATCAAATCCCTGGTCGTGAACTGATGATTAGTGCATTTCAAGATGATTATGGTTCAAGAATGTTTTAGATAATGGACTTGAAGATAGTTTGATTCAATTCCCCATGTCTTTGTCTACTGATGCAGGTTGTTGAGACTGACGGCGGGAGTGGATCTGCTTCTTTGACAGGCAATGAGGTCAGTTTTGTTCATGTACCTTTCATTTGTTGACTGTTGCTTTGTTGTTTGAAATTTTCCTGGCTATTTGTTTGAGATTGAGATTACTAGATTTTCTACCTGTTATATCATGTATTGCTCTGTCTTCTTTGTGTATTAAGATTGATGTTTCTACAACTTCAATGAAATCCATACTGTCCATTTTCCATTGATATAAACATTTTAGTATATTTATTTTGTTATTGACCTCTCGGGTATTACTTGTGGCATGTCCTGAATGCTTGGTTTATTCTGGAATTTACAAAACGAAGTTTCACTGTGTTTCAATCGCAACAAGAGTTCTTTTTCGTTAAATGAAAAAACAAGAATGAACTAAAAAAGATTTGATTTCCCATTCATCAACCAATCACTTGGTGATTGACACAATTTTTTTCTCTACTTTTCGCATTTGTGTCAATTACTTCAATCATATTTTCATTTAACTTTCCGCTGAATCAAAATATGGATTATGAAGGGTTGTATTATCATTGTGAAGCCCTTAAAATGCATTTCCCACGGTTGTCTTTCAAATTTCAATCTTTAGTCGTATGTTTTGTTTTGTAGACATAAAAAGATACTGCTTTTTTCTTTTTCTTTGATTTTATGTAGTGATTGGCTTAGTTATTTTGGGAGCTACTGTATCTAATTTGCAGATACATTTATTATGTGATTGATGTCTGACATTGACTTGGTTGAACTTGGTAGGCTATGTTGGCATTACGTGCTGCAAAGGATGAGATTAAGAATTTGAAAGATGAAATGCAGGCTACTAAAGATCACATGCTACAGGTTCTGACTTCTCCTTGACGTGCTTAATATCTTAATACTGACTGAACTTAATATTAATGTCATTTTAATATGCAGTATAAGAGTATAGCTCAGGTAAATGAGGATGCATTGAAACAGATGGAATTTGCACATGAAAACTTCAAGATTGAGGTACTGCTGCCTTACTTTAATTTTAGCGACTGATTAGTCAAATCTAGTTTGTTTACGTTGCCTTATGATCTAAAACTCTGCAGGCTGAAAAACTGAAGAAGTCTCGAGATGCTGAATTACTCTCTTTGAGAGAGAGGGTCTCTGAACTTGAAAATGAGATTATGTTGAAGTCCCAAGAAGTGGCTTCTGCAGCGGCAGGGAAGGAAGAAGCTCTATTCTCTGCTTTAGCAGAAATTTCAAGCCTAAAGGAAGAAACCACAGCAAAAACGTAAGTTTCTTATATTCTTTCTGTTATGCATTCAATAATTCAGTTGATGTCTCATCTAAAGTTCTTTTTTGTTCTTTTCTTTTCCTTTGTAGTTCTCAAACTGCTGCCCTGGAGATTCAGGTTTCTACTTTGAAGCAAGACTTGGAGAAAGAACATCAGCGATGGCGCACTGCACAGGCTAATTATGAAAGACAGGTAATTGGCATGTAGATGTAGATGTATATTTTTTCTCTTTCATAATCTGGGTTTAGTGGTCTGAGACAATCTGAATCGACAAATGGTTTTCTGTACCGAAGATCCAAGCTGAAGGATAGTGAATGGTTCACCTTGTCAAACAGGGGTGTGTCCTATCCAGCTTTGGGTTCTCTTGGTAGCAAGTCTTTTAAGACTTCAGGGAGGAGTTTAATAGTGGGCTTTCCAGTTGATTTTTTGGGGTCAACTGTACATTGTTGTGAAAATCCAAATTAAACAGCGTCTTCTCTCATTTCAGTAGATGGTGGGGCATAAGATTGTGACCTGGTCATATGTGGCCACTCTCTTATGTAGTTATATATCACATTCAATTTTGGCTAATTTATAATTCTTAACTTCGCAGGTCATCCTTCAGTCAGAGACAATACAGGAGTTGACTAAAACATCACAAGCTTTGGCTGTGCTTCAGCAGGAAGCATCAGAGTTGCGTAAATTGGATGATGCACTCAAAAGTGAAAATGTAACTTCTACTTTTTTCAAGTGACCTATGGTTTGTTGTAAATTTTGTTTATTTGTAACTTCTTCTCTTTTCATGTTTACAAGACTTCTTACCTGTTCTGAAATTTACAGGATGAACTGAAGTCCAGGTGGGAAGTTGATAAGGCAATGTTAGAGGAATCTGCTAGTATTGCTGAGAAGAAGTACAATGAAATCAATGAACAGGTGATTTGCACCCTGTCCATTTCTTTTTGGGTGGATTTGCCTTTTGTGCTTTAGATTTTGTGCTATGATTCTTATGGTTCTAAAATCTCAATCTCATATTTGTTTGCAGAATAAAATACTGCATAGTCAACTGGAGGCTGTGCACATTCAATTGGCCGAGAGAGATCGTGGTTCATTTGGAACAACTTCTGGAAGCACTGGAGCAGATACTTCAGGTGATGCTGGTTTACAAACTGTGATAAGTTATCTTCGACGTACAAAAGAGATTGTAAGTTCTCTTTCCCTGCTATTATCACTCTTTTCTCTGACACACACACACACACACACACACACTCTGGACTCACTATTCAGATGTGTAGGCATGTATATAGTGTTGTCTGACTTTCTTATTGTTTCAACTGAACAGGCAGAGACAGAGATATCCTTATTGAAACAAGAAAAACTACGATTGCAATCACAAGTAAGGATTTTTTGTTTCTCTCTCTCTCTCTCTCTCTCTCTTGCTGTACTTTATCACATATTCATTTATGTTCTACCATTAATTTTGATCCAACAACCAGTGACTGTAAATATTAATGGATGAAGTTCTACCAGTGATGATCCTGAGCTCAAAAGTTCTAAATGCATAGAGTAGATCAAATCACACTGTTGAAAACAAATAAGGAATCACCAATATTTTCATCAACCATTCCATATATTAATTAATGTTCGAATAACACACTGATCCACATGTCCTGGTGGAGATACCATCCACAAACAGTTGCATTAATGTGGAGCGTTATATGTGCTAGTTCCTATTTATAATCTGTCTGCTAGACAGACTTATTTTGTTCAATAAATGATGCGTCACAAAAAGATCAAGTATTACGATTTCCGAACAAGTTGCAATTTATGGCTGAATCAAATGATGTATTTGTTGTGTCTTCTAATTTACCTGTTGGCACCTTGAGGTCATTGGTTTTATCCCTTTGTTCTAATTGTTGTCTTCTAATTTATTTTTGAAAAATTCGCTTAGAGTCTTATAATACACTAGTGGGGGTTCTGTTTTTATGTTTTGGTGCTATATTGGGTGTTTTCTTCTATTACTATTGCCATGGTCTGTTTTTTGCTGGTTATAAGAAAACAGACTGTTAAAGTTACAGGTTATTAATTTCAATGTTTCTATTGAATTTCTTAATGTCTAATTCCTAATTTCCTAACAGTAGGAGTTTTTCTATGAATAACTTGCTCGAGTAAATACATTTTGTTTTTATATTAAACGCACATATCATCTTTTACATATATATATATCTGCAGATATTTTGTCGATTTTGATAGATCTTTCCTAATGGTTGTTCAATTCCTTATGCTGTTTTATAATGGTTAATTTTTACAATTGCTTTCTAGCTTGAGAGTGCCCTCAAGGCTTCAGAAACAGCCCAAGCATCACTTCGTGCTGAGCGTGCAAGTTCAAGGTCAATGTTGTTCTCAGAGGAGGAACTAAAATCCTTACAACTACAGGTTAGTAATGTTTATTTGACACCTTCTTTTGGGTCGGAGGTTCTTTGGACACTTATGTGGACCTCAAACTCTAAATCCTACATTATTACCTTCATCCCTTGTAACCGCTGCGCTGGTGGAAATGTTTTTTTCTTTTTCAGGTTAGAGAAATAAACTTGCTCCGCGAAAGTAATATCCAACTGAGAGAAGAAAATAAACACAATTTTGAGGAATGCCAGGTATCATCGAAGTCTTTGTGGATATTTCTTCCATATGGATATTGCTCACTGATGATTCTTACTCTACATTACATCTTACTTTGATTATAGAAATTGCATGAAATATCACAAAAGGCCAGTGTTGAGCGTCACAACCTAGAGAGGCTGTTAAGGGATAGACAGATTGAGGTGGAGGCATGTAAAAAAGACATTGAAATGCAAAAGATGGAGAAAGATCACTTGGAAAAGAGGCTTAGTGAGGTATTGATCTTGGACAGCTTTCTCTCCATCTCCCTTTGCATGTTCATCTTTTAATTGCCTAAAGGATAAGACATGCTGCTCACCTATATGCCAGCTATTGCTGCTTATTGGGTGAGCTTGCCCAATCAACTATCAACATCTGTTTTTATTTTCCTCTCTCCTTTTTACCGTCGGGTGCTGCATTATCAGTGAAAGGTAGGGTTGGGATGGGATATGTTTGGTGGTGGTTCATTGGGTTTTTCAGTTAAATTTATTCTGAGAGGTTGTTAAAATATGATTTGGCCAGCTCACCCAGTAAGCAGCAATACCGCCTGCAGGTGAGCAGTCAAGTATCTTCCTTGCATAAATAGGTATGGTCCAGTCCATAATGGGGCATTGACTGGTCAAGATGATAGGCCTATTGATGTTATACTATAACCCTTGTGTCAACAATTCAATGTCCAAAATGCTTATATATATATTTATATTTATATGTATGCTTTGGAAATATTGTATTACGATATTCCATATAATATGGGGCGGAATTTTCAGTACTTAGAAAAGGTCTTTAACATAGTTTGCACTGACATTGTACATCCTGACTTGGTCCATCATCTAGGCTTTCAGCTCATTCCAAAAACCGTATGATCTAAATCCAATGCTTGCTCAATCCAATTAGTATACAAATGAATTTATTTTTCACCAAAGCAGTGTAGACCCATGTCATCAGAGCCAAATATCAGCACTTTATTTCTGCTAAGATGACCATTTACACCATGCCACGGGTTTGTGTCTGGTAAGGACCAATTGAGTCTAGGCCGGGCACAGACCCTTATGTTGACCATGATACCACTTGAATTGTAGGACCTGTCATTTTTTTTTCCGGTTTATTATAGAGCGTGTCATTGGATATTTCTTCCGTGTACATGCATGTGCATATTAAACAAAATTCTTCCTCATTTTGATGTATTCTCTTTCTTGAAGTTACTTGAAAGGTATAGAAATATAGATGTTGAAGATTATGATCGCACAAAGGCTGAACATCAGCAGATGCAGGTACTTTTCCTTGTAAGACTTACATGCATATCATCACTTGAACAATAATGCTTTTAACCTTTCTAGTTCTCAGCTAGCCATTATTAAATTTTTTCAATTTTCACTGTAACTGAGAACTACAGCTATACTACTACAGTACTATTTAAAGCAGATATTGCTAGGTATCTGCAACAAATGTTCAACAATCCAAATGGTTGTTATTTAGTTGGGTCATGGGTTCTGTCGTGTGAGTTTAGTTTTTCCTAGCATCTGTTGGTGAATAGTTCGTGTAAACTGATCATCCGCTTTGCTTTCATTTGTGTTTCTGTGTACTGCTGGTCCAAAAGGTGTTATTTTTCTTTATTTTGGAATAGAACGTCGTTTCTTCTAAAATTAACAATTCAAGTTGTCAGTGTTCATTCTGTGATTATTTTTTATTTTTTTTGGTTACATTATTCTGTGATTACTTCAGGGCTCAAATTCCAATTTTTTTTTTGGGTTCCCTTTTGGTGCTTTTGTTGTAATCATTTATTTGTCAAAGAGAGGCGACATATATAGGTTATCTTGTGTCTTGACTTCATTTCAATTTCATTCTTCGTTACAATTTGCCCACCATTTTTACTATTTGTTTACATCTTTATTATTTGTACTTGCGTCTGCCAGGTAACATTGAAGGAGAAGGATTCTCATATAGAAGAAGTCAAGAAACTTCTTTCGGAGAAGCTGGAGATTGTTTTGTCTTTAGAAAA
Source organism: Rosa lucieae (assembly GCA_024704745.1). Taxonomy (NCBI): domain Eukaryota; kingdom Viridiplantae; phylum Streptophyta; class Magnoliopsida; order Rosales; family Rosaceae; genus Rosa; species Rosa lucieae. The sequence continues at coordinate 17,608,800 of CM045496.1, read as the reverse complement.
AGATCTTGCAAACTTCAGATCGGAACTGACTGAGAGGGATAGGAGGATAAATGACATGTTGCCAGCGGAGGTAAACTCAAATTTCTTACTTTAAAATCAGATGATGTTAACATTCCATGCCTTTGGATGATGTATATCCTTCTGATGGTCGTCGTGCACAGGCAATTTTAAAATCAGATGTGGAGAAGCAAAGAAGAATTGGCCTTCAGTTTAAGGTTCTTAAAGTTCTCATAAGTCCTTTTTCAGTTATGCTTTTGAGAAAAAGCAAAAAAGTATCATCTATTAGTATCTTCATCACTGTGGTTTGGCATGTGGAGCATGCTTTTAAACTAATTTTATTGTTTTTGCTGATTTTGGTATTGCCATTCTTTCTAACACAGAGGAAGTATGAGACATGCTTAAAGGAAAAGGAGGATCTTCAAAGACAAAAGGAGGATCTTCAAAGGCAACAGGACGACCTTCAAAGGCAATGCGACGACCTTCAAAGGCAAAGGGATGACCTTATAAGGCAGTTGGAGGAAAAACAAGGTAGTTAAATGAAAAAAAAAAAAAAAAACATTAGTCTTTTTTCTTTAATGTGTTCTCCAATCATTTCTCGTTTTTACAATCATGATAACCTAATGTCTAATTCTTGCTGTTTGTGTTAGCGAAACGATCTTCTGGTGATCCTGCTGGGGAGCATGCCCTTAAAGAAGAGAAAGACCAAAAAATTCAGGTTGAAATTAACAGTCCTGTTTATATTTACATTTTTCCTTCTGGTACTTCTGGCTCATTTGACTTCTCTACCATACTTACCCAGACACTGCAAAAAATGATGGAGAGGCAGAAAGAGGCAATGGAGAGGCAGAAAGAGGACCTACGAAATGAGAAAGCAAACCGCAAGAAGACTGAGAATGCTTTATTGGATTCTCTTAATAAAATTGAGCAGGTTTTTTTTTTGTGTTTCACACTTTTTAAACTTAACCATTTGTCCTAATCATTATTTCCTGACATATGATACATCTGTGGCAGTTTAAATCCATAGTCGATATACTTTTCTTGTGAAGTAATGCATGTGATATTTTTGCCAATATCAGGACAAAATAATCTTCAAGAATGAGCTGGAGAAGCATAAGCTGGCTGTCAGGCAGCTTTCAGATGAGCAGGAAAAGCTGAAGCATGCAAAAGATGGTCTTCCTGAGGTAAAGGTTTATATTGCCAACTTGTTTCTGTTTCCTTTAGTCAGCTGACCCTCTCATCAGCACAGAAGAAAATAATATTAATCTTATAACTTGTCTTTCAAGCTGGGAATTAAGGGAGAGTGTTAGGAATACAAGTAGGGGATGCGATGTCTATAAACCATATATATTCTTCTCAGCTTGGTGTTGTGGAAAGTCTATATGGAATACCTTTGTCTTCTCAAGTATAATTAATATTTCTTAATTCTTAATTCGCTATCTTCATGTTTTCTACGTATCTCCAGGGTACCTCAGTTGTTCAACATCTTTCTGGAGCCATACTGGATGATCGAGCCTCTGCTTACTTCTTGGTTTGTGAAAATTATGAAAGGGTAGCACATTCAACTTTGAATGAGCTTGGAGCCGGTGGTGTTCCTGCAGACACTCCAGTTGCAGATGCTTCATTAGCTGCTACTTCTGGTATTTTTCCTCACTTAATCACTGTTTTCATGATCATAACTGCTTCTGTTCTTTTTTAATTTTCTTTTAATGTCAGTTACTTTTCTTTGCTGTTCTTTATTGATAGTAATTGCGTTGCTATGTGCATTATGCAGCTCCTGCTCCAGCAGCCACCCTTGCATCCTCAATGACTCCTACGGCAGTTATGCCATCCAAAGCAACAGATGAAACTGAAAGGAGGTTCACTTTTCCCAAAAGAAACGTTGAACCTCGTAAAACAGGGAGGAAATTGGTTCGGCCCCGTCTTGTAAGACCTGAGGAACCACAAGGTGATGTAGAGATGTCAGAGACAGAAGGGGCTCAGACTTTGAATAAACATGCAGCTTCCACTGACGCCGAAGTTCAGGGTGTTGCTACTTCGACACAACCACTGTTTCGAAAACGTCAAGCTTCTTCATCTCAGTTTGAGTCTCACGAGGAATCAATGAACCAAGGGGAAACTGGTCCTGATGTGGCAGCACCTGTGTCAAAGAAGCCCAAAGGTTCAGAATCTCCTCAAAAGAGTGAAGGGCAAGCACCTGCTTCATTGGAAAATCTTGGCAATGTTCCAGCCACAGAAGAAGCTTCTAATGCTGATAATCCTGAAGGTTCAAATGAGGAAGGTGCTGTTGATGCTGAGAAGGAAGAGATTGAGAATACCGCGGTGAAGGTTGAAGAGCCAATTGAACAACAATTTGATGGTTCAAGTCAACCTGAATCACAACATGACAAGAATAGTGTATTGGAAGAAGATGTGGATGGATCAGATGTTAAAGAGATGGTGCCCGATGATGGAGCAAAGGATAATCTGGTGGAGCCTGACAACCGACAGTCCAGTGGAGTTGGGGGAGACAGAGAAGAGGGAGAGCTTCCACCTGATGTATCAGACCTTGAAGGTGGTGATACAACGATGGGCAGTCCTGGTATAGAGGAAGGTCAGTCGGAGCCTATTACAACACCCAGAGCTTCACCATCTAGGGTTGATGATGAAGATCTTGCTGGCGCTTCTGTTGTGGATGTTAGTGAGGTGAATTCTCCAGAAGTTCTTAATGAAGAGAAAAATAATGAAGTTGATGTACCTGAAGAGACAGCTGAAGCCTCTGATAAGTCAAATGATGGTATCGATCAAACTGCAATGGAGACTGACCTCACTGTTGAAGCTGCCTCTGTAGCTGGTGATGCCTCTATAACCGCTGAGAGTACCTCTGCAAGTACTACTACAGAGGCTAGTGGTTCAAGACAGGCCAGTGCTAGTGTCACCACTGAAGCAGAAGAGGCAAAGCAGGTTTCTCCTGCCTCTACCACCATAAATATAACTGAACAAGCTAGGCGGAATGCTGAGCTAAGACAGCGTGGACAGCAGGGACGACAACCAATTGTTGTACCTCCGACCCCAACTAGAGGTCGTGGAAGACCAGCACAGCGTGGACGTGCACGTGCTGTGCGTCGTCCTGTCCGTGGACGTGGCCCCACATCTGGTGATCAAGTATAATACTAAATACAACAAAGTTGCACTGATTGCAGTTTTGCTCCTTATTTGGCTGGGTTTCTCTTTTCGTACGTTATTAAATGAACAGAAATGAAGATTTAGACATTCTGATGGAGATGTTCATTAGTCAGTTGCATCTTTGTCATCTGTGAAACTATTGTTTTTGTACGACGGTAGTTTTCTTGAACAAGAGTTTCAGTAGGATACGAGCTATATGTAAATACTTGTGCTTAGTTGGTACCCCTCAAATTTCGACGGATAAATCAGAGTTTTGATCTTATCATCAATTCATACAGCTCAAACCATTCAGGCTTTGCTCTTTATCTGTTTTTCCACGATTACTTTTTCCTATAAATTAGCATACCGACCAGGAAGTTATGAGACACAGGGTCTGTTGTGACTTGTTAAATCATGATTTCTAGTGTAGTAGAGGCATTTGGACGACTTTTTGTCATACATTTGCTTTGCACCAAATGTGGAAGAAAATATGATGAATTCTGTGGTGCTTTCATGCATATATACAACCTTTCGGGGGTATATGACTAGCTCTAGGTAGCCATTGTATTCAGAGAAAGTAAGAACTGTTTATTCTCCCACTTGTGAGATCTGTCAAGAAATTGAAACTACCACAATTTTTTTTTGCTTTTTTTCTTTTTACAATTACATTGGGAAAAGAAGAGGAAGACTGAGACCGTGGAGAACAATTTTATGCAGAAAGCTAAACTAATGCTAGAAGGCATGAGGCAGAGAAGGAGCTAGCGTTCCAGAACCATATCGACCAAGTTCTTGAGGTTATAAACAGACGACCTTGATAGCCAAGCCAACAGTTCACATCTCATTCATTTGATCAAAAATGGCAACACATTCCCCTTTTTTTCAGGTGCAACATAAAACATCCAAACTGCTCTGTCCTGCCTGACATCTTCTGGTGTATAATCTTCAGTGCCCCCATTCCTTCCATTGCTTGTAACCGCAGGCTCTTACTCCGAAGCAGTGATAGTCAACTCTTCTATTTTATGCTGCAACATGAATCACAACTCTACTCAACATCTCAAGAGGCACAAGTATGCACACGTATGTTGCAAGAAATTTAAAGCAAACCACAAACTATTAAATTATTGCGATGATCCTATAAGCAAAGAATAGAATAAAGTCGCTCCAAATTTCAGAATTTCAATGGCACCACAAGTAACCCACTATTTTGAATAAGGAACCCTGCTTTCTTTGTAAATCATTTTGTAATCAAACAGAATCATCTTTAAGAACCACATCCTGTTACTCATCTTGACAATAAATTATTCCTATATCCTTTCCAACCCCCAATAATGTGTATATGGTCCAAAGAATTATATGATTGTGACTGGAGATGCCAGTAATAGAAACTAGGAAACTATTTAATTACCTACTGTAAAGATTGAAGTAAAGAAGAAGAGCAGTAGCAAACCTGCAAATCATAGTAAGGCGTAGACTGCCTGACCCTCTTCTCTTGCATCACTTTCTGACGGTTTTCATAGAAATCAAAGTCGTCCAATATTGATGTCTTTGACGAATAATTTTTGAAAATGTTCAACATTTCGATACCCTGAAGGAATTTGACCTGAATATACAAGATTACCTGAGATTATATGGCTGCTCAAACTGAAATCAAATAATACTTGACAACTAGGTGTTAATGCATACCTCTTGAGTGTCTCGACTATTGGTCACAGGCTTGTTTTCATTATTCTCAAGTATTATATGTCGTAACTGAGGATTTGGAACATCTTTTATGACATGCCACTTGACTGGGAAATAACCATTCCACTTATCCTGTTGCCAGAAATCCATGTTCTTATTAAAATCAACACGGCCAACCATCTCAGCTACTCCACAGAACTGACCACTTGCATTAACCTGAATCCACAGTACAAAATATAGTGAAAAAAAAAGGGTAGGGTCATGGAAATGAGACAAAAGCCTTATATAAATATAAAGCAGCAGCTGGAAACTCCTGCATCAAAATTATGGTTAAATTCTATAGCATACCGAAAAGAAGAGGAACAAAGGAGATTTGCAGCCTTTCTGTGCCGCATTCTCTTGTGCATCTTGATAAGCATTGTCCAGCCTCCTATTCCCATTAGGAGTACTAGCCCATACATTGTACTTAATGCTCTTATGAATATCGTCTTCACTGTAGGATTTGATAACAAAGAAAAGTGCCTGCTCATATTTGGTTGGAAAGTCAGGAAGGTTATATTGATCCTTCCTGATAATAGATTTTGTGCTGTCACATTTTCCATTCTCCTTGTCAGCGAGGGAGACCAAGGCGCCTTTAGGATTGGTTGTTCTGGGACCATGGTTCTTCTCACTGAACAAATTGATATCTCTAACACTATTAGCCTTGCTTCTTGTTTTCAACTTCTCAGGACCACCCCAACTCTTTGGATTTGCTTTTAACGAATTGTTTGGATAGAGCAGACCACCTGTCCCTTGGTTATAGACAGGAAACTTTGCAACAGAATAGTACCCTTTGGCTGCTGCTTCTGATTGAAGAGTCGGAGCATGCAGTGAGGCCTAAAAGTCATTATGGAAAAACCATCAAAAATTGCCCAAGATGAGGACAAATACAATATGCTATCCTGACAGAAAAATAAAATTTACCTTATTCACTGGTTTTGGCTGATTTCGTGCACCATAACTTGAGCTCTTAGTCTCTAAAGGAGCGTTGCCTGAAGGTGGTGTAAAAGATTTAGAGAACGGAGCACGAGTGTAACTAGGGGATGAGAAATTAGATTTAGAAGTCGGTGTTTCTAAAACTCCATTGTAGCCATTTCCATATGTTCCATCTGCAATAAGAGATGGGTCCCACAAGTAGGGTGTTGGGACTAACTCCCCATAAGGATGAGGAGAGGGGATATTATATCCAGGGGAATTGATTGGAGATTGGTATATGGGGCTGATCGGTGAATACATCTGTTGACCGACATATTGTCCATCACTACTGATGGTAGTCATGGGCAGGTACTGCGTGTAAGGATCATAGCCAGGCTGATATCCTGGCATCAAGTAGACAAAAGAGCCATTATCTGCTTGCATGACCTAAAGGAAGAATAGTGACTATAAGATCAATCTGTTATAAATTTCAAAACGCTGTTGTCCAGCAGAAAACTAGCAGTAAGCTAAACACATTGTAATTCAAAGGGCTAATTACACTTTGCATCATCCAAAAGCCTCAATTGCATCTTCAAAGAAACAGAACATTACCCAAATTGCGGGATATGAGATGTTTCCTGAATTTCATGTTACCCCAAATATGGGTCTTTTTGCCAGATTTAATCCAACCAAGACACCATATTCGGGGTAAGATGATATTCGGACTTTGTAAACAACAAAGTGCAAAGTGAAAAACACCCTATTGTTGAATCAACCCAACATATTGATCTCATGTTAGATAAAGGAACTTACAGGGTATTGAGCTTCCATCCCGGTACTTCCACCGACATAGTATCCTTGGTTTTCCATATCATAACTACCTGTAAGCATGGTCAGTAAGATATGAAGGTCATCATAGGACTCATAAAACAAGAATACTGGAATGGATAATTAAAGAATCAGTAGCAAACCTGGATAGCTATATCCATAATAGGCGGTTGTTGGATAGGAAGCCATGGATTCATAATCTGTATCTACATCTGCATCACCTTTTTTCACACTAGCAGTTGTATCTCCTGCGGTTGATATGCATGATGCTGCATCAGATGAGCTTCCATCCTTGCAGAGAGACTATATATACAAACAAAACACAAAAACATGTTTCACAAATTAGATAGGGTGACTGGTGAAAAGAGAATTACAACTTTTCCAATAGAATTTAACCCTGAAAGATTTAGCTTTAGGCCTAAAGACCAAGTAATTCCTGAATTGGGTAGGTAAATGATTTAGGAGATGCAATCAAAGAACTGGGATGATACCAGATTGGATTGGAAGGACTCTGTGGATTGAACATCTGGGTTTGCTTCCTTTTCTTTCCCTTCTTCTTGTTTGGGAGCTGATCATAGAAATTTGAATAAAGATGAGTAAGGCTCAAACACCAAAACAAGACCAACATCTTCTTTAACAAAATTCAGAGGAAAAAGAAAGAAGAATAAAAGATAAAAAGATTACTTTTCTGATGAGGATGGGGATTGTGTTGTTCAAATTGAGGAGCAGCCATGGCCAAAAAGAAAGTAGAGACCTTTGAATTGATCGACTAAAAATAAAACAAGAAAAGAATAGATATTTTTGGTGTTGATGAACAAGAGAGAATCTTGTGTTTACTCAAAGGATAATCTGTCTATATCTGTCTGTCTATGACACAACCACAAGAAAAGAGCCTTAAAAAACTGGCACTCTGTAATCTATCTATCTATCACTCCTATATTTAACCTTCTTCTTTTTTCCTTTTGGGTTATAAATAAACAGAGGAGATATAACTCAGAAACAGAAGACACCAACAACAATCACAGAGCCAGAAAACAAATAAAGACCTGAAAAAGAAGAGAGAAAAAATTGGTTTTATCAGTTTATGGTTTTGCTCAAAGCTTGAAACAAGAAGAACAAAAAGACCAACAGCTTAACAGACAGAGGTGAAGTCAACAACAGCAACAATAATTTTATGACAAACGGACGGTGTTGAGGCGTCCACGTCTCTTCTTTTTCTTTGCATAACATTGATCCGGAGAATAATTAGTTTTTGCAATATATATATATATATATATATATATATATATATATTTCTGGTTGTACTGGTTAGTGTCCTTGGGCTATATGTGGAATCTTTCTATTTTTTATCATCAACCCTTTTATGGGTTCCCTTTAGGTATTCATAATCTCATCTCATTATTCATTAATTACCCAATTTGTTAACATGATATTAGTTCTTTAACAATTTTCTAATTAAATAGTTATCTATTGTCAAAGTACTGCATGTAACTATCATGGTGTCGTTTCATCCCAACTCTATGAGTCATTCAAATATATATTTTTTATTTTTCTTTTGTTTTTGGTGGAAAAATGAATACCATTCAATTCATTATGGCCTCTAGAATATTAATGCTTGCTCACGCCTCTTCCACCTTCCATGACCTTCTCTACTGTTATTGTGTGCATACGTACTCTTCATCATCCTTTTTTTTTTTTAATTCTTCTTGTTATTTCAAATTCTAAGATCTTTTAACTTCTCTTGATATTTGTAAGCACAAAACAACAAAACCTCTCTTAGTATTTTCGAATTTCTTTACTGAAGTTTTGATCCGAGTTCATCCGTGACTGTGAATGACTGTTGCATGATCATCGGTGCCAACGAAACTCGATCTATCGTCGTTAACTATTGAATCAGAATCCAATAGTTGGCATTTTTCTTGTAAGTATATAGGGTGCTTCAAAATTTGATTTGAAGGGTAACCGTTAGTTTTTTATCCAACAACTGTAGGTAGTGCTGCTGTAATGGACCATGCTATATCAGAGATATGACTGTGCTAAAAAAGTTTTACATGCTTAGACTAAAGCTAGATCTAATCAAATTGTTAAAAACAATTCAGGAATCAAACCAAACATTTATCAATTAATCCATTTCTTAATCATTAATGATTCGAATAACACAATGATCCACATGTCCCGGTGGAGATGCCATCCTAAAACAGGTGCATTATCATGAGAGCTTTATATATGCCAACCTCCTTTTTATATATCTGCCTCTGCTAAACCAGATTTATTATATGCCATATATGATGCCTCACAGAAAAGCCCTACTTTACTTGTAGCACAAAACAGAAAGAAAAAGAGAGAAAAAGGAGGGGATCCCTATACATAAAGATACTACAGCTCATTGTTAAAACTCGTTGAAAGTACCAGGAAAGTTCCCTAGAACATGGATATGGTTATCTTCTCATCTTTATCCTCTGTTTCTAACCAGCAGTTAATTACATTTATAATTTATCATAGATCGACCTTACCTAGAACAATAACAATGACATAAATATATAAACAAAAAGATATTGGATGAATGAATAGTCTAACTATCTTGCTGATGAATTCATTGCAGAAAGTCATCGATCTGAGAGTTGAAAATGCATCGATCTGGTGCAAAGTGCAACACCTATTCTAGGGTTTGGATTATTAATATATTGTAGACACTTCAGCACACGCATATTATATAGGTGCCACCAAGCTAGCATGCTTAAGAGTTAAGGCTTTAAAAATGACATACTTAATTAGGTTGAATAGTTCAGTCAGTGTTTGGATATTTAGTCAGTGTTTGGATATTTCAGAAAAGCCAAATAGAAGTGGTAGAAGAAGCTCCAAGAAGAAGAGGCATGCGTATATTGCATTTGTCAATATTTTCTTAGTGGGTAAGATTTTGAGAATTCTGAGCCAGCAAGCCAGCCAACACATCCATTTCCAGCCATTTAAAACGATGGCCACATTGGCCAGTCTGAATTGAATGCAAAACCAAATTTTAGGAGAGGCTGTAATGCCACGTTTGGATTTATGAGATATATAACATGCTTCCTCCATGCACGTGTATTGCTTTATTGACACTGAATTTTTGAATCTGGAGATAACACACACTTGTTTGGGGCACCAAACCGACGGTTTTAGGAAAGGTACATATTTTTGTTGAATTACCGTCCGTCCATTTCATATGGTTCGATGATTCAATAAGTTTTTATCGACTTAATTTTTAGGATGGATGACTTTTTTTAAAATAATGTAAAAATTAAATGGTTTTAATTACAAAAGTACTTTATGATTTGTTGATGCCAATTTCGGCATCAACGAGTCAACAAAAAATTCGTTGAAATCCAAGTGTAAAGTGGTGGGGTAGTTTTCTCGAAGTGGGTCTTATCTTTTCCTTCGATTAGTTTGACTATATGTATGACCTTGGTTGTCTACCTCATGTGACTAAAGGTATGGCCTCAGTGGTCTTGTGTCCAGTCTTAGTCGTCCACCTCTTGTGACTAAAGGTATGTCTTGGTGATCTTATGTCTGGTCAACCATCTCCTATTGAAGGTATGATCTTGGTGATCTCTCCCTTCGACCTCCTTGAGTGAGATTGGAAACTTGGCCTCGGACACCCGCTCCTTTCTTCTTGATTGAGGTGTAAGTACAACCATTGTTGTTGCTCTCTTATTGGGTGAAACTGATAGTCTGGCCTCGGGTTTTCTTCACTCGATGTTGGGTGTCCAGCTCTCTTGTTGGGTGAAACTGATAGTCTAGCCTCGAGCTTATATCGTCCTCTTCATGACAGTCGACATCCATCACTTGAAGTTGGATGAGGTATATCATAACAACTCTCTTGTTCGGTGAAGCTGAAAGTCTGGCCTTGGGCTTCCTCCACCTGACATTAGGCGTATATCGTCCTCCTCTTAACATTGGGCGTCCAGTCTAGCTTGGACGTATAACATCCTCCACCTGAAGCTGGGCATCCACCGCCTCAAGTTGGCAAAACTCCATCGAAAGGACTTGTAAATGTGAAGAGATGGAAGCTTATTGGAGGACCAGCCTAACACTGGCCAAACACACTATGATGCCTAAATTAGATAAGTGTGTTTGAACATTTATGGAGATTGAAGAAGAGAGAATGGTGCTTAAGCATTTTGACATAAGAATGAGGAAGAAGAAGAATAAGTGCCCAACAAGTTGGCATAGCAACAGAGCTAAGGGAATAGCTTATATATTTTGGCATAGTAATTAGGGAGAAGCGATGGAGTCACTCCTATGAATTTTGGCATGGAGTTAGGAGAGAAGAAAGTTCTCTCTTTCAGCCTTGTGGAGGCTGAGTATTTATAGAAAAATGGTGGTTGAGGAGGAAAGGGAAAGACATGGACTCAATCCCATAAAACTGGGGTGTCAGCCCTTGCTTTCTGCTTATTGACACTCCAAGGGATGGGTTTGTCAAAGTTGGTGATATTTGTCACCACTATGTGGTCTCTTCCCCTCAGAGTCATGTCCATGGACCATACTTGTCATCAGAGCATGACAATTGGCCTAGTAGGTGAGACTTGGCCCTTGATTTCCGCTAACTATGTCTCCTTGAAATGACTTTGTCTAAGAGTGAGCTTGATTGTCAAGACTTTAGCCCTAGAGGTCGTAGCTATGATCCTTACGGGTCGAAGCTTCTAATCCTTGGGGGTCGAACTCTTGGCCTTGGGGGCTCTTGATTCATTTGGATTATCTTGTTCTTATAATGAGGTCACGTATGCTCTGACCTTGCTATCCAAGACGACAAGTCAATAACATGGTGACTGTCCAAGACCTAAGAGGTGGAGGTCTAAGGTTAAAGACTTAGAATAACAAGGTTTGACATCTCACTAGTCATGGTTATTTATGTCTAAGGGTTTCTTTTCTTTCTATATGAAAGGTTTAAATGTGTTGAAAGATCAGAGTCCTACGTGGACTCTTTGACATTTCAATGCGTCCTATGCGGAATGGGTTGAAAAGTCAAAAATATTTGTCGAACCAAATTATGACATCAACACGATTTGAGCTAAAATTTAAGAGATGTCACTAACATTCTCTTCTTTTAAAGCGGGTTGAAAAGTCAAAAATATTTGTCGAACCAAATTTTGACATCAACACGATTTGAGCTAAAATTCAAGAAATATATCTCTCTCTATCTCTAAACTAGGGTTTTATCTTCATCATCTGCCTTCTTGTCTAGTTGCACACCCTTGCTGCATGGGCCACCAACTTTATGGGTAGGTGCAGTCGGACGAGCTCCTTTCTCTCCTTCCCTCTTTGATGAGTGAGCGGGGTCCTTTCGAGGTCTAATGGCGGTGGTGGTGGATCAGTCTGATTGCTCGGATTTGTGTCTTGCGGTATGGTCCGGTCGGAGTGGTGGCTGAGGGCGGTTGGATCTTGACCAAAGTACTATTGTATGGTGACGGTGCTACAGCGGAAGGTTCTAGATAAGAGGCGAGTTCTTTTCCTTGTCAAATTGTCGCAGCCTCCTAGTGGCATGGTGCAACTAAGTGTCATTAGATTTATATCCAGATGGCAACATAGTGGAAAAACTGATCTTATTAGTATATTATGGCTTCGAGTAAGCTTTTACTTTTGGGTATATTACCGCAATTGTAAAGCTAATGGAGTAGCCAATAGAGCACTCTTCACTAGTTGATGATTGTTAGAATACATTATTTTAGTTGAGACTCTTATTATTATCTGAAGTATTCTCTTGATGCGTATTTTCATGTGGGGTATAGGCACTATCCCCCCTACACACAAAAAAAAAAAAATGTACTATGTGGTTTCATTAATCAAGACCGGAGAGCAGCTGCATTGGCCCTTATTTAAAAAAAAAAAATAGTTAAGATAACAATGATACTATTTTGGTGCAAAATCAATAATACACGAAATGTAAAAAATTTCTAGCTAACTTTTAGACAATTTAGCTAAAGAAAATAACTTTAATTGTTAGAGAAATGCTCTAAGGTCGTCCTAAGACTCTAATATTTTGACGTGTTACTTAGGCTCTACTTAGTAATTTATAATATTGAAATTCAAAATTATTTATTTATTCTCAAAGTAAAAACGAAAGATAACAGGTGTAAAACTACAAACTAACTACAATTCATGCAGAAAAAAGAAAAAAAATTTCTCCAAGACCATGATTTCTACCCAAAATTGTGAACTACTATAGCACATGATTTTTAGTCAAAATTGCATTCGAAAATACAAAAATTACATATCTTCTCTAATCGTCATGCCACGCATGTGGACTCAAGCCACAACTACTCTCTTGGGGCTTGCAGAAGTAGGCATGGTGTGGAAGGTTACGGAAACACATATTGCTCGTCTATTTATTCAGCGTCATCGGTGGTCTCAGTTTTGGGCCCGAGATCCAAACCCGATAACTTGAATCAATAACGAATTAGTGAATATGAGATTTCGGCCAACCTCTTTTCCTTAAAACTGAAAGCCCAAAGAATACTCAAAGCCAAAGAAAATAGGCAGCCCAAGCATTTTTTATCCTTCTGCTGGCTTCAGTTTCTTTCCCTGCGACTCTTAAATACACTACTCAACCCAAAGATCCTTGAGAAATATCGATCCCTCCAGTTAGTTGGCAAAGAAGAGACTTTTGGAACAGTAGAGAGATATCCTATTTTTCCTTAAACGATGAGGGCACAATTCTAAAAGTTCCTCGTCAACCTCGTTCCAGGTTTTGTGCCACCGCAGCTGTTTTTGCTGCAATCTTTGTCGACGGTAGCAACGTCTTTCTCCCTCTCCCGAAGCTTCATCTCTCAAGTAAGCTTTATTTTCCCAGATTTTAAGGCATAAATTGTGTCTAGGTTGAAGAAGAAATGTTTTATCTAGAAATCATGTGTTCCCAATAAAGCCTACAAAAGGGAGATTTGGGACTGTAATGAGGGAAGAGAGCTTTGCCAGTGTAAAGGAACAATCCAGCACAATCAAGCAAAACCCATAAAACTTAGAAACACCTATAGCAAATCAAGATGTCAAGCCTTCAAGCATAAGTCTAACTTTTAGCTATTTTCCCAAAAACCTCCTTCAAACCCATCTTCCAGAAACCCAAATCCAGAAAACCCCAAAATTCTCTCACCGCAGTGTGTTTCTAGCTCCCACACCATGCTTCATGTTGTCAAGCCCTATTCATTATCTGAATCCACGCACAAAGTCTTCCCAATAATCGGATTATTGGGTTGATTTTGGCCTAGTCAATGTTTACTTCAAAAAGGACCCTCACACCTTGTTAAAAAAAAAGGATAAATTTCAGTTTAGTACCTTATGGTTTGGGGGTAACATCATGTCAGTCCCTGCTCTTTCAATTTGATCAGCAACACTCTTGTGCTTTCAATTTCAATCAGCCGTGCTCAAATTTTACTGTTCCGTCCAATTTGAACTTTAACTTTGACTGGATTGACAAAGTAAAATTTGGACGGAACAGTAAAATTTGGGCACGGCTGATTGAAATTGAAAGCACAGGGGTGTTGCTGATCAAATTGAAAGAGCAGGCTGACATTATGTGACCCCCAAACCACAGGGTACTAAACTGAAATTAATCCTAAAAAAAATTAATAGACTTATTGTCCTTGTTAAAAAAAATTAAGGATTAATTTTAGTTTGCCTCCTCCAACTTAGGGGAAAACATCATGTTAGTCCCTGATCTTTTTTTTTAATCAAGATCATCCCTGGACTTCTCAAATGCATCACTCTTGTCCAATTTTTAGAAATTCATCAAATTGTGACATCACATAATGACATGGCACCGACAGCACGTCCCACTTTCAGATTTTCAACCTACATGAAGAGCAAAATGACCTCTAGAAAAGAAAAAAAAAAAAAAAAAAATCTAAAACAGATTTTCATCTCACCTCCGTCTCTTCTCTTCTTCCATACCACTTCTCCATATTTTCCAGAAGCCAATTTGCAGGTAAAGGAAACTAAGCTATTAAGGACAAACGAAGAAAGGAAAAGTAATATCAGATCCAACAACCATTGAAGCCATTTTAACGATCAAAGTTATGAAATGAAGCAACTATATATCTCCGAATTCTCTAATTTTGACTATAGTTCAGTTTCTCAAATGAACTCAATTCCTCTATCTATTTCTTCAGATACAGAACACAAATAACCAAATAACCAAAATCTCAATTCGAAAATGCATGAAAAGAGATATTTCCTCATCACCCTAGAACTGCACCTCAATGGGGTAGTTTTACTTCCTCAGCTATCACAGATACCAAATTCAAAAGAAGCTAGACCCAATAAGAGACAAAATTAGGGTAATTTCCAATTCAAAATTCAACTTCAAATCAATATAAACCTAGAATGATCAATTACATTTCTGGGTGTTCTTAAAAGGAAAAATAGAAGCTACTGAGCAGAAATTGAACGAAGGAAAAGGTAAAATACCAGCAGTTCGGCCTTGACCAAGCCAATTCTACAGCCCCTAGCCTGAAAATCTCTTTAACTGTTTGAGGATTGTAGGCTACTCCAGCATCAATTCCATTCATGGATACATAGCCATCTCTCTCTTCTCTCTCTCTCTCTCTCTCTATCAATGACTCCAAACCTCGGTCAAACCCAACCCAAATCGGTTGAATTTCATAGATATCCATAAAACCATAATTGATACACTCTTCGGCAAGACTCGAAGAAGTCTGGGAATGTACTGAAGCAAGACAATGAAGAGCAAAGCATGTTTTGTAGCAACCACATCTGAACCTCCGGACCGCTGCCGACACCTCCAAACTACAATATGCTCCAATTAGGGCCGCTAGAAACCCTTCCATTAACCTCTAGAAAACTCATCTCAGGTCTCTTAAGCTCCGATTACAGCTTCAAGCTCTTCAGCAAATCAGACCAAATTTCTTCTTCTTCTTCTTCAAAGCCCCTAAATTTCGATCTCAGATCTACTGGATTCTCCTACATATCGACTCGCACCTCTAATTCTTTCAATGGTTCCTTCTCAGACGATCGCAACTCAATCTTCTGAGCCCCCAAAGCCCAAGATTTTGAGCGAGCTAAAGTGGACGAGTGCAGAACAAAGGTGTGACCATCGTCAAAGGTGGAGTCCACGGTGGAGCCGCAGTCGAGGAGGTAGTTTTTGACGGAAGAGAAGGCGGATAAGGTGAGGGTAGAGAGAGAAAGAGCGTGATGTCTGTGTAGTGAAACGCCATCAGAAATTCGAAGGTGGAAGATCCGACGAGACTAGGTTCCGAGTTGAAATGGTGATATGTCTATTTTGCCCTTCCTGGGGTTCAATGGATGAACAGTGGGCCATGCTTGTCAGTGCCAAGTCACCATCTGACGTCATAATTGGATGAATTTATGAGATTTGGACACGGATGAGGGATTTGGGAAGTCCAGGGATGATCTTGATTAAAAAAAAAGGGAAAATTTCGCAAACAGTACACCAAGTAAAGGCCACTAATAATTCTTATACATAAAGTTCCAAACTAAGCATTTCGGCACACGAAATCTGAAATTCGACTCACTATCAGTACACGACGTCAATGATGCCGTTAATTTGACATCAAAATGTCTATTATGCCCTCAGTTTTTTTTTTGTTAATATTTTTTTTTGTTTTTTTTTCCCTTCATTTTTATATCTTTCTTCTTCCTTCTTCCGGCTCCACGAAAACCACCTTTGTTCTTCATGTGAGAAGAAGCCTGAGCTCACCCCACTACTAGCATATGCCTTATAGAACACTTTAATTTTTCTGTATCTTTTGCTCTAGAGAATATGGATAACGGTATCAAAAAGTCATTAGGTACGGTGCAGCCACGGAATGAAAAAGGGTTTCCTCTATTGCAGGCTCCAGTAACCAAAAGCCACGCTTTTGACTTTGGTGTCTCTATTTTTTATTTTATTTTAAATATTACATTAATGTTTTTCTTTCTCTCTCTTCATTTTCTTTTAATTTCTATTTATATATTAATCAAAATATAAAAATACTTGTTTTATACGTATACGATACTAAATACCTTAATATTTCATTTGATATTATAAATTTTTATATAATGTTAATTAAGCAAAGCAACGAATCTTCATTATGCGTTGGATACCCTATGACAAAGGTATCATTTGAATTTTTATATTAAAAAAACAAATTATTGAAACCTACCATTAATATTTAGACCATTTTTTTTTTTAAATCTGCTATTATGAAAATTCAAATTTGCAATAATCTAACATCTCGTTATCAATTGTTTCATGAAGAATCTCAATCAAATATTCATATTTAAAATCAAATCCACTAACATTTAAATTTTACCAGAAGTACATAAATAGTTTTGTTATTTATAAGGTCTACATAATTTGAAATAAATGCCGAATTCAAATCCTAATCTAGTACTGAATTGAAATCCTAACATGACATTGAATTGAAATCTTAATAGTCTTGAAGCAATGACCACCAGCTCCACAAGATTAGCTCCCGCTGTAGTTGCATAATGGCTGATAGAGGCATGATTCCTAAACATATGGATCAAGTTAAAGACGAGTTACTGATCAGAAATAACATATATATGTACAAAATCATAATATGAACTGTAAAAAAGTTCCAGATCCAATAAGTATAGTCAAAATGCAAAGATAAATATATACTTACTTGATTAATCAATTTGCATATTGGGGCAATCAAATGGCATTGTAGGACGGTAGACATCATCATCTGGTGAAAAAGCAACAGTCGATGGCCTTTGAGGCGTGTCACGAGCAAACTGAGACATCGTTTGCATGACATCTTCTTGTGTATCCACTGATATTCCACATTGTTTAAACATCTCTCCCATTTTTTGGAGTGCCATCTCTACGCACCTCACTTCAAACATTTGTTCCATCCGTTTTGTTTGCTCAGCCATTTTGCTTTGTAGTTCCTCCATCATGTGTGCTTCTCTCTCTTGTGCCTTTTTCGCTTGCTCTTCCAATTGCTCTCGCAATTGTTTCACTTCTCTTGATACTCCTCGCTCTTCAACATGGATTCCAGGGACTTCGTCCCAAGTAACCCCTGCTCCAACACCTCTCACTCTGTTCCCCTTCTCCTTACCAAGAACTTCAGCATACATTTCTTCACGGATTTCTGGAGCAGTGATGTCAACATTCATACTTAGCCTCTTTTGTTCAGCCTCTTCAAAATCCGCCTACAACAAATATAATAGATAGACCATAAGCAAAGGAGACACGAAATATCTACAAGTATAATATAGCTACAGATAAATTAGCTTACAATTGCCTTTGCAGATGCCGCATCTATTGGTTCTTGGGACCCTTTCCTTTGATGTGTTAATTTAAATAGCTCCCACCTATCTGGCTCTTTACCATGAGAAATTTCCTGTGTAACAGATTGTATATTAATAATATGCACTAGATATACAAGAAGGTGGGCAGGTAAAAGAGAGAAGAAACAAATATACAAAGAGTTAGAAACAAATCCAAATGTATGTAGGTAATCACATTTTAAATATTTGGACTAATAATCTGTAAATAATTCCCCAGTTTCATTTTTTAATATTTTCCGTATATTGAAATAAGGTAGAAATGGTGATTTGCCTATACTGCCATGAAGTAATGCTGTATATAGATGCTGCTATAATGAATTGCTTAACTGATGCATTATGGGATCTCTATTTATTTCATGGTTAAGTTTCAAAAGGGTGACCTGCTTGATAGCATTTACAGCAGTACGTATCTCCATTTTGAAGACCTTTTAGATGTGGAAGGGTCGGTGAATACCGATCAACAATTACTCAGCAATGAAAGAACGTACCAAGCATGCAACAATTAATCTTGCCATGCTAACTTCTCAAAAAGCATAGTTGTCTGCAAAGTATATATTCTACCAATCTGGAACTCATTACAATAAATCGAGGTCAAGGTCTCTTCTTCCCTTTATATGTTTGCAATTACCACATTTAGCGTTTTCTTTTTAAGAAGTGGGCAGTTAGTATATATAGGGATAACTAAGCGAATGTCAAAGCAACAAACTGTATTAGTTGAGATACACCTATTAATTAATGTTGTTGCATTGAAAGCTCAAAGTTAGCTTTGGTCAAGAAAAATTGAGGACATACTCATGCAAAAAATCACTGAAATCCTAAGATTTTATCGACAGAAACAAAGAAAAATGAATTATAACTGTCCATATATAGTCTTTGATATTGCTCTGTCAGTGTTGAATAGACTTGAAGTTGTTCTAACATAAAATTTAAGGTATGCACTGAAGTTTCACTTACATATTCATGAGCGACATTTGCATATGTTCGAGTCCCTGTTGATTGGTTCATCTTCTTTTGAGACCGATTTCTTTTGTTGATGCTTGCTATTCTCTGTGTTCCAACATATGAACACCGGTAAGTAATATTAAATCTAGCCTACATGAAGAAGATGAAATAATTGTTTTGTACCTGGTGCTTCTTCTTGTCCATGTTTGCAACAAAAATTTTCCATTGACGCTCATTGACACGATCATCATTAGGCTTTTGAAACCTACGTGGTGTGTTCATGAATGGTTTATACCATTTTTTACGCAACTGAGACTTCCAGTGCTTCCACCGTTCATTTAACTTGCTCTTCACCCTTTTCTTGATTTTACCTTCCAAACTTGCAACCCAAGGATTAGACCAATCAATAGTTTCCTGCACAAATTGTTTACATGCATCAGTATAATGGAAAGTCACATATAAGACAATGTTAACAAAGGATTGAAATATTCAACATTTACCTTAACACGATTCCAAGCCCTTTCAAGATTGTCACTAGCATTGAAATGCCGGTAGTCAGGTGTACTAATTGGAAAAAGTGTGAAGTCTTTTGCCAAAATACCCAAGAACCTTGAGAATCTTGCCACCTTCAATCTCAGACCTTTAGGAAGTCCAAAACGATTCCACAAGAGCTTTTCCCGACCCTCCATTGCCCAATTCTTTTGGTTTGGACCACGATGCTTCTTTGTTCCTCCAAGAGCCTCTGATGAAACATTGACGTCGTCTTGCTGATGAAACATGCCACCAACATCTTGTGTCTCGCTGTCGTCGTCTTGTTGAATATTAAAATCACCGCCAACATCTTGTGTCTCACTATCGTCATCTCTGTTTTCTTCGTAATCCTCTTCATCCTCATATAGGTGACTCATCTGTCAAAACCACAAAAATCAATAAAAACAATCATACCCATTCTCTCTGCAAATAAATTTAAACTCAAACTATAGCAAGCGAATAGTAATTCACAGAGATAAGCAAACCTTCTCCAACTGAGACAAGAGAGATGAGGGAGATCAAGAATTGATTGTCAAACCTGATAGGGAACTGACCTCCACTTCTACAGACGTGGTTGTTTTATATGCGTATCATAGCAGAACCACGTCTTATCCATCTGAAAGTTTTGAAGAAATTTTAATACATAATTGGCGGCAACACAATCTTTTATTTGTCCCGCTCAATTCCTTTTCTTCCATTGTTTACCTTTTGATTTCGGGCATTTTGCTCTCTATGTCAAACACCAGCTCTCTATTTTGTCCCGCTCTCTGCACCCGTGAAGGCCTCCAATTGAATACGTGAAGCTATATATGGTGGTTTCCTAATTGACTACATACTCTAAACAACCTCTTTATATAACTCAATTTAGTTGATTTCTGAATAAAATAAAACTAATTAATATTATACGATTCCTTATTGCACTTTGTCAGCCAAACGTTTGATGAGGAATAGATTAGATAGGAAACTGAGTTTTTTTCTTTTTTTTTTCTCTTTAAGCAGTAAATGTATATAATTGTCGTCAAGCGTTAATAAAAGGAAAGACATGATAACAAATAGATAAAAGTGAGAAAGTGTAAATTTATTAAAAAAACAAAAATTGTTAATATATTGAAAAACAAAAATAGTACCAATGTTGCAACAAAATAATTACTACCAGAAAAAAAAAATTGTTAAAAAAAAAACTACTTCAATTTCATTCTACGACATCATTCACTAAAACACCGTCCACGTCTGTTCTTGCTATTCCGTCATCATTAATCCCTACAATCAAATTTTGGGCATCATAGGGCTCCGGTTCTATGTCTGTGCCCATATCAAATAAATCTCTGGGTCGGGTTCGGATCACTGTGTGCCAATTTGGTTCAATTGGGTCTTGAACATAGAAAAATTGCACTGCTTGTGACGCAAGAATGAGAGTGTCAGGTTTAGGAAGTAGATGATCAAAATTTACCAAAATGAAGCCATACTCGTCCATTTTGACGGCTCTATTGCGAACTCTATTATCTGCCCAATCACAATCGAATAATAAGACTTTTCGACCATGGTGATAATCTAGCTCAATGATGTCTGTTAGTACACCATAGTAATCTTTTACACCATCCCTTGGTCTGCGATCTCCCGCAGTAGCATAGCTACTCACCCCAGCTTTAACAAACACACCGCAGTTTTGAGTATTTGATTGGGCATCGATAGATTTAACAAAAAAGCGAAACCCGTTCATGATGTACTTGTTGAATCGCCTTGCCTTTTTATGTGGTCCTATAGCCAAGGCTCTAATGTCTGGGTCGACGACTTCTTTTCGTTGTACTCTTCTCTCAATCTGTATCATTAAAATATGATGCTTCACTTATATATATGAGACAAGTGTTATAAAAAGATATGCTTTAAATGGAAAAAATCTTACCAATTCCTGAAAGTATGTCGAAAATGTATTATTTGCTTGTCTTTCAGCCTCCATCAAAGTTGTGCGTCTATTCTTAGTCCGTTGTGTGTTTGCCACATGGTCGCTAACAATGTTAACAATGATTAGTTAGTGATACATGAATTATGTTTAATCAATGGTAGCAAAAGAATGAACAATATTAAATAACTTACTCTAGATGTTGCTTAATTTGAGGGCAATTTATCAACACGTGTATGTGCACGTTCCCACTCAAGGTCAGTTAGTGTAAACTCATGTCCTGGTTCGATGGACCGTCCCATTCCGACAAATAATGGTAATCCTTGACGCGGAACAATCCCAGGGTCATCAGCATTACGACCAATCCTTGTTCTTTTTGACTCAACTCCATCTGATAGATACATTGTGCAAAATGATAGACATTCTTCAATTATATAACCCTCTGCAATGCTTGCCTCAGGCCTACTCCTATTGCGTACATACTTTTTTAAGTCATGTAAGTATCTGGCTCAAAAGAAAAAAGGAAAAAAAAAAAAAAGTTAATTGTTAGCTATGATATATATCATTCACTCCTTATGATGAAATTAATTGTAGCTCGATCATAAACAAAATATATATATATATATATATATATATATAGGGCTAGCTATATATATATATATATATATTCACAAGCGTTAGTAATTAAAACAAAATAAGTAAGTAAAGTAACTATGAATTAAATTGAATGGAGCCGCCAAACAGTGCATATACGCATATATATCATGTTGTCAATATATCTATATAACTATAATATATGTCCACAGCTAGTTTTCTTTTTTCATATATAAATCAGAAATATAAACCGTATAAATGTTTCAAAAAAAAAAATAGCTATCTAAAAAAAAAAAAGTATTTGACATACCTTTCGATTGGGTACATCCATCGAAATTGCACAGGTCCTGCAATTGCTGCCTCGTCTGCCAAGTGTATTAGAAGGTGTACCATGATGTCAAAAAAAGATGGTGGCATTATCATCTCTAATTTGCAAAGTGTTTCAGCAATCCGATTTGATAGATCACGAAAATGGTCCACAGTACCAACTTTGGTACATAATTGTCTGAAAAATGTGCTGAGTTCCAATAGCACCTTGGTTATGTCTGGTTTTAGTGAACGACGGATGGCCACTGGAAGTAGATACTGCATGATTATGTGACAATCATGACTTTTAAGACCAACCAATTTTCTTTCATCAACTCTTACACATCTACGAATGTTTGATGAAAATCCATCAGACACCCGAACCGAATCAAGTACTTTGCACAATAGTGTCTTCTCATCATTGGATAAAGTGTATTTTGCTGGGGGCAGCCATGTTCGGTTACCGCGTGCCTCAGGATGGAGCGAACGCTTAACACCCATTAACACCATGTCAAGGCGTGCCTTTAAGCTATCTTTATTTTTTCCATCAATTCCTAGCAAAGTCCCAATGACACTCTCTGTAACATTCTTCTCAACATGCATGACATCTATATTATGATGCAATAATAAGTCTTTCCAATAAGGTAGTTGAAAAAAAATACTCTGCTTCCTCCACGGTCCTGTATATTTTGTGCTATCATTATTCTGAACTCGTTTCCTTTTACGACCAGAACTTGTTTCCTTTCCCTTTCCAAATTGAAAGCTCAATGTACTTAATGCTCTCAAACAATCTAAACCTGTCATTGGTTTAGGCGGTTTACGATGCTCAGTTGATCCATTGAAGTTATTATACCATGTGCGAAAAATATGGTTATCTGGCAGCCACTTTCGATGTCCCATGTAGATTTCTTTCTTACCATGATGCAACCTAAAAGAATCAGTCTCTTCACCGCAAGTTGGGCAAGCCTTAGATCCCTTTGTGCTATACCCAGACAACATGGCATATGCAGGGAAGTCATTTATAGTCCACAATAATGCAGCTCTCATTTGAAAAACCTCTTTTTTAAACGCGTCATATGTAGGAACCCCTTCTGCCCATAGCATTTTCAATTCATCTATCAAAGGCTGTAGATAAACATCTATGTCATTTCCGGGACTTTTAGGGCCTGGGATGAGCAACGATAGCATCATGTATGACTTTTTCATGCATAACCAAGGAGGGAGATTGTAGACAGTAACGATAACAGGCCAAGTACTGTGAGACAAGCTCATCATACCGAAAGGGTTGAATCCATCACTGGCTAGACCCAAACGAACATTTCGACCATCAGAGCCAAAATTATTGTCAATTTTGTCTAATTCTTTCCAAGCAAGAGAATCAGCTGGATGACGTAGAACCCCATCTCGTGGTCTCTTTTCAGAATGCCAAACCATAAATTCAGAGGTGTGGCGAGACATGTACAACCTTTGAAGTCTTGGCCCTAATGGAAAGTAACGTAAAACTTTGGCTGGTACCTTCTTTATGGGGGAGGTGTTCTCTTTGTACCGACTAGTACCACATACATGACAAACTGTGTTTGAAGCATATTCCTTCCAATATAACATGCAATCATTAGGACACGCATCGATTTTCTGGTATGTCAACCCAAGACTTTTGATGAACTTTTTTGTTAAATAGAATGAAGCAGGAAGAGTTTCCCCTGGGGGCAAATAAGCCTTTAACAATTCAAGCAACTGTGTGAACGATACATCACTCCAACTGTTCAATGCTTTTATTTGATATAGCTTTATCAAAAAATCGAACATCTTTTTTCCTGCACCAGGGTATAATTCAGTGTCAGCTTTTTCTAAAAGCTGGTAAAATCTTTGTGCATCAGGGGTAGGGCCGTTAGGCAAGGATGGACCTTCAGTAGGATCTGATGGTTCTTGTAAATCATCTTCACCTTCATACATGCCAAATGCATCGTGCAACATATCTTGCACGTCAGAATCTGGTTGATGTGACGACGGTCCCGGCAAATTAAAATCTGGTTGATATGATGAAGGCCCTGCCATATTATGATCAACTGCAGCTGGTAAATGCTCACCATGCTCGGTCCAGGGGATGTTAACATATTTAGGATCCATGCCGTCCACCCTAAGATGCTGCTCAACAATAGCAGGCAGTCTATTGTAGCCATTATGACACCTTTTACACGGACACTTGATTGTACCTTCAAAAGAAGCATGCTCTAAGGCATAATTGAGGAATGCATCTAATCCAGCATTATATTCATCAGTGTGCTTATCTAAAAATATCCATTCCTTGTCCATATTGTTGATCAAAGATTTGTTATCAAGCTGCAGAGAAAAAAAAAAATGAACGAGTATTTAGTTTTTGGTGAAAATAAAAATTGTTTTCTAAAGTCATAACTGATACTAAAAAAGGATCGATAAACAAATATATATTAATAATAATTGGAATAAAAATTAATACCTTTTGATGATCGATGCTATCTCTTTTTCAACTGAAAGTTTGTTTGATTAAATTTATAGCACATTGATGTTGAGATCATTGAGTGGTTTGCATTGGATGTGCACAACGTGCACAGTTGTTGAATATGGAAGTGCACAATGCACAATTAGAATTGGATTTGGAAAGTGAATTCATAATTTACATTGGATATGGAAAAGGGTGCACAATATGCATTGGATATGGAAACTGAAATTGTAGCTATTGGTTACCATATTGGATACAAAAACAAGGAAGGTGGCTAATAAAAACTAAATATGATTATCCGTATGTTAGAGAAAAATTTGGAATCTTATTTGTAAGTCAATTCAATTAAAACTCTTTTTTTTTTTTTTTGAAACTCATTTTCAATCTGCACCTAATATATTAGAAATAATAGATATGCGGCAAATTAAAATGGATAATTATGTCGGCGAATTAAACCTGGCTAATAATTATACTTGAAATACCACCAATTTTTGCTAAACGTATGACAATTTAATGGATACAGATTGCATAATTTATTTTGCAATTATGCCCATTAACTTATAATACTAAAACTCTAATAACATATTAAATCTAAAAACATAAGAAAATAATGAAACATATATTTTTTGCAATACGGTTGAAAATGGAAGTGCACCAATGCACAATTAGAATTGGATTTGGAAAGTCAATGCGTAACTAACATTGGATACGGAAAAGGTGCACAATTAGCAAAGGATATGGAAACTGAAATTGTAGCTATTAGTTACCATATTGGATACGAAAACAAGGAACGTGGCTAATAAAAATTAAATACAATTATCTGTATGTTAGAGAAGAATTTGGGATCTTATTTGTATTTTGACTTTTACCCACTTCAATTAAAACTTTTTTTTTTTTTTTGAAAACTTATTCTCAATCTACACCTAATATATTAGAAATAATAGATATACGGCAAACTAAAACTCAAAATTATGCTGGCAAAGTAAATCTGGTTAATAATTATATTTAAACAACCATCAATTTTTATTAAACGTATGACAATTTAATGGATACAGATATGCATAGTTTATTTTGCAATTATGCCCATTAACTAATTATACAAAAACTCTAATAACATTTTAAATATAAAAACACAAGAAAATAATGACACAGATACTTTTTGCAATACGGATTGCAAGGAAAGATGATTAATTTGTAAATTTGAATAAATTAAATACAATAAATAATTAGATATTATTACTTCACACTCTTAACCGTATCTATATCACATACTTATCCGAATATTTAATATAATATATTAATTTAGTATTTTATTTAGCAATGAATACGGATTTTTGTCTTTAATAAATGTATTAACTTATTTTGTTGATTATATTTTTTATTTTGTTACTGTTATCAGTACCCATAAAACAAATAATACTAAAAATATAAAAGGGTGTCATTTGCTTTACTCAAATGATACACTTAGAAAAGTGTATCCAAAATGGGTGGCCACTAGAGATTTTGCTAGTAGTGCCCATTTCGAAACCCACCTCTGTTCTACAGTTTTCCTTTCTTTCTTTCTGATTTTTCTTCATCTATTCTATTCCTCCTTCCTCAGATTCATCTCTCTCTCTCTCTCCCCCTCTCTTTTTGGTTCTCAGAGAAGGGCAAAGCAGCTTGCCTTCTCCATCTTCCAACCCAACATGGCTAAGAAATCTCAATCCCCAATCTCCAAATTTCCCTCAAAATTAAGCCAACGCAGCGAAAGCCCAATTCATTCCCAGAATAAGCTTGATGATCCAAACCCAGTTTCCTAGCTCCACTGCCAAAGATGAACTGGTACACAGGCCTTAATGTCCAAAACCCAGTAATCTTTGAAGCTTCCTACTCTAATTGTGGTTAGTCTCCTCCTAATAGATGTAACGAAGCCAGAAAGAGCTCGGAAAGCTGCCAGCGTCGAGGAACCGCGACATAACCGTAGCTACCCAGAAACACAAACCATCAAAACTCAATCCAATTTGAAATCTAATTGCACAGAAGGGTAGAGGAAGACGAGAAGAGGAATTTCCATACCGAATGCGGTCCAGAAGGTGGCCAAAAATCGCTGGAATTCTCCGTAATAGTCAGACACTCTCACCGTCGATTCTCCCTCCTCATCCTGTGCATGGGCGATCAAAGACCACAGGCGTGACGGCGACGACGAGAGGAAGAGATCGGTGGTCGTGAGACGTTGATCAGTGGGCGGACGGCGTCACTCCGGTCGGGTTTCTCTCTCGGTTCGGTGGCATCAGGGTTAGAGCCTAATTCATTCAGAACAAAAAAAAAATTATTAAAAAAAAATAACTGAGGGCATAATGGACATTTTGGTGTCAAATTAACGGCGTTATTGAGGTCGTGTACTGATAGTGGGTCGAGTTTCAGATTTCGTGTACCGAAATGTTTGGTTTGGAACTTTATGTATAAGAATTATTAGTAGCATTTACTTGGTATACTGTTTGTGAAATTTTCCCTAAAAAAAAATCAAGGACTAACATGATGTTTGCCCCTAAGTTAGAGGAGGCAAACTGAAATTAATTCAAAAATTAATGTGAAGTACAATGAACAGGTTAACAAATTTAGTGAACAAGTCGGTGTAATACTGTAATATTAGCTTTATTGCTATAAAAACATGGAAAAGAAACCCTAAAACTGAATTTGGTTAAGTGCACTCGACCCCAAGTTAGCAACCCAATGAAGAAGACCCTTCATTCAATCGAGTAAAGAAGGCTATTTCACCACGAAAAATGGGTGATGTTGACTAAAGTTTTGTGTATGAAATAATTCGGGGTGATGTTGCAAACTTAGATTAAGTAGAGCTGTAGAGTTGGGTCTCGAACACTAGATGTTTCCAAATAAATTGGGTTAATCAATTAGTTATATAATTCAGCTTGCGTATGAATTGCATAAAGGTATGTTGAATATGGTTTCCATTAATTAGGCTTTATAGTAATGATATTCTACAAGACAAGCCTAGTCACACATTATTTACACTTGAAGACAAACACAACCCTTTACTCCTTTAGCCAAAACAAAAACGTACTCTAATACAGGTTTCCTAATAGAAAGTTACAGACACACACACCTACACACACCTATATACATGTAGTTCATGAGATGTACCACTTGTGTGTCCACATTGTTCATACTTCATAGTAAACAAAACTAGGTAAGCCCGATAAAACTAAGATTTTCAAATTTATTTGACTTTTTCCGAGTCTAAACTTTGACAAAGCCATTCGTCTTATGCATGCCTGCGACTTGATAAGAAACAAATTAATGAGTATTAATCTCCCTATCCATTTTTGTAAAATTTGATCAAGGAGGCTAACATGAATGACGAGTTAGACCCAACGTACAGGAAAATCGAAATGAAACTCATTTTAGCTCGTTTTTCATACTAAAGAAGCCGGTTCTAACTCTCAGAACAAGGCACATTAAACAGAATTGTTTGATAATATATAGGAAAATGATTTGTGGCCTCAATGAGGCCTAAGATTTGTGGCCTCAATCTTAGGTGTCATGCCATGTCATCTACACAAATCACCTATTTGTCAAATCATGTCATGTCATTATTGAGAAAAATACCATCTTATCCTTCAAAAATCTAATGACTCTAAATTATTTTGGCTTTCTTCTAAAAAAAAAAAAATTGGCTTTCTTTCATTTTTTTTTTCATTACACTCATGCTTAAATTTAAACAACAATTTTTTTTCTTCAATCAAGAGTAGAAAAAATTTCATGTAACTCAGTTAATAGATTTGCACGTACATTCGATTAATAGATTTGTATAACACATGTATATGAATTCAACCTTTGTTAGGTTCCTGCAAATTTTGAAAATATAAGGTGAAAAATACATATTCATATGATTGTATTTATTCTTTTGTTCATTGTTTTCTCTTTATGTAGCTAGGGTTTAAACGTTAAAGCTGAATTTATTATTTTTTGTTTGTCTTTCCCTTATATTTAGATTGCAGATGTTAATTAATGGCTGCTAACGTGTAATTTTTTCGTACCTCTTAATTTAGACATAAGTATTTCTCAAATTCAATTAACTAATGCTATATTTTTGTGGATGAAATTAATCAATATTTGGAAAGAAAAGTTAACGTCTATTTCTTGACACATAATTCAATATATTAATGCCATTTGGGAAGAAAAATTAAAGGAAATAATTTAATTAAATGAAGAAAAATATTGATCAAGGAATCTGTAGACATATCTCTTAAATTAATTGCTGATATTTTTTTTTGTCACCTAATTAAATTCATTAATGTAATTGATTCACCCCCTAATTAACATCTAAAAGGAAATGTAAAAGGGTAAAGTTGGTGTTGAAATAGTATGATGTGGCAAGATATATTATATGGAATTGAAAATAAATTTTTATTTACTTATATGGCATGACACCTAGGATTTGAGGCCACAAATCTTAGGCCTCATTGAGGCCCTATATCATTATAAAAAAAATAAAAAAAATAACTAAAAGGACTATAATTCTCTATTTAAAAACTGAGTTCCCCTTATGAACAGTCGCGTGTGAACAATGTTTCTTTGCCCCTTTGTCATTTTGGCACCTGACTTGCATGCAGCGATGGTTTTGGGGGTTTGCAGAGAGCGATTAAGGGACATATGGTTTCGTTTCCATAGAGTGACAATGAGAGGGAGGGAGGGAACAATGTTTCTTTGCCCCTTTGTCATTTTGGCACCTGGCTTACATGCAGCAATGGTTTCGGGGCTTGCAGAAAGCGATTAAGGGACATATGGTTTCATTTCCATAGAGTGACCGTTGGAGGGAGGGAGGGAGGGAGGGAGCGAGGGAGGGAGCGAGAGAGAGAGAGAGAGAGAGAGAGAGAGAGAGAGAGAGAGAGAGAGAGAGAGAGAGAGAGAGAGAGAGAGAGAGAGAGAGAGAGAGAGAGAGAGAGAGAGAGAGAGGGACTTCTGCCTCACCGTTGTTTCCGCGACTGAGAGAGGCCGAGAGGAGGTAACAGCCTACATGGAGCTACAAAATCCAGGTCGTCTCGTAGTTATAAGGCTAAAACAATAGGGATTAATTTTACAAAAACTTCTATCAAACTACGTACGGACTATCTTATATATTATGATTAATTTTGGGAAAATTACTGGTTCCCCCCTGTACTTTGGGTGCGTCGACAGTTCAGTCTCTAACATCCTAATTTTAACAAATAACTCCCCAAACATTTAAATCACATACAATTTGGTTAAAAATGACCATTTTACCCCTCACTTCTGATAGCCATGACACCACAGAAAAGCTAGGGTTTGAAGGATAAGTGAAGAACTTGGGAGAAGACGAATGAGAGAGAGAAACACACCAGATTTTCTATTTCACAAAGCTTTCGTACATCCAGAAATTAGAGACTGTTTTTCTATTTATAAAATTCAAGTGAGCAAACTACACGTAACTAACTAATTACAAACTAATTAGCATGACTAACTAATTAGTAACAGATGAACTAATTAGTTAGCTTAATAGCTGGAAGCAGCTAGCATACGAGACGAAGCAGCTGGCATACGAGACGTGTCCCAACAACCTTTCGAAACTTCTAGATTAACCAACTAACACCCCTCCTCAAGCTCAGCTAGGGTTACTAGTCTGAGATTGACACAATGTGTTCGAAAGATTGGTGAAGGCAATCCTTTTGTCAAGATATCTGCAGTTTGTTCTGTGGTAGACACATATTCAAGACAGAGATCATTATGCTGCACACGTTCACGAACAAAGTGAAAGTCATTGTCCAAGTGCTTGATCTTAGAATGAAACACAGGATTAGATGCCAAGGCCAAGGCTGACAGATTATCACACTTACGTAAAGGTGCACGAGGAATCTTAGCTTTCAAATCACACAACAAGTGTCTGATCCAACTAATCTCAGCAGCAGTGTTAGCTAAACTCCTGTATTCAGACTCAGTGGAGCTGTGTGATACACTACCTTGCTTCTTGGACTGCCCAGACACTGGACACAAGCCAAGATATACAACAAACCCAGTAGTAGAACGCCTTTGTATTAGTTTACCAGCCCAATCAGCATCACAAAAACCATTAACATACACAGAAGTATTCAAGGCACCACTAGAGCTATAGAACAACCCTTTATGCAAAGATCCCTGCAAATATCTCAAAATTCTTTTAACTGCAGCATAATGAACATTTGTGGGGTTTGTCATGAACTGACAAACAGTATTGATTGCATATGCCATATCTGGTCGTGTGAATGTCAAATACTGTAAGGCACCTACAATGCTTCTATACATAGCAGGATCTTTGAGAGGAGTACCTTGATCTTTTGTCATTTGATTGTGAGGAAGACAAGGTGAGCTGCAGGCTTTGATGGTATCCATTCCTGTCTTTGCAAGTAAATCTTTAGCATATTTAGTTTGACTCAAGAATATGCCTTGTTGAACTTTGGTTACCTCCAGTCCAAGAAAATAGGATAAGGCACCGAGATCTTTCATGTCAAATACCATACTTAGCTCAGAGATAACCGCATGAATACTTGCAGTATCTGATCCTGTAATTACAATATCATCGACATACAATAGCAAGGCTATCATTCCTCCTGCAGTATGTCTAATAAAGAGACTTGGATCAGAATGAGAAAAAGTAAATCCCAGACTTGGTAGGAAACTAGTAAACTTCTCATTCCATGCTCTTGGAGCTTGCTTTAAACCATAGAGTGATTTTCTCAACAAGCATACATAATCAGGATGCATAGAGTCGACAAAACCTTGTGGTTGAGCCATATACACCTCTTCCTTTAAGTCTCCATGTAAGAAGACATTTTTGACATCCAACTATCTCAACTCCCAATTGTTCATGGCAGCAAGAGCCAATATAACTCTCATAGTGCTATGTCTCGCAACAGGACTGAAGGTCTCATCATAATCTAGACCTTTGGTTTGACTAAATCCTTGAGCTACCAACCTAGCTTTATATCTTGACACTGAGCCATCTGGATTTTTCTTAACTTTATATATCCATTTGCTGCCAACTACATTTTTGTTATTTAGACATGGAACTAAAGACCAAGTACCTTGCTTATTTAAGGCTTCAATCTCCTCCAACATAGCTTGATCCCATTCAGATTTGCCAGAAGCTGCCTTGAAAGATCTAGGTTCCACAACATCGATCACTAATGTCAGACACAGCAGTGAAACCACTAAAGAAATGATATTCATCATATAGTTTCTGTTGTGCAACAGCAGAAAAACAATAGAAGTCTTCAAATGTTTTCTGCTTAACAATTCCATTCTTAGGTCTAGTCATCATAGAGTGATCATTGTAATTCTGATTCACGATAAAGTCAAGCTCTTGAGGAAGATTTTCAGTAGTAATATTGCCACCAAACTGTAAGGCATTATTCTCATTTGCATTAAGACCACTAATTGAAGAATTATTCTGCTCAGCAATTCCTGCTTCAAGAATACCACTATTTTCATCACTACTCACCTCATTCTGCTTATTAGCTTGATCACCATTTGTGTCACCACTAATGCTCACCTCATTGCCAGTTTCATTATCCAGATCATTTTGAGCATTTGAAGCACCATTAACCTCATCAAAGTAGTTCACATCATTACTCATATCATCACCTGCATTACCTATTGCAACACCACTCGAATGACCTAAACTACTACTATCACCATTGTCCCCTCCAACTCAGTAGGGACCTCACTGAGTGGACAAGGAGAATGAAGACCAGTCATCTATAGGGGAAGAGTAGTAAAGGTGGCAGAAAGGGGAAAGAAGGTGATTGGATCAGGTGAGTGTGACACAGGGTGAGGAGAAGACAAGAAGAGAAAACTGGTTTCATCATGGATTACATGTCTAGACATCCAGAGTTTATTGTGAGGAATACTGTAACAGAAAACACCTTTGTATCCTAGTGCATATCCCAAGAACACACACTTGGTAGTTCTCGGATCTAACTTATCATGATTATAGGGTCTAAGATATGGATAACATGATGAACCAAAAATTTTAAGCTGCGAGATATCTGGAACTTTATGGAACACAAGTGCATAGGGTGAAGTCATGTTCAATAATGATTTACAAGGCATTCTATTGATGAGTTAACAAGAGTGAGCTACACTATAGAAACAAAAGTGTTTAGGAAGGCCTGCAATGGACAACAAGGAAATAGCTGTTTCCACAATGTGCTTATTCTTCCTTTTAGAAACACCATTTTGCTGAGGGGTAAATGGATAGGTAATATGATGTAAGATCCCTTTTGAATCAAGAAAGTTATGAAAAGCTTTGCTATTGAACTCACCACCCCCATCAGTTTGAAGAATTTTTATAGTTGAATGAAACTGTGTGTCACAAAGGCATAAAATTTGACAAATTAGGCAAGAACATCAGATTTATTAATAAGTGGAAAGATCCACACAAATTTTGTACAATCATCAATGAAGGTGACATAGTATTTGTATCCCTCTATGAATAAGCATGGGGTAGGTCCCCAGACATCAGAGTGCACTTTATGAAAAGACACAGGACTTTTGGATACATATTCAGTAAAAGGCAGTCGATGCATCTTGCCTTCTAAACAGTAGGTACAAACATTACTAGGGGCTGATCTAGAAGTTTTATTTGGGAACAAGACATCATTTTGGACATTATAAGTGGAGAAGGATGTCCTAACCGTTGCTACCAAACTGGATATGATGTGGAGGAGCTAACAAAGGCAGTGTGAGACAATTCAGGTATTGAAGCAACTGGTGGTGTCTTGAAGAGAAAGAGACCCTCTTCACTACTCTTTCCTTGGTAAATGACTGTTTTGGATGCTTTGTCCTGCACAACAATATCTTTTTCATCAAGTGTGATGAAGCAGTTGTTATCTCTACACAACTTTGTAAAAGACAACAGATTCATGGCTAGATTGGGAACATGTAACACTTTGTTCAGTCTTAAGATATGATCAGCATGTTTAATATAGCTAGAACCAGTATGTGAAACACTCAAACCTATACCATTACCAATGGTGATCATGTTGTCAGAGGTATAGGGTTGAGCAATGGTGAGATTTCGAAGATCAAAAGTCATATGATGGGTAGCACTCAAATCTCCTATCCACACTTCATTATTAATGTGAGCATTTGGTGGAGCAGATGGACCAGCTTGATTCATTGTATATCCAGATGTAGATGTTGAAGCACCAGTACTTGGATGAAAGCCACCTGGGAAGCAAAGCTAGATGCTCCAGTAGACACAAGATATCCACCTTGAGATTGTTGAAGGCTACCATTGTAACCTCCAGAAGACTGTGCAGTCAAAGCAGCAAGAGAAGCAGGAGGCTCAGATCCTTGATAGGCAAAGTTGGTTCTATGAGTGCAATTCAATGCAACATGTCCCTTTAAACCACAAATTTGTCAAGTAGGAATGGACATAGATGGATGGTCAGCAGGTACATCAGTTCTGTAAAAACAGTTTACTACAGTGTGACCCTTCTTGGAGCAGATTTGGCACTCAGGTGATGGACCATTGCCTGAAGGCCTGTTTTGAGGCAGTGTAGCTTGTTGACCCTTGTACTTAGGATTCTGATAGCAAGTGCTTGTAAGATGACCATGTTTTCCACAAATTTGGCACTTGTGAACACGAAAGCATGTGTCCACAGTGTGTCCCTTCTTCCCACACACTTGGCATTCAGTACTGCCACCACTTAGCTTTCCATCTCTTGCTTTACCATAACCCTTGTCACCCCATCCTCTAGTATCTCCATCTCTCTCCCTATTCATTGACCCATCTCCTCGAGCCACCATAGCACTCATGTTAGAGTGAAGAGAAAACCTGCCTTCAATGCCCCTTTTTGCAGAAAGCAATTGAGACCTTAAGTCTCGAAGAGTGATAGGTGTTTCTCTACCCTCAATCACAGTTCTAACTGTTGAATACTCTTCTGGTAGTCCGTTCAAGATAACAAGGATAACATCCTCCTCTGGAATAGCAACTCCAACAGATAAGAGTTGGTCATGAGCACTCTTCACACACTGTAAGTACTTCTCAATAGATTCACCTCCTTTGTGAAGAGTTTGTAATTCAGTTTTGAGCTGCATGATACTCACTCTTGACACAACAGAAAAACGTTCTTGAAGTGCAAGCCAGGGTTGCCGAGATGTTTTGCAACCAATAATCACATCCACAACATCTTCATCCAGTGTTGCCATAAGTAAACTCAAAAGAGCCATATCAGTTTGTTTCCAGGCTTTATATGTTGCAGTTTCTTCATTAGTAACCTGACCTTCTGTGGTAAGTGCAGAGCGAGGTGGAGCCATCTCACTACCATCATAGTGTCCAAAGAGACCATTTCCAGCTAGAGTAGGCTCAAACTGAAAGCTCCATTTTATAAAGTTTCGTTCCCCAAGTCGCATAGTAATCACACTCAACAAAGAGTGTGCATCAGAGTGAGTAAGAGCAGGTGCCATAAGAGATTACCTTCTACAGGAAGCAAGAAATGTAACAACTTCAACAAGTTCCTCAACTTAACAATGATCACAATTTACCTCCTTAGCTCCGGTAATCTACCTCAACTTGTACTAATTTTTCACTCAAATTACTCATCATCAACTCAGTTTACTCATATTTTTGCTCTATATACAAATCAACTCCTCAATTTACTCATTATCAACTCAATTTTCTCAGATTTTGCTCTACGAATCAACTCATCAATTTTCCTGCTCGTTAACTTAAATTTTACTTAGCTGAACGCAGTGTTTCAAGATTTAAACACAATTTTGTCCATGTTTGTTCAAGAATTTAGCTCAGAGGACACAAATCATGTTATAGAAGAACAAAGACAAGTGCGATTCACCTTTAGAAGATCAGCGAGTACAAAAGTAGCTTCGAATCGAAACCTGAAGTGGAGCAACACTAAATCCAAGCCTTGAAGATGACCAAGGCTCCAAATCGCAGTCGAAATGTAGTGAGATCTGAAATCACAAATAGTGAGCACTTGCACAAAAATAATGGATGTGTAAGTAGGAATCACAGGTCCTGGATCTATGGATGCTCTGATACCATGATAGCCATGGCACCACAGAAAAGCTAGGGTTTGAAAAAAATAAGCGAAGAACTTGGGAGAAGACGAATGAGAGAGAGAAACACACCAGATTTTCTATTTCACAAAGCTTTCGTAAATCCGGAAATTAGAGATTGTTTTTCTATTTATACAATTCAAGTGAGCAAACTACACGTAACTAACTAATTACAAACTAATTAGCATGACTAACTAATTAGTAACAGATGAACTAATTAGTTAGCTTAATAGCTGGAAGCAGCTGGCACATACGAGATTACGAGACATGTCCCAAAAACCTTTCGAAACTTCTAGAGTCTATTAACCAACTAACACCTCTTTATCTCTCTCTCTCTCTCTCTCTCTCTCGCATATATAATCATTTTACCCGCTCCACCTCCTCACCTGATGCCGCCTTCCTGCCTTTCATCCTCACTGCCCTCAAGGGCATCGCTGTCGACCTCAGGGCCACCCTCAAAACGATGTCGTTTTACTCCAAAGGCAAAATCTTCGTCCTCATCCACTGCCTCTCCCTATGAAAATCCCTCAATGAAAACACCGTCGTCGTTTCCTGCTGGCTCTCCCTCCTTGACTCGGCAGTCGAAGACCTCCCTGATCTCCGCAAAAAAATCGATGATCTTTCTAGAGATATGAAGCAATCTCAATTCAAAGTAAGTGAAGTAATCCAAGCTCTGTTAATCAATTTCTCAATGTTCTTCGAAATTGAACTTCGATATTGAAATTTAGGTCACAGAGAACGAAGAGAGAGTTCACCACACTCTTCGGAAAGAAGGAAAACTGATGCAGACGAAGACCAGCAAAGCCGTTGAGATCGCAATTATCATGGATTTGGCTCGAGCTCTTGGAATTGAGCTAGCCCGAAAATCACTCCGAGTTGTCCAAGAAAATCAAGATCCTGAGAAATGACGTCGCAGGCTCGAATTCGGCGTCAGAACGCTGGATTTTGGTGTCGTTGGAAAGGATTGTGAGGAATTGGGTAGAGCAGTGCGATTTCACGAAGGGCCTGGAATTCGAAGACGACACTCAAATATCTTCATTCAAGAATTTTCTATGTCCTTTGACGAAGGAAGTGATGAGAAAACCGGTGGTGCTCCAGTCGTCGCAGACGTACTAGCGGTCAGCCATTCAGTACTGGTTTGACAGATGTTTGGACGACGGCCGAGAACCGACTTGTCCTGTCACCGGTCAAGTGCTTCAGTCAATGTAGCTGAATTGAGGGGTAAAATGGTCATTTTTACCAAATTGTATGAGATTTGAATGTATGGGGAGTTAATTATTTGTTAAAATTAAGATGTTAGAGACTGAACTGTCAACGCACCAAAGTATAGGGGAGGACCAGTAATTTTCCCATTAATTTTTTTAAAATCTCTAATCAAAAGTTCTCTAGCATTTTCATTCACATCAAGCTTACCCACACAATCCAGTCCAACAACAAAAACAACGTTCATGCATATAATGGTCAATTTGTTCTGTAGCAAGGGTGGATTTCATGTTCGGGTGAGCTAGAACAATAACCTAATTTTTTTTCTTGCACATAGATTTTAAAATGGTTGAGTTTATTTTTATTACACATTTGATCAATCAACATTAAGTTGTACCAACTATAAATAAATGAATTTAGAGAAAGGCAACTCATTTACTATACTCAATCTTATCATGAAAAATAAGAGATAAAGTTAGAAATATTGTTACGTGTAATTAGTAAAAGCGAATAGACCTAGCTATAGAAAAAAAAATGAAATTACTAAAAGAAGAAAGAAAGAAAAGGAAAAAGAAAAAGAAAAAGGAGGAACTAATAAAGAAAAAGAAGAAACTAACTCTATTGATGATTGAACCAATAGTTCACAGTTGAAATTTTCTTAGTGGTCGATTTCTGTAGTTTCATCTTCAATATTGTAGTGATTTCTGCACATATTCGATCAAGTAAGGATTTTGAATTTGCTGATGAATTCTTGGGATAATATGTCTTAGGGAGGTTTGTTGGCATGAATTAACAGGTCCTTACAGTCTAGTTTTTGATATTACCTCATCTGTGGGAAATTTAATGTAAGCATGGTACATTCATAGTATATAGGCAGTTTTAGGAGAAATTTGGGTTAGGCTGCAATTTGGTATTGTAGGGGTTATAAGCATGGTGATTTACACCCGTCGCGTGATTGCAGGGGTGAATCACTTAGTGTCTAATTCTTGAACTTTATGCCAATTAGAACGAGTTAGAGACTCTTGAAACGACCCTAACTCTCTCTAATTGAGTTTGTGTGACTCTTGAAATGACACATTAATACTGTAATTGAGAATATATGGTCCTTGAGCCTTGAACCACCTAGGATACGACTACCGCCTAATCAAGAATTTTGCATCTACATTAGATTAGCTTCCGGCACATAGAATTTGGGTGAAGGAACCTCCCTAACACCCAACACTCTCTTGTCTTGAATTTTTCGCAAACTATTTTAGCATTGCATTTTTCATTTTTAGCAATTTTCTATTTTTAGTTCTTAAATTTAGTTTAAGCCTTCACAATTAAAAATCACAATTTCAGATATTTATTTCTAGGATAATTTGTATTTTTGCTTAGTTGTCCGTAAGGTAGCTAGCCCTGTAGCCAAGGAAGAAGATAGTGGTCAGATTTTTTCACCGCATTGAGTATATCTAATGCAAGCTTAAAGCCCTCCTTTTTTTTTTTTTTTTTTGAAAGTGCATTTCATTAAAACATTAGTGATTACAATCACTTAGAAGGGCATCCCTTATAAATTCGGGAGCAACAACAAATCACACTTGACTTTCTAAGGCTTGACAAGCATGTTTTGCAAGCTTATGTGCGACTACATTAGCTTCACGAGGTGTATAGCAAACCTTAAAATCCAGATTCCTATGCAACAAATCTCTGACTTCTCCAAGTAGCAAACCCAAGCTAGATAGGTCAGGTTCGTCTTTGGCTAGAGCTTGTATTAAAAGCAAACAATCAGATTCAAATATGACACTTTTATACTGGAGAGTTTCTGCAAGACCCATGCTCTCCAACATTACCCAGTTCAAGAGGTGGAGTTTCTGCAAGTCTCGCTTTCCATACCGGCCGGAACGGATCAAGGGGTGGAGTCGGGGCAAGAACATTACCCAGTTCAATATCTCTGGCAACAAAGTATGCACTATTGGTAGTGAACATACCTTTCTTATTAAAATGCCATATAAGTCTATCTGGCGACAATCTTCTACCCAGAGGAATAGATGTAATTATCTCCACATCGGCATGGGAAAACAAGGCTTCCAACTTCTCTCTGTCCCAACATCGCAGAACGGGGTCAATCAACTCCGCCACCCGCTGTGGTGCTCCATGAGGAGGGGGGACGAAGGGCATCGAGGGTACTTATCGGGAATCCACCTATCTTTCCAGATGTCAATATGCTCACCATTACCAACTCTCCATTGCAGGCCCTGGGATAACACTGCTCGAGCATCCACTAGACTTCGCCATGAGAAAGATGGAGAAGAGCCCAACTGAGCATGTAAAAAATCACCATCAGGAAAATACAGCGCTTTAAGTAATCGAGCAATCAAAGAGTCTGGATTTTGGAATATCATCCATCCCTGTTTGGCCAACATTGCCATATTAAAGCTATGTAGATCCTTAAAACCCATACCTCCCTCCTGTTAAGGAATACACAAGCACTCCCAAGACCGCCAATGAATCTTGTTTTTTTCCTCCGTGTCACCCCACCAGAAACCCGCACAAAGTTGGTGTAAGTCATTGCACAAACCAATAGGCAGCATATAACAATTCATCACATAATTAGGTACTATTTGCGCCACGGCCTTAATAAGTATCTCCTTACCTACACCACTCACCAGTTTGGACCTCCAACTGACAAGTTTCTTAGTAAGTTTCTCTTTTAAATAACTGAACGCTGCAGTTTTACTCCTTTCCACATGAATGGGTAATCCCAGATATCTGTCATGCTTATCAACCCTTTGCACGCCCAAGATATGTGCCAAAGCTACCTGTTTATCCATAGACATGTGACGACTAAAAGCCACACTACTTTTCTGTAAATTAATCCGCTAACCGGAGGCAACCTTATAAGTGTATAAAATGTTCCTCATCTGTTGACACTCCTCCTCATCTGCAGAGCCAAATAAAAAACTATCATCTGCGAAAAGTAGGTGATGTAATACCGGAGCTACCAGGTTTATTTTCAACCCTTTAATCCAACGCTGAGTGACAAAGTGCTGAATAAGAGAGGATAGTCCCTCAGCGCAGAGAATGAAGATATAGGGTGATAGTGGATCACCCTGTCTAATTCCTCTGGATGGCTTCACATATCCACAAACCTCCCCATTCACCAGAAAGGAGTAACTCACGGTAGTAATACTAGTCATCACCAAGTCAACCTAAGCGTTAGCAAAACCCAACTTCAGAAGCATACTCCTGATAAAACGCCATTCCAGCCTGTCATACGCCTTACTAATATCAAGCTTAAGAGAAAAATGTGCTTCATCTCCACGTCTATTAGTGTGTAAAAAATGTGCCACTTCAGTAGCTATCAGTGTATTGTCTGAGATCAACCTACCTGGAACAAACGCACTCTGGAGTGGGGAGACAATGTCATTAAGAATTCGTTTAAGCCTGTTGGCTATCACTTTTGAACAAATCATGTACAGCACATTACATAAAGCTATGGGTCGTAACTCAGTCATACTCTGAGGATCTGATACCTTAGGAATTAACGTCACATGTGTAAAATTGACTTCCGTAGGCAAGACTCCTGAAGATAAGAAGGACTTGACTGCTGTACACACATCCGGTCTGACGACGTGCCAATACTTCTGGAAGCAAAAAGGGGACATCCCATCAGGTCCCGGCGCTTTAGAAGGGTGGAAGTGGAATAACGCCGCTCTGATCTCTTCATCAGAATATACTGCCATTAACTCTTGATTCATAGCTTGAGTCACCTGAGGTTGAACTGTGTTGAGAATAATGTTCAAAGCTGTCCCATGAACTCCCTCACAAGTATAAAGTCCTTTGTAATAATCTGTGACCACTAGCTCAACATCTTTTATCTTAGACACCCATATACCTTCAGCATTATGTAACCCTTTAATAGCATTTCGAGCACGTCTATTAGAAGCCTTGCGATGAAAGAAGGCAGTATTACGATCTCCTGCCTTCAACCACAAAGCTTTGGACCTCTGGATCCAGAAAGTTTCTTCTTGAGTAAGTAACTCTTGGAATCGAACATTGAGGGCTTGTTTCTCCGCATTATGTATAGGATCGAAAGGGAGGCTCAACAATTCGTCAAGCCTGCTTCTGACTGCCCTCATCTCCGCCTTACGGAACATAAAAGTAGGGTGCTGCCAGGCCTGAAGTTCCCTACCTGTGCATTTAATCTTTGCAGTAGCCTGACTGAGGGGATCACCCCTACTCTGCACTGCCCAACCACGATGGACTACACCTTCACACTCTGCATGGGATGCCCAAAATTGTTCAAAACGAAATCTGCGTCGTGGACATCGACGCTGTTGTGGACTCACACATATCTCCAGCAGCAGTGGACTATGATCGGATGTACTTGGGGCCAAATGAGTCAACGAAGAACTAGGGAAGAGCACCCTCAACTCTACAGTCCACAGTGCCCTATCAAGGCGCTCCTTAGTTTGATGGTCGGACCAGGTAAAAGGGCTACCAGAGAACCCCATATCCAACAGCGCACAGTCCATCATCACCTCTCGAAATGCTTGCATCTGTGCTAATCTACGCATATCACCCCCAGATTTCTCAGCCCTAGTAAGTATCTCATTGAAGTCTCCCACAATGACCCAAGGTAGAGATGACTGCGCTGCCAATTGTCTCATCAAAGCCCACGTTCGATGCCTATCCGCTGTCTGCGCCCAACCATATATTCCGGTCAGTCTCCACTCGTGTGGAGATCCAGCAGGACCAATAGAGACATCCACATGCCTTGCAGAGTAATTCCGAATACGAATTGGTACATCATTCATCCATAACAACGCAACTCCAGGAGATTCAGCACTCTCCTCCTTACCCAGGCAGTTATCAAACCCCGTCTTAATACGTAAGGATTCAAGTTGTCCTTGATCACAGAGGGTTTCTGAAAGAAATAAAACCCTAGGTTTTTCCTTTCGGATCAGATCCACCAAAGCCCGTTGCCGACAACCACCTACAATCCCTCGGCAATTCCATACCAAGATTCCACAACTCATCATCTATGGTAGCCTTCTGTCCACCGTGCACAGCTGCCGGAGGCGGCGCTATTTTTCTTAAAGCCCTCCTTGTCAAGAGACATTTTGTTATATGCCCTTATATATTACTGGTTATTGTTCTACTTAGATCTCCTTAATTTTTTATTCCCTTCCCTATGTTAGTGGTGCATCTGACACCCTTAATTTATCAATGTCGTCGAGTGCCAAACAACTTGATATGCTAACAAAAACGGTTGATAAACTCCATCTCGATTGAGTTTCGATCATAAACAAGAATTTAGATTAACTGTGTTACAATATATATTGAAGGCATGTCATGCCTATTAATACAAGAAAACCCTATTAATTGTTCACAAATAATTTTTAAATTACTTGACAATATATGAAAAAAAAAAAGTTGTAATGTCATCATATGGATGATGTGGTGTTAGTTCAGTGATTAGAGCACCCACTACCTATGTATTAAGTCATGGGTTCGAGTCACCATAGGGGTATGAGTGAAATCCTTTGATCATTTAAAAAAAAAAAATAATGGATGATTGGATATATTCAGATAAGTAATAACATACCTAAAGATTCGTCTCAACAAAGCCCTAATAATTAGGTGATCGATTATCCTCATTCGTCCCAACAATCAAGGTCGTGGGTAGGAATGGGCTCAATACCTATTTATGCAAATTACATGCATGAGACTGATGAGAGCTTCCTGTGGAGAAGTCGTCAAAATCTTATTAGCGCTTCATCGTGATTCTAGGTGGTTTAAGGGTCAGGCAGAAACTTCTGGTAGATGTTACCACTCATTTTCAAAATCATCGTAAGCCACAAGAAACAGTGAGGTCGACTAAGTGCAACTTTGAATTTTCCCCCATTAATTTTGGAGTAATGCTAGGTAAATCTTTTTGGATACCACCTGTATCCCACCTTATGTGGCAATTGATGTGCCACAATCATGTCATGTAATGCAATTCTTTAATAGGTTAGGTCTTGTGCCACACATCAACTACCATATAAGGTGGGATACATGTGGTACCCAAAAATGTTGTTCACCTAGCGTATGTGG
This sequence comes from Rosa lucieae, assembly GCA_024704745.1. NCBI lineage: Eukaryota > Viridiplantae > Streptophyta > Magnoliopsida > Rosales > Rosaceae > Rosa > Rosa lucieae. The sequence goes on along the minus strand of CM045496.1, from coordinate 17,565,784 downwards.
TAGCTGATGTGCTGCAACCACAACTATGTCATTTAATAAAATTCTCTAATAGGTTGGACTTCCCAACACATCAACTGCTACATAAGGTGTGATGCATGTGGTACCCAAAAATGTGGTTCACCTAGCGTTTATTTTTGGGTACTACATGTATGATACATATGTGGCAAATGATCTGGCACAATCACGTCATTTAATGAAATTTTATGATAAATTGGACTTTCTCTACTATATCAGCTGTCATATAAAATGAGATGTAGGTAGTACCTAAAAAGATAATTCACCTAACATATATTACTCTTAATTTTGAGTATGAGACTGCAACCTTACACCATTGTTTGTGTTTTAAAACCGAATTTGGTTAAACGCTTAGTGAAATCCCCCATAGAGAAAGCTAATTAAGATATGCATGCATGCTCATGTTCAGTTTCAATCCGGCATGAGCTTCTTCATCACGCCCTCATGAAATCTGTCTTCAGCTGCCACTGCCCTACTTAATTGACGTTAAACTTTTGAGTTCAAGATTTTTCTTGAGGCGTATTTATATAAAAGGAAACAAATTGAAGGCAATTGGGTAGGAGCAGAAAATGATGCAAGAAGAATTTAATACGCAGTTATATATAATGTAGAAACAGGGCTACAAGTACAAAGCAAAGAATTTAATACGCAGTTACATATAATGTAGAAACAGAATTACAAATACAAAGTAGTAGATGAATTAATGAATCCAAAATTTGATCGAACAAATAATTAACTAGATGCAACTGGAAGGAGTGAAACCGATTGTCTGCTCCTCTAAATTAAACTCCCACAAAAAGTTTTGCTGCATTATGTTGCCAATCATAGAGCCAACGTACGTGTTAGACTTGACAAACGCCACACACCTTTCGCCGCTGTTAACTACTTCAGGAATGACGTTCCACAATGGTGGCTCAAATACAACTCCATTTGCAAAATGATATGTGAATTTTGGCACAGAAGACCAATCCAATCCTGTCGACTTGAAGCAAAACTCAAATGGGAGCTTCGGATCTCGTTTTAACCTTTCGTATTTTGAGAGAGCCTTTCTGTATTCAGCCATAACAGCGTCGTAAGCTGGCCCGGCTAGCCATGAGTTGCTTGTGCCTGAATCAAAATCTGTCCCGCCACCAGTAACGTTATCATATCTCCATATATGACTTGGTATGTCTAGTAGTTTTCCCCCAACGGATATGCCCACAATTTCCACGCCATAATGACCAGGGGTCGGCAAAAAAAAATTGAAGCGTGTCAAAGGGGGGTGCCATGCAGCTTTCTTGTTGGCACCAAATGTGATATAACTCGTCACGTTCATGTGGCTGTCAAAAGACATCAGGCAATAAGAGAACTTGGGACCGAAGTTCCTACCAGTTTTATCCGCCCACGAGCTTTGGGCAAACCCCAAAGCCAATACGCCATCAGCTTTCAGTCCCTTAACGACCGTCTCTGTGCAGCCAATTACCATGTGTTGCAGCTTTAGAGTCCTACCGGTTGTAGTGAGGGGTGCTCTTAAAATCTCTTCGCCGAAGAAACCTAATGCAAGTTGCCCTCCCAAGTAGCTAATGAAAACAGAATCAGAAAGCAAAATTAATTGGACGGATTTGACATATATAGTTTTATGTCACCACTCTCAGAAATGGGAATGGGGAAGTACGTACCTGATTTTATACATGCAATGCGACGATGGGTGAGGGCAGACAGTCATGGACCCCATTTGCTCAAGCCCATTTCGGCACTGTTTAGAACCGCATGGTACAGGTTTGAAACTCGAAGATCGGTGGGCCTGAAATACATTGACGGCCTTCCCACCGTCTCCTCTATAAAATTTATCTTTTTCTCCATAAAACTCATCTCTGTTTCGTGCATGCTGACAATCTTTACAGTCATATCTGCAATTGACCCATGTGAGGTCACTCCCTGTATCAAAAACCAACGTGTATTTCTTGGGAGGGGTTCCAATTTTTACTTCGGCCAGGTACTCCCCAGTACCCAAATCTGCACCCGACTCCATCTTCAATTTAATGCCGTCCTTTCGTAGCGGGTATAAAACCTCTTGGCGATTAATGTCACGGAGGTGACGCTCTATGATGAGTTGTCTTTGGCTTTTGGGAGGCTTTTGATGGTTCCCATGCCATTTGGGAGAGTCCCTGTGGATTAGCTCGAAAGTCATGGAACCTTCATCGTCGTGATCAGGGTTTGAGTTAACAAAGAGAGACCCATCACCATTGATGACGATGATGGAAAGCAATGAGAAGATGAAGAGGAACGAACTGGGTGTCTTCCCCTTCGTCATTTGCCAAAATTTCAGGGATGAAACCATGGAGAGAATGCGACAATATTGTAGACATGGGATTGACTAAAATAAGGGCGAGGAGCAACAGTGATGAAGCTAATTTTAGACTATGGGGTGCGGATTCAGGTGGATGCATAAGATCCAGTTATTATATTTTTTTTTACCAAAAGCAGATCCAGGCTCGTATTCTATGTTTAGTGTTCCGTGGACACAATCCTATATCATTCACTTTTACAAGATAAACAAATAAACGAAAGCGCTCCAAGCGTATCAAATCAAATGTAGTTTTTTCTTTTTTTTTCGTTATTTTTGAATGTTTAATGGTGTTTTATAAGCGAGCTTTCTAGCGGAAACAGAGCCAAATGAAAATATGTTTTGCATTAACTTAAAATTAACATGTTTCGTGTCAGAAATGTTTTAGGGTAAAAGATTTTTGTGAGAACTTCTTACCTTTTTTATCCTTTTCTTCTTCTTCCTTGTTTTTTTCCTTTAGATTTTCCGGATGAATGTTGCGGTAATATTTTAATATTATGGGAACCAATCACATAATTTTGTTGAGCACCGGGAATCTACACAAGCATATAATGATTTATACTTTTGGGTAAAACTATTTTCACGTGATATAAATCCAGATATAAATCATTATAGGTGGAAGGTTGCAGGGTAAAGGGACTTAAAAGGTGGAAGAGGAATCAAAACCGTTAAAATCCTTGTAAAGCAATTAGGTGCTTCATAACAAAACATTTTGACACAGAATTTGACCGAGTTTCCGTTTCGGGCAAAAGTATGAATCACGTACTGGTACTCATACAAGTCATTTAAAAGATGTCTAGCTAACCCTGAAAATCTATACTTGACAATTATATATAAACAAGCACGAAACGATGCAGGAAGAATTGCAATGAATGTAATACGTACACATATATAGAAGAAGAAAGAGAGAGAAGGAAGGGATCCGGCCGGATCAAGAAAAGAATTACAATTAAGAGCACGTCACTTACAATTCCATTCTAAACCAAAACTAGGTGCAGCTTGAAGGAGCAAAACCCAATGTACCTCCCCGCAAATCGAATTCCCACAAATAATTTTGTTGCATTATGTTGCCAATAACAATGGTGCCAGGAAATATAGCTGACATAAACCCTAGACACTTTGTCTTACAGCAACATCAATAACATAGCTCTTCACTGGGGGCTCAAATTTAGCTCCATCTGCAAAATGAACTGCAAATCTCGGCACTGAAGACTCATCATAACCAGTGGAATTGAAGCAGAACTCAAATGCATCCAACGGTATTTTTTCGTACTTGGACAAAGCCATTGTCAATTCAGCCATGACAGGTATGTAAGCTGGTGAGGTTAGAAACGTGAGGCTTGTGCCTGAATCAACAATTGTTCCACCACCAAGGTTTTCAACCCACACTTCATTTGGTATCTTTAGCATTTTGCCCCCGACTGATATCCCCACCAAGTTTACAGCGTAAAATGGGCCAATTTTAGGGCCACCCAAAGCAAGCTTTGTGTAACTCATGCTGTTTCTCAGTGCGGGTTCAGCACTTCCACCAAATGTGAGATAGCTTGACACATTCTTGTTGCTCATGTGATCAATTAGGCAATAGGAAAACTTGTCACCCAAGTTTGAAGCAGCTTTCGCAACGAATGAGTGCTTGCTGAACCCCAGACCCAATATCCCATCACCTCCCCAGATGCTTGCCTCTTTAGGGCCCTCGATGGATTCTGTGCAGCCAATTAGCACATCATTCAGCTTCGCGCTCCTACCATTCGTAAGGGGTACTCTTACAGCCTCATTCGCAAAGAAGCCCAATGCACCAGATTTTTCTGCGTACCTTGTGAAAATAATAGACCATGCAAATAAGCGAATGAACTAGCAATGTATAAGTAATTAACATATAGTGTTGCTCCCTGAAACTCTGAAAGTAGATCTAGAAAACGAAATGAAAATTTTGAATTATGGATCTCTTATAACAACGAGAAATTAGACGACAATATATATAAAGTTAGAAACCATGCCAAACAGTTCGAATGAGGCTATTGGAGCCGCAAATGGATGGTAACAAGAGCTAAAAACATTTTTGTTTTTGGTCTAAAATTGTGGCTCATGTGATGCTCACCTACTTACAATAACTGACATTTAAATCTTTCTGCTCTCACCTACATCTTCTGCAGCCAGTGAATTCGGGATAGCCCACTACAGCCATCTCATCGTATTGATTTAACTTGCTAGGTCGTAACTAGACTATGGGTTTAATTTCCAGACTCACTACTGTCTCCATTTCGCTATGACCAGGATGGTCCATGAGTCCATGACCAATATTAATGGTCGTGAGAATGCTTACATACAACACAAGATCATTAAATCTCTAAACCCAACTCACTTCAATGAAGACAAGTTGTAACAGCAATTTTAGGTAGGGCTTTAAAAACAAAGTCGAGCTATGTACTTCACAAAAAGTGAAAAAACATGTTCCCAACCACTTTTAGTTTGGTTTGATAATATTTTACGCAATATGGGTTGGATCTCTGAAATCTTAAAACTCGAAACTGGATGAAGAAGTTCAATAACAGTGTGAGATGTATAGAATCGAAAAGGATAATATTGGGAAATGTTTACCTATAATCATATTTGCAAGGGCTCAATGGGGTTGGACATATTGTGAGAGAGAAGTCAAGCTCGAACTTGCACATCTCAGAAGAGCAAGGGATAGTTTTGAAGGTTGAAGATTGAGTGGCACGAAACACCTTCTTCTTGTTCTTCTTCATCTTTGCTCTTTTCAACCCACATTTCTCACCGCACCGGTACTTGCACTTCATCCATGTCAAGTCACTCCCTGTGTCTGCAATCAACAGGAATCTCTGTGAAGGTGTTCCCACTTTAACCTGAACAAGGTACTGGCCGACACCGAAATCCCAACCCGAACTCAATGGCATTGCAATGGAAGCTGTTTCCAATGCATTTCTCCTTAGGCCAGTTTGAATGTGATGATGGTGGTGTTGCCTCTTGCGGGAGATCATTTGTTGGCGAATGAGGTCGTGGCGGTGGAGCTCTTCGATGAGTTCTAGCTGCGTTTTCGGCATTTCGTCACGCAAACCATGTCCATTGAGCTTCGGAGAGTGCCGGTGAATGAGCTCTAATCTCATGGGTTCGTCTTGTTTCAATTCATTGAGAAATGGATGAACAGAGAAAATCCCGTGAAGGGCAGAGAGCAAGAAGATGATGAAGAGGAATGCGTTTGGCCTCCCCTTCATCGTCACAATGAATTCACCGTCCGCAATAATAAAATGTAACAAGAACACCGAAGGTATATAAAAAAAGGGAGGAGGAGCTGAAACAGACTAGAAACAGATTAGAAACAGAGCTAGAAACAGGCCTAGGAAGAAACTGAAACAGAGTTTGGTGTGGTTTAGTAGTTGTGGATTGTTATTCTCAGTTTAGATGCACCCTTTGTTGTAACAAGTAGATGAAAATCTAGAAGAAGATGAGGATTGGATCATAATTCACAAAGAAACTAAAAGGAGAAGGCAATGTGAGGTTGAAACCATAAAGGGAGGCGCCTTTAATAATTTTTGGAGTTGGGGCTCTGCTAACTATATAAAGCTTTTGTGCCACCATTAAACCCAAACTTTTCTGGTTTCATTTTTTCCGGTTTCTCACCTCATAATTTTATAATAGTATAAAGGAATATAGTTGATATGTGCAAGCGTAAATGTCTACGCGCACACATAATTAATGTATCTAGTCTTGTCAATGCTCTCTCTCTCTCTCATGCCTGATTAGTATTTTAGGGATTAAAATTCAAGCCCACTTAATAGTTAATCATTATCAAAACAAGGCATTGGAGAACAAGCAAATATCTCCTTAGAGGAGAAGAGTTGTAATATGATTTAGTCAGCTATGATTGAACATTGAAGCTCTATATTTAGTCGGCCAGAGCAAACTCCATGGTTGATTTCTTATTATTATCTATTATTGATAAAATGAAAATAGGTGAAAATTATTATCTGAATTTAATATACGACTCTAATTGTGTATCACACCATTTAAATGCAACAATATAATCAAACAAAACATGACGTTTGAGACTTATTATATATAAAATAGATATTCAAACTCAAAACTGCATTATTGAACTAAAATCAAGGAAACCCACCTACTCCCTAATAAGTTTTAGAGATCACGGAATAATGTGCCTGAGGATCAATGCAGGGTGCAGCTAGATTTGTTCTTGGTTATTGTTTATTCATGTTGGACTGACATGGTTTGAATTGATGTGTCTTATAACGTGACGCTAATAAAATGAAATGAGATGGAATGGAAGGTTCAATTAGTAGGTCATGTCCATTCTCTATCAGATATATGCTTCAGATCAAATGGAAGAGGAGCAATATTTGACCAGCACAACGTGGCCAGCTGGATGTAAGTGAATGCTTGTTGTCAATGTGTGCTCTTATTCTTTTGTGTACATGATACCCATTCCATTTTCACTCTAGTTATGATGGGTTTTCTTGTTTTCTTATTTGTTTGCAGAGAAAAATTGTCATAAATCTGAGGCTTGAGGTCCTTTGTCAAAGATCACTATCAACATAACTTAAGCTCAATGGTTAATGGAAGCCTACAAGCTAATGTTTGTTAAGCAACCATCGAAAGTTGCCTGCTCGCTTAAGCACCTAAGTTTGGTAAAAACAAAATACTAGAATTCCAGAAAATAACAAAAAATATACTTGGTTTATAGAACTGAAAAGAAAACCATCAATCATCCGCAATATTTTTCATACTCAGGTTAGAGATTCGATTATGAGATGGAAAAGTAAAACGAGAAAATGATAAGGCATTTGCCCTATTTTACAAACTTTTTATTTTAGTTCTGAAAGTACGCCCTTATTTGTGCTCAATGGCCTCCTCGCTTTTGAGCACAATTGCTGAGGGTTTTTCTGCCGCCGTCTCTGGCAACCTAGGGTTGCGGCCATTCTTTTTCTCATTGTCTTGCCGTCCTGGTGCAGTTAATATGATGGATCGGCCAAGTTTGGGTTTTGATTTTCTTGAAGGAAGGTCTGCTCATGGCCCTCCTAAATCTCCACCTGCTCAGCCTGCACCAAAAGTCAAAACATTTGCTTATGTTTTGTCGGTGTCGATGGAGATGCAAGTTAACCTAAGTCAGTTCCCTCAACCTACCCGTCGAGGAGATGTTACCTTTGTGAAAATCAATGAGGCATTGTATCAGGAGCAAGTAAAGGAATGTCGCACTAATCTCTTAGGTCGTCTCCTCCTTCGCAAAGGCTCTAAGCCTATGACAACGGAAACTCTTAAGAGCTCCCTTCAATCCTTATGGAAACCATCATCTCCTTGGCGTCTGGTACCTCTTGGAAAGAGATATTTTGACATTCATTTTCACTCTGAAATGGACATGAGAAGAATATGGGGTGGTGGTACTTGTACATTGGAGTCTGGAATCTTTCGCCTTTCGCAGTGGAAGCCAGACTTCAAGCCTGGTGAGGAATTGCCTCAAATGCACGCTTAGGTGTGGATTCAAATCTCTGGACTCAGTCAAGAATGTTGGCATCCCCAGCTTATTATGGAGATTGCAATGGGTGTGGGAACGCCGTTGCAATTGGATCACCATACTAGGGAAAGGTCGTTTGGTTATTATGCTCGGGTTTTGGTAGACATTGATCTACTGGGACATCTTCCCACTTCTATCATGGTGGAGCGGGAAAATCATTGTTTTCCAGTTGGGATTGTGTATGAGAAGCTTCCACCAAAGTGTAATCATTGTGGGTTGGTTGGGCATTCCATTGATAAGTGTCGTAAAGTTTCAGGGCCCAAACTTCAGCAATCTGGACATCTCAAGATTAATAAGCTGGTTAGACAGGAATATCATGCCAAGCTCCCAAGTTAGAGTTTAATGGTGAACTCGGTGGACTCTATTGCCCAACCCCAACCTTCAGAGGTTGTTGCAACTGTTAATGTTATTTTAGGGGGTGTCACTCCAAGCATGCCTATTCACGACATTACTAATGAGGTGTTTGTGCCTCCAGTTAATAACATGGTCGCATCCGAGGCCTTAGGAACTGTGGTGGCAAATGAGGTTGGTGTTGATCATGATGTTGTTATTGTAGGTTCTACTGAGACAGTTTCTGGCTACGCTAGGATTGTTGATGATACTATCCAAGTAGTTCATTCTGAGGTTTCTCCAATCGCTTTGGTTAGGAATGAGGTTGATCTTACTGTGTGCACTAATGTTGTTCAAGATGCTTATTATCCAGTGGTTCAGTTGGTTAATGAAATATTTGAGGAGGCTGCTCTTCATCATATTGAGCAAATCGTTGATAGAGTAATGAATGAGTCTGATTTTGTATATGCGGGTGCAGCTAACCATGAGGTTAACACAGAACATGATGGTGTTGGGGGCTTTCCTTCAAATTCATGGTCTACAATTTTTTCGGAGGAGCAGGCTGGTTCAGATATTGAGTCACTCCCTCTAGGTTATGGACCTCAGGATTCGCGTCCTGCAGCTGAAAGTGATGCAGTGGCAAGATTTGTTAACAGAGAAGATATTGCAGGTTTCCTCCCCGTTCTCACCAACTCGCAAAAGAAACAATTGCCTAGGGAGCAAAAGCGAACTGTTAGTGCTCATTCTGAGCCTTACCCTTCTCGGGTCAGACAAAAGCCTAAGAAACTTCAATGAAGGTTCTTTATTGGAACTTACGGGGCATTGGAAGCTCTGATACTCGCTCCGTATTGGCTAATATTTGTCATCAGCATAAGCCTGACCTTATTTGTATTTCTGAACCTATGATGGCTTTCGACTCTATCTCTGTTGCATATTGGGCTTCTCTTAATCTTTGTTTAGTTGCTCTAAATAATAGAGGTGATCTCATTCCTAATATATGGCTTTTCTCTTCATTGCACTGTAGCAATTCGATTGTTGTTTCTTCTGCTTGGCATCATATTACTGTGCAGGTATCTTTTGAGGCCACGGTTAGCCAGTTTTCTTTTGTTTATGCTTCTACTTCTATTGTGAAATGAAGAGAGCTTTGGAGTGAGTTGTTGGATATTCTCTCGAGAACACAGGTGCCTGGGACGTGTATTGGTGACTTCAATGCTGTTCTTGGTGCTCACGAACAATCTGGGGGTAATCTACCAAATAGAATTCTTGTGAGTAGTTTCAGAACTCTACTGCTCTTTGTGACTTCACTCACCTTGACACTGCTGGTACTTTTTTCACTTGGTCAAATGGGTGGGTTTTTGGACATATTGAAAAGCGTCTTTATAGATTGTTGTGTGATGCTCGTTGGTTGGAGTCATGGCCTTTTACTAGTTGTCTAGCTCTCCCACGGGTGGGTTCTGATCACAATGGTCTTCTTTTCACGGCTAATAAGTCTATGTCAAATGGCCCTAAACCTTTCCGCTTTCAAACAATGTGGGCTCTTCATTCCGGTTTTAAGGAGTTGGTAGCTCATAGCTGGGGTACCTCCCAAGCTGTGGGTTGTCCTATGTTTGTTACTCTTTAGAAATTGAAGGAACTAAAACGTTGTCTCAAGGATTGGAACAATACGGTGTTCAACAATGTTCATGTAATGTTGGAGGATGCCCGCAATAGTCTAAATTTGGCTCAGCAAGAAATTTCTAGTAATGGGATTACTTTGGAGTTATTAGAGGAAGAGTCTAGAGCCAAGAAGGTTGTTCTTGATGTGGTAAAAATGCAAGAGGCCTTTTGGATGGATCAAGCTCATGTCAAGTGGTTAACTGATAAAGATCGTTGTTCAGCATTCTTTCATAATTATGCACCGGTAAGGGCAACTAATTCCCAGTTAAGTAGTCTCAAGGATGGGGATGTGACTCTCATGGGACCCACTGAGATTGCTAACCATGTGGTAAATTTTTACCACTCTCTCTACAATTATGAACATATTTTAGAGGGTCAGGATTCAGTCTGTGCTAGTATTCCTAATTTGGTTTCTTTAGAAGAAAATGCTCTACTTTCTTCTCTTCCATATGCGGACGAAATTAAGCAGGCAGTTTTTTCTATGAATCCTTCAAGTGCCCCAGGTCCAGACGGCTTTCCTGGGTTGTTTTATCAACATTGTTGGGTTATTGTGGGAGAGGACGTGGTTGCTTTTGTCAAGGATTTCTTCTAAAAAATTTGGCTTTATCCTAATGCTAACAGTAATTTCATTGTTTTCATTCCTAAAGTAGAGGGAGCTAATCAGGTTACTCAATTTAGACCAATTGCTTTGGCTAATTTTCTTTTTAAGATTATTCCAAAAGTCTTGGCTTCTAGGCTAGGCCCTATAGCCTCTAGAATTGTTTCTCCTCAGCAAACAGACTTTCTACCGGGTCGTCGTATTTCAGATTGTGTTGGTTTGGTTTCAAAGGGGTTTAATCTCTTGGATAGGAAGATTTTTGGTGGTAATGTTGGAATAAAAGTGGATATTGCAAAGGCGTTTGATACTTTAAACTGGGATTTCTTGACTACAGTTCTTTTGAGGTTTGACTTCTCTAGTGTCTTCGTGGACTGGGTTCGTACTATTCTTGACTCTGCTCACTTATCCGTTCTCGTTAATGGTTCTCCTCATGGGTTTTTCTCATGTTCTCGGGGTGTGCGCGGGACCCGCTTTCACAATTGCTTTTTTGCCTAGCTGAAGAAGCTTTAAGTCGTGGAATTTGCTCTCTTTTTTATTATGGTAAAATTAAATATATGTCTGCTCCATGTGACCGTGTGCATCTCACCCATGTGCTCTATGCGGATGATCTGTTCATTTTTTGTCGTGGGGATTCTCGGTCCCTTCATAATTTACGATCTTTCCTCAATCATTATGGGGCTGCTTCAGGTCAGTGTGTTAATGAGGGAAAGAGTACTTTCTATCTTGGTGCTTTAGCATCTCATCGTAGAGGCTCAGTGGAGCGGGTGTTGAACTTTAAATTCGCTACTACGCCTTTTACCTATCTGGGTGTGCCAATTTTTAAAGGTAAACCGCGTCGGTTTCACCTCCAAGCTATTGTTGACAGAGCCAAGTCTAAATTAAAAGGTTGGAAAGGGAAGTTGCTTTCTATGGCAGGAAGAGTTCAGTTGGTCGAATCTTTGTTCCAAAGCATGCTCCTCCAGGGCTTGGTTTATGCCATCTCTCCACTCTGAACTCCGCTGCATTGTTATGGTTTACATGGGAGGCTCTAACCTCTGATTCTTTTTGGGGTGTCTTTGCGAGAAGTCCTTTCAAGCTTTCTACTTGGCGTCTTAATTTTCCCTATTATAGCTCCACTATTTGGCAGGGTTTTAAGTTAGCTTTGCCTATAGTTCACTATAACAGTCGCTAGGTTATTGGTGATGGTGCTTTAGTTTCTTTTTGGGCGGATAAATGGCTAAATGTGCGCATTTTGGATGCTTTTCAGGCCACTGTCATGGATAATAGTTTGTTTACCATGGTGGCAGATTTGATTGTTAATCAAGAGTGGTCACTACCCCAAAATTTCAATATTTATTTTCCAAATATTGCAACTGAGATTGTTACTATGCCCATCCCAACTGACGCTGGTAAAGATGTTTTAATTTGGGAGCCTTCAGTCTCAAGTCGTCTTACCTTTTCAGATGGTTACAACCATATTCGGCAAAAATTTCCCATTTGTGTGTCTGGGCAAGTGTTATTTGGAATAAGTTCATCCCCCCACTGTACTCTCTTTTGGCTTGGCGGCTCTTGTATGATCGTCTTCCTACAACAATTCAATTGCAACGTCGTGCTATTCCAATGGTTCCAGTTTGTCATTTATGTCTTTGAGCTTTTGAATCTTCAGAGCATTTATTCTTTAATTGTCCTTTTGCTCAAAGTGTTTGGCAATGGCTTGCAAGCGTTTTTGGTACTGTTCTCCCAACTCAAGGTTCAATCCAATTTTTTTGGGGTGTGATCGTAGGAAAGTCTTTCTCCCCTCAGCTATTTAATGTTTGGGTGGCTGCTATTCTTTTTGTTTTGATGGCTATTTGGAAGGCTCGGAACAAACTCTTGTTTGATAATAAGGCTCCCTCCCTTAGACAAGTTTCTTGTTCTGTTAAAGCTTGGATTATGCATGCAGGTCCTTATATTCCAGGTTATGCTATTGGTGTTGTTGATAGGTAATTGTTTTCTACTTTAGAAGTTGCCCTGCTATCTCGTAAATGCCATGTGCCTCGTATGGTTATCTGACATCCTCCTCTTTCTCTGTGGCTAAAATTAAATACAGACGGTTTGACTAAGGGAAATCCGGGGCCTGCTGCTTGTGGTGGAGTGTTTAGAAGTGCTAGTGGTTTTTTCAGGGTGGCTTCTTTCAAGCTTTGGGGGTTCAAACTTCTTTTTTTGCAGAGCTTCTTGCAGTAATCATTGGAATTGATATTGCTTTTAGAAGTGGCTGGTATTCTCTCTGGCTGGAAAGTGATTCAATGGGTGTTCTTCAATGTATTTATTCTCGAGTTTTTGAGCCACCATGGTCTTTGCGGACTCGTTGGCTTAATTGCTTGACCCAAATGCGTGGTACGTTCTCATATTTATCGTGAGGGTAACATGGTTGCAGATTCTATGGCAAATTTGGGTTTGAATTATTCTTCATTGCAGTGGTTTGCTTCCCCACCTCCTATGATTTGGCTACCTTTGCATTATGATTCATTGGGTTATCCCTATCAACGCGGTTAACGGGATTGTTTTTCATGGTCTTGGGTCATTGCATTCTTCTTTTTCAGGAGAGGTTTTGGTCTGATCCCCCTCTCCCTTTACTGTATTTTCTTTTTCTTTTTTTTAATAATAATATTAAATGGAGGGACGGGCGGTGGGTTCCCGGGTGTAGTGGTTCTCTCCTCTTAAGAGGAGGGTAGGCGCCTTGCGCAATGACCACTAACGAGGGGCTGATATCGCCTAATTCTCTATTAAAAATTTAATGTAAAAAAATAAAATAAAAAATTTGCCTCCTCGCTAATCGCTATTATTGTTTCCCAACACTTGCATCTTATAGGCTTGGGAAATTGGGATCCAAACATAAGGGATGCATTACACCTCCTCCCTCATGTTTTCGCAATCCCTTAACACCATCAAAGCCTGAGAAGAGTGAACCATCAAACCTTGCCCCCATGCCCTCGAAGAGTAATGGTATGACACTTCTTTGTCCTCATAAAGATCCAAACACCACCTAGGTGGCAATGGAATGCTTTCAGGAGTTAAACCACTAGAGTCACAAACTCACAATAATGCACCATAATTATATCCAGCAAATCATCTTTGTACCAAACCAAAGTTGATTAGATGAAAGGGGTACAATACTCTACAATAGTAGTAAGAACAAGTTAATGTTTCCCGCTAGAGCAATCCAAAACACACAAGCAGAACAATGCCCTGTGCTAAATTGGGTTTTAATTTATTGTTTTTGAAATGAGAAGTTTTAAATACACACCCCTAATTACTTAATAGTTAATACACACTCCATACTTAATACACCACCTGTTTAATTTCTCATTCAAATATTTTACTAAAAACACAATCCAAAGTACCTAAAATACCCTTAATCTAAAAAATCATGAAATATCCAATTTTTTTGACTATATTAAGGTTACTATTTAATATGATTAGTATATTCTAGTATATTGACTTTTTATAAATGACCATATTGATTACTTGTGTTGAGAAATCCATAAAGATTTATTATTGTTCCCTTTAAATAGATGTATATAAATAGGTTTTGTATTATTTGAGCTCTCATCCACCAAACACCATGTTAATCAAGTATAAAATTATGAGTTGAACAGTAAACCAAAACTATATCAGTAGTTTCTCCATAGTGGCGGAACTAAAAAGTTGTCATTAGAAAATAAATTAACAATTACAAAGTTTTTTCACCAGTGATGTTTTATATTAGAAAATAAATTGATTAATCATAACTCTTAGAACAAAAAAGGAAATTAACTATAAAATGGGTGTAAAGTGATATGTTTTAAAAATATTTAATGCTATTGATTTTGAAATTCTAAATATTATGGTTTCTAACCTCATTTTTATTTAAGGAAAAATTAAACTAGATAGTTTCTAACTTTATTCTTGTATTAAATTGGGAGACTATGTATAGAAATTTGTTGTGTTTATCTAACTATTTATATATAAATAGAATAATATAAGGAAAATATGACATTTTTTCTTCTTCTAATGCATAGATGTCTGTTTTGATCATTTAACCTACCTACAAAATCTAATTTGAAATATAAAATAATAGGGATGTGTATTAAGTGATTAGGGGTGTGTATTTAAAATTTCTCTTTTGAAATAGGTAAAAATAAAAAATAGTACCTAAACTATGAGAAGTTTAGGTACCTAAACTATGCCTCTAACACGTTCTTTTGAAGCGGTACGTAAGACCACATTTGGTCACCAATCTAGTCAAAAATGACAAGTGAGGAGTACGTGTCTTATTTATCAAGGTTAAAGATAACAATTTGTACTAGTCATTAACTGTATCATGACCCAATCCACTATACTCTTTTTCTCAATTATTGATCTATGAAGCAAAACGTGTGCCTAATAAATGAGACACATGTGCCTCACATGTTATTTTTGGCCGGAGTAGTGAGCAAATGTGGCAAAAAATAAAGTTTAGTTACCATCGATAATATAAATGTATAATTTAGAAGTATTTGTGATTTTTTCTCTCTTAAAATTATATTACTTACTCAAAATTTCAAAATATTTTTTAGGATCTTATCTAAATAGATTTTACGCTTTAGCTCTCCAGAAGCTAAAGGATCTGATCTAAATAGATTTTACGTTTTGAGTTATCAACGCTCAGAAGCTAAAAACCGTCTCTAAATTGGAAACGTGTTGTGGTTAACTAGAGGATGACCCCGTACACTCAAACATGACGCGTCTAAGAAACATAAGATTTCCAAAGATCAAACATCCAATCAGTTTGTTAGCTGTTGTGTGTACTCGTAGTCCCTTGGCTCACAAGCACGAACCATACATATATATATCTTCCAAGCATCATAGTCCCCATCTATGCGTGACAGCATCATCTAACTCGAAGTGTACGCGTACTTGATATTAAATGGTTTCTTTCTTGGAAATACAATTGGAGTAGGTTAAAATTATATAACGAGATTACGAGTCTGCCGACAATCTGGATTTTATCCATCACGGTTAGTGACATGCTCGCATATGCAAGACTTCATAACAGTACTATTGGGTGGATTTGAAATGACGGTAGTCAAGGTACATAAGTACTCGGAAGATAAGATATTACCAGAACACCATAAGGAGGATATGAAGTTCTTTAAAGCTCGTCTGACACTGTTTTATAGAAGAATCTAAGAAAGTGATTTTGTTGAAAGCACATTCATTGTTAATTACAAAACAATCATAGGTGCTTAAGATTCGGTTGGAGATAGCTTAACGTAAATTATAAGCAGCTGTAATTTTAAACATATAGAAACTGTCTCTTACCAACTTTTATAAACAATAGCTTTATGATATAACTTTTAAAATAATAAACTGTTTTATTAAATTTTATCAAATATTTTTTACTATTTAACTTATAAGTTAACCAGTTTTTTAATTTTTTATTTTGAAGGGATAGGTTAAGCACATGGCCGGTTCTGAAATTCTAATGGCCTGAGGCGAAGAAATAAAATGTGGCTTCTCATACACACACAAAAACACGTGTGCACACATACAGTGCCAAAAAAGTACAAAATCCTGTGAAGAATTAATAACAAAACAAACAAAAATATATGAATTTTTATTCGTAAATAAATTTCTGAAACATGAAAATAGTTAAACATAATTAATATATAGAATTTTTGGTCAAAATTTTTATATAGAAAAGGAAATGAATTAGTCATTGATATGATTGAAAAAGGAAAAGAAAAGGAATTAATTGTCTGTTTTTATATGGAAAAGGTAAAGGAAAATGAAAAAAGAAGCAAAAAAGGAGAAGAAAAAATAAAAACTAAAACGAAGCAAAAATGGACCCCAGGTTCGAACCTTGGTTGGTTCAAACACAAATCAACTACATTACCACTGTAGTAACAGGTTACTTTTAGCTTTTGATAGCAGACAAAATATATATACTCTATATAACATATATACATAATTAAACCTCCGAGGCCCCCGGAAACTGGTGGCCTGAGACGGCTGCCTCAGGTGGCAGCCCTCAAGGCCGGCCCTGGTTAAGCAGTTTTTTACTTAACATAAGTTATGCCAAATTGGGTCTAAGTAGGTGCAAGCTAGTGTTTTCCCATAAGCACTAAAACAGTATTAGGTATAGGATTCAGAAATCCTTGTAAGTAACTTGAATTCGATAGCGCTAGAAACAATGGCAAACCAGTCTCTCACATAGTAGTAGAGCACTACACTTTCAAGTACAACTAAAACAAATATTGTCATTAGTCTAGAGCTTAATTAATTATTGGTCCCTTTCATTTCCCTCATATATAATACCTTTAAGGCTCTAAATCCTGGTAATGACTGGTGTGCACTTCATAATGTTGAAAAGGAAAAGGTCAATCTTTGCTAATCTTGGAAGAGACAACCCAACTCTGAGACTGAGCATGCAAACAATTATATATCAGTGGGGGAAGTCAATGGTTTATGCCCAAATACACAGAACATGCATGTCTGAAGATACGAGTAAGCGAATCCCACCGAAGGAGAAGAATATATGTGATCGAGCTGTTCATCATTGAAATTTTTACATTCTATGTACCAAACATAAAAACAAAACCAAGATTTGGGGGGTGTTTTATTCGTTGCAGAAGCAATCAATATCAAGGATGAAAGGGAATGTGGTCGGTAATAGTTGTATAATCACCGTTTTATGCGGGAGTTGCTAATTGCATGAACAAAGGTAGGATTTGGAAACAGCTAAGCTTAGCTAAGGTTAGACAAGTTGATAGTGATGGTGAGAAGGGCGGTTAGTACCCTGCAATCCTGCCATGTTATGTGGAGATTTTGACCTCTTCCATTCACCCCCCATTGTGTGGTGAGGAGGCATCATAAGAAATGAGTGCTTCACAGTCCACACTATTATTTTTCGCACTAGTTGTTTGACCTTAAATTTATATAAAATCATTTGGATAATCAGACTCTTAGTAATCAATCATCGATGATGTTTTTGTCCATCTTTGTTAAATTGGAGCATATGTAGAGCAGTTACCTGATTCTCAGGGGTAATATCACACCTAATCAAAGACACGATATTTATATAGTTCGTCAAAAAAATGCTTAATTTTTGTATTCGTTGCATGAAAATCTCCATGGTGATCTTGAAAACAAAGTCAAAACCCATCTTGATACTTCCCTCATCTACCATTAAACCCGAACCACTGTAATGGCCTGCAAATTCTTATATTGACGCACCTAGTTATAGATAATTCATGTCAAACCTTCATTTCTCACCCAAAAGCGTGGACTTGATTTTTTTTTTGCCAAGATTTCAAGTTTTTTTTTTTTTTTTTAATAGAAGTTTATTGCATTAGTAATCAAGCCATGAAAACAGGCCAGAGTCTTATAGAATTTACATAAGAAGATTTAGAAAATCTATCTAAGCCAAACTAAACTCATTAAAGTCTAATGAGAAGCTCGCATGACGCAAGTCTAACTAAGCAAGAATAATCTCGCTTCCTAAGGAAAAAATCATTCATCTAGTCTAATTTTCTGGCACGCAATTGTGGTACAAATCACAATTAGAAACATCTTAGAAAAACTTATAGAGTTTACCCCTACCTAAACAAGACTTGCATCCAATTGTCTAGTAGCAAAACTTAAAATCTAGTAGCTAACAACCTCGACAACAGGTTGGTTTTCATGCTTTTCTTTGAAATCTGCTGACTCGAATTGAGTCTAGGCTCAAAGGCCCAAGCCAAACCCAAGCTACAGAACCAGAAGTCCAAATCCTTTGCCTGGCCATCACTGCCGCCGGTTGGCCCTTCCACACACCATCTATTCGTCAATCAGCAAAATACCAGCACCAGACGGATATGGTTCCTCCGATCTGCTTGTTGACCTTGATGTCTTGTCGACCACAATCCGCACAAGTCTTGGCATTCAACCGGACAAACAAATCTGGCCTCTCACCTGCCTCGTGACCTTGACAGAAAAAACTGTCCTCTGAACGGCGATTGTCTCCCAACCCGAGACCAGAAATTTTCCTTTGATTAGTAAGAACCCCAAAACAAGACGAGAGGAAGCCTAACGTCAAGTGTCGCTCGGCCTGACTGGAGTAGATCGGAAAAAACTGCCAACAGGGTTTGAGAAAATCCCTCGCCGCACCCACGATCACCGCAGAGATCCCTCCCTATGTCGCTGTCGTCCACGATCGCTGCCTTGCCTAAAGAAAAGACTCCGCCGCCAGTCGAAACCTAGGTTTCGAAAACCAAGGTCGCTCCTAGAAGCTCGGAGATGCCTTTAGGAAAAAATTTCCTTGAAACAAGATTTCATGTTCTTATTTTCTCACCAAAATTTTTCCATTCTCAAATGATGATTTTTAAGCACTTCTTGAACTGACAAAATTTAAAATCACGACTCTTTTTCAAAGTAAAGAAACAACAAAATTCATAAACAAAAAAAAAATTTGTTTGAACTTTTGGTGTTTTGTCAATTGGATCACATTTTAAAAATTATGCTACATGGATGGTGAGCTTATAGTGTAGGAGAATTTCAAGAAAACATAATATTAACAAAATTTAGCATGTTTCGGCATGCGATTGCATGCTACGAGTGCCCCATGGCACCTTCCAATGTCACAAACCATGTCAGGCCCTATTTCTATTCAAATTTTCATGTTTATTAATCTCACAATTAGTAAAGCATATTTTTTAGAGAATGTGTTCCAAACTTCCAATCGATAGAATAACAAAATCTCATTCGAAAAATTTTGAGTCCAATCTATATTTAAGTGTTCCACAAGTTCCGACACATTCTAAAAATCACTCTACAAATTCTAAACTCATTGCACATGTGAATTTCAAAAGACATACAATATAAAGACGACAACGTAACCTCGTAGCGGGTCAAAACATGTCAATCCATCCATGTCAGTCCTTATTTTGATTCAAATTCCTTCCATGGCAC
This sequence comes from Rosa lucieae, assembly GCA_024704745.1. NCBI lineage: Eukaryota > Viridiplantae > Streptophyta > Magnoliopsida > Rosales > Rosaceae > Rosa > Rosa lucieae. The sequence goes on along the minus strand of CM045496.1, from coordinate 17,546,386 downwards.
GAACTAACTATCTAGGTCCAATTTACAAAACTTGAAAATATCGATCTTTTTTTTTTTCCTTGTTCTTCACAAAATGCTCTTAACCAATGCCCATTACAGAATACAGATACGTTGTACAAAAGCCCACTTAATTTTGGGCGCAAGATTATGATTGACTGGGCCCAGATTCATTGAAAGACACATAATTTGTAAAGCCCATCTAAGCCCATTTTAAAGTTCTTGCCCGTCCCTATTTCTCGTATTGTATATGCGGCGGTGATAGTACAGACTACAGACAAAAGAAAGGGAAGAATGAACAGAGGGGGAGGAGGAGGCGGAGCAGGAGCCGGAGGTGGGTCCGGCGCCGGGAGTGGGCCCACATCGGCGGCGGCGTTGGCGGCAGCTAAGAAGCAGAAGAAGTGGCTGGAGAGTGTGGAAACAGACATCGCCAACATCGTCGACCATTTCAGCTACCTCGTCAACGTATCCAGGGTCTGTTCTTTTCTCTCTAAAATTGAATAAAATTATGTGGATAATTTTTCTTATTAAATAGAATGGAAGTGTTTCATTGACGTTTGGGCGATTTGGGAGTGACGATTTTTGGTTTTTTTATTTATTTTTTTTTATAGGTGAATGAGCCACCTGTTAGGAACTCTCAAGAAGCTTTCATGATGGAGATGCGTGCTGCTAGAATGGTCGGACCCTAATCCCTGCTTTTACTTCTTTGCTTTTGTCTCTCTGTGTGTGAGGAAGTAGAAGAAGTAGTGTACAACTTGACACTTCAAGTGCACTGATTTGTGTTTCGAAATTTTACGACTTAGTAATGTTGTTATGATGCTAATCTGAGGTCTCCCTGGGTGTCAAATTCCGCTTGACATTTGATTTGCTTGACATTTAGATTAAGCATTATGGGTTTAGGTTTTAGCATTATGAGTAGTAAAATGATTGTAGTTTTGAGAACATATTGGGTTTAGGCTTTTCCAGTCCCATCAAGATGAGTGCAAGCTTGGTTCTGAGCTTCTTTTGTCTATAGTATTTTCCCCTGTTGCTTACTTGTTCTTTGATCAGTTACAATACATATCTATCTTGACCACAGGTTCAGGCATCTGATTCTCTACTTAAGTTGGTGTCAGACCTGAAGCAGACTGCACTCTTTTCTGGATTTGCATCCCTTAATGACCATGTAGAGGAAAGAATGGCAGAGTTTGACAAGCAGGCCGAGAAGACTGACCGCATGTTAGCTAGAATTGGGGAGGAGGCAGCTGCCAGCCTCAAGGAGCTTGAAGCCCATTATTATTCTTCTTCAGTACCACATACACATGAAAACTACTTGCAGCAATGAGCTGACATTTAAAGAAGTTGACTGTGTATGGTGCTTCGTTTCTTGAATCATGACACTGCTCATGTAGACATAGGCAGAAACATTGTATTGCTGCACACTTGTTTAGTTCTAGTCACCAACTTTTGAACTCTTAAGACTTGGGATAGTTCACTTGCTAAGCCACGCAGCTAATTGTAAGTTTCCAAATGCATAATTATGTAAGTATATTCTACATGCTTTGGTGTTAATCCTGATACATGCTTTTACCCGAGTATAAAATTAGAGGGAATTCATCTGCTTTAGATAGGTACCTAAACGTTACTAAAGCAGCCATTCCCAAGCATGCTTTGATTACTTTTTAAAATGAGGCTTCTAAGGTTGAAGTTATAAAGTTTCGGTACAAGTTGTTGCAGAACTCCTGCAATAATGTTAATGTTCTGAGCAAATGGAACACTGGGAGTCCATAAGCTAAGTAAGCTCATTCGTGCAATTCTGAAGTTAACTAGACTGACTTGATTCACCATGTTTGGTTTGGAAGAAATAGTTGAATTCTTTGGTCTAAACAGAAAAGCAAATACAGCATGTTATTTGAGGAACTCTGGAACTGCGCTTCAATAATCATAAATTTGATTTTTCTGCTGAAGTTAGCAAATTGTTGAAAACCAAAGCTCAAATTAGTCAGATAGGTGAATCCAAAGCCTGTACTATGTTAGTTGCCTACCGCTGTTGATACCACTAACACAATAAAGAAAAGAAACTGTTCTTCATTATTTGGACCTTTGGTATCCACTTTGGTCCTTGATACAATCTGGGGGAAATGTAGCTGCAGCAAGAGCAATGATCTATGACTACAAATTTTGACGCTAACTTGTAAATAGATAAAATACATATTGCTTCAGACTCTCTTGAGCGAGGCTTTTAGATGTGGTTGAAGACTGTTGAGATTTGTAGCCATCTGAACTTCATAAGACAGTTCTCCGTCAACCATCCTAAAAACTCTGGTTATCTCTTTTACCTACGCCAGAAGCAAAAAATAAACTATTAAACATTCAAGAGTCGTTTTAGGACAGAAAATCAACTGTCTTAACCAAAACAATCAAGGTTACCATATAATTCATATCAACTAAATGCCAGAGATATTCTTCAAAAGTAATCCATATTTCTTAGCGATTTACCAGTGTAGACATTTACCAACAAAAGATACTACGATTTCACAAATCTTTAATGCTAAATCAGAATTACTGCAGCAGTAACCAATTCTATGAGTACCCTTCGGTTTTCTGTTTTCTTACTTTTTTATATTTTGCTTTCTTATTGTTGTCCCTCCAGTTCCTTCTTTTCTTGCATCACAGTAGCAAACTCATCGTCAACACTTTTTTCCGGGAGTTCCACAATATTGTCTCTGTTCTTTTTTGATTAAACAAAACTATCAACTATCTTTCAATTAATTTTCTCAGCATCCTTGTGGTACCATTCGTGATTTTAGAAGCATAAACTTTTCCAAAAACCTCAAATGTCCCAATACAATCCATACTTTATTCATCTCTAAAGTAGCCATATCCTATGAGCACATTCTTACCAGCAATTAAAATTTTCAATTTATGTCATCCCAAACCCTCAAATGCATATCATCTTATTGCTACTAAATAATGCAGAAATTATTGTAAGGCTATTGCATTATTATTGTTAAGCTTATATTACCTTTGATGCATTTCCCACTAGCTCAGTTTGAAGGTTTATCACTTGTTCTTCTGCATTGTACGTCCCTTTCTAAAGGAATCAAACATAACAATAATATCAGCATATCAAATCAAGTAAAGAAATCAAAGACACCAGAAGTTGGAGATAAAATGTAAGATACGCAATTTGATCTTATAAGGATATAACTAAATACTTAAAATTGTGTCACAAAACCCAATGTATGAACTGCATATTCCACATTAAGTAGATTCTATAGTTTCCCGAATGAAAAGTAAAAGAAAGTAATATTATAAGATACTATTCCTCAAAACTCCTTGGTAACAAAAAGTTATAGAACTCCATACTATACCTTTTTTTTTTCTTTCCTGATGAATCTTACTAGTTACTACCAGAATAACAAGATGAAATGAGCAGTGATGCAATGAACAATGATGAGAAAGGTGGGTTGAAAAGCTAACAGTTGGAGCAAACAAGGCAATTCATTGTACCTGAGTAATATGCATACACAATTCTACATGATGAATCAAAAAGGTCAAATCTTTATTTTTTCCACAAAAAAAAGGTCAAATCTTTATTTGATTAAATCTGTTCCTACCTGAACTTCAACAAGACCAGTGCTTTGAGCGATGACAACCTCGATGGTCCCATCAGGCTTGGGCCGCCAAAAGCCACTCTCAGCGTGCATAGGCTCGCCGGAGTTCAATTTCCAAGTCTTCTGAGTGTAAGCTATCACCGGCTTCTCTCATTTTCACCAAAAACAATAACAAACTCAGAGAAACCAATGAAGCAATAACGACCCATTTGGCAAAAAGAGATAAGAGTACCTTGCCGGAGTGAGAGAAATGGAGTTGTTCGCCGTATGAGAAGGAGTTGATGGTGGGGAAGCCGCCTTCGCCTTGGCCTTTCCATGAACCCAGAAGGTAAGACAGTGGCGCAATCGCCGGGTGGACCGCCGGCGATGGTTTAGCGCCGTCCTCCGCCATGCTCTTCTCTCCCTATTTCTCTGCCGCGCGCTTTGAAACTCTCGTCTTCGTGTTTTGTCTTGGCTCTGCTACTCCTCGCTCACCTTAACACTACTGGTCGTTATCTTTCTGTTTTCAGTAAGGCCTTCAATTTCAAAGTGATTTTGTCTTTTTTTTTTTAATCGAATATAAATAAACAACAATATATTATTTAAACTTAGTTAAGCACACCGAGACTAATAGTAACATCTTGTGATAAATCTAGGACGTTATGTATTTTTGGAACTCTATATAAGTAAATACAACTAATTATAAAGTCTGTTTTGAGCTCGCTTTATTTATGTTATTCAACACTCACGTTGAGAACACTTGATGTTACTAGATCAAATAAGAATCGAAGAAAACCCACAACGGATTTCTACCACCGCTCTTTGCTCAAATTCAAGGGTTTCTAACTTCGTTTTCCATTGTAACTAGTGAACATTACTTTGTTGGTTTGACACTACGGCAAGTACAAAAAATTTATTGTGTATAGGGTAAAAAATTACATTCTATGTTGAGATTATATGCAATCGCAGGCTCTGATTGTGTCATTTTTAATAGAAGTTTGACATTTTGATAATTAAAACTCATTAAGGTGCATTTAATTTAATTATTCTCAAGTCAATAAAAATTGTGGTTTGTGGTGTCCTCTCCTGATTGGGGAATGAGATGCTAGCTCAACCGATTGCAAGGCTGGAGAGTAGTGCTGGGCACAGAGGAATAGCAGAGTCAGCCCGACCACGATTTCACAGAGGATTAAGCGCCCAACCATTCCTCTTAGCGACGACCATTTCCCTCCTTCTCTCTCTCCCTTTCATCTGAAGTTAGAAAGAAAAAAAACCCAAACCCAACACAACACAACACACACCCCTCTTCTTAATCCCCCCCCATATTTAAATTTACTCTCTTCTCTCATTTATAAAATGGAAAATCAAAAATTGGGTTTTCCTAATTCTAGTTCTGTTTTGCTCCACAATTTTCTCCTAATTCCCATCACTCCTCCACCTGATTATGGGTTTGTGTGGTGGTCCACTCAAGAACCAGCTCATTCTCAATACCCAATTCCCATTTCTCTTGTGACCCTTCTTTCTTTTAATTTTCTTTCAAGAAAGATTTTGGTTTTCTCCCTGTGATCAATGCTTGGAAACCCAACAATTCATTCATATAGTAATAACCTTTTTCATAAACACAGATTGACAAGGAGAAGATCACATCTTTATTGGTCTTGATTGCTGCATTGGACTTCTGGTTGGTCCTGCATTCCCTCCATTCTTTTTCTTGTTCTTGTGTTTGGTTTGATTCTTGGTTAGTTTACTTTTCTTGTGAATATGACAAGTTCAAGGTCTATTTGTTTATTCATTTGTTTTGTGTGTTTTACACATTATTTATGTCTTTAAAGAATGTCTCTACTAGTTGACAATTAAGAATATTCGAAGGTCTATCATTCTCGATTTGAACATTGACTTTGTGTGTTGTTTTTGTCTACTACGCCATTACGTGCCCACCGCGTACTGATTTTGATGTTGATCCTGAGATAAGCATACACACAATCCGTGTTAATGACCCTAAATAAGTAGATTATAATGGGGTGCAACAAGACTGACTTGTTATTTTAATGCTGATTAATCGGTTTTATTTGGAGCTACAAACATATGATTATCTGATATGACCATAACCAAGGTATTTGGTCTCCTTGGTCATGTTAAGGGTGTGTTTGAGTCATTAGAGGGCTGAACTTAATCATCGCAGCTTCAACTCAGATGTTGATTCTAAGAATTTGCAAATCTCATTAGGCAACACTAAGAGCTTTTATGTTCTAAAGATCAATGTTTTATCGTTCGTTCCGCATTATTTTGTGTTAGAAGTACTGATGGATTTTCATGATGATATGATCAGGAATTTCTTTTAAGGGGTATTCTTTTGTTACCTCATTAATGTCTTCAAATCCAGGATCTGATGTAAGTGTTTCATATACTCTTGTTTACGATTGTTTGTTCTTGGAAGGTCTTAATCTGTGAGTCTTAGAACTATTTCTATTTCTAATGCAGTCAGAAGAAATACCATCTGGACGACAGATGATGGTATCTAATGGCCAGAGTGGTACCAATTCCTCCAATAGCAAGGATTATGACCCCAAAAAAGTGGATAGCGTAGCAAAATCTAGTGGTAGTTCAACTCAGGATCCAAGTTCAAAACAAATGGACCTTGGTAGTAAGACTATAGCTGAATCAACCACCACCAGTAGTCGTCCTTCTCCAAGCCCAATGCTACCTGCAAAATCTGAATTTCTAACCAATTCTATCCCCAGCCCTGGCCAACGAAGTCGCAATAACTCTCGTTCTGATAGCTTAGACAGTATCACCGCACCCATAAGGCCTCATACTGGTGGTGACATTCGGTGGGATGCAATCAACATGATCTCTAAAGGTTCCCAACTCAATCTCAGCCATTTCCGGCTTCTCAAGCGCCTAGGCTATGGAGACATCGGTAGCGTTTATCTGGTAGAACTCCGAGGAACAAGTGCATTTTTTGCCATGAAAGTCATGGACAAGGCATCTCTTGCTAGTAGAAACAAGCTATTGCGAGCACAAACAGAAAGAGAGATACTCGGACTTCTTGACCACCCATTCTTGCCCACTCTCTATTCTTACTTCGAGACTGACAAGTTCTATTGCTTGGTCATGGAGTATTGTAGTGGAGGTAATCTACATTCCCTGCGACAGAAGCAACCTAACAAGCATTTTACAGAGGAAGCTGCACGGTTCGTAACTCTCCAGTTTTTCTGATTTCTTAAGTTTTAGACATGCTTGAACTGAATATTATCTGATATTTGATGTTTAATATTAAATTTCCTAACTGTCATAATCCATTTATGATGGATTGGAGTCACTGATTTGATGACTTTAATTCACTGTTTGAAGCTGTACTGTTAGTACCTTTCCAGCCTTTGCATTGCATTGTAAATAACATAGATGTCATAAGCGGAATTTTTGTTAAATGCATGTGCTACTTTATCAAAAGTTGGATAACTTATGTACCTTATAAGAGCTTGTCGATGGTATTTAGTCCTTTTCTATCATTCCCTTTCTTATGTAAAAATAATGAGGTCATTTCTTCACCATGGATAATGATAGTTCTTTTCTAATTCCTTTTGCATATAAAGTTGAGGTCATTGTACCAATATTTGACCTTTAGATTGGGGCAAGGCGTTTCTAATGTTTTATCCTGTGGCAGGTTTTATGCATCACAGGTTTTGTTAGCGCTCGAGTATCTGCATATGCTTGGAATCGTGTACAGGGATTTAAAACCAGAAAATGTTCTAGTAAGAGATGAGGGCCATATCATGCTCTCTGACTTTGATCTATCACTCCGCTGTTCTGTGAATCCTACACTAGTCAAGTCTTCATCTGTCCATGTAAGCAATGGTGGTGGTGGTGGTGGTTCTGGGGGCATTTTGGAGGAGGAGTATGCTGTCCAGGGTTGTATGCAGCCATCCAATTTCTTTCCACGCATTTTACCTTCCAAGAAGAGCCGCAAATCTAAATCAGATTTTGGCCTTTCTGCTAATAACTCCCTCCCGGAACTGATGGCAGAGCCTACAAATGTGCGCTCCATGTCATTTGTCGGAACACATGAATATCTAGCCCCAGAGATTATCCGCGGAGAGGGCCATGGTAGTGCAGTGGACTGGTGGACGTTTGGCATCTTCTTATATGAGCTCTTACATGGAACAACCCCGTTCAAGGGCCACGGAAATCGTGCCACACTTTTTAACGTCGTAGGTCAGCCTCTGAAGTTCCCAGAAACTCCACAAGTAAGTCCTGTTGCACGTAATCTCATTCGAGGGCTCTTGATCAAAGAACCAAATAAGCGAATTGCATACAAAAGGGGTGCCACAGAAATAAAACAACACCCATTTTTTGAGGGAGTGAACTGGGCTCTAGTGAGATGTGCCATGCCCCCTCATGTGCCTGAACCCGTAGACTTTTCACAATATGTTAGCAAGGAGGCAAGCGCTCCTGACAAAAAGATGCCTGACGAGGGGGGTAATAAAAAGGACAGTAACCCTAATGATTCTTCTTATGTAGATTTTGAGTACTTTTAGCACTCATTTTGGGTGTCAGTTTTCTTGTGGAAAGTTACACTGTACAAAGAGCAAAAAGAGCTGCAACCCAGTAAAATATATACTATATGTTGAGGGTTTCATGATGCAGACTTTTGTTTACAGAATATTATTGATCTGTGTCCAGGCAAAGGGGGCAATAAAAGATGCTTATGCTGGATGCACTTTTTTTTTTTTTTGAGTCATTCTTTTTATGTATATAGTTTTGTACTGTGTAGGCTTGTATTGAAGTCTTTGTGAATATGTACTGTGTCTGGTGCAGTGGTATAGTCAAATGATTCTATATGTTTAGTTCAACTAGTTCCAAATTTCATGTTAATAATGTATTTCTCAACCTCATTACCTCAAGGTTGAATTGGTTCCTAGCTTGTATTAATGATGAAACTTTTTCGTCGGTCAGATGAAAAGTTAATGAAAAAACCAATATGTCTACTGATGTGAGCTGTTGTGAGAGTCAACTTGTGTACAAACTCTTATTTCGACGATTAATGATAATGAATATTAGTATACCATTAAAAACAAACGAAGTTGCTCATAAACTAGGTAATTTATCAATAGAGATGCTTTGTTGGAGCTGCTCATCAAGTATTCTTTCAACTATTTCATTCAGAAATCGTCAATATTTAACCATTTTTAAACGATTATTGCATGCTTTAGAAAAAAATTATAATCGTACTCCATTAAAGTCAGAAATGATTCAGGTATGAGCATTGTGGCTATTGCTAGATCCTTTGTACATGCACACTTGGCTCTAAATATGGAAGCAGAGGCGTGTAGAGTGGGTCTTCTTCTTGGTATTCACCGAGGTTGGTCGGAAATTGATATTGAAAATGACTCAACCCTGTTAATTGTTGCCCTCTAGAGTAAGGAGAAGAATTATTCGGAGGTATATCGAGTTTTAGATGATTGTAAAAATTACTTGTTGGCTTTTCAATCAGTTAGAATTCGGTATATTTTCCGTGAAGCAAATGGTGTTGCAGATAGGCTAGCTCATAATTTGTTTTACTTTGATGATGTTTGGATAGATGAGACTTTTGCTCTCTATGAGGATTGCTGTAATTGCTTCTCTATAGCTCGGGGTTCATGTATTATGTCCCCCCCGGGATGCAAAATCATAATTATAATATAATAAATAGAATCGGGCGTGTGACTGAGTCTTCTAGTTAGGTTGGGGTTCATGTATTATGTTCCCTACGATGGGTGCATCACGTTCCCTCCCAGGTTGCCGGCGAGTGGAACTCGAGCGTGGAGTATGACAATAATGAAGTAGACCGGCGCGGCTACGCAGCATCCGCCCAAATTTGATGGGGCCATCGTACACTGACCGCCAACCCCCATCTGGACTTCGGCGGCGCGTGTAATAAAGCCACATGCCCACATCCAAAGTTTTGACTTCGGAGGTAGCCGTACTACACTGACCATGAACCCCAACCGGGGTACTTCGGCAGCGCTTGTAGGAAAGCCCAACCAAAGTTTTGGCTTCGGCAACTCGCTTACAGTCACTCTGCCTCTCCTAAAAACGCGACTGAGGAGTCACTGCCCCCCGGATGGCCCGCAACGCCTTAGGGTGTCCGTGATGGATGCACAGTGATAATTGAAAGACAGAAAGGAAATTAGAATTCAAACTTCATTGATTGATTGCCTCCCAAAGGCTGACAGATACAAGATATATGGATTGGACTCAATCCATGATGAAAGGAGAAGTGGACGTGTGTCACGCAGGACCACAAAAGCTCTTGTAACTAAATGAGACCAGTCTTAGGCTTAGAAATTAATACTAAACATGATTAATAGGATGCTTAACAGGGATGAGTCTAACAAGTCCCTCCCCCTTAAGCCGCAAGCCGTCCACGGTTGCCGAAATCCGGAAAGCGAGCCATGATGGAGTGAGCTTCTTCCCAGGTGGCGTCTTCAGTAGGAAGCCCAGCCCATTTGATGAGCCACTGAGTGATGGGCCTTTTTTTCTTGTGGATGACAGCCATGTCCAACACCGACTCAGGAGTCCAAATAACCTCACCTTGCTGGTCAAAGTGGGGTAGAGTTTGTGACAATGGAACCGCATCTCCGACGCGCCGTTTCAACAATGAAACGTGGAAGACTGGATGTATCCGGGAAGAAGGAGGCAGCTCCAAACGATAAGCCACTGTGCCTATTCGTTCCAGAATCTTAAAGGGCCCATAGAAGCGGGGTGAAAGCTTATGAGAAGGGCGCTTGACCACCGAACGCTGTCGGTAGGGGTGAAGCTTCAGAAAGACCCATGTACCCACATCGAATTCTCTCTCTGTTCTCTGCTTATCCGCTTGTTGTTTCATGCGATTTTGGGCGAGATTCATGTGTTGTTTGAGAGATTGGAGAAGAGAGTCACGATTGCGGAGAGCCAGGTCCACGGCGTGGACTGATGTGGAGCCTGGAAGGTATCGCGTAACCGCCGGCGGTGGAGTACCATAGAGTGCCTGAAACGGCGGCATCTTGATGGTTGAGTGAAAGGTGGTGTTATACCACCATTTGGCCCAGTGGAGGAGGCCAGACCAAGAAGATGGCTTATCAGCCACAAAGCAACGAAGGTAATGCTCCAAGGACCGGTTGACTACCTCTGTTTGCCCGTCGGATTGCGGGTGGTAGGCGGAGCTCCGGCATAGCTGAGTGCCCTGCAATTTGTAGAAGGCTTTCCAGAATTGACTGAGAAAAATTGGGTCTCGATCCGAAACGATCGATTTGGGCATGCCGTGGAGACGAAAGACCTCCTTCATGAAGACTTCTGCGATTTGGGTGGCTGTATAAGGGTGAGAGACAGCGATAAAATGCCCATATTTGGAGAGGCGATCGACCACCACAAAGATGGCATTCTTCCCTTGAGACAGGGGCAACCCGTCTATAAAATCCATGGAAATGTCCAACCACACGTCTTCCGGAATTGGCAGCGGCTGTAAGAGTCCGGGTGGGTTGATGGATTCATAGTTTTGGCGCTGACATTGATCGCAGGCCGAGATGTATGTCTTGATGTCCTTGCGCATTCCGGGCCAAGCGAAACTCCGAGATAATCTTACAAAGGTACGCAAATAACCCGAATGACCTGCAGTAAGGGATGAGTGAAATTCATGTAGGATTTTGTTCCGCCATTCAGATGATTGAGGTACAAAAATTCTGTTTTTGTACAGAAGGTGGTTGTCCGACAAGGAGAAGCCTTTCTTGGTCGGAAGGCCGTCTTTGAGAGCTGTGATGATCTGCTGGGTTTCGGCATCACGTGAGCAGACTTGTTGAATTTGTCTGACGCTGTCGCAAACCGGGGAAGACACGGCCTGAATTGCAAGGAGTTCCGGTTTCCGAGAAAGGGTGTCGGTCACCGTATTGAGATGCCCAGCTCGGTATTCGATCTTGTAGTCATAGCCAAGGAGCTTTGCCAGCCACTTATGTTGCGATGGGGTGGTGATCCGCTGATCTAGTAAGTGCTTTAGTGTTTGATGATCCGTCAGAATGGTAAATTGGTTACCCAGGAGATAAGGGCGCCATTTATCCACCGCATAGAGCACTGCCATCATCTCCTTATCATAAACGAAGAGTGTCTGGTTCTTTGGAGAAAGAGTCTTACTGAGGTAGGCCACCGGATGCTTGTGTTGTGATAGTACTGCGCCCAAGCCAAGGCCGCTGGCATCTGTCTCCACCGTGAAAGGGTGGGAGAAGTCCGGCAAGGCTAGGACCTGGGCCGTGGTGACCACCAGCTTGAGTCGGTGGAATGAATCTTCAGCCGTGGGTGTCCAAACAAAATTATCCACCTTGAGCATATTAGTGAGGGGTTGGGCTATAGACCCAAAGTTCTTGACAAATCTGCGGTAATAGCCCGCAAGGCCCAGGAAGCCCCTAAGCCCTTTGACTGTTTTAGGCTTAGGCCAATCAGAGAGGCACTTGACTTTTTCCGGGTCCACAGAGACTCCTTCTGTTGATATAATGTGGCCCAAATATTGGACCTGGGGCTGCCCGAAAGCACACTTGGCCAATTTTACCTTCAATTGATGACTTTGAAGGAGTTGAAAAACCTCCGCAAGATGATGAATATGGGAATGGAAATCCGGACTATAGATCAAAATATCATCAAAGAACACTAGAACAAATTTGCGTAAAAAAGGTTTAAATACATGGTTCATTAGTGCTTGAAAAGTAGAAGGTGCATTAGAGAGACCAAATGGCATTACCACAAATTCGTAATGTCCTTCATGTGTGCGGAAAGCCGTTTTGGGAATGTCATCTTCATTCATCCGGATTTGATGATAGCCGGAGCGCAAGTCCAACTTGGAGAAATACTTGGCTCCATGAAGCTCATCAAGAAGCTCGTCAACCACGGGAATAGGAAACCGATCTTTGACGGTAGCGGCGTTGAGTGAACGATAATCAACACAAAACCGCCAAGTACCTTCTTTTTTTCGCACCAAAAGAACCGGGGAAGAGAATGGGCTCCGACTAGGGCGAATGATGCCGCTAGTAAGCATTTCTTGGACTTGGGCCTCTAATTCCGCCTTTTGTGAGTGGGCATATCGGTAGGGTCTCACATTTATTGGGGCCGTGTTGGGCATGAGAGGAATGTGATGGTCTACGGCCCGTCGTGGAGGGAGGCCTGTGGGAGGACTGAACAAGTCAGCGAACTTGTATAACAGCTCTTGGATATCAGGGTGATGAGCTTGTGAGGTCGGAACTAATGGGCCTGGTATGGGCTGCAAGGGGTCCAAGTGGTCAGCCGACACTAATGACAGAAAGGCCTGTTGGTCGAGTTGACGCGGTTGCTGAGTCGTCCCTTGGAGAAAATGGCATCTGCCATGAGATGTGAAGATCATCACCTTCTCAGCGAAGTGCCAGCCGATGAACCCAAGGGTGTCGAGCCATTGGGCTCCTAGCAGTAAATCGCAGCCGGGTACAGGCATGAGGAGAAACGATTCGGTGAATTGGTAGCTTTGAATGGAGACGGTGACATCCATGGCCTGGCCAGATGGAGATAGTTGGTGACCGGAGGCGGCAGTGAATTGGAGATTGGATGCAGGCTCAACCGACAAGCCCAATCGTTTGGCTACGGAGGGGTTTAAGAAATTCATCACCGAACCGCAATCGACAAAGATATCGATTGGTTGACTGTTAATTTCTCCCGTGAATCGCATCATCTCCCCCAATTTGGTGTTAGTGATGGCATGGAGTGGAAGGGAGCTGTCAACCTCGCTGCCTGGGTCTTCGAATTGGGGCTCGGGAGAGGAGGGTGGGTCCTCCGTTGGAGTTGCAGCCTCGAGGATAGCAAGAATTGGCTTTTTGCAAACATGGGTCGCACTCCACTGTTCGTCGCACGTGAAGCATAAGCCCCTAGCGCGCCTTGAGCGTTGGTCAGTGGTGGACCACCGACGAGCTGGGAACTCTGATCTAGATTTTTGGCTGGTACTGCTTTGGGCAGAGTTTAGGGTATCGTGAACAGAGGGGGATGAGTAGGGTCGGCTAGAGGTTTGGCTGGTAGTGGATGGTGGTGTTGAAGGGTCATAGGTGTGATGTGACCGGTGAGAGGAGTACCAAGGGACCGATCGTTGGTTTCTGTTTGCTCGTATGTCGGCTAGCTTCGATTCTTTGGGCTGAAGCCAAGGAACGCGGTTCGAGGGCCATGACGTCATGGCGAAGCTCCGACTTGAGGCCACCTAAGAAGATGGGGAGGAGATCGGCGTCGGACCACTCCGGCGCTCTGCACGACAACTTTGTGAACTCCGTGATGAAGTCTTCAACAGAAGAAGTTTGCTGTAAATGAGATAGGGCCGCCTTGAAGTCATCGGAATTTCCTGCACCGAAATGTTCCATGAAGGCTCCCACGAAGCGCTCCCAAGAGGCAGCCGGGTTGCGCTGTTCGAATGAGTTCATCCACATGGAGGCGTCGGGCCCGAAGTGGGAAGCAATGGTGGATATGCGCTCGTGGTCAGGGATGTGTTGGGAGCGAATGTAACGCTCAGCCATGGCAAACCAGCCTACAGCATCCTGGCCAGTGAAGCGAGGTAAATCAACCTTTGGGAGTTTGGGGGCCGGAAATGGTGGGGTTCATGGTAGGTTTGGTGGGGAATGCGGTGCTGAAGAGGGGGTGGAAAGTAAAAGAGTCTGGGGTCTGGTGGTATGGAAGTTTGTGGGAGTGTGGAGGTGATGGTGGAGAACTGAGGTGGGAAGGTGTGTGTCACGGAATGGGGTGGGCATGGGGCGGAGGGAGACAGGGATGCTACCAAGTTAGGGATAGATGAAGGTGGTTGGGTTGTGCCAGGAGTTGGCCAAGGTGTGGCTGAAGAAGGTATGGATCCAAATGTGATTGGAGGCACCGTGTGGGGTGTAGAAGGATATTGGGGGTTTGTAGCGGAGGTTGGGGGCGGAGATGAAGGAGAGATGAGGCCCAAGGGTGCTTGTGTAGTCAATGCTCCAGCGGTTGTTGTGGTGGTGGTGGGAGAAGTGGTGCCTTGAACCATATTGGACAAGAGAGTTTGGTGTAGAGCAGCGAACTGGTGAGCCATGAGAGTTTGGCTTCTAGCCATGGCCTCCATGGACGTATGGAGGTCATCAGTTTGGGATTGGAAACTGTCTACAGAGGCTTGGAATGTAACTATGTGGTCGGTGGATATGGGTGTGGCAGGGATAGGTGGTGGGCGATTAGGGGTTGAGGTTCGTGGTGGGGTAAGGGCGGTGAGGGAGGGGGCTGTAGTTTGAAGGCCCCTCATGGAAACCTTCTCTGATACCAGATGATGGATGCACAGTGATAATTGAAAGACAGAAAGGAAATTAGAATTCAAACTTCATTGATTGATTGCCTCCCAAAGGCTGACAGATACAAGATATATGGATTGGACTCAATCCATGATGAAAGGAGAAGTGGACGTGTGTCACGCAGGACCACAAAAGCTCTTGTAACTAAATGAGACCAGTCTTAGGCTTAGAGATTAATACTAAACATGATTAATAGGATGCTTAACAGGGATGAGTCTAACAGTCCGCACCTGTTTCCAACCTCCCAAAAACACCCACCTTTATTGCCCCCACCTGGGTCACAAGCTCGCGCAACCGAGCTCGGCGACCGTAACCCAAAGTAAACGGATATATAAAGCGGCCCATCTCAGACTTATTCTTCGATGTGGGATCTGCAGTCTCCTAGTTTTTTGATAATAGAACAGACCTTCTATATTGATGTGTAGCAAAGTATCCCTTTTCATTATTTACAAGAAAGTAAAACATTTGCAATTCATGTGTTACTGCCTTGGTTCAGATGCTTCAATTGAATCAGTACAATTTGATTCCGATCAGATCTTTTGTTTGTAATGGCGAGTTCAGAGAAGTTGTGGAGACATCTTAGTTAAGTATGCTAGCATTCAAAAATGGAGGCTGCTTTTGATGAAGGAATGGTACCATCTTTTATTAGCCAACATCTGAACCAACTACTTCGCACATTGATGGTGTCACTGCAAGAGAAGCTTGCGTGCCCCATAGCCCCGATGTGAAGTATATATTTGACAACGCCTCTCTTTCGGGGTACGCTCATCCTTCAATATAAGATTAACAGATTGAGTTATCGTGTTTTTGCCTTATAAGGCCTATAAACCCGATGTCACAACAACAAAAAAGTATGACAGTAGACGTGTTAGAGATATTATAAATTAAAACTTAGTCTAAAGATCATGACATTAACCAAGGCATGTGAATCTTACAAAATAAAAAACCAAGATTTCGAGCCAAACTAACTCTTAAAACGAACGCATACTCGAACTCTTTACTGTGTGAAATTTCCTCCTTGAAGCCAAGTAGAACCAGACTATGAAGTATCACCAAGTAACTAACAAGTAATAAACTAGCCTCACTTTGGACCAGGACCATGAATTAATGAATATACCAAAACATAGGGACTCCCAAAATATATTACCCTTCGAATGCCGGTCAGGATCCCACACAGCGTTTTGTCATCGCTCTCATCGTCCCATGTTCTAATTTCCATACACACCTTTCAATTTTCCAGAAAAGGAAACTCGTTCCTCTGATTCTCACTCGCTAAAACCCCCAAGTTTTTGCTGTTTTGCTCTGAGCCGAGAAATGGAGGCATTCAATAAGATCAAGGTGACCAACCCAATTGTCGAAATGGATGGTATGATCTGCCCTCTCTACTCTTATTTCTTTTGTGGGCTGTTGTTCAAAATTGCTCTGCTTCTTTTTAACTGCTGTGTATGATCTTGAGAATATAGAATGATAAGTATGATGCAAATGATCAAAGAAACATACTTGAATTTCAGTCAACGGATCAAACCATGCCCTGCAAGCTGAGTTTCAGAGACAACCCAGTTTTTATGTTGTATAAAACTATGCTAATCGTGTTAAGAATGTCATGGGAAGTTAAAGTATATATCTTTTTCTTGAACAGACATTCATCAAGTTAAAAGTATGTATCTTTGAGTTCAGTTCACAAAGTAAACATACTTCTTTAACCAAATTTGATCACTTTAGTTATTACACAGTTAGGCTACTTTAAGGGCATCTTCCAGTTTTACTTATCACTGCTATGGTGTTTTTAACTTGGACCTTTTTTCAAATATGTTTAAATGGTTTCGATCCTATTTTGTTCATGTAAACCAGAATGTGTGTCCGGCACCTCATTTGGAGTTAGGCCGAAGATCCAAATTGAGAGTGTATACCATTTGCCTGCGTTGGTAGTGTATACGCTTATATCACAATATGGCTAATCTATACATAGTTAAGAACTGAGGCAGACTTGTTATCTCTGTCTACTTGTGTGGCAATGATGCATTGTTTCCATGATGCAGGAGATGAAATGACTCGAATTTTCTGGAAATCTATAAAAGATAAGGTAATTGTGATATTCATGGCATCAGGTGATTTCATCATTTCATGTTCTTAATGAATCTGCAACTTGTTTCCATGTTTCACAGCTTATTTTGCCCTTTCTGGAACTGGATATCAAGTACTTTGATCTTGGCCTCCCTAATCGTGATGCCACCAGTGATAGAGTCACAATTGAAAGTGCAGAAGCTACTCTCAAGTATGCCTTATAATTCTGCCTTCATGTTACCTTTGCTAGACTACAGTACTGTTGAAGAAAACTAATGTTCTCTATCTTCTTTTGATTTCTTTCTCTTTCTCTTTCTCTGATGTTGACTGATATAGTCTGCTTAAGAAATCACAAAATAAAGCTTCGATTTTGGTCTTGTTTCATTTAATACCTTATTCCTGTATGAACTATGTAGTTCTGGTTATCATAAATATTGAAGTAAGTTGGTATTGAATTGAATAAACTGCAATGTAAGATTGGTTAGACGGCATGCGTATGACATGTGCTAATACGTTAAGCATGACATTGTTGTCTATGTTCTGTTATACTAGACCAGAATGACAGGGCTCATGGGTTGCCAAGGCAGATATTGCCATCATTTTATATGACCATTTCATATTCGTTAAACCAATTTGTTATCATGAAAAGATGTTGATGAATCGTCTTTGCATAATTTATTTTCTATGTTTCTTGTCATTGTAGGTACAATGTAGCAATCAAGTGTGCAACTATAACTCCTGGTATGATCTTCAAGTTTGAGGAGGTCCTCTCTAGAACAGGCCTATATACTTACATATATATCCTTATCCATGGACAATCATTGGCTAACGTACTATTCTGATGATCTGAATCATTTTATTTGGATTTCAATAGATGAAACTCGTGTTAAGGAGTTCAACTTGAAACAGATGTGGAGGAGTCCAAATGGGACAATCCGGAACATTTTAAATGGTCAGTAGACTTTTCCCTAATATTAACAAACTTTGTTGTGTGTTTGATCAGTTCTAAGTAGCAAATGCATTTTCTGTCCTTTTCAGGTACTGTTTTTAGAGAACCTATTATCTGCAGAAATGTTCCCCGCCTTGTTCCAGGTTTGCTATAGTCTTTTCCTCTAAATTTGCCTCCATAACAAAGCAAACGCCAATAGTTTTGTGTTCTTTCAGGTTGGACGAGGCCAATATGCATTGGGAGGCATGCTTTCGGTGATCAGTACCGAGCAACTGATGCAATCATAAAAGGACCTGGGAAACTTAAATTAGTTTTTGGTAATAGATTATCTGCGTTAAGAGGCTCAAAATTTCTGAGTTTTGATTTTGACACTTATTGCAAAGGAGTTGAAATTTAGTGTTTGTGTGTGACGTGATTTGCAGTACCTGATGGGTCCAATGAGAAGCAAGAATATGAGGTTTTCAACTTTACTGGTGCTGGAGGGGTAGCTCTGTCAATGTATAACACTGATGAGGTTGAAACTTACTCTTTTTTTTTTTTTTTCCTCCAATGTCTATTACAGGCATAAATGAGTTGCTAGACAATTCTAACAGCTATTGTTTATGTTTTAATCTGTCTGAGCAGTCTATCCGATCCTTTGCGGATGCATCTATGAATACTGCCTACCAGAAAAAGTGGCCACTTTATCTTAGCACTAAAAATACTATTCTCAAGAAATATGATGGAAGGTATGCCAGTGCAGAGTGGCCTTTCTTCTTTTGTTATGTAATCTATTGTCCTATTTTTTACCATTGGAAAATAACCACTAAAGCCCCTCATGCACCTTAGCATAGGAGTGCAGAGTCCTACATATGCAAGACAAAACTAATTACCTATGTTACATTATGGGTCAGTAGGATGTTGCACTACACAACTTTTTTCTTGCTTATGTCATTTTCTTACACTCGGATTATAATGAAGATTCAAGGACATCTTCCAGGAAGTTTATGAAACTCATTGGAGATCCAGATTTGAAGCTGAAGGGATTTGGTGAGTTAGCTTGCCAACCACTGTGATTACTTTCTGCAGCTTCAGTAATATTAAACTTACCATTAATTATTATTCTGATTTCATAGGTATGAACACCGTCTTATTGACGATATGGTTGCATATGCTCTTAAAAGTGAAGGAGGTTATGTATGGGCATGCAAAAATTATGATGGGGATGTGCAAAGTGACTTGGTAGCACAAGGTATGTATTTATTGGTGGTGAAAAACTGTGAGTTAAGTATTCACCTTTTTTTCTTTTTAACTTATGGTGCTGCTTTTGTTGGAAGAGCTGTTCTGGAGTTGCCCTAGTCAATGTGTTTGCTAATTTATCTGACATTTCAATAAACTTGATACAGGTTTTGGATCTCTGGGTCTGATGACATCTATACTGGTACTTCTCTGGTCTTTGTTTCTTTTTTTTTCCTGCACTTTGCTTGTGGATACATGGACGACTTTGGATGTATAATAAGTTTGATATGGTTCCAGGTGTGCCCAGATGGAAAGACCATTGAAGCTGAAGCAGCCCATGGTACAGTTACCCGCCATTACCGGGTTCACCAAAAAGGAGGTGAAACCAGCACAAACAGCATAGCTTCTATCTTTGCTTGGTCACGAGGTCTTGCACACAGGTATTAGATCATTATGGGCTTTAGCCTGGTAGATGAGTGTTCATCCCTCTCTCTTATGAATTCAAGTTTTTTAAAGGTCTTGCACACAGGTATAAATTGTTTGAAACATCAGATATGAGCTTGTTTCAATCTGTGTCATCAGGGCAAAGTTGGATATCAATGCCAGGCTTTTAGACTTTGTGGAGAAACTTGAAGCAGCTTGTGTTGGAACTGTTGAATCTGGGAAGATGACCAAGGATCTTGCGCTCCTTATCCATGGGCCTAAGTAAGTGCTGTCAAAATTCCTACTTGATCTATACGAGTTGCACTTTCTTTTCCTTGTTATAATAAACACTGCTTGTTTTATGTAGGGTCCTTAGGTCTCAGTATCTCAATACCGAAGAATTTATTGATGCTGTGGCTGAGGAGCTGAGAGTTAGATTGTTTAGTAGGGCAAAGTTGTAAATTCTTGTTCGGGCTCATATTGGTCAAGCATCCAAAACGAGCAAATAGATAAACACATATTGGTGTAAGTAACATGCTGGTCATTGTTAGATCTTTAGCTTACAATTTAGTTCCTCTCATTTAATTGGACCATGAACCTTTTCACTTTGAGAGTATCATGACATAAAGTTGAAGGCATATTTCAATGGCATTGCCTCTGCTAAGTGAATTCTAAGTTTAGCTGTTTTATGTGCTATGAATAAAACTCATCCCAAATATAAATCATGTACCATTTCCCTTTGGAATCCAATCCATGCATGCAGCAGCATTAATTTCAATTTTACATATGGCACAACCTTGTTTGGCTATGTTTTGATACATGTTATTACATTGAAACTATTACAGAGGTCTAATACGCGTTATTACACGGCAACCAAAACTAGAAGTAGTTCCACATAGATTTTCTTCAAGTTCGAATGTGTTTTTTTGTTCTAATAGGATAAATGTGGCACGCAAACTTCTTGTTGGAGGGAGTTGGCTATCCTTCTAATATTGAAAATGCAAATATTCATTTTTCCCTTTCTAGATAATAGTGACTATGATCATCAAGATACTGTTATGAATAACGCAATTGTAAATCTGGTTGCTCAGCTTATTGTTTACTGTGTTGCTCAAGTTTGACTTCCCAAAACCCCACATTCCAAATCATTAAACTAGTATAAAATGAAATCCTTTCATCCTCTTTTTAAATTAATAATAATAATAATAATAAACTAGTATAAAATGAAGCCTAGAATGAGAAGAGAAGGAAAAAAAAAAAAAAGATGATGATATATTGATTAGTAGCGGTATTCAGCAGATCAAAGAGATGAATAAGAGAACCATGAGATTTCCCGAGGGAGTGAGTGAAGAACGAAGAAAAAGAAGACGAGGAGGGTTTGGGAATTGGTACTGGTTTTACAGACCAAACGCATGTCTGGGGTGTCACAACTTTTGTAAGAGCGAGTCTTTTTTGTTGTTGTCATAATTGTAAGAGCGAATCTAGGGTATTTTCACTTCCTTTTTTCCACCACTGATTCGAATATTCAACGTACTATTAGTTCACTTTGAATATAAAAGTAAGTCTATATACTGTAGTGAAAGTAAGGAACTCTGTATACTGTAGTGAAAGACTGAAAGTAAGTAACTCTGTATACTGTAGTGCTGATGCATACATTGATTGCGCTCGATCGTGTCACCCGTGAAGGTGTAGTCACCAAGATGTGAACACTGTAATTCGATCTGTGTAGCAAAACATATAGCTCATCATGATTCTTGACCAAGATATGATGCCGACATCCATGATATTGAGGTTATGATCGATTCATCCATTGATCCATACGATCTTAACTAAAAGATTATATATTGCACGTCTTACTGCATGATCTACATGCTGTTAGGATATGTCAGTACAATGAAATAAACAAGAAAATCTTTTACCTAGTACATAGTACTGAACTGAGAGATTCATTGATCTGAAACCTTCAAACCCTAACCCTACGAGTACATGCAGTAGTAGCTAGTAGTACTACGTACTCCTTCCAAATGTAGCTAATTTTTCATGCAGTAGTGGGTAAAAAGATATTCTCACCGGCTGAAATGGCAATAGGTTATCATACGAGTTACTTGGGAATCCATGAGGGGTTTGTTAAAAAAAGTTACGATCCTATATCGAAATCACACAGTAAATGAGTGATATATAGCAGTAAATCTCAGAAATCTACTCCACCCTTTTTACCACCTATCTTTAGTTTTCTGCTATAAAACTGCCTACAATTTTCTAATCCACACACGATTCATAGCTAGGTATAGCGAAGTTAGGGGGGAAGAGAGAGCAGGGGTAGTGATGATGTTGGTGACAGAAGATACAGAGCACAGATGGATGGTTTGCAAAAAATGCATCTCACTCCTTTGTGCTCTCTATGCTTCCTGTCATCAGTGCTAGTACACGTACACTCTCCAAGCTGCTTGATAACACCCCCTATCTAGCTACCTCCTCTTCATCCCTTGTTATATATGCTTTTTCTTCCATGCTGTCACATACCTTGTTTTGGTTGGTTCAATGCAGTAGTCCATAAACTGCCGACACATTACAGTTTCCCTTCCCTAGCTCACTTGTTAGCGCGCATGTATGTGTATGTGTGTGTGCAGGCATTCTCATATAAGGATGCCCGCACTTGAAAAAAGTCCGGTGCGGGCACCCTCACTTATAAACAAAGGCTTGATATCTACCATCGTTCATCCCTAAACCCTTAATTCCTTTGTTGTCTATTGAATTAACAAGTCGAAATAAAGGGGCAATCTCGACAAGGTTACCACGTTGAACATATGCTCATGAACATGGAGTAACGTGGTGCGGTAGGGCATCAATTCTTCCCTATGATATCGTGTCTACTGGGGCCTAAATATGTGTTGGGATGAATGCTTATTGTGTGTATTTTTTCTGAAACTTCAGGTTATAGTTCGAGGGGAACAAACAAGGGATTGAGTGAAGTGGCTCCGAAACTACTGCTAGAAGTAGCAGAGCGCTCTTGCCCTCTTTTGAAAATCAATCAAATATAACAAGGGTTAATTGGTGTTTTTGAGAGACGACAATGTAATTTAGTTATGGAATCGATTACACGGTTAGAATTGCAGAGGCCATTGGCTAATACAGAAAACAATCTCTCTCTAACTTAGTAATAAGCGATAGCAGTGGTGTAGGCGTATTACAAGTACTTCCCTCTTACTTGCAATTAAGGAACTCCAAAACTGCCTACTTTAGTTTGAGCCTGCAGAGTCCTTCGTATAGTGGTTGCTTCATTCATATACAAGAATACCAGAAACAAATATAAAACAATGCAGGCAAGAGAAAATAAGTTGTTTTGATCTTTCACTAATTTCACTAAATTTTGTTTGTACCCTTTGCTAACTGAAGTTTCTTCGAATGCCTGCTACATGTGTTGCAATCTATGAAGATTTTATGATGATTTATCACCTACTATACGATATTTTACAGTGGACAAAAGATAAAATTAGGGTACACCCTTATTATATAGATATTTTAAGCAAGTTGCAAATTGCAATCCAACTGGGAAAGCCATTCGGGACAGAGCAGTAGTGAATACGCAGATTGTTGTCCATTGTTTGGGAGTAGCTTATGCACAAGTCAACCTGCAATAAGGAAGAGCTCAGATTTTCTTCGTTTTCTTGTGCAAAATGTTGGACCAAGCATAGACCACAACAGTAAAGTTAGGCACAAAGTATACAGAGTATTAAAGAATCAAATAAACAACAATAACTCACTTTAAAATGAGGGCAGGCTGATAATAAAGTATGAAATGATTAGTTCACCAAATTTTGTAAAAATGGTCAGGTGATGGAGCACCTACTCCCTCACGCAGGCAAGAGCTTGATTCTTATTTTCACCCTTCTCCTGAGTCAAAAAAGAAACAACACTCGGTCTTGCTAAATGACAGTCCTGCAATCACATGGGGAGAAAAGTCATACTAGAAAAATCAGGACAACAAAGAACCTCAACATAAAACAGCTTCTCTTGCATTGTTAGCTAAATGAAAGACCAGATATACTCTGGAAACAAATTTGCAAGTAATGTATGACTAGACACTACGCCTTTGCTTATCAATACTTTGCAACTCTTACATGCTGCAGAATAGTTCATATCCAAGCTGTATTATACTTAGGCATGGTTGACTTCCTGGTGAACTGCCAGGTGGAACAGTCCATGATCTTCCGACCAATATGGGGTGATCTGGGAAGGGGCTAGATGTATTTACAACCCTGCTTTGCGACCACCAAGTCACTCTGGACAAGCACTAAAGTTGTTCCACAACACCACACCAGCTGTGGAATCAAATGTCATTCATGAGAGTGAAAAACAAAAGCTGTTCATAATGTACAACACCAAAGCAGAATGAAATGAAGGCAGATGACAAACGAGAAATATCATGACCAATAAGTTTCTTATGCTGCTAACTATGTGGCAGACCACATATATTACAGAAACAAGTATCAAAGTCATGCATGAATGCACTGTAACTCTTGTACACTGTTCATAAATCATATGCAAAGCTGTATTATACCAAGGCATCATATGCAGGTGACTTGGCAACAAACTGTTCTTCTACCTCCAGCTAGGGGTGGGCCAGGTGGCCTAGTGAATGAGGCTCCCACCAATCAGTTTCGGCAACATTATTGTTGTCACAGGGACACCCATCCAGCTGTGGAATCAAAATTTATCCATCAAAACAAGACAACAAAAGCCGTTCACTAATAAAGCTAATGAAAACTACCAACATTACTCAAAGAGAAACTTGCCATGCTCTACCATTTCATAACCCTGGGTCTATTGAAGCACCGAATATCAACAGTTCTTATTTCCGAAACTGCACTTTTTTGGCTTTTAAGATTCCATGCTGTAGAACTGACAGTGTGCAGGCATCTGGCTGTATTCCCTTCGACGACATCTCATTAACTAGGGTTACAGCCCTATCCACATCTCTTCTATTACAATAGCCAGACAGAAGAGCTGTGTACGTCACTGTATCAGGTTTTAATCCTCTGTCAATCATCAAGTCAAAGAGTGCAATAGCATCCTGAAGGTTGTCTGTTTTACAATGCCTGTCTATCAAAACAGTATAACAAATGGCATCAGGTCTTATTCCCATTTCCTTCATCTCAGTCCAAAGTATAGTAGAATCATCCGCCATTTCTTCCCTATTTGCCCTTGCATCTAGAGGGGAATGAGCCCTTATGTTTCTTTTTGAAAATCCATCTAGCAAAACTGTGTAAGTGATGATATCAGGTTGAATCCCTCTCTTTTTCATATCATGGAAGAGATCATGGGCTTCCCGCAAAGAATTCCCCCTGCAGTAGCTATTTATCATCACTGTGTAGTCAATGACATCAGGAGTAAACCCTCTCGCAACTGAAGAATCAAAAAACAGGCGGGCCTTTTGCACCTCTCCAGCCTGGCAGAGAGAAGCTATGAGTTTGCTGTACATAATTCTCTTAGGTTCCACATTTAAAGCAAACATTCTCTCAAACAACATGACAGCACTGTCATTATCACCTTCCATACAAAGGTTACTGACTACCTTAAAGCAAGCACCTTTGTTAATGGCTCCCTGCTTTGCCAGCCTAGAAATAAGTTCATAGGCCTTCCTTGTATTGTTAGCTTCACAGTATCCACGGATCAGAGCAGTGTAGGTCTCTTCACTCTTATATACCAAATTATTTAAAAATGCTTCAGCTTCTTTGACTTTTCCTCCTATGCAGAGATTCTCAATTACCATGCTGTGTGTAACAGAGTCCGGTTTAAAACCCTGTGCCTCCATATAAACCAAAAGGCCAAGTGCCTTAGATACCAGTCCATTTCTAGAAAACCCTGCAGCAAGGACATTGTAAGTAATAATATCTGGCTTCAAACCCTTCTCATACATTTCCTCCAAAAGATTCGCGGCATCAACAACTTTCCCTTGGAGACAGTACCCTTTAATCAATGTGGTGTAATGCATAGTATCTAAGCTCATATGCTTAAGCTTCATCTCTTCCAGCAATTCGGAGGCTTCTTCCACTCTCCGCAGTGTGCATAAAGCATCAACCGCAATATTGTAGGTAACCTCATCAAGATATATCCCCATGCTCTTAAATTCTATGAATTGATCCACAGCATCAGAAGGCATTCCAATATTACAGAGGCACTGAAGAATAAAACCAACAATCACACAATTTGTTTTTATACCCTTTGACACCATGTCATTATGGAGAGCCAAAGCCTTTAACAAATTGTAATTCTTGCAGTAGCCACCAATCATTGCACTATAGATGCAATAATCAGGCACCACGCCTTGCATTTCCATGTCAAGAAAGAGACTCTCTGCTTCATCAAATTTCATCTCATCACAGAACCCACGAATGACAGCTTTATATGCATAGGCATCAAGAAGGATATTTTCCCTTTTGCAATATTGGAGCACTTGACATCCTACATCAGAACGCCCCTTGTTGCAAAGCCCTTCAATATATGCTGTATAGGCAAACACGCTAGGGGCTACCCCAGCTAACTCCATCTCCTCAAACACTTGCCCAGCCTCTTCCAACCTACCCTCCTTACAAAATCCCTTGAGGACAATTGCATAGGTGTAATCATTAGGGACCAAACCAATCCCCTTCAACTGCTTGTATATAGACAAAGCCGCACCCACTTCACCATGCTCAATCAACCGATTCATCAGAAAATTAACTGTAAAGATATGCGGCACAAATCCACGCCTTCTGGTATGAAACAAAACATCACTAGCCTCATCAAACATGTTGAGATTGACAAGAGACTTAACCAATGCATCAAAACCCCTAACTATTGACGGGGAAACCTCAATTTCCTCCTCCATCGCTTCCAACAAATCCGATAATTGAAATCCAACGTCTCTAGCGCCACTAATAACCTCCAAGAACAGAGAATCCATCTTCCTATCCAAACGCCAATAACACAATATCCTTACAAGCGCACAGTATGTCAAAACATTGTGCTGGAACCCTTCTTCCTTCAACTGGCGGAACAAGGAAAGCGCCGAATTGGGTTTGCTTTTAAACCCGTTGAGCTTGTTAACAACCTCCAATGTCTCCAAGTCCGCAACCAAACGGTTCCCCTTGGCATTGGTAATGTCTGTTCTGCAGTCAGTAACTGAACTAATACCACCAGACTCTGAAGACCTTGAATCACAGTGGGCAATAGCCGGTTGCTGCGGCGATGCCCACTTGAAACCACACACAATCCCACCACCATAAACCTCTTGGGTGCTTGTGTTGGTGTTTGTAGTGCAACAACCATCATCATCATCAGAAAGTGAGAAACTTGAAAACCAATTGATGAGCTTAAAATGGTTGAGATTAGTTCTTGGTGATTGAATGAGCTTTCTGGGAAAACTCAGTGTAATTGAAGGAACCCACATCCAAAAAGAAAGCTGGGACTCATTGCAACAACAAGAACAAGTTCATGTCTTCAATTGAATAGAGAGGTGAGAGGAAAGAGACTGCTTACTTGGGATTCATCGTTGAAGTTTTGGGTTTGCAGAAAATCTACCATCAAAGTCTTTGGTTGAGCAGAAATTCACAGTTGAAGCTTGAAGTTTGCTACTTTGTCTTGCTCTCAGCTCTGATTTGCGGTTCGAATGATTCTACTATTAGCCGCTTAAGCCCTTTCCCTAAAACCCTAAACCCCGCCAATCTTATCTTTTTTTTTTTTCCACGTCTTCTTCTTCTTCTTCACAAAAAAATATATATATATATATATTCTTTACTTATCAGTAAAAACTTGGTCTACCGCGTCACGCTCCCACAAAAATTAAATCTTTGAAAAATCACAAAAAGTCATCAAAGAAGCTTCAAACTAGCTATTTTCACGCTCCAACCATTAATGATTAAGCATAATTTATTTAGTCATTTATTGTTTAAGTGAACATTATTTTATTTGTGATGGTTCCTGTTATGTAAAATCATGTCGAATTTATCTCATATTTTCATTGGAAAGGACTTATATAGACTATAGTATGTCAATATATCGATACATTAATTAGATTAGTTCAATATAGAGAGAAATTGACTCCATATATTAATAGAGTAGCTCCGCCTCATTTCGAGCTAGTAACTATATATAGGGAACTAGTTTCTTATTGACTTATTGTAGAAAGTTGGTCCATATTTCATGTACTGATATGTTAATTGTACCATAGAATCCATGAAGCTTATTAATTTTGTGTCCTTAGATTAATTTTTTTATTTCACTTCAATTTCTTTGTATTATATCCGTTACCGTAGTCTGTCCCATCAACAACACAATAAGAGACTAAAGAGCAAATGAGTTTCGCAGCTGTTCAAGTAAAGAAATCTGATGAATGATTAGCCGGTGTTCACGCGAAAACTACAAGAGCATGAGCCACATTTTGAATGCTTCACAGTTTTAGAGCAGTAAAAGGGTGGCAACAAGCAAAGCCAGATTTGAGAGAAAGAAGCATGCAGCAATCTTAGGCTGCCCGTTTGGAGGTGGTGGTGGTGGTGGTGCTACTGTAGATCCATTGGTCATCCCTGGAGCTAAGGCGGAAGGCAAAGGTGGTTCAATCACATCACTCTCTATCAGCACTGGATTCGGAGCCTCAGCCGGTGGCAATTGACGAGGAGAAACAACTGTTAACAGCGCGCCTGGCGGAACAGGCTTCATGTAGCTAGGTCTCTCTTTATAAAATAAACACTTGTTTCCTGCAGCCATCAAGCACCAAAATATCAGTGACTTACGTGCTGAAACTGGCACACTCGAATAGTCTATACCAAGTGCACACTTACTTTTGTATCTAGCAGCTGTTTTGGGGAAGTCTGTGATAACACCATCAATATTGGCCCCGGAGACGAATGAATTGATCTCAACAGTCGGATCAGAGAAGAAGTCCCATGCTTGAGATACATACTCATTGCTGAACAGTTCGACATAAACAGGAAGATCAAATGCATGCAGCTTTGTTACAACATTGGTTACTCCAGTGATGTATTCACTATTTTCAGGAAGGACAGAGGCCTTGTTGATGACCACAGAATTGGCAAACTTCTTGATGTCCTGAAGAGTTGTATTAAGGGCATCACCAATAACTTCTTCGATCTTGTAAACAAGTTTACACTTGCTTTCCTCCTTAAATTTCATTAGAACAGAACTATTAGTGGACTGAATCATGACATCTAGGGCTGTCTGATTGTCCAAACCAGCTTTGTTCAACTCATTAATGACTGCATCTGTTACACTTAATCCCTGCTTCTCTGCAAGATATGCTGCATACTGAAAGAAAATAGTACAATGTCATCATCTGTAGAAAGCATAAATATTAATTTTCACCGGTCTAAGATGCAAAACATTCAGCAATAGCCGTGTGTTTACAAAATTGAAAATATGCTATATCATAAACCAGGCAGATAAACTATATATGAACTACTCACCTCTATGCTGATTATGACACCTGAAACAGAGCTCCTGTTCTTTGCCAAGGTAAAAAAATCAGATAATCTCTTGTAAGTCCCAGCATTTTTGAACCTTGGATTCCTGTACAACTTGTACGGAGTCTGCTGGGGGTTTGATATCCTTGCTACAGATTTACACAGATTTACATGGGAAAAAAAAAAAGACACAATAACAGGATATCAAATAATTGGTCCAGAAAGTTGAACTTGACTACCTGATCACATAACTTGTAAGAGCAACACTAAATGTGGTCTGTGTGTGCTCTATGTGTTATGTGTGTACAAATAACCTGTGTAAACTAGGAAAAAAGGCACTACATCAAGGTTCTGCGTTTGTAAGAGAGAAATATTGAAAAGTAAAAGGTCATATTTCTACTTACGTTGTAATGTCTTGATCTGATCCCATGTCAGGCTAAAGGTATATATTCCATTGTCAGCCTGAATCTCCGGAACAACCATTGTTAAGTTCTGAAAACTTGATTGAGCAACTGTTGTGCTATGAATAAGGTTTATAGAACTGGAGCAAAATGGTATCCCGTCCTTGGACATTTGGACAGGACAATCGAGTACATTCACACCATCTTCAAGTGCTTTCATATATGCCAAATCAGTACAATCAGGGTAGTCTCCGCTTGCTCCATTTTTCGATATAACCAAAGGCTTGTCTGCAGCATGAGAAAGATGAAAAAAAAAAAGTGACTAGAAATACGATGATCAAAGAATTGCCCATGTTAATAAACTATTCTGGGAAAAGGATCAAATTTTATATTTAAGCATCAAAAAACAATGATATGTATACCTTGCACTGGAGCATTTTGTCTTAGGTGAGCAAAGCAATCTGCACTAGTTAGGAGAAACCAACATCATTAAACAAAAAATTAGTGCTTCAATGCTTCAATGGCAATAAGCTGTAAAATATTGCAGTAGTTTCTGTGTTATTTCCTTCTCATGTTTTAAACATCAAACCTACCTGGCTACCTTAGATCAGCTAAAATGAACCCTTACAAAAAAAATTGATAACAGTTTGTAAAAGAGAACTATCCATACACCAATACTAAAATAAAAATCAAATAATACAGTATTTAGCCTAACAGAAGAAGAAAATAAATTACTTATGGCTGCTGATGGAGTTATCGGAAAGTCAGACAGCACACCATCAACAGTGAAGTTGCCATTGTCTATGAATGACAGGCACTCAGCTAATGGATCATAACTGTAGTTGTAGGGTAATGGCACATCATTCACCAAATCGGACGCAAATACCATTAGTTCTGCTTCATGAGCATCCAAAACAAGTGAAGTGTGTGGTTCTAAATAATTGTCATTAGTGACTGGCCATATGTAAGTTTTAGGAACCAGAATTCCCGAGGCAAATGTCTTGATGAATGTGAGATTCTTTAACAGAGATCCATAAGTTTGATTGGTTGAAGGCTCAATCTCAGTTTGTTCCAGAAACCGAAAGACCAACTTAGTAGTTCTTGGACTAACAACTCCTTTAATACTGTTCAGGAAAGCCACCTCCGGTGATGAGATATAATTCACAACCACTTTTCTCATTACAGAAAGCACAAAGTTTCTCATACTCAAGTTGTGTTGTGAGAAGAAGATATTGTTCTGCAAAAGCATTGGAAAAATTCAGGTTGTGTCAGACTATAGTTGACTGAATATTCTTAGAAATCTAAGTAAATTGATGAAGGAAAAACATTACAGTTTAAGACAGGAGAACCTATAGTCTACCAGTTACCTCAATATTCAACCATAAGCCTGGTGGTGTCAAATTCATAGCCACATCTTCAACGGTGAGAATTGGGTACAAATTGTCATCAAACCTATTAGCTCGACTAAATACTCCCTGAGTAACTGTTTGAGTAACAAGAAATTAGTGAGTAACTTCCAGCAATCAGAGCATTAACTAAGAACGTACAGGTCCATAATACACCTAAAGCATGGCTGAAGTAATGCATGTGTAGCAACCAGTTAATGTGCCAAATTCACAACTTACCCATGTACTTCAATGAATAATCAACAATCTAACAGACTCTGGAGTTAGTTTATTCAACAAAAATGAAAAATGATTCTTGTGCAGCATCCTACAGTGTATGATAGATTCATCAGGCGCAAGTAAACATACTTGACAAAGAGTCAAAACAAAGGAACACATAAAAGTTCTAGGATCATTTTATGACAGTGTACGTAAAGAACCAAGACATTATTTTTCAAGCTTAGGTCCTTCAACTAGTTAACTGATTATAAATTTATAATTAACATGGCTTGACCAAAAAAAAAAAAAAAAACCCTAACATGAGCAGTTAGAAGATCAATCTCAACACAAAATATAAGAATAGGCCTCCCCAAATATTGATTGCATCACATGAAATAAGAGCAGACTGAAACTGTTCATTTAAATGTGCTAATATCTTTTCAAAACCATCAATAGCTGCAGGTGTCGGAGCAATATCTGCCTGGCAATTAAAGATGAGCAGTCCCTCAAGATGAGGTCAGAACAATAATGTGTGATTGGCAGAAACCTCTCTATCATTTGTAACATGATTGAAATGCATATGTAACAGATAAGAAGTAGGCACATCTTAAAAGATCAAACATGAAAAAGCACATCCTTTAAATCCA
Source organism: Rosa lucieae (assembly GCA_024704745.1). NCBI lineage: Eukaryota > Viridiplantae > Streptophyta > Magnoliopsida > Rosales > Rosaceae > Rosa > Rosa lucieae. Next base: position 17,514,732 of record CM045496.1, on the reverse strand, counting down.
ATAATCATGTGATAAAAATAAAACCAAATTTCCTATTCCACTGATCGAGTTCAAATAAAATGCTACTCACTAGAAACATTTGCAAGGTCCTTAAGAGTATAATCGATGGTGAACCATCCGCCAGTAGGAACTCCGTTAACTATGTAAGTCTCGTCCTTCTTTGGATAGATGATATCAACATTAGAATTGTTATTCAGTAGCACATCTGGAAAGCAAATTCCAGCTCCTTCCTTTGTTAGTTGGACATCGCACCAAAATAACACATCTGGTACACTAGTGGACAATGTGAACTTGTATGCGTCAGAACTAGAACCAGGTAATAGTCCTGAAAAACCCCCGCGTGCTATGACCAAAGGCGGCTTGCCTGCAAACCAACTCCATCCAATTAGGTACATTAAACATACTGGGGAGAATGTTCTAGATATGATACAAACATTGAACTAAAAAATCTGAAGGCCAAATAAGGGGAAACTCTAGATCCCAAATTTTTTATCAGTTCCAATCACTGGAAAGAGTACAATCTTTCAAACAACAAATCATTGTTTCTGAAATTTTAGAATTAAAATATTTCCAGACAATAATAGGACAAACCAACTATAGAAGATCCTATCTCAAAGCAATTCAAAGTGTCAGTGTTTCTGGTATTAAAGGTACGGGCTTAAACTTGTCCAGGGATAGAGCGAGTATAAAGGTTTTTCTCCTTCTGTAACGATTTAACTAGAGTGAATTGCTGTAATATGCACACTCTCTTTATTGAACAACTCCTTTCTATTGCCTAAATCATTTTCTTAATTTGAGAACCAATTGAAGAAAACCTTCAACGAAATCGGAAAAGATAATATCAACTCAGTTTTCCATTTCCAGTCTCCTCCATTTTCTCCACAACCAAAGAAAATAAAGAATTGATACAAACAAAACATCCAAAGGTGGCAAAATCAACATACTCACACAGGGAGATGAGAACAGATAGATTAAATGAACATATATGTTTTACCTTTGAGTGTTTGCCACTGACTAGTGGTAGAGCCCTGATCAGCAGAGACCAGAGCTGCCAAGTGAAGAAGAAGAAGAAGAGAAGCAAGTAGTATAACAACCAGAGCACAAGAGCTCCACATTGCCGGCCGATCACTTAGAAACGATGTAGCTTCAGGTCCTCCTGGAATATGTATGAGATTATAGAGAGAGCATAGAACTATGAGCTAGCTCTGAACCATTTTCAGGCTGGCTAGCTTTTCTAGTATGGAAGTATTACTGTAAGTTCAATAAATTTTGTTTTCCAATAAATAATTAGTCTGTTTGGTTTAAACACATTTATGAGGAGAAGAAAAGCTTCTGGGGTTGTTAGGTTGGTAATTTATGGATCATGCATGTGATTTCCAATGAGAAGAGGAAAGAAATAGAAAAAGTTTGAAACGTATAACTTTGGGTAAATTCCATTTCCAGACCTGATTGTGACACACATCAGCTATGACTCTACTTTGACTAGTGATAACAGCTCATGCATGGTTTGAAAGAGAAGCAGGGCACTACCATTTTTATTTTGTTTTTTAGCTGAAACCAAAAATACCCTAAAATTTATAAAGGGGGGAGGACTAAACCACCCTCAACAACCAAAACAACTATAGTGGACTGTAGTAATTATTGAATACTTCAGAGATTACTTGCATCAATTGGATACAAGTTTTGAGTAGTTAATTTCATGATCAATTTATTGAAGGAACAAGCAGAAGTTGGGTTGCCAAACGCGTTGTACGGATTTTTTTTTTTTAATTACAAAAAGTTTACTCCTACACTACCAGGGCCAGGACAAACCTACGACCTCAACCTAATAAGACTTACAAAACTGGCCAGTGTCCCAGCCCAGCCCATTGGTATGGAATTACACAAGTCATTTTCTAGATTACCCACTAAGAGATTATTGGTGGCGGATCGAACTTGTGTGGTTTACACCTCAAGTCCACCCTTGCCAACTGAACAGACTTTAATCAATGGTCATTTCTATACAGGACAAATGATGATTGTAGAGCCCTTCTACAAAGACTCTAAAACAGAGTGCATTGAGAAATTTTATTAGGACACCAATCTTGATCAATAAATCATGCCTCCCTGCTCTCACAGCTTGGTTTGCATGCTATGCTTTCCTATGAACTATAAAAATTGACTGGCTCTTGGTTTGCTTAATTTCCATCCCGATACAACCAATGTCCTCGAGGATTTAAAGCCACAACTATCGCTTGAATGTCCAGCAACTCGACCCACATGGAATACTCCTTACTATGATACTGCCCTTGAACAAAGACTTCAGTGATTGCACCACGATCTTTTCACCCTGTATTTATTGTTGCATCATCCCATCATCATAGATATTATGCAAAATATCTGAAGGGGAAACGTAGCTCTTCAAGGCGTAACACAGGAAAACTGGATGCAACTTTCAACCATTTGGAAGCTATGGTTACTGCCCTGGGAAGAAGCTCAAATGGCCAATAAATCCTCGGCATCAAAGAGAACCATGTCTGTAAAGAACCAATCTGAGACATATAGGATCCACCAGTGCAATCTTGATCTTTCAGCTCTTTTCTTATCAGCCTGCAAATTCATACTATTTTTCCGCCTAGGCAAATTTGGTCTTAAAAAGAAAAAGAACTATATTCCGAGCCACTCACCTTCACCAAGTCCAGCTTAGCTGTGCCAGCTACATACACAAGTAAAACAGGAGGTTAGTCATACACAACATCAAATGAAGGCATCTGAGACGTAGTATGACAAGTGGTGCTTCACAAAAACATCACAAATTTTTTAGAAAAATTATTTCTCATAAAAAATTGGAGCTTGGAAGAAATTCATCGTTCAATTCAACAATCAAGACTAGTAGGGGACTATGAACAGTAGAGGAATTTCAGTAATTGTCAAGAACTCAATATCAACAATAAAGACCAGTAGGGGACTATGAACAACACAACAATTGTCAATAACTCAATATCTGCTTATGGCCAATTTTTGTAACAGTAAACAAAAAAATATTCTAGTATACAGGTGGCCTAATAAAAAAAATAATAAAATAAAAAACAGATTAGGAAAGCAGAATATTACTTCATATCTTTATTTTCCTCACATGAAATGTATGTCCATATAATCCAGCAATGGCAAACATATGTGCCAATTGGTATAAGAATAACAGGTTTAAATATTTCAAGCAGATTAAAAGACAGAACAATAAAATCAATAAAGCCACCCAGTTTCCTCCAACATCTTAAAAGAGTAAAGATTAGGTCTGCAATTTACCAGAGTTTGTTGGATGCAAATTGCTGATAGTGATGAAGTCACAACAGCAGCAGTGTATATTGTTCAGACGTTCCATCAGCAGATCAGCAGTGCAAAAGAAAATTATATACTGAGATCAGCATTGCTAATCAGCAAAATATTTCAAGTAATCAACCGTGATTCAACTGTTTTCTGAGATACGTGCACCATGCAATAACGAAGTCAGAAGTAGCTCTTTGTCAGAGTGTAAGGGAAAGATAACCTTCCTGTTTCTCAAGTTGATATTCTTACAAGGATTTCACTGTGTAAATTACAAAAATTTTGGATGCATAGAAAATGATCCATGTCATCCACTTCATAAGGAGCACTCTCCTACTTATTTCTCTGGTAATCTGAAAAATCTACAGCAACCCTCCTATGCACCAATGCCGGTGAAAAAGACAAGGTTTGATCCAAGGGGGTGTCAGATTGTGCAACAAGCTCTCTGTTCTAAAACAATTTCCTGACAGTAATCTCACATTGAACTGGAGATTCATGGGCAAAAAATTCAATCAATGGAGTAGATATAATTTGACCGACAGAGAAGCCTGGGAACGAACCACTGGTCAAGAATTGTTGCCATTTGTGGATATAAGATCAAAGTAGCTCCTCCTTAGTGTCAGCCATGAACAAAATGTATTGACACAAATTACCAATTCCATCATGGTCTAGTGAAATTGTAGAAGTAACTTTGTAGTCTGGTGAAGACAAGCATCAAGATCATATCCAAAATTTCTCATCCTACGAATGAGATCAAAGGCACGGTCCTTTTTGTCTCGGGAACGAAGAAGACACTTGAGCAGCTTATTGCATATTTCAGGCATTAATATGAAACCCCTCTCCAGAGTATAATGGAAAACATTTATTGCCAGGTCCAAATTCCCTTCTTTGCAGAGACCATTTATCAAGTGCACACAACTTGGTGGAGTGACATTGACTTTGTACTCCTGAAGTACAGAGAACATTCTCAGAGCTTCACCCACTCTTTGCACCTGACACAAACCAATGAGCAAAATAGTGTACGGTCCTAAATCTAAATCTTTAAACTTTACATCCATTTCAAGTAAGCCTTGGATCGCCTTCTCAATTTGCCCCTCTTTAAAATTTTCCTCTATTGCTTTGATTGCTTCCTCTTCTCTGTGAGGAAGGCTGCTCAGGTACTTCAACCAAAGACTAACAGCTACCGAAACCTTGCTATACCTGCAAGACCAAGTCATCAGTGATTTGTAAACTTCAGAGCTAGGTGTGCATCCATTCTTCACCATTTGATTAAAGACCACAAAGGCATCTTCTTCTCTTTCAACCCTTTGAAGTCCATCTATAAGTGTTCCATATGTAACAGAATCTGGGGTGATCCCTTTCAATTGCATATCCTTGAAGAGTTTGAAAGCACCATCTATGTTTCCATTTTTGCAAAATCCATTGATTAGAGTGTTGTAAGTGATGACGTCGGGGGCAACCCCACTACTAGCTAGCTGCATCAGAAGTTTATAGGCCTGAAGAATCAATCCTGACTCGCACAATTGCTCCACCTTCTTTTGAAGACTTGCACTATCAATAACCCGATCACTACCTTGAGAAAGACGAAGAAATAATGAAGGTTTTTTTCCTATCTCCATCTTGTAAAACAGCAACTGTGCATCCTCAAGCTTGGAAGCCTTACAAAGCCCATCAATAAGAGCATTGAAGGTTACAACAGAAGGAACACATCCAAGCTTCTCCATCTCATTGAAATCTGTGCTGCTTCCCCTATCAGCCCATTCCTGCACATACCACAAATGAGAATGGTGTAAGTGCAGGCATTAGGGAAGCAATCTTGCTTCGAAATCTCAAGATGGAGAGATCGAGCTTCATCCAAAAGACCTAAATCGCAGAACCCTTTGATGACAGCATTATAGCAGTATGCATCTGGAACCAAACCTTTCTTACTCATCTCACTCAAGAAGTTTAAAGCATCCGTAACCCTGCCAGCGTCTGCCAGCCCCTTAATCAATATAGTACACAAGATAACATCAAGCTTAATCCCCTCGCCGATCAACTTCCCATACAACTCATGTGCCTCATCAAACCTCCTAGCTCTAAACAAACCCAAAATCAAGGAACTATATCCCTCCACTCCAAGAACATAACCATCCCTCTCCAATAACCTCACGAGTGCGTAAGCTTCGTCAAGCCTACCTAACTTACAATACCCATCAAGCAAAGCATGGTAAGTAATCACATCAGGAGTACACCCGGTTTCCTTCATCGTATCGACCAGCCTATGCGCATCATGAGCCCTCTTTGCCTTGCACAACCCGGAAATGATAATAGTATAAGTAACGGTATTGGGTGCAATCCCTCTCTGTGTCATCTCATCAAACATCTGAATCGCATCCTGGGTTTTCCTACTCTTGCAAAACCCATTGATCAAAATGCTATAAGTAGTCCTACTGGGACTAAGATTACACTTCAACATTTGATTATACACAGCTAAAGCTAACAAAAACACTTCCTTCCTCACCAAAACATATAAAACCGCATTGTAAGTATAAACATCAGGCTTACAATCGAAATCTTTCATCCTTGAAAAAGCCTCCACCGCCTTCTCGGCAATGCCCAGCTTATCATACCCTCTGATCAGCACAGAAAATGCATCACACCCGATTCGAATCCCGCAATCTCTGAACTCCTCCAGAGTCCTCCAGTAGAGTTCAACACCATTATCGTCCCCCAGGAGCATGTCGATCACTGTGGAACGACACATTCGGGTGCAAAGCTTGGATCTTTGGGTGGCCCAGATGAAGAGGCGAAAGCCCAATTGTGGGTTTGTGTGGTGTTCTTGGATCAGAGAGATGAGCTTGTTATTGGAGAGGTGTGAGATCAGGGATTCAGCGCCGTCGGATTTGTTGAGGATGGTGAGGAGGTCATGGGCGGTGGGAGATGGGTCTGGTTGGGTGTGGGAGTAGCGGCGCCGCCATGGGGGTTTGGGAATGAAGTAGTGGATGGGGCGGAGGAGGGGTTTCATGGTTCCTGTGTATTCATGGAAGAACCATTTTTCAGGGTTTTGGGGAAAAGCTGAATTCCAGTTGGTTTGGGAATCTAGGGATTGGAGTAATTGCAAAATTTTGCTGCCCAATTTGGGGATTTAGGGTTTTTACTAAAGCTAAAAAGTTCAAAACTTACAACCAAACGACGTCGTAGGCATTTTGGTATTTGACATTCCTGGTGTGACTTTTTTAACAGTTTGACCGCAGAACCAAGTACCCAATGAAAAAACAGAATAGGACTGTCATTTCGTTTGGTGATTAATTATTGAACTGACCGAATATCAACCGATATTTCAAGTTTGGTAGGATAAAAGTTGGTTGGTTTTAATAAATACCGAATTTATCGATTATTAAAATATTAGCTATATGTTTAGTTTTTTTTTTAATCCAACAATGTCAACTCTTTATTGAATAGAAAGAAATTACACAATACAGAAATCTGCTATGACAGCAGCTATAAGAAATAAATAAAATTGAGCCTCACCAAGACCACAAGCTCGGGTAGCCAATTGATGTGCTACTCTATTGCCTTGACGACCAACATGACACACCTGCATACCAGGCTGACCTTCCAGAAGGACCCCCACATCCTCGTAAATCCTGCCTAGTGCATAAGTATTGGCCGAGTTGCAGGCCATATGTTTAGTTTTCAATACATATACATGTATATGAAGAAATATAAACATATTATTTTCATAATAGTATTAACATTATTATTGATTGTTGTTATTAGATTGATAGTACATGTATTTTAAGTAATTTAGTAAAAAGATTGTTATATAATTAGTTTTATTGAACATATATGCAGAAGAGAGCTACAATTAGACAAGGGAGATGAATACAAAGTTTTCGATAATTTATTAAATTCAAAAAGATATTTATTATAAATTTAGTAATACTGAAAATCAAAATACCAACTTTAATAGTTATGATTAGATACCAAAAATTTTAGTTGGTAATTAATAGTTCTATTTTAAAACTGAAAATTCTAGTTTTGAAGTTGGTAAGACGTAAAATTTTAGTTTTGAAGCTGGTAAGTCCTACAATCCCTACAAAAGGATGAATCTTTATCCATCAGGGGCGGAGAGAGAGAGAGTTATTGGTGGTTGATTATCACTGTGACTCTGTGAGTCTCTCCGGTGTAGGAGTGCAGGAAAAGAGAGAGAGTGAGAGACCATGTTGCTCCAAAATTGGAGCATTTCCAGCTGTGGTGCATTTCACAATTCTTGGGCTCTCACTCACTCAGGAAAGCACCATAATCTCATGTTTGGCAAACCTCTCTGCCTCAGAAAGTCAAAACCGTCCACACCCTTTTGCCTGAAAGCTCAGTTACTAGATGAATTTGCTCAACTTGCCCATAACAAGGTGAAAACCAATTCCGGGTGTCTCTAAATTTTCATGCTTTCATTCGCAATTTTCAACTGTTGTTCGCTTGTATTGATGGTATGGTAACTGAATGAAATCTTGGTCATCTGTTTGTTTTTATAAAGGTTTTGGTTGCAGCTGGAGTTTGTGGGGTAATTGGGCAGCTGTCCAAGCCTTTCACTAATGTAATTCTGTATGGCAAAGAGTTTGATTTCAAGTCAACCCTTCAGGCCGGAGGCTTCCCTTCCACGCATTCCTCTGTAAGCTGTTCTTAATTTTGTAATCCAATTATGTAAATGTAGAATCAAGTCATTGTTCATACTCTCAGTTGGATATTGACTCATGCCGAAAATTGCTTTTGTTGCTGTTTAGGCAATGGTGGCTACTGCAACAACGCTTGGCCTTGAGAGGTATGCACCATTTCTCCTTTGTTTTCACCTGCATTTTGTTGAAAATTAAAAGAATGAACTGATATTCACTTCATGACTGTATTGGTTATGAATCAGGGGGCTGTCGGATTCGATATTTGGCTTGACTCTTGTTTATGCAGGCATTGTGATGTATGATGCCCAGGTATTAATGTTGACATATCTCTTCCTTTCTTTATCTGTTTTTTCGTTGATGCTATTAATTTGATAGGTCTACATATTTTTATTAATGAAAATTTGAGCTGAAATACTGTTTATGAGTTCTGAATTTGATGTATTTGACACTGAGAACAGCTTAATTCTAGCCAAACTTGATTTGTGTTCAATGGTAATATACTGTTTTGAAAATTTGGGCTTGTTTGCTTGACAGGATTTGTGGTTCTCAAGTACTTGCAATCTAATTGTTGGTTTCTTGAGGTCTGATTAAAGAGGAACGAAAAAGTGACTCTCTACTCATTTATTATGTTAGCATATCGGAATATCTGCTGATAATGCTCACCAACATAAAGTTGATGTTACAACAATATACGAGCAAATTAGCTTTTATCTAATTGGGTTTAGTCCAGAACTTACTTTTAGACAGATGACAGAAAGGGCACCAAAAGATTAGAGTATTTCCTGTCTGACAGTCTAATATTGCAGCAATCTGCCACATAGCTTCATTAGGAAGCATATATTTTACTTGCTTGTCAGATAGTGATGATACAAAATAGGTTGTTTCAATTAGTTAGAAGTATTAATGTGAGCGCATGCTGATTGTAGATTTATACTCTGCAAGTTGAGGGGCTGCATAGTATCTCTCTGTTCCATCTTTGTCATCAGGAAACAGATGCTTCAGAATACTAAGGAATCACAGATACAGTTACTAGTTTTCAGTACAATCAAAATAAAGAAAGACTTTATCTTTTTGTGAGACCTGTAAAAATATTGCATTCTTCTTATTCGATGCTGATGATAGAGGACTTTATTCTTTCTTGGAGCCTCTTCTTCTACTTGTTATTAGGATGTTTAACTGTTGGCATTCCCAGTTTAAACCTGACCAAGAGCCATTCTGCTGACAATGATTGATGGGGCAGTTTTGTACTTTTGAAATCCATACTCCACCTTGCCAGTATTTGTACTTGGTGGTTTGTCTATGGAGATATCATATGTAAAGCCCTGAACCTAGGCTTATTGCGCCTTTATATGCAAAATAGGTTTTACATCAATGCTGTATAAGGAGCCTTTGAAACGTTCATTTTGGTCTATTAGGAAACCATAGTTTACTGATCCTATTGTGATTAACTGGGCACAGATCACATCAATCATAAAGGTGGAACCTGTTTGCATAAGGATGTCCATGTCTGATGTGTGATCAGAAAATATAGTATGAAAATATTCATTAGCTTTAGTGCTCATCTTTGCTTCATGGGTTTCCTTCTCTGTTTTTGTTCCTTTTCCTTTAGGCTTGCCCTATATGCAGTCTTTTGATCTGAAGTTTTACATTTGTACCTGCTCATAGGTCTCAAGTTCTGGACTAAAACTGAAGGGAGTTCCTTACTTTTTCAGGGGGTGAGAAGAGAAGCTGGAAACCACGCAAGAGTACTGAACAAAATACTGCCTCAAATTACAAGGGCGAACGCAATCCCATCCCAAGATAGAGGTAGACTTAATTCTCAACCTAAACCATCATCTTCGTTACAGTTGGATAGGCTCAAGTCCCTTGCAAAGTCTTTTTCATCAAAAGCAACAAATGCCCCTTTAGTATCTCAGTCAATCGCCGAAATGAGTCAAACCACTCAGACGCAGATCATGTCTTCTGGCTTAGGAACTGATGCTGAAGAAGGTTTAGAAAGAGCTGGAAGTTTTACTCCATTGAAAGAAACGATTGGCCACACTGAAGTTGAAGTCACAGCCGGTGCTCTTTTGGGTTTCTTAGTTGGCTTGGCAGTGTATACCACATTGTGATCTAAAATGCTCATGTTTTATTTCCTAAATACAAAATTTAATTCATATTCTTACTACGATTAGCTTGAATCCAGCAAGTTTTGGCTCAAGCTACTTTTAGAGGGCGCATATTTCGGACCAATATACTTATGTATTTATCATTTTTACCATATGATGTAATACAGGTATACTTATGTATTTATTGCTTTCACCATACGAAGATATAATGTAATACAGTATTGTTGGACCACCATTCTCGGGCCATAGTTTTTTTTATGTTATGACATACTGTTAGCATGTTTTAATATTTTTATTTTTCAAAAAGAGATTCAAGTCGTAAAATTTATTGAAGTATGGAAAAATAATTATGTATAAATATGATAATAATTTACGATATATTATAGTTATCCATCAAGTAAACTTTATTTGCTATAAAGATAAACTAGTTCGATAAATATATTATAGTTATCCATCAAGTAAACTTTATTTGCTATAAAGATAAACTAGTTCGATAGAGACGTAAATCTCAAACTAGCCAATGCACGAAATAATTTTACCTCTTAATCAAAATATTTTGCTCGGAATACTGTGGAACAACTCATAAATACATTTTTTTTTTTTAGAAACATAAATACATACAGTGATACATAAACGTAGTTATCAGGAATTTTTACAGACATCTGGTGTATTAGACTTTATGACACGTAAACTCAGTAGTGAACATGTGTCCTGCAAACAGTTAATCATGGCTTCATCAGCTCAAGCAGTATAATTGACCACCTCCAAATCAAGGTTATATAAATCCACAAAATACTCTAGCATCAACATTGCAGAACAAAGTTAATATCGTCATAATTCACTACGTTCAATCATCAGCTCAGAGTTATCAGAATACGTAGCTAGCTATGTCAGGAGCACAGGGAGCTCAGCCGCCGGAGTCATTCACGGCGACGACATACAAGTCAGTTGAAGGAGGAGAGAACAAAAGCAGGACTGACATACGTGCCCGGGAGGACCAGGGAAGCGTTCAGATTGATAAGCTCCAGGACAAGGTGAAGGACCCTGTTGGAGAAGGCGGTCCGGTCTTCGGTGCGGGTAAAGATCTCCATAAAGACGACCTGGGTGTCACCGGCACCGGCGAATAGCCAGCAGCTAGAGACGACGATGTGTACAAGCACTTGCTTCTCCTTAATAGATGATCTAGTCAGTAGTGTTTGTGTTGAAAAATCAATAATCAGTGTGTTCATCATGAGCAATATTTTCATGGTTCTGCAACTTGGTAATGAATCTTATGTTATGTAAATATAGTGTGTTATTAGCTAGTTATTTTGGGGTGTTGTTAGCTTGTTATTTTGGATTTAAATCTCTCTGTGTGAGAAGTGAGAACCTCAGTGATATTATTCTCTCTCGTTCACAATTGATGATTCTCCTGCATCAAATGGTCTCCTCATCATATCTCGAATTAGTAATTAATGGATTAATTAGGGGTTTAAACGTATAGAGGGCTCATTCCTAAGTTCGATTTATTATATTAAAATTTAAATTATGTATAGAGGGAAACGTAAGTTCTTGGATTAATTAGGGGATTAAACGTATAGAAGGCTCATTCCCACGTTCGATGAACATGAACCTCGTAGAGAATATTTTGTAAATCACGGAAGTCATTATCAAGGTAATTAAAACTAGTAACGTACGTAGAGAATATTTTATAAATCACGGAAGTCATTATCAAGGAAATTAAATTAGGGATTAATTTCAGTTTACCCTCCTGAGGTGTGGGGGTGTCATCATTTCACTCCCTCTACTTTTAATTTTGATTTTTTACCCCCCAAACTTTTCAATTTCAATCAGCCATGTCCAATTTCTCCTATTCCGTCTAAATTGGACGTTAACTGACTTAATTCTGACCTTTGAGGGCTAACACGGTCATTTCAAGATAAAATAATAATTTTTTTTTAAATTTTGTCTTCAATCTATACACCACAAGTTATAATAGGTTTATAAAAAAAAAAAAAATACTCTAGGTGGTTGAAAACTGCTCGCTGGTCTACTATATTTGTGATATATCTCCGATAAAGTGAAGAATTTTAAGATATATCCCCAATAAAATGAAGAAATATCTGTAAAAAATAATTATACACTTTATCTGTAAATAAATATCTGTAAAAAATGATTTTACACACTCGCTGGTCTACGATATTTGTGATATATCTCTGATAAAGTGAAGAATTTTATGATATATCCCTAATAAAATAAAGAGATATTTGTAAAAAATAATTTTACACTTTATCTGTAAATAAATATCTATAAAAAATGATTTTACACAGATATTTATTCACTTTATTGGAGATATACAGATATTAAGTATTAATAATTAATTATCTAAAAAATTTTCACACACAGTGTATATATCTATTAATCACATTGGATGAAGCAGTTTTTGCTCTAATATGTTAGTTTTTAATATTTACTCTACAATCTCTATACTCCATTGCATGTGCCAACTACCTTCTTTACACATGTATATATAACTCCATTACATATGTAAACTATCTCGTTTACACATGCATAAAGATGCCCGGTATATGTTCATTCTATTTTCAAAAACAAGATGTTGGAGTCTACCTTGAATATTATCCTTGTAAACACTTGGATGAGTTGGATCGATCTTTACCTCCAGAGGAAATGATGAAAATATTAAAATTAATACTATATTTTCCTTTTTAATTATCTCTAATATCTCAACATTTTATCTCGAGTGGAATTTGGCTTCAACTATTTAATGAATTTATATAGAATCACTTCAAAGTAATGTTAATGGTTTGTTGTCACGTTAAAACTACATTTTCTGAAACTTCTCAACTCATGTCAAGAGAAACAAAATCCGTGTGCACAGAAGTTGGTGTTGCACGAGTTTAATGTGACAGGTATTGAAGCTACAATTCACTTTCTATAGCTTTTAGAAGTCCACGGTTGTAGAAGAAGTTAGAAAGTGAACAACAATAGCAATTCTTCACTTATTCTCATCATAAGAGCTTCAAAATTGAGTTGAGTTACTCCTGAAGTCACTTCTCCCCCAGCTTTGCGATTAAAACTTTTATCAAACTGTATGATCAATACACGCACCTCAACCAACTAGACTAACCGGCTACATCTTCTGCCAACACTATTTAATGAATTTGAGCATTTTTTTCCCCGTAAATCTTCTTACACAGGTTATAATAAGTAATGGTTACTTTGCAAAAACTTCTTCGTAAGATGTACACAAGTTACTTGATCACAACCGCAGTAGTAAAATGCTCCATCACCCTATCTTTTTTAAAAAGTTATGAAGAACATGAAAGCCGCAGTACATCTTTAGTTGTGGCTCCATCAACAATATTAACATTACACATGTTTTGATTGAAAATTTACACTTCATTCAATGTATTAATACTCCGTATTACATAACAATTATCTTAGTCATCACTATCGTTCTAAATCTGTAATTAGTAATCTATAATACTAGATAAACAGAAAACAAAAAATCAAAAACTATAAACTAACTACGTTCCATCTTACCCGACCAGGCGACCATATTACTTTCAAAAAAAAAAAAAAAAAAAAAAAACCTCTCCTAAGAGACCAAGACCAGTAAAAAAATTGGGTTCAAAGTAGAAGAAGCAAAAGGCATAAACAGAAGTTACCGAACTTTCCAAAAGGGGACATCATCCCTTAAAACTTACAATGCAGTGGTCCTGAATTTCACTTTCACTGTGATTCTAGGGCACCAGGTCCTCCTCCTCCTCTTCTTCTTATACTCAAATCATCAATGGCGAGCCATCTCTTCACCTACGGAGCCGCCCAATCAGCTCCAGCTCCCACTCCTGCTCTCTCCACCGTCTACACCCCTCGCTCCCTAGCCCAATCCTACCTCTCCGACCCGACCCACCGCTACCTTTCCGGGTCGGACCCTCTCTCCACTTCCTCCATGTACCTCGCCGGCACCGACGGCCTCGGCGCTTACTCCGACGCCGCCAGAGCGACGTCGTATATGATGTCCTCCTGGCCCTCCCCCGATGCCGAACCCGGCCCGCCCGGCTTCAAACGCACCTCTGAAGGTTGGTCAGCTCTCACTCTACTGTAACTATCTGTTTGGTGATGAAAAGTCTGAATTTTTGATTGAATTTTATGATAGATCAAAGAGTTTGAATGCCTAGGTGTTTTTAATGCATGCTGAAATTGCTTAAAGTTTTTGAATTTTCTAATTCATGTGAGTATGTTTATAGCTTGCTAATTTGGGTATGTATGAAGTGGGATTATGATCAAATGTAGCTCCTAGTCGGTCATTTCACTAATTAATATAAGCTTCGGCCGCCGAGTACAAGAGTTTATGTCTAATAACTATGTAAAGCTAGTAGCTTTTGTGTATGCTTCTGGCCTTACAGTGTGTTTATTGTTTGCTTATCACCGAGTATGAGTCTGAATTTTTGCTTTTCATCGGTAATGTCTGAGGTGGTGGTTTATGATCTTGGTGTTACTTGTAGTCAGTCATTGCACTACGGATGTAAACCGTAAAGAGTAAAAGTGGGACTGTTTAACAATAGCATAACGGATTTAGTTTGTTATGTCTAATTAGTAAATGCCTGCCCCGCGTACAAGAGTTTATATGTGTATTAACTATGTAAAGCTAGTAGCTTTTGTATATGCATTTCGCACAATATATACATACTATTACAGGAGAGAAAAGAATCTATCTTTGAGTATTTAGTATGTGAACCAAATTACTTTTTAAGATATATATACTATATAGTAACATATACATTTCCTCTGGTTTTCTTGTATATACTTGTCTACTACGTACTATAGCACTCTACCATCAGGCTCTTTTGGGTGCCCATAATCCGATTGGGCAAATGGAAGCTTGGTATTCAACAAATTCTTTAGCAAAGCGACCTAGATTCGAGAATACAAGCTTGCCTATTTATCCACAGAGGCCAGGAGAGAAAGATTGTGTCCACTATATGCAAACAAGAACCTGTAAATTTGGAGAGGGCTGCAAGTTTGACCATCCTATTTGGGTTCCTGATGGTGGAATCCAAGATTGGAAAGAGGTGACTGCTTATTATTATATCTTATGCCGATATACTTATAGTTTTATGACTTTTACCATATTATATATAAATACCTATGAAGTAGTTCTAGCAAAATAATTAATCAATTCTATATAATTTCTCTAAGCTTATCAATGGATTGATCATATCCTATAAGCTGTTTAGTTCTTCAAGATACTTTTTTTTAGACTTATTCATGTTTCTAGTTTCCTATAATATCTACAGCTATGTAGTATGAATTATAGTTTATTCTTTACTTTTAGATTTTTCTGCTATATCTGTTTTATAGTTTCTATACCTGCTACATTTTCTGTAAAAAGTTTGGTTATGTGGCTAGTGAGGCTGCAAAAAGTCGTGTTGGGAATTTATGTACTCTTCTTAATTTTCCACTGTAGGTCATTCACTCATTCATCTTACCCTGTGGGTTATTAAGGGATATAACTTAAATATTTTGTTTTCTGTTTATTCTATTTTTCAAAAAAAAAAAAATCAATTTAAAATCTAGTGTCATCTCAGTTTCATTTTCAAGTCTAGTTATACAGGAACTGACTGATTACTGTTAATCGATCTCTCATGAACTGCTCTTGGAAGAGGAATGTTGGGTCTAACATTTTGTTGGCTAATTTGTTTCAAAACACCCTACAAGTTGTATCTTGAGTCTTTGTCCGCCATGATTGGCATTGGGATCATATCCCATCTTGAAGTACGTTGAAGATATTTGGAATGGTTGCCTTTATCATGAAGGAAGATTTTTCAGTCAAAGATCTCAAACCTAGAATGGTGAAAGATATTATAGCCAATCATGTAATCCCAAGTGCTTAGATTCACAGCTCTGTCTGAAGCATATTTAAGGACATTTTTTATGGAATGAATTGATGGATGTTCACTCGTGATCATTGCTTAAGCAAAGAGCCCTATAGGTCTTGAATATTGAAAATCTGGTAGAATGTCTTGTTGCATAGATCCCTCAAGTAACATAAGAATATTATCTAAAGTTTGATGCACCCACCCTAGATTCTTTGGCTTTGGGTTTGCATGCATATTCACTAGGTCTGAGTTTTTAGATTCCTCTTGGGTGGCCTGTCTGAAATACCATTCTGCATCAAAATTCTTTGAAGGGCATTTTGGTAATTTGGAGGTGGTCCTGTGCGTATCTTCAAGATGCTGTGGAGCTAACTTGAAGCTAAAGATCAACTGGTCAGATTGCTTGTAGGGTTGTACTGGTAGACAAGTGGAGTCGAGCCAGTTATTAAGTCAATCGTCTTTGTTTTTGTTTTGCCCAAAGTCTAACTTCTTTGTAGGCATAATCCTTGGCTTTGCCTACATAATGTAAAAAGGGCTTCAATTTGATTACTATCCCTTGTGTGATAACAAGAGTTTAAGTTTAGTTTCTTCATATGGGCCTACGTTCCATGCCATTGCAAGGTTAGGATTCATTTGCCTAAACACATAGGCTTTTTCCATGTTAAGTAGTTTTTCCATCTGATGGTTAATCTACATACATACATGATTATACGAGTCTTCTGTACTAGTAATAGCTCAACTTTATAATTTGTTATTTCCTTTTTCTGGCAAGTTATTCAGCTGCCCTACTTAGTGTTTGT
This sequence comes from Rosa lucieae, assembly GCA_024704745.1. NCBI lineage: Eukaryota > Viridiplantae > Streptophyta > Magnoliopsida > Rosales > Rosaceae > Rosa > Rosa lucieae. The sequence continues at coordinate 17,497,984 of CM045496.1, read as the reverse complement.
TTTCTGCCTATCTGTATTATCTTCATTGGCAATCTGTTAAGATTAGAAAATGGTTTGCAGCTGTTTTTGTTCTTTGTGTGCTATCTTCAATTTGCTTATTAATTGTGGCAAAAGGAAACAAAGAAGGTATATTGTTAAAACACATAAATTGATCTCTTGTTCATCTAGGTTCCACTTGTTGCTCCAAGTGAGTCCCTTCCCGAGAGACCTGGAACACCAGATTGTCCAGTGAGTAGCATTTCAGTTTATTTATTTTTGTCGATATGATGCATTTAAGCACTTGCACGGCTCACATATACCCTTTGATTCTTTATGTTGTAGTACTTTTTAAAAACTCAAAGATGCAAGTTTGGTCTTAGATGCAAGTTTAATCATCCAAAGGACAAACTGGCCACTGCGGTAAGTGCAAATGTGATAAGGATGGCAAGATTTATTTATCATCTGGACTTATTCACTGTAGTTCAGTAGTTATAATGATATGATACTTTACTCTGGTTTCAGGGCGCTTCAGAAAATGGTGATGTTTATGCCTTACCCGAGAGGCCTTCTGAACCTGCATGTGCAGTGAGATATCTATCTCCTACGTTTGTAATGTGCATTATCTATCTAGTTTTGTTGATTTGATTATATTCCCAAAAATATGTTTAAACAGTTCTACTTGAAAACTGGGCAATGCAAGTATGGTGCAACCTGCAAATTTAATCACCCAAAAGACATCCAGATACCATCAGCCACTCAAGAGAATAAATCTGGCGAAACTGAGACAGATCTTAAGACGGAGGGCAGTGAAGTTGCTGTGAAGCCTCTTGTTTCATTCACTCCAGCACTATTATATAACTCCAAAGAGCTTCCTGTAAGACCGGTATGTACTTATTAGAGATGATTGAGCCTCTTCAAAATAAAGTTATCAGCTTTATGATAATTTTGTTTTGCTGATCATGTGTCTGTTGCTTCTACCAGGGTGAAGCTGATTGTCCATTCTACCTGAAAACTGGAAGGTCAGTTATGTCTTATTTTGTTGTTTGATTATGATTACTATTGACGACCAAGAACTCACAATGGCTTTTGTTCTCTTAAATCAGCTGCAAGTATGGGGCCACTTGCCGGTACAATCACCCTGATAGATATGGTATATAATTAAGATTATGCTGCCCTAGATTCTAGGGTTCATTTTCATGTGTTTTAGACTCTAGTTTCATGTGTTTAACAAATAGTGTGCATCAGAATTTCATTGCGAAGTTTTTGTGCAGATATCAATCCACCTGTTGCTGCAATCAGCTATCCTCTTTCGGCGCCTTCAGTTGCAGGTTTTAACATAGGAGTTGCTAATCCAGCTGCCTTCACTTATCAAACTTTGGCACAACCAACGGTAAATATGGCATATAGTATTATATGTTTCACCTTAAGGCCTTCTTGTTCTGTATTTTTAACTGAATTGAACAACTGTTAGCTCTCTCTCTCTCTCTCTCTCTCTCTCTCCCTCTATATATATATAATATTCATTCATGTTATTATATGCACGTTGCAGGTGGGAGCGAGCCCTACTGTTTATCCTCAGCGATTTGGACAGGCTGAGTGTGAAGTAAGCAACTTCTTTTGTTAAATGAATTTGATTCCAGTTGTATATGATTTCCCTTCCAGATTTGAGTTGTTTTATACGATTTACTATGAAAGTGATCCTTAAGAGAAAGTATAATGAATTTGAGTTTCAACATGTTTAAACAGTTGCAACACTTTTGAGTTCTCATCATATTATTCATGGAACTGTCAGCACATGATGTGTTGCTTTATCTATCCACATTTGTTACTCTGATGGTAGACATTTGGCCAGAAATGATTCTGTTTGACAGTGTTCATATTTCTGAATCATTCAGAACTTTGTGACGATTGCTCTCATGTTTATGTATTGTGGTTTTTTCATGTTGTAGTACTATATGAAGACTGGGGAATGTAAGTATGGTGCACAATGCAGATTCCATCACCCGATTGATAGGCCAGCAGTGGCGTTGTCAACAACAAAGCCATCTCAACAAGAAAATGTGAAGCTAACGCTTGCTGGACTTCCTAGGAGAGAGGTATGAATGGTGGAGCTATTCTCTGTTGGGACTATCCCAAGTCTTTTTATCAGTAGGGTTCACCTGTCCTTGTTTTAAGCAGGGTACCATTATATTCCAAAAACCTTGAAAAGCATATGGCTATTCTTCATAAGAATGATTTAATTATGCTAAGTCTTTGCATTAGTAGTTTCAGATTGCCACTTATCTTGTGAAGTTATGATAACTATGAATATACTGTTTGCACAATAGTGATTGGAAAAATGGAAATGTTAAGACCTTTTTTTCCTGTGAGAAGTGACTGCATTTTCTGTTGCATTTAACCATATGTATTCTTTCTGTTGAAATCTTATTTTATATTTCCATCTAGGCATTATCTATCCTCTACATGTAAGACCATTTAACAAGGGTGGAACTTTTTTACAGGGTGCCGTTATCTGTGTGTATTACCTTAAAACTGGCACATGCAAGTATGGTGCAACCTGCAGATTTGACCACCCACCTCCTGGCGAAGTTGTAGCAATGGCAGCTTCACAAGCAAAATCTGATTCAACTGGAGGAAAAGCATAAGCAGCTGAATCCACACAGGAACAGCAGCATTAGGCCCCTCGCTAGAATGAAGAAGTGATGAGGCCTCAAAGGACGAAGGAGGTCTATGGCAAAAGTATTGCCATCTGGCATGGTCTGTTTTGTACTATGTTTCTGAGCCATCATGGTTTATAAATTGCCCAATCAGCCATTCTTTATGCTCTGCGTATAAGGTGCAAGTGTTGACCGATTGGACAACATGAGGTATTTCGTTCACCTGTATTAAGTGAGTCTCTGCATGTACTTTGTAGATCTGGAGTATCAGACTGATGAGTTTCAGTGCTATGGTGTTGTGAAAGTTTGCTCTCATTGCCCTCTGCTTCTTCCTTCTATGACGATATTCACCCTTAAAAAAGCTTCTTTTTCTTTTTGACTTTTTCTGTTGATGGCATAATCCCCCTTATCCTGGCTTAGATTTATGACTAGTTTCAGTGCTATTCTGTAGTGAAAAGAACAACTTTTAACCAAAATAAAAGAAAAAAACAAGTTACTCGTTGGGAGAGTTTTCCAGAAGTTTATTGCACTTTTTACTGGAGTTTGGTAGTTTGCCTAATCATACATATACACACAGCATGACATTACCTTACATTGTCCATCAAATTCCTTCGATTCAAAAGACCAGTTTCCCTTTTTACACCAAGATCAATGACAAAAGCTTGTTCATGGCTTGTCTTGGAGTTTTTCTACGAATCCTGGAGCGTGGATGGAAAGAAACAGAATTATTCCGGTTTATGAGTTCATTTGCGTTTATTAAATTATTAATACAGTGGGAACAAAGAAAGTAGGTGAATCGATGAAAATCCACGGAGCTTTTAATAAGTAGTAAATAAAAACACAATTGTTTCCCAATAAATATCTCAGTGGTTCCACCTTCAATTACAGAAATAAATTTACAAACTACTAGTAGTTTGGTCTAATCATTGAAGTCCTTGTTGCTTAGGCAAACAGTCTCAGAAAGTACCTAAAAGACTGAGTGGACTTGGAAACTTGTAAGATGGGGTCGTTGATGACTCTGGAATACCTGGACACCATTCATTTCAGACTTTCGGTATTTAATGTTACTCGGTTTTAGATTTCTGTATAATCATGGATAGCTTCTGTGCAAACCTATTCAAGCCTACCAGCTATCGCTTCCTCGTCAACGATGTTGCTTGCTACTTGCTCTTTCTTTTTCTGGCATCTTCATATCTGCACACTACTAAACTGTGTTTGGGAGATGGACTTCCGAGTGGTGTGAGATCATCATCATGCATCCAGGAAGAGAGACGAGCGCTTCTCACCTTCAAAGGAGATGTTACTGATCATTCCGGTAGGCTTTCTTCTTGGGTGGGTCAGGATTGCTGCCAATGGAAAGGGATTTCATGCAACAACCGTACAGGTCATGTTGCAAGGATGGACCTCCGAAACCTGAATTATGATCAAGGCTCCTACGGAGATACTTCTTTGGGGGGTAAGATTAATCCTTCTTTGCTTAGCTTTAAGAACTTACGTTACCTTGATCTAAGCGGAAACGATTTTCAAGGACGTCGAATTCCTAACTTCTTTGGGAAGCTTCAAAGTTTGAGGTATCTCAATCTCTCATACAATTCATTTGTGGGAGAGATTCCCCCATCTCTTGGTAACCTCTCAAACTTGAATTATCTTGACCTCAGTTCTTATTATTACAGTGATGTTTCTTCCAAAAACTTGAACTGGCTTTCTCACCTCAGTTCTTATTATTACAGTGATGTTTCTTCCAAAAACTTGAATTATCTTGACCTCAGTTCTAATAATAATGATCTTTGTTCCAAAAATTTGAATTGGCTTTCTCACCTCTCTTCCCTAAAGTGTCTCAATCTTGGAGGTGTGAACCTTAGCAGCACAGGAGTAAGTTGGCTACATGATGTCAACATGCTTCCTTCACTCTTAGAGTTGCATTTGTCTGGTTGCCAAATTCAAAACCTTCCACACTCCCAGCTTCCGTCAGTGAACTTCACATCCCGCCTATTGGTTCTTGATATATCCCTGAATGATATTAATTCTTCATTTCCCAGCTGGTTTTTTAATCTTACCAACCTCAAAAGACTTGATGCATCTTCCAATTTGTTCGGGCTCTTCCCTGTTGAATTTGCAAACCTTGAGTCTTTGGAAGACCTTGATTTCAGTGATAATCGGCTCCAAGGTCAAATTCCCAAAGTCATTGGTACTTTGTGCAGCCTAAGGATATTAGATCTTTGGGGGAACTCATTCAATGGTAGTTTGGAAAATGTTTTGAATGGTTTCTCAAATGGTACGAGTTATAGATTAGGACTGCTGGAAAATATGAAGGAACTTGACCTCAGTTTCAACCAATTTTCTGGTTCAATTCCACAATCTATTAGTAATTTATCATCCTTGGAAAAACTGGACATCTCGTATAATAATTTCAATGGGTCCATTCCTGAAAGTTTGGGACAACTCTCTCAGCTAGTCCACCTCGATCTATCTGATAATCCGTTGGAAGGCAATGTAAATGAAGCCCATTTCCGAACTCTCACAAAGTTGGAGTCTTTTGCAGTCTGTAGCAAATACTGGCCGACTGGGTCCCTCATTTTTAACATGGCTCATGACTGGGTTCCTCCTTTCCAACTTAATTCAATCCACATTGCCGACTGCAGAGTAGGTCCTGCCTTTGGGGTATGGCTTCAGTCTCAAACTGAATTAACGTATGTCACGCTTCGTAATACTTCAGTCTCAGATTTCATACCAGAGGAATGGTTCTTGAAGATATCTTTCCAACTCACATGGCTGGATTTATCTAACAACCAAATTCGTGGAAAGCTTCCATTTCACATGACCTCCCCGTCCTTGGAGAATATAGATTTGAGTCATAATCAATTTGAGGGCCCTCTTCCACATTGGTCTAGCGATGCTGCCAAATATCTCGATCTTCAAAGCAATTTATTTTCCGGGCCGATTCCCTCAAATTCTGATCAATTGTTGCCTCAATTGCAGGAATTGTATCTATCTGACAATCATCTGAATGGTAGTCTACCACCCTCTTTGTGCAACATGTCAAGTTTGCAAACCCTTATGTTAAGAAGCAATCACTTGTCTGGAGAATTCCCACGAGCCTGGAGTCTGTGGCCACATTTAGAAATTGTAGATGTCTCAGACAACAATTTGTCTGGCAATTTCTCCAGTTCAATGGGTGTTCCGAGCTCACTAAACATACTGAATCTGAGCAAAAACAATTTCGGGGGTCAAATTCCTTCTTCTCTATTCCAAAACTGCAGCTGGTTGAACAGAATTGATCTTGGAGGCAATAGATTTACTGGAAGCATACCTTTACAGACAAGATCAAATGTATCATCCGTATTGCATATGCTAAGATTACGATCCAACTCTTTAAGCGGACATATCCCCCATCAACTGTGCTCTCTTCAATATCTTCTTATCATAGATCTTAGCCACAACAAATTTTCAGGGACCATTCCCCAGTGCTTGTATAATCTGACTGCTTTGGCCGACGTTAATTCCGGTATTGACGTTACTGAATACAGTATTGCAAAGTATCAAGAGACGGCCAGCTTGACGTTGAAGGGAGTAGAACTCGTATATAGCACGACTCTGTATCTGGTGAAAAGCATTGATTTCTCATCAAACAACTTAGAAGGTGAAATCCCTGACGAAGTAAGCAGCCTCAGACTCTTGGGAACGTTGAACTTGTCAAGAAATCAACTCACTGGAAACATTCCTTCGAAGATTGGAAACTTGCGATGGCTGGAAACTCTTGATCTCTCACACAATCACCTCTCCGGACAGATCCCTCAAAGTTTCTCTTCTCTAACCTCTCTGTCTCACTTGAGCTTGTCTTTCAACAACTTGTCCGGAAGAATTCCTTCAGGCAACCAACTTCAAACACTCAATGATTCATCCATTTACGAAGGCAATCCATCCTTGTGTGGGGTCCCTCTTTCAACCGTCTGCCCGGGAGATGGCGCAGCTGACCCTGACGATGGTGATCATAATGATGATGATACTGATGAGAATGGGAAGTTTGGTATGGTTGTTAGCGCTGTCCTCGGCTTCATCATAGGCTTCTGGAGTGTTTGTGGCACATTGGTTATGAAGAAATCATGGAGGTATGCCTATTTTCGATTCTTTGATAACATAAAGGAGAAGGCAGCATTAGCAATTGCATTGAGAGTGGCTCGTTGGCAAAGGAGGACTTGATTGGAAAAGGAAAACTAAAGAATAAAATGCACTGAAGGTGGTCAGTATGGGGGCATTTGTGGCTTTCGTTGTTTCTCTTTTGGTTCAGGTGCTCTCCATGTGACTGCCCTTTGGAGCTGTTTGTGGCGCTGGTGAAGATGACGGTCAGTATTGTTGGGGTTTGCTGTGTTCTCTTTATTGTTGTAAGCCATATAAGTGTTTAATAGTGTCATGTAATCAATAATTAAGCATGTATCATGTGTCAAATTATTCAAGCAACTTTTAGCAATAATAGCTTGCTGGAAGTGTGTAACCACGTTCGATGCATTTGAAACTTGTAAAAGGACTTGGAATAATATCAGTTTTTAATTCCTCTGCTTTGTTTGTTTTGCTCTCTTCACCTACGGAGCCGCCCAATCAGCTCCAGCTCCCACCTCTGCTCTCTCCACCGTCTACAGGCCCCAGCTCCCACCTCTGCCCAATCCTACCTCTTCGACCAGACCCACGCTACTTTTCCGGGTCGGACCCTCTCTCCACTTCCTCCATGTACCTCGCCGGCACCGAAGGCCTTGGCCGCTAGAGCGACGTCGTATATCATGTCCTCCTGGCCCACCCCGGATGCCGAACCCGGCCCCCCCGGCTTCAAACGCACCTCTGAAGGTTGGTGAGCTCTCACTCTACTGTAACTCTCTGTTTGGTGATTGAAAAGTTTGAATCTTTGATTGAATTTCATGGAACATCATTGCTAAAGTTTCGAATTTTCTAGTGTAAATTGATGTGAGTATGTTTATAGCTTGCTAATCTAGGTATGTATGAAGTGGGATTATGATCAAATCTAGCTCCTAGCTAGTTGTTCATTTCACTAATTAATATAAGCTTTGGGCTGCCAAGTACAAGAGTTTGTGTAATAACTATGCTTCTGGCCTTCCAGTGTGTGTTTATAGTTTGCTTATCACCGAGTATGAGTAAGCGTTTTGCTTTTCATAGGTAATGGTTTATGATCTTGGTATTACAGTATTACTTGTAGTCAGTCATTGCACTACGGATGTAAACCGTAAAGAGTGAAAGTGGGACTGTTTAACAATAGCATAACAGGTTTGGTTTGTTATCTGTAATTAGTAAATGCGTGCCCCGCGTACAAGAGTTTATATGTGTATTAACTATGTAGAGCTAGTAGCTTTTGTATATGCATTTAGCGCAGTATATACGATTACAGAAGGAGGAAAAGAATCTATCTTTGTGTTTTTAGTATGTGTACGTTCTTACCCCAAATTACTTTTGAAGATATATACTATATGGTAACATATACGTTTCCTCTGGTTTTCTTGTATATACTTGCCTACTACGTACCATCAGGCTTTTTTGGGTGCCCATAATCCGATTGGGCAAATGGAAGCTTGGTTCGATGAATCCTTTAGCAAAGCGACCTAGGTTCGAGAATACAAGCTTGCCTATTTATCCACAGTGGCCAGGAGCCAAGAGAGAAAGATTGTGCCCACTATATGCAAACAAGAACCTGTAAATTTGGTGAGGGGTTGCAAGTTTGACCATCCTATTTGGTTTCCTGATGGTGGAATCCCAGATTGGAAAGAGGTGACTGCTTATTATTATAGCTTATGCCGATATACTTATAGTTTTATGAGTTTTACCATATTATATATAAATAACTATAAAGTAGTTTTAGCAAAATAATTTAATAATTCTGTATAATTTCTCTAAGCTTATGAATATGGATTGATCATATCCTATAAGCTGTTTAATTATTTGAACGTGCGGATAGAGGTCCTTTTTTTAGACTTATTCGATTATGTTTCTAGTCTCCTATAATATCTACAGTTATGTTATGAATTATAGTTTATTCTTTACTTTTAGATTTTTCTGCCATATCTGTTTTATAGTTTCTATACCTGCTACATTTTGTATAAAAAGTCTGGTGATGTGGCTAGTGAGGCTGCAAAAAACCAAAAAGTCCAATGTACTCTTCTTAATTTTCCATTGTAGGTCATTCACTCATTCATCTTACCCTGTGGGTTATTAGGGGATATAACTTATATATCTTGTCCACTGTCATCAAGTCTAGTTATACGGGAACATATTGATTACTGTTAATCAGTCTCTCATGAACTGCTGAATTGGAAGAGGAATGTTGGGTCTGTTGAAGGATGTCGACATAGTGTGCCTCTACAAACTAGGGTTTAAGATTGTAATAGGAAAGTATTATAGGTATTTAATTGTATTCGGATTCTCTTACCGTTTGTATACTTTGTAACTCCCTATATAAGGGCTCCTATTATCAATAATAAACACACAATTCTATTCTCCTACAACACGTTATCAGCACGAGTTCTAACCCTAGCCGAAAAAAAAAGAAAAAAAAACCCTAAGAAGCCTCACCAAGAAAACTGCCGCGGCCTCACTGCCGCAAAGCCTGCAGCCTCCTCTGCAAGCCTACTGAAGCCTTTGCCGCCCTAGCCTCCTGCCACGCCTCCTGCAGTCCACTACTGCAGCCCCCGCGCACCCTGCAGCCACTGCACACCGCTCCAGCCTGCAGCCTCCTCTGCAAGCCTACTGAAGCCTCTGCCGCCCTAGCCTCCTGCCACGCCTCCTGCAGTCCACTACTGCAGCCCCCGCGCACCCTGCAGCCACTGCACACCGCTCCAGCCTCCAGCCACCTCCCTGCAGCCGGTGCTGCACACCAGCCCGCAGCCCCAAGCCATCTGCCGCACTACCTGCGGCCTCCCTGCTGCTGCTGCATCTGCTGCATCTTTCCTGCCAGCGACCAGCGACCAGGGACCAGCGAGCAGCTCTGCCCAGTCCGCCTGCCCAGTCGCCTGTTCCAGTCCGCCTGCCCAGTCGCCCAGTCCGCCTGCAGATTAGGAGGAAGGAGAACAGAGGAAAGAAAGTAAGAAAGAAGAAGAAGACCGAAAGAAAAAAGAAGAAAAAAAAGAGAAGGGACCCGGCCCACGAAAAAAAAAGAAAGAAAAAAAAAGAAAAGAAAAGAAAGGGGACCCGGCCGGCCCAGAGAGAACAAAAAAAAAGGAGAGAGAAAAAAAAAAGGAAAGAAAAAAAAGAGGAAAGCCTAAAGAATAACAACCCAGAGAAAAAAAACACGTCTGCTTCAACACGTGCGTGTCCTCAAGCCAAGAACAATCACGTAAGTTTTATAATTAAGGTTGCTGCTTTCTTGTATTTAAATTCCTTTCATTTTCTGCAAATATTGGAATATATGTTGCCAAATGATTTTGATATTTAACAAAGCGGAATTGTGGGGATTCACGCTTAACGAACTAAGAGTGTTCGTATGAACTAAGAGTGTTCATAATTAAACGAACTAAGAGTGTTCGTGTGAACTAAGAGCGTTCACAATGCTTGGACTAAGAGCGTCCGTAAGCATCAAATTGTGACCATATTAAAACATTATTGTTTGGTCTAATCCAAAAGAGATTCTTGAAAATTGATTTCTTGGTAGCATAGCTCGGAAATCTTATTGTTTTAGTTTTCGTGGAAGTTTAACTCCGAAACTAATATATTTTCTCTTCTTATTTTCAGGATGTCGAATGAACCTAGACTCGACTTTCCCATGCTTGACTCAACAGGCTCGGATTACCACAGTTGGGTAACCGATGTTGAGAATCATCTCACTTCCAAGGGAATATTACCCATAATCCAGGCACCTAACCCGGATCTTATGTTCAACTGAACATCTACAAAGCATGCTCAAGCAGTTATCTTGATGCGACGCCATATGGATAAGGCACTCAGATTGGAGTATATGTCGATCAAGGATGCAAGAGAGCTATGGGTAGCGCTAGAAGAGCGCTTTGGCAATGTCCAAGATTCCCTCCTCCCTGACTTGAAGGTTCAATAGAACAATCTGCGCTTTGCTGACTTCAAGTCTGTTGCTGAATATAATTCAGAGGCTCTTCGCTTACAATCCATGTTGAGATTCTGTGGACAACCTGTCACAGAGCAAGAGCTAATTGAGAAGACTCTCTCCACCTTCCCCGTTTCAGCCATTGTGGTATCAAAGCAATACTGTACTGAAGTCAATGCTGGACGGATCACGAGGTTTCATCAGCTTATCAATATCATATCTGTAGCTGAGAAACATGATAACATACTCGTGAGGAATTATAATTCAAGACCCATTGGAACTAAGAGTGTTCATGAGGCGAATTATAATGCACCCAAAAGAGGGCGCAAGGAGCGGAACCCTAGAAATAAGGGACATAAGGGACGTATGGGTCCATATAACCGCCCTAATCAAGAAGGAAACCGCAAGTTTGGAGCGGATACACGTGGTGGCAATGCCACACGTGGGAGAGGGGGTCGTGGCAACCCTATCCGTAGTAATGGAGCCATAGCTCGTGGTGGTGGCGCCATGGGTCGTGGTGGAGGCGCCAATCCTCCTAGGGAACGCCCACAACGTGCACTTCAATTGAAGGGAGGCAACCACAATGATATGTGTCATCGATGTGGATCTAGTGAGCATTAGTTCAAGCAATGCAAGGAAAGCGAGCAACTAGCTTCAAGATACAGGGCATACAAGGACCTGAGGGAGCAAGAAGTGTACCTTGCAGAAGAAGAAGAAGAAAATGGTGGAGACGTTAATCTCACCATGGAGGACTTCAAAGATGAAGATGAAGTGCACAAGGATGCTGCAGACTTTGATTAGAAATAGTCCTCTTTATTTTTCAAGAATCATGTAATAGTCAATAAATGACAATTGTATTAACTCTTTCTTATGTGGTGTACCCAATAAAATATGATGTCTAGGAAAGTCATTGAGATAATTGGTACTTAAGCGAGCCTCGCTCCACCAACCCCTCTCTCCACTTTCCTGGTCATATTTGATTGGAGTTGCCAAATGAATAGAGTGACTACAATGTGTCTCAGTTTGATTTTCTTTATTTTGGATTAGACCTTTTTGGACCATTTAATGTAATCATTGGCTACATTTATTAATAAAGTATCGTATTATTCAATGTCATGGACATGTTTTTAATTTCGAACTTTATTATTTCTCAGTATGTTTCCTGGAGAGTTGGAATGCCTTGTTGATAGTGGCACGACACATACTATATTGCGACATAGGCAACTATTTCTATGCATGACGCCTAGTCGATCTTCTGTGACTACGATGGCTGGACCATCACAATTGATTCATGGTCGAGGACCAGCTCAATTTATGCTGCTAAATGGCACAAGTATTAATGTCACCGAAGCTCTATATGCTCATAGGGCTGGAAGGAACCTATTGAGTTTTAAAGATATAAGAGCCAATAGTTTTCATATGGAAACACATTGTGAGAATGGACAAGAGTTCCTTTGCATCACCTCTAATGACTACGGACATAAACGAGTATTGGAGAAACTTATGTGTCGCTCTAGTGGGTTGTATGCAACCACTATTCGAGTCATTGAATCCAACCATATCATGAGAGATGACTTATGGGATTCTGACACATATAGGCTTTGACACGATCGTCTGGAACACCCAGGTCGTGATATGATGATCCGTATACTAAAGACTTCACACGGACATCCATTTTTCAAAACGAAAAGAAGTCAGAACAAAAATTCGGTCCAAGGTAGGGCCAGAGCTGCCTACCCCGGCCCTGCGGGCCAACAGTGGTATTGACACCACTAATGCCTCCTTGGATCCTTTCTCTACTTCTAAAGTCAATTGTGACTTCGTGGCTCAACCAGATTCTTCCATGGTTGCTTCTAATGCCCATCTTTCATTTTGCAAAGCCTGCTCTTTAGCAAAATTAGGATCGAGACCATCCTATGCAAAGGACACTAAACAAAATATTCCATTCTTGCAACGAATCCAAGGTGATATTTGTGGACCTATCCAACCAACTTGCGGACCATTTAGATATTTTATGGTGTTGGTTGATGCATCGACACGTTGGTCACATGTCATGCTTTTGTCCACCAGAAATGCTGCATTTGCTAAACTCCTAGCACAAATCATTAAGTTAAGGGCTCACCACCCTGATCATCCTATTAAGTCAATTCGTCTTGACAATGTTGGAGAGTTTACATAAAAAACCTTTGATGACTATTGCATGTCCATTAGGATTGAGGTTGAACACCCTGTTCCTCACATTCACACCCAAAATGGTCTTGCAGAAGCCACCATTAAAAGACTTCAAATGGTTGCTAGAGCATTGGTTATGCGCACCAATCTCCCTGTTTCTGCCTGGGGCTATGCAATATTGCATGCAACTGTGCTTATTCGTCTGAGGCCTACTGCCACTCAATCCTTTTCTGCATCCCAGATGGTTACTGGATATGAGCCTGATGTCTCACACTTACGCATATTTGGGTGTGCAGTTTATGTGCCAATTGCGCCGCCACAGCGCAGCAAAATGGGTCCTCAAAGACGATTGGGCATTTATGTTGGATATGACTCTCCAACCATTATCCGCTATTTGGAACCCTTGACAGACGATCAATTTACCGCAAGATTTACGGATTGTCACTTTGATGAGACAGTCTTCCCGTCGTTAGGGGGAGATAAGAACAATAATGTTCAACAGGAACGACATGAATTGTCGTGGTCTGTCCCCACTTTGTCTCATCTTGATCCCCGAACCACACAATCCAAAATTGAAGTGCAGAGAATTCTCGATCTTCAGAACGTAGCAGACTCTATGCCTGACGCGTTTTCTGATATCGCTAAAGTGACAAGATCATATATACCTGCTGCAAACGTGCCTGCAAGGATTGATATCCCTAAAAATAGTGGACATGGCGCCACCTCTAGGGGTATTGAGCATGGCGCTGCCACCACTAATGGTGATGGTAATGTGGCTCAGGTCGGGCTCCCAGCAAAGAAACGTGGGAGGCCCAAAGGTTCGATGGATTCTCGCCCGAGAAAGAAAGCGAGTTTGGCACAAAGAGATCTATTAATCATCGAAATAAATAACCCGTCTCATGAAGATATTCCGAATTATGGTTATGTCCAAGAGACATCATTGGGGGACGCTCCAATTGTGAGCCCCAGAAAAATTTATCGAGCTTAAGTGAAATAGTTCGATAAGTTACTTATCGATTTCGATAAAAGTCAAAGTGCTCGGGAGTATTTTCAGAAATTTTTGTAAAGTGAAATCCTCAATTTAGGAGTTGGATAAGGAAGTATACGTCACGACGAGTTCGTGGAAATTTTCGGGGAATTTTCCGGTGACCCGGACTATTTATAACGAATTTCCGAAGTTGTGAAATTTTAGAACTTAAAACAAGAAATAGAAAATAGGAGGAGAAATCCCAGCCATTGATCCACCCACCGCTTCATCCTAGCCGTCCATCCTTAACTGGATCAATCTATATATACAATTATCCGTGTGTTGCTCTGTTGGGAAAACTAGAAGGATCGAGAGAGAGGGAGAGAGAACTCGGTGTTTTCTGACCCGACGGGACCCGGAAACCCGCAAAGAGGATCCGACCGGCGCTGCTCCGTCCGGCCACATCACAGCGGAGGACCACCGAAATTCTCTTCGTCTCAACTGTGCCGACGTCCCTGTGGCCTCTGATCGTCCATGCATCGATCGTAGATGAGCTTTGTGTCTCGTTCGGCGAGTTCTGCAATCACCGGAGACTCCGGCCACCGTATGAGCTGCAAGTGGTATGAAAATCATTCCTCTCGTCATGCTCTACACGTTTATGTAAATAGCTTTCATTTTCGAATGGGTTCTGATGAAATTGGGTTTTGGGTGACGTCGGAATTCACTGTGATTCCGGTTTCCGGCAGCTGTTTGGGTGTCTTCAACTCTTTTACAAGGGTCATTGTGGTCCTAGGACTCGGAAGCATGGCTGGTTGAGCTGAAATCATTGGCCTGGCTGAGTTGATAGTTTCGGGTACGTTCTGCAATAGCGATGTCACCGTTCGTGGTGGTAGTTTCGATCACCCCTGGTAACTTCTTGGTTTTGATTTGTGCTTTGAGTGTCTATTGCTGTTGGGTTAAATTCGTAAACGCAGAATTGGCCAGGTTTGGAAGTAGTTGAGTGGGAACTCTCGCTGACCTGCGTTCTTCGTTGGAAAATAAACCTGCAGTTCGGGGTTTTGTTTTGATCTAGTTGATCACAAGGTGAGTTGGATTCTATCAAAGGTGCTGGAAGTTTACCTGTGTGGTTAGCTTTTGGAAACTGGGTTGCTTTGTTGCATGCCTACTGTGATGTTGTGTTTGAGAAGAGTAAATTGGATTGATAGTCACAAGAAGTCGAAGCTATGTTGTAAGCTTGCTGTTTTGTTCATGTTTGCTAAATGATTTTGGTTATGGATGTTGTAGTATGTTTCTCATTCTGGTGAAATTGGCAAAGCATAAATATGCAGTTATACGTTGAATTGGTTATGACATTGTGAAAAAGATTAAGTGGTGGTTGGGTGCCCTTAGTAATTTGGGCACACCTTGTGTGAAATGGTAATATGAATATATTGGGTGGCCTTAGTAAAAATTCGGGTATACCTAATATGTTTGAAATTAAGTCGTTGCTTGATTTACTTCGACATGATCAAATTGGTCAATACTGGTCAAACTAAGAAATGTCGGTCAAACAATGGTCAAAGTTGGTCAACTCCTGGTCAAAGAAGGAAAAGTTGGTTTGGCCGATATATTAATCGTCGAGATTTCCTATAATTGTTCAAAAGATATTAACTATCGAAATGTCGGAATCTAGGACTCCAGTTACCCGAGGAACAGAAGGTTCACGACTCTCGGAGTACGTAAGAGAAAGCATCGGAATCCAGGTAGGGATTCAGGACTCTCCTCGGTTAGTGATTTTCTTATGTTGTTATTAAATGATGCACGTTAGTTGGTATGGTTTGGTCATGTTCAAATGCAATGCATACTAACCAAACCATGTGAGAAATGTGATGGCTTGAGAGCGAAAGGTGGCTCTGACTTCCTTGGGTTCGATCCCCAAAACCTCCGGAGGGTTAGTTACACCGGTCGGACGGTGAGCGATCGCAATGACGACCCGATCCGTGTGTGTAGCTAGGTAGCGGACGCTCTCGCTACGCTTACCTGGTGATAAATTAATTTGAGGTAAGGTCGTGTAGTGGGTCTATGGGACCAGCCATCAGGTAATATTTGGATTTGGCGCCGTATTTATTTAAGCATCATGCATCTGTTTTCAAGTTGAAAAACATTAAAGTTTGTCGTTTCTTTAAAATGTTTGACTTAAGCATGTTTTCATACTGGGATCCCAAATATATATTAAAGGGTTTCAAACCTAGTCGTGGTAGAGTTCCTGTAAGAGCAGCGAGGACGAAAGCTCACCCCTACAACAGTGTGGATGCAGGTACTGTGCACTGGTGACGGGACAATAGCGGACGGAGCTGGGTGTGCAGAACAAATTCGGTAAATTACCTTTTTATTTCTTGAACTTCGTATTCCGAGACCTGTAAACAGTCAACTGAGTGTCAAATCTAGTCACACTCTTGTTCTTTGAAGTGCGTACCCTTTGTGTGAACACTAATTCCAAGCTTTAGCCGATTGAAACGAATTTTTCACCTCAAAAGTATTTGTAGCTTCCGCTGTGTTTCTACGAAAAGTTTTCAAACAAAATGCCTAGCGGTTCTCTAGAATGTAAATCGAGCGTTCGGTTTATGTTTTAGAGTCTCGCGGCACTGTGACGTGCTTAAGCTGGTGAGGTGCAGCTTGGGGCGTTACACCAATGTCAGAACCAATTCTAGAGAATAGAGAGTTCTCCATGAATTACACTAGTGTACATGAGACGTTGAGTCGAGACTCTATTATCCTTGATAACGTGTTTGCATATTCTATCGCTCAAGGAATTATAGAACATGATGATATCGAGCCTCACTCCGTTGAAGAATGTCAACGGAGAGCAGACTTGCCTAAATGGAAAAATGCGATCCAAGTTGAATTGGATTCACTAACAAAGAGACAGGTATTTGGGCCTATAACGCTGACACCCCCAAGTATAAAGCCTGTTGGCCATAAATGGGTCTTTGTTAGAAAGCGTAATGAGAAAAATGAGGTTTTTAGATACAAAGCCCGCCTTGTGGTGCAAGGTTTCTCACAACGCCCTGGAATCAACTACCAGGAGACATACTCTCCCGTAATGGATGTTATAACGTTCCGCTACCTTGTCAGTTTGGTAGTTTCCGAAAAACTTGACATGCAGGTTATGGATGTGGTTAAAGCATATCTCTATGGAGATCTAGATTCAGAGATATATATGAAGGTTCCTGACGGACTTCAATTACCCAAATCAAGTGGCTCTAAACCACGGAGCGCGTTTTCAATAAGATTGAGACGCTCACTATATGGATTGAAACAATCCGGACGGATGTGGTATAACCGTCTAAGTGACTACTTGATTGGGAAGGGATATGTCAATGATGAAATATGCCCATGTGTGTTTATAAAGAGGACAAGTTCCGGATTTGGAATTATAGCAGTTTATGTCAATGACATGAACCTAATTGGAACTCTAGATGAGTTAAAGGAAATTACTAAGTACTTGAAATCCGAATTTGAGATGAAAGATCTTGGGAAAACATGGTTTTGTCTTGGACTGGAAATCGAGCACCGTAGCGGTGGGATTATGATCCACCAGTCAGCGTATACTCAAAAATTATTAAGGCGCTTTAATGAAGATAAAGCAAAGCCTATGAGTACTCCCATGATCAATCGTAGTCTTGAGCCTGAAAAAGATCGGTTTAGTCCAAGGGATGAGGACGAAAACTTATTAGAGGCTGAAGTGCCTTATCTAAGTGCAATAGGCACATTGTTGTACTTAGCTCAATGCACAAGACCGGACATCTCATTCGCAGTGAACTTGTTAGCTCGACATAGTTCTGCGCCAACACGCCGCCATTGGATTGGCATAAAGACAATCTTTCGATACCTGAGAGGTATGATTGATATGGGCTTATTTATCCCTACAGAGAGAAGAGAAATAACGGAAGTGTGAGATCGAACTCCACAAGGCAAAACACCACCTTTCGTGCTCCTCCTCCCCTCTATCTACATAACAACAATGTCTTGATGGGTTTTGCTGATGCAGGGTATCTTTCTGACCCTCACAAAGGTCGCTCCCAAACGGGGTATGTCTTTACCATGGGAAGCACTGTGAGATCTTGGAGGTCTACAAAGCAGACCCTTGTTGCTACTTCCTCAAATCATGCAGAGATTATTGCTCTACATGAAGCCGTGCGAGAATGCATATGGCTAAGGTCTGTAGTTAGATACATACGAGGAACTTGTGGTTTGAAGTCTATCACAGATGAACCTACATGCATTTATGAAGATAATGCAGCTTGTATTGAGCACATGAAATTAGGTTTCATCAAGGGCGACAACACCAAGCATATATCGCCAAAGTTCTTTTACAATCAACAACAACAGGCACTTCTAAATATTGAAGTGAACCAGATCCGATCAGAGGATAATGTAGCAAACTTATTTACTAAGTCGTTACCTAAATCCACCTTCGAGAAACATGTGAAGAGCATCGGATTGAGAAAGTTATCCGAACTGCCATGATAGTAGCAATCAGGGGGAGATATTGACATCAGGGGGAGGCATGATGTCTACATGCTCGATCTCGAAGAGTGAAGGACGTGTTGTGCTCTTTTTGTCCTTCGACCAGGGTTATTTTTGTCCCACAGGGTTTTTGTTACCTGGTAAGGTTTTTAACGAGGCAACAATCAAAGCGTCATCACCAAGTTTGAGCGGCACAAGGGGGAGTGTTGAAGGATGTCGACATAGTGTGCCTCTACAAACTAGGGTTTAAGATTGTAATAGGAAAGTATTATAGGTATTTAATTGTATTCAGATTCTCTTACCGTTTGTATACCTTGTAACTCCCTATATAAGGGCTCCTATTATCAATAATAAACACACAATTCTATTCTCCTACAACGGGGTCTAAAATTTTGTTGGCTAATTTGTTTCAAAACGCCATACAAGTTGTATCTTGAGTCTTTGTCAGCCATGATTAGCATTGGGATCATATCCCATCTCGAAGTACGGTGAAGATATTTGGAATAGTTACTTTTATCATGAAGGAAGATTTTTCAGTCAAAGATCTCAAACCTAAAATGGTGAAATATATTATAGCCAATCATGTCATCCCAAGTGCTTAGGCTCACAGCTCTGTCTGAAGCATATTTAAGGACATTTTTGGTTGAGTGAATTGATGGATGTTCACTCATGATCATTACAAGAGCAAAGAGTCCCATAGGTCTTGAATTTTGAAATTCTGTTAGAATGTCTAGTTGTGTAGATCCCTCAAGTAACATAAGAATATTATCTAAAGTTTGATGCACCCACCCTAGATTCTTTGGCTTTGGGTTTGCATGCATATTCACTAGGTCTGAGTTTTGAGATTCCTCTTAGATAGCCTGTCTGAAATACAATTCTGCATCAAAACTCATTGAAGGGCATTTATGTTATTTGGATGTGGTCCTGCGTGTATTTTCAAGATGCTGTGGAGCTACCTTGAAGCTAAAGATCAACTGGCCAGATTGCTTGTAGGGTTGTACTGGTAGGCAAGTGGAGAAGGTGCTTGTACCTTTATGTGTTTGTCATGTATGAGTTGGTTATTGCCTTATTGGTCATGTCAAGGGTGTGGCAATGCATTGAGGATTGGAAGCTCCATTGGCAATTCATTAGTTGTTGATAATGATTGTGGAGTCGAGCCAGTTATTAAGTCAATTGTCTTTGTTTTTGTTTTGCCCAAAGTCTAACTTCTTTGTAGGCATATTCCTTTGCTTCGCCTACATAATGTAAAAAGGGCTTCAATTTGATTACTATCTCTAGTGTGATAACAAGAGTCTACTAGAGTTTCTTTATTAATCCTACATTCCATGGCATTGCATGATTATGATTCATTTGCCTGAAAATATAGGCTTATTCTATGTTAAGCAGGGCTTCCATCTGATGGTTAATCTACATACATACATGATTGTACGAGTCTTCTGTACTAGATAATCCTCAGCGCTTTGGACAGGCTAAGTGTGAAGTAAGCAACTTCTTTTGTTAAATGAATTTGATTCCAGTTGTATATGATTGGCCTTCCAGATCTGAGTTGTTTTGTATGATTTACTATGAAAGTGATCCTAAGAGAGTACTAAATTTGAGTTTCAACATGTTTAAACAGTTACAACACTTTCTAGTTCTCATCATATTATTCATGAAACTGTCAGCACATGAAGTGTTGCTTTATCTATCCACATTTGTTACTGTGCTGGTAGACATTTGGCTAGAAATGGTTCTGTTTGACTACTTGTTCATATTTCTGAATCATTCAGAACTTAATGACGATTGCTTTCATGTTTATTTATTGTGGTTTTTTCATGTTGTAGTATTATATGAAGATTGGGGAATGTAAGTATGGTGCACAATACAGATTCAATCACCCAATTAATAGGCCAGCAGTGGCGTTGTCAACAACAAAGCCATCTCAACAAGAAAATGTGAAGCTAACGCTTTCTGGACTACCTAGGAGGGAGGTATGGATGGTGGAGCTATTCTCTGTTGGGACTATCCCAAGTCTTTTTATCAGTAGGGTTCACCTGTCCTTGTTTTAAGCAGGGTGCCATTATCTTCAAAAAGCTTGAAAAGCATATGGCTATTCTTCATAAGAATGATTGAATTATGCTAAGTCTTTGCATTAGTAGTTTCAGATTGCAATTTATCTTGTGAAGCAATGATAACTATGAATAAACTGTTTGCAGTAGTGATTGGAAAAATTGAAATGTTAAAGACCTTTTTTTTCCAGTGAGAAGTGACTGCATTTTCTGTTGCATTTTACCATATCTATTCTTTCTGTTGAAATCTCATTTTATATTCCATCCAGGCATTATCTATCCTAAACATGTAAAACCATTTAACATGGCTGGAACTTTTTACAGGGTGCCGTTATCTGTGTGTATTACCTTAAAACCGGCACATGCAAGTATGGTGCAACCTACAGATTTGACCACCCATCTCTTGTTTAAGTTGTAGCAATGGCAGTTTCACAAGCAAAATCTAATTCTACTGGAGGGAAAGCATAAGTAGCTGAATCCACATAGGAACAGCAGCACTAGGTCCCTAGCTAGAATGAAGAAGTGATGAGGCCTCGAAGGAGGTCTATGGCAAAAGTATTGCCATCTGCCATCATGGTTTATAAATTCCCCAATCAGCCATTCTTTATGCTCTGCGTATAAGGTGCAAGTGTTGACCGATTCGATAACATGAGGTATTTCATTATCCTGTATTGAGTCTCCGCATGTGCTTTGTGAGTGTCAGACTGATGAGTTCCAATGCTATGGTTTTATGAAAGTTTGCTCATTGTCCTCTGCTTCTTCCTTCTATGATGATATTCACCCTTAAAAAAGCTTCTTTTGTTGAAGAGAATTGGAAAATGTTGTAATTGTATTCTTCTCACCAGGAGGTTTATATAGGGTTACATCATGTATACAAAAGGCAATACATAATAGCTATACTAATCAATCGCACATTACAAGTATGTCAATCATATATCACTAGTCTGTCAATCGCATACATCAAGTATGTCAATCGCATACATCAAGCAATACCTATTGCATGAATATTCATTATCATTTACAACACTTCCCCTTGGATATTCCATGTCAATAGTGTTGCTTCTGCTATGCGCTTCTAAGTTGCCTCGTCCAAAACCTTGCCAAGTAATAAAAACCCTGTGGAAAAAACAACCTTGGTCGAAGGAGGAAAAGAGTACAACGCGCATGAATGTGGAGTAGTCGATATCCTTCAACACTCCCCCCTGTGCCGCTCAAACTAGGTGATGACGCTTTGATCGTTGCCTCACTAAAAACCTTGTCAGGTAATAAAAATCATGTGAGACAAAAATAACCCTAGTCGAAGGGCAAAAAGAGCACAACACGTCCTTCACTCTTCGAGATCGAACATGTAGACATCATACCTCCCCCTGATGTCAAAGTCTCCCCCTGATTTCTACAATTATGGGAGTTCGGATAATTTTCTTAATCCAATGCTCTTCACATTTTTCTCGAAGGTGGATTTAGGTAACGACTTGGTAAACAAGTCCGCTACATTATCCTCTGAACGGATTTGATTCACTTCAATTTTCAGAAGTGTTTGTTGTTGCTGATTGTAAAAGAACGTAGGTGATATATGATTGATGTTGTCACCCTTAATGATACCTAACTTAATTTGCTTAATACAAGCTGCATTATCTTCATAAATGCATGTAGGTTAATCTGTGGTAGACTTCAAACCACAAGTTCCTCGAATATGTCTAACTACAGACCTTAGCCATATGCATTCTAGTACGGCTTCATGTAGAGGGATAATCTCTGCATGATTTGAGGAAGTAGCAACAAGGGTCTGCTTTGTAGACTTCCAAGATATCGCAGTCCTTCCCATGGTAAAGACATAACCCGTTTGGGAGCGACATTTGTGAGGGTCAGAGAGATACCCTGCATCAGCAAAACCTATCAAGACATCGTTGTCATTTTGATGGAAGGGAGGAGGAGCACGGAATGTGGTGTTTTTCCTTGTGGAGTCCGATCCCACACTTCCATTATTTCTTTTCTCTCTGTAGGGATAAAACAAGCCCATATCAATCCTACCTCTTAAGTATCAAAAGAGTGTCTTTATGCCAATCCAATGGTGGCGTGTTGGCGCAGAACTGTGTCAAGCTAACAAGTTCACTACGAATGAGATGTCTGGTCTTGTGCATTGAGCTAAGTACAATAATGCACCTATTACACTTAGATAGGTCACTTCAACCTCTAATAAGTCTTCGTCCTCATCCCTTGGACGAAACTGATCTTTTTCAGGCTTAAGACTACGACCGATCATTGGAGTACTCACAGGCTTTGCTTTATCTTCATTAAAGCGCCTTAATAATTTTTTAGTATATCCTGACTGATGGATCATAATCCCATCACTATGATGCTCGAGTTCTAGTCCGAGGCAAAACCGTGTTTTCCCAAGATCTTTCATCTCAAATTCGGATTTCAAGTACTTAGCAGTTTCCTTTAACTCATCTAGAGTTCCAATCAGGTTCATGTCATTGACATAAACTGCTACAATTGCAAATCCGGAACTTGTCCCCTTTATAAACACGCATGGGCATATTTCATTGTTAACATATCCCTTCCCAATCAAGTAGTCACTTAGACGGTTATACCACATCCGCCCGGATTGTTTCAATCCATATAGTGAGCGTCTCAATCTTATTGAAAACGCGCTTCGTGGTTTAGAGTCACTTGACTTGGGTAATTGAAGTCCATTTGGTACCTTCATATATCTCTGAATCTAGATCCATATAGAGATATGTTGTAACCACATCCATAAGCTGCATGTCAAGTTTTTTGAAAACTACCAAATTAACAAGGTAGCAGAACGTTATAACGTCCATTACGGGAGAATATGTTTCCTCGTAGTTGATTCCAGGGCGTTGTGAGAAACCTTGAGCCACAAGGCGAGCTTTGTATCTAACAACCTCATTTTTCTCATTACGCTTTCTAACAAAGTCCCATTTATGGCCAACATGCTTTATACTTGGGGGTGTCAGCGTTATAGGCCCAAATACCTGTCTCTTTGTTAGTGAATCCAATTCAACCTGGATCACATCTTTCCATTTAGGCCAGTCTGCTCTTCATTGACATTCTTCAACGGAGAGAGGTTCTATATCATCGTGTTTTATAATTCCTTGAACAATAGAATATGCAAACACATCATCAAGGATAATAGAGTCTCGATTCAACGTCTCATGTACACTAATGTAATTCATTGAGATCTCCCTATTCTCTGGAATTGGTTCTAATATCAGAACGTACCCCAATGATGTCTCTTGAACATAACCATAATCCGGAATATCTTCATGAGACGGGTTATTTATGTCGATGATTAATGGATCTTTCTATACCAAACTCGCTTTCTTTCTCGGGCGAGAATCCATCGAACCTTTGTGCCTCCCATGTTTCCTAGCTGGGAGCCCGGCCTGAGCCACATTGCCATCACTATTAGTAGTGGCGGCGCCATGCCCAATACCCCTAGGGGTGGCGCCATGTCCATGATTTTTAGGGACATCAATCCTTGCAGGCACGTTTGCAGCAGGTATATGTGCGGTTCGGGGATCAAGATGAGACAAAGTGGGGACAGACCACAACAATTCTTGTCGTTCGTGTTGAACATTATTGTTCTTATCTCCCCCTAACGACGAGAAGACTGTCTCATCAAAGTGATAATCCTCAAATATAGCGGTAAATAGATCGCCTGTCAAGGGTTCTAAGTAGCGGATAATGGTTGGAGAGTCATATCCAACATAAATGCCTAATCGTCTTTGAGGACCCATTTTGGTGCGCTGTGGCAGCGCAATTGGCACATAAACTGTACACCCAAATATGTATAAGTATGAGACATTAGGCTCATATCTAGTAACCATTTGGGACGCAGAAAAGGATTGAGTGCCAATAGGCCTGAGACAAATGAGCACAGCTGCATGCAATATTGCATAGCCCCAAGCAGAAACAGGGAGATTGGTGCGCATAACCAATGCTCGAGCGACCATTTTGAAGTCTTTTAACGGCAGCTTCTACGAGACCATTTTGGGTGTGAACATGAGGAATAAGGTGTTCAACTTCAATCCCAATGGACATGCAATAGTCATCAAACGTTTTTGATGTAAACTCTCCAGCATTGTCAAGACGAATTGACTTGATCAGGGTGGTGAGCCCTTAATTTAATGATTTGTGCTAGGAGTTTAGCAAATGCAGTATTTCTTGTGGACAATAGCATGACATGTGACCATCGTGTCGATGCATTAACCAACACCATAAAATATCTAAATGGTCCGCAAGTTGGTTGAATAGGTCCACAAATATCACCTTGGATTCTTTGCAAGAATGGTATATTTTCTTTAGTGTCCTTTGCATATGATGGTCTCGATCCTAATTTTGCTAAAGAGCAGGCTTTGCAAAACGAATGATGAGCTTTGGAAGCAACCAAGGAAGAATTTGGTTGCACCACGAAGTCACAATTGACTGTAGAAGTAGAGAAAGGAACCAAGGAGGCATTAGTGGTGTCAATACCACTTTTGGGCCGCAGGGGGTAAGGCTGGCAAATTCTCCCGAATCAAACCGTACCAACCACATCCGAGCCGAGCCAACTGAATTGGTAGCCAAAAACTCGGTACGGTTGTACCGAACCAACTACATGAAGACGGTACAGTAATGGTATGTGATTTCATACATTTACAGTATATCGTATCGTACCATATAATTTATAAATATTATTTATTTTAGTTTTTATTAACAGTGTGGGAGTGAGACTGTGGGTACTCCACTACTGGCAATATAAAATTTCCTCTACCTCACACGATTCCAGATTCCTCTCATTCTCTCTTCTTCTTTCTCTTTTTTAGTTCTTCTTCTTCTTCTTCTTTTTCTTCTTCTTCCTCCTCAACCAATCAACCCCACCTTTGCTCCTCCTCCAAAAACTAAAGATCGACCTTCTCCCCATCTTCTTTACTCTCTCTCTTTTTTTCTTCGTTTTTTTTTTCTCTTTCTTTTTCATCTTCTTCCTCTTCCCTCAGTTCGGCACTCCCTTAATTCCTCTCCCTCAGTTCCTCAGTGCACAGTGCCTTCTTTCCGCGTCTTCATTTCTGGGTAATCTTTACTTTTTCTTTATATGATTCCTGTTTTTGTGTAGGCGGTTTGCCAAAGAACTCATTTTTAGATCCAAAGTGGGCTCAAGAACAGAGCTTTGGAACCTAGTTTGTAATTTGTATAGGTGTGTTCTTGGGTTAGTTTTAGTTTCTGGGTGTGTTTTGTTCGTGATTTGGGTGTTCATTAATTCAAGCTTTTTGTGATGGGGAACATTGTTTGCATCAAGAATTTGTGGTGTGTTCGTAAGGTGAGTGCAGAAAGGTGTTTGCTTTGATCTTTATGTTCATAGTTTGTGTTCGTAAGGTGATTGATTTGTTCACTTGTTTATAAACTCGGTTGGAGGCCCAACCAACCGATACCAACCGAGTCTCTCGGTATACCGAGATGTTGGTATACTGACTTCTGTGGCCGGTAATGGGAGGAGATTTCGTGTACCAAACTAGTCCGGTACGGTAGGTGGTTTTGGGCTTGCAGCTCCGGTACCTAACCGAACCCACCCCTAGCAGGGGGTAGGCGGCGCTAGCCCTTACTTGGACCGAATTTCAGTTCTGACTTCTTTTCGTTTTGAAAAATGGATGTCCGTGTAAAGTCTTTAATATACGGATCATCATATTACGACCTGAGTGTCCCAAACGGTCATGCCAAAGCCTATATGTGTCAGAATCCCATAAGTCATCTCTCATGATATGGTTGGATTTAATAATTCGAATAGTGGTTGCATACAGCCCACTAGAGCGACACATAAGTTTCTCTAATACTCATTTATGTCCGTAGTCATTAGAGGTGATGCAAAGGAACTCTTGTCCATTCTCACAATGTGTTTCCACATGAAAACCATTGGCTCTTATATCTTTAAAACTCAATAGGGTTCTTCCAGCCCTACGAGCATATAGAGCTTCGGTGACATTAATACTTGTGCCATTTGGCAACATAAATTGAGCTGGTTCTCGACTATGAATCAATTGTGATGGTCCAGCCATCGTAGTCACAGAAGATCGACTAGGTGTCATCCATAGAAATAGTTGCCTATGTCGCAATATAGTATGTGTGGTGCCACTATCAATAAGGAATTCCAACTCTCCAGGAAACATACTGAAAAATAATAAACTTCGGAATGTTGCCTCCCTTTAATTGAGGTGCACGTTATGCACGTTGTGGGCATTCCCTAGGTGGATTGGCGCCACCACCACGACCCATAGTG
Organism: Rosa lucieae; assembly: GCA_024704745.1. Taxonomy (NCBI): domain Eukaryota; kingdom Viridiplantae; phylum Streptophyta; class Magnoliopsida; order Rosales; family Rosaceae; genus Rosa; species Rosa lucieae. The sequence goes on along the minus strand of CM045496.1, from coordinate 17,471,322 downwards.
CCTTCACCACGAGCCATGGCGCCACCACCACGACTAGGGATACCACGACCACCTCTCCCACTTGTAGCATTGCCACCACGTGTATCCGCACCAAACTTACGGTTTCCTTCCTTGTTAGGGTGGTTATATGGACCCATACATCCCTCATATCCCTTATTCTTAGGGTTTCGCTCCTTGCACCCTCTTTTGGGTGCATTATAATTCGCCTCATGAACGCTTTTAGTTCCAATAAGCCTTGAATTATAATTTCTCACGAGTATGTTATCATGTTTCTTAGCTACAGATATGAGATTGATAAGTTGATGGGAATCTTGGACATTGCCAAAGAGCTCTTCTAGCGCTACACATAGCTCTCTTGCATCCTTGATCGACATATACTCCAATCTGAGTACCTTGTCCATATGGAGTCTCATCAAGATAACTGCTTGAGCATGCTTTGTAGGTGTTCGCACGAACACACGATCCAGGTTAGGTGCCTGGATTATGGATAATATTCCCTTTGAAGTGAGGTGGTTCTCAACATCGGTTACCCAACTGTGGTAATCCGAGACTATTGAGTCAAGTATGGGAAAGTCGAGTCTAGGTTCATTCGACATCCTGAAAATAAGAAGAGAAGATATAGTAGTTTCGGACCTAAACTTCCACGAAAACTAAAAATAATAATAAGATTTCTGAGCTATGCTACAAGAAATCAATTTCCAAGAATCTCTTTTGGATTAGACCAAACAATGATGTTTTAATATGGTCACAATTTGATGCTTACGGACGCTCTTAGTCCAAGCATTATGAACACTCTTAGTTCATACGAACGCTCTTAGTTCGTTAAGCGTGAATCCCTACAATTTTGCTTTATTAAATAATCGAACTCATGTTCGTATATTGAAAATCCTGCAGAAAATAAAGGAATTTAAAAGACAAGAAAACATCATCTATCCTATACATGTAAGACCATTAACAAGGGTGGAACTTTTTTATAGGGTGTCATTATCTATGTGTATTACATTAAAACTGGCGCATGCAGGTATGGTGCAACCTGCAGATTTAACCACCCACCTTCTGGTGAAGTTGTAGCAATGGCAGCTTCATAAGGAAAATATGATTCTACTGGAAGGAAAGCATAAGCAACTGAATGCACACAGGAACAACAGCAGTAGGTCCCTAGCTAGAATGAAGAAGTGATGAGGCATCGAAGGAGGTCTATGGCAAAATTATTGCCATCTGCCATGGTCAATTTCAGTATTTTGTACTATGTTTCTGAGCCATCATGGTTTATAAATTGCTCAATCAGCCATTCTTTATGCTCTGTGTATAAGGTGCAAGTGTTGACCGACTGGATAACATGAGGTATTTTGTTCACCTGTATTAAGTGAGTCTCTGCATGTACTTTGTAGTTCTGGAGTATCAGACTGATGAGTTTCAGTGCTATGGTGTTTGAAAGTTTGCTGTCATTGTCCTCTGCTTCTTCCTTCTATGACAATATTCACCCTTAAAAAAGCTTCTTTTTCTTTTTGACTTTTTCTGTTGATGGCATAAAATAATCATCCTTACCCTGGGTTAGACTTATGACTAGTTTTGGTGCTATTATGTAGTGAATAGAACAAATTTTTACTAAAATAGAAGAAAAAAGAAGAAGTTACTCGTTGGGAGAGTTTGCCAGAAGTTTATTGCACTTTTTCAGAAGTTTGGTAGTTTGCCTAATCATACATGTACACAGAACATGACATTACCTTACATTGCCCAATCAAATTCCCTCGATTCAAAAGACCAGTTTCCATTTTACACCGAGATTGACGGCCGAAGGCTAAAATCAATGACAAATGTGAACATTACACCAAGATTTGGTGCCGAAACCTAAAATCAATGACAAAAACTTTTTCACTTTTCCCTTTTGCTATTTATCTTTGGAACTTTTCCACCAATCCTGGAATGAGGATGAAAAGAAATAGAATTATTCCGCTTTGTGAGCTCATTAGGGTTTATTAATACAGTTGGAACAAAGAAAGTAAGTGAATCGATGAAAACTTGTAAAACGTGGTCGTTCACGACTTCACGACTTTGGAATACCCAAACACCATTCATTTCAAACTATTCACTTATTCAGTACTTAAATGTTACTTAGTTTTAGATTTCTATATATTTCCACATGGATAGCTTCTGTGCAAACCAATTCAAGCCTTCCGGCTATCGCTTCCTCATCAACAATGTTGCTCACTACTTGCTCTTTCTTTTTCTGGCATCTTCATATCTGCAGTCTACTAAACTGTGTTTGGGAGATGGACTTCCGAGTGGTGTGAGCTCATCATCATGCATTGAGGAAGAGAGACGAGCGCTTCTCACCTTCAAAGAAGATGTTACTGATCCTTCCGGTAGGCTTTCTTCTTGGGTGGGTCAGGATTGCTTCCGACGGAAAGGGATTTCGTGCAACAACCGTACAGGTCAAGTTGCAAAGATGGACCTCCGAAACCTGAATTATGATGAAGGCTTCTACTGAGAGACTTCTTTGGGGGGTAAGATTAATCCTTCTTTACTTAGCTTTAAGAACTTATATTACCTTGATCTAAGCAGAAACAATTTTCAAAGACTTCGAATTCCTAACTTCTTTGGGAAGCTTCAAAGTTTGAGGTATCTCAAGCTCTCATATAGTTCATTTGTGGCAGAGATTCCCCCAGCTCTTGGTAACCTCTCAAACTTGAACTATCTTGACCTCCAGTCTGATTATTCTAGTGCTGTTTATTCCAAAAATTTGAATTGGCTTTCTCATCTATCTTCCTTAAAATACCTCCATGTTGGAGGTGTGGACCTTAGCAGCACATGAGTAAGTTGGTTACATGATGTCAACATGCTTCCATCACTCTTAGAGTTGCATTTGTCTTTTTGCCAAATTCAAAACCTTCCACATTCCCTGCTTCCATTAGTGAACTTCACATCCTTAATGGTTCTTGATGTATCAAGGAATAATATTAATTCTTCAGTTCCCAGCTGGTTTTTTAATCTTACCAACCTCCAAATACTTGATACATCCCAAAATTCGTTTGTTGGTCCCTTACCTGTTGAAATTGCAAACCTCAAGTCTTTGGAAGACCTTGGCTTAAGTAATAATTTGCTCCAAGGTCAAATTCCCAGAGTCATTGGAACTTTGTGCAGCCTAAGGACATTATATATTTCGTCGAACAAGTTCAATGGTAGTTTGGAAAACGTTTTGAATGGTTTCTCAAACTGTACGAGTCATAGATTAGAGTCACATGATTTTTCTCACTATATGGTGGAAGGTGAACCACCTCTGAAGGAGCTTTACCTCAGTGGAAACCAATTTTCTGGTTCAATTCCACAATCTATTAGTAATTTATCATCCTTGGAAAAACTGGACATCTCCGATAATAATTTCAATGGGTCTATTCCTGAAAGTTTGGGACAACTCTCTCAGCTAGTCCACCTCGATCTATCTCAAAATTTGTGGAAAGGCAATATAACTGAAGAGCATTTCCGATCTGTCACAAAGTTGGAGTCTTTTGCAGTCAGCACAGACGGACCTAGGTCCCTCATTTTTAACACGGCTCATGAGTGGGTTCCTCTTTTCTAGCTTCATTCGGTCAACATTACCAACTGCATAGTAGGTCCTACTTTTGGGGTGTGGCTTCAATCTCAAACTGAATTAACACATCTCGTACTTACCAATACTGGAATCTCAGATTTCGTACCAGAGGAATGGTTCTTAAAGATATCTTTCCAACTCACATGGTTGGATTTATCTTACTACCAAATCCCTGGAAAGCTTCCATTTCACATGAACTCCCCGTCTTTGCAGTATATAGATTTGAGTCATAATCAATTTGAGGGCCCCCTGCCACATTGGTCTAGTGATGCTGCCGAGTATCTCGATCTCCGAAACAATTTATTTTCCGGGCCAATCCCCTCAAATTATGATCAACTGTTGCCTAACTTGCTGAAATTGTATCTATCTGACAATCATCTGAGTAGTAGTATACCACCTTCTTTGTGCAACATGTCAGGTCTATATATTTTATGTTAAGCAATCACATGTCTCAGACAACAATTTGTCTGGCAATTTCTCTAGTTCAATGGGTGTTCCAAGCTCAGTAAACGTATTGGATTTGAGCAAAAACAATTTCGGGGGTCAAATTCCTTCTTCTCTACTCCAAAACTGCAGCTAGTTGCAGAGTATTGATCTTGGAGGCAATAGATTTACTGGAATTAGCATACCTTTACAAACAAGATCAATTGTATCATCCGAATTGTATATGCTATGATTGTGATCCAACTCTTTAAGCGGACATATCCCCAACCGATTGTGCGCGCTCTGTTCCATCTCTTCATATCATAGACCTTGGCCACAACAAATTTTCAAGGACCATTCCCAAGTGTTTGTATAATCTGGCTGTGTTGGCCTTCAGTAATGACACTGGTCCGCCCTTGTTTGTAAATTATCTTGAGAAGACCAACTTGACATTGAAGAGACAAGAACGCGAATATGACAGGACTCAGAATTTGGTGAATACCATTGATTTCTCATCAAATAACTTAGAAGGTGTAATGCCTGAAGATATAAGCAGTCTCATTGCATTGAGTACCTTGAACTTGTCAAGAAATCAGTTAAACGGAAACATTCCTTCCAAGATTGGGAACTTGCGATGGCTAGAAACTCTTGATCTCTCACAAAATCACCTCTCCGGGCAGATTCCTCAGAGTTTCTCTTCATTAACCTCTTTGGCTCGCTTGAACTTGTCTTTCAACAACTTGTCAGGAAGAATTCCTTCAGGTAACCAACTCCAAACACTTGATGATTCATCCATTTACAAGGGCAACCCATCCTTGTGTGGGGTTCCTCTTTTAACTATCTGCCCAGGAGATGGCGCACTCACACCAGCTGACCCTAGCGACGATGATCATAATGATGAGAATGGGAAGTTTGGTATCTATGTTAGCGCTGCCCTGGGCTTCATCATAGGCTTTTGGAGTGTTAGTGGCACATTGGTTATGAAGAAATCATGGAGGTATGCCTATTTTCGTTTCTTTGATAACATAAAGGAGATGGCAGCTTTAGCAATTGCATTGAGAGTGGCTTGTTGGCAAAGGAAGACTTGATTGGAAAGAAAAATAATAAAATGCACTGAAGGTGGTCAATATGGGGCATTTGTGGCTTTCGTTGTTTCTCTTTTGGTTCAGGTACTCTCCTTATGGCCGCCCTTTGGTGCTGTTTGTGGCGGTGGTGAAGATGATGGCCAATATTGTTGGGTTTGCTGCTGTCTTCATGTTTTGGATTCTCTTTATTGTTGTAAGCCATACACAAATTTGCCCACTTTGGTGCCTCAAATGTTGGTGCAATTTGGTGGAGAACTTTACCTTCTCTCTTTCAAGCAGAGTATGGTAGACACTTGTCTTCGAGAATTAATTATCACTTCTCTTAGTTCATGTTTTTTCGTAGATTTATGTTTAGTCTTTTGATCCTTTTTGTTGTATTTCCTTGTACTTATTACGTGTTGTTCCTTTGCATGTTTTGAGTATGCTCGCCTTGTTGTTTGTGTCCCTTAGAAGTGGTTTTGGTCTAGTCCCCCTTCCTTTTGTACCTTTCTTTTCTATTAATAAAATTTCGATTAAGGGCGAAGTGTTAGCCCTTAGTTCGCTTCCTTAATGAACTTAGAAATCTTTATAACTGGGTTTTTCTAAGATAACATCAGGGAATTTATCTGCGAATTGGATAACTCTGTCAATAGGGCTAATCTTAGATTGCTGGATATTGAATCCTAAGAACCTAATGCTGGTTTGGAATAACTTTACTTTAGAAGTGGATATATGCAGCTAAGCCATTGAGTTTGACTATATTGAGAAATTGATTCAAGTGTCTCCAGTACTGGTCCATTGTCACACCCGGCACTTAAGGCATGACTAAAGTGATGGATTAAGTCGCAAATGTAAGTTTGCGGGAATTTTTTTTTTTTTTTTCAAGCTGAAGACTTTAAGAAAGAACTAGAAATGTAACCACCAAAATTTTGGTTGGGTTCTCTTTAAAGGAAGACTCATTTTGTTAGCAACAATGAAATGGAACTTGAGAATTAGAAATCGTATGAAATTCAAATATACTTTCTTTTCAAGGATCTAGAAGAACTACACCAGTAATACACTAAGAAGCAGATGCAAAAAGCTTTAAGTACAACTTTCTTTCTTTGGTACTGTTGCCTTCAAAGTTTCAAAGTAAACCATACAATCTTAAAAACATAATACTAAACAGAGCATTACATTTTGTACAAAGGCAAGTTTAGTTTCAAAATCAACCATCACATATAGCATCGATAGCTTCACCAAGTTATCACTTCATAGCCAGCCAAACTATTCTACCACTTCATAACATGATAACCAGAAACTCAGACTCCTCAAATCAAATATGACAAGGCATCCCAGCCAAGAGAACAAAGGTATATGATCAATAAACAAGGCACAACCAACGCACAATTACAAAGTAAAGCCAAGCAAACTTCCACTCAAGCAAGCTCTAGAATATCACTTAAATGTCCTCGCATGGACTACTTGAAATAAAACGACAAGAGTATAGGGAATGAGCTTCACAAGCTCAGTAGGTACGACAATAACAATCCTTATTATAACTAAGATTCTAGCCCGGCATGTACCAGAAAGTGAAGGATAGAAAACATGCTTTTATTTTTACTCTTTAGCATAAGAAAAAAAAACTACAAATTGAAGTTAAAGGTCAATAGTTGCTGCTGCACTTGTGAAAGAAAACCAGAGATCAAAAGTAATATAAAATGACAAGGAAACACTACTCAAATATAACATTGTAGCTGAAGATGTCAAAGATTTATCAACTTGAATAAGTCACCTTGCCATAAATAACCAAAAGAGAAGAAGGCTGAAATTAGAGACCACTTGACAGCAAGTCCAGTAGATAAGGAATACTCATGATTTGAATCCAAATAGGAATAATGCAAAAACCATGAAGCCTTTTTCCCTTCAAAGGACTCTAGCTTTACAAATTTTTTCAAAAATCCTTTCTCTCTCTCGGTTGTAAATTTCCAAAAGTAAACTTTCAAGAATGGTTTCCAGAACACTAAAACTTTTTTTTTTTTTTAAGGGTTTGGAACCCAGCCTAGCTGGGAGGCTCAGCCCCACGCCCGGTTCCATTTATTATAGATAACTGAGGCAACGAAGAGGGCATAAAACCTGACCCCGTGCCATACAAAGAGAGCAAAGGAATGAGAGGTTTAATGAAGAGCACTCCCCAAACCCAAAACAAAAATAGAAAGACCAGTTTGTACAACCTGGAACTCTAAAAAAGAGCCCAAACAAAAAGATTGATCTAAGAGACTCGATAAGTAGTACGTGAATTATAATCATGACTATACTGAGTACTGATGAACGAAGGAAGAGAAGCCCACCAGACAGCTCCATCATTTAAAGCGCCATAGTTAGCTAGCGCATCTGCAACACTATTGCCTTCTCTATATATATGGGAAACATGAAAAGTAAGTTGGCTAGCTTGTAGCAAACAATTGTACCATCGAGTTCTAAGTCTCCAAGGGATAAGACTTGGGGCACGGAAATAGTGTAGTACAAGCATTGAGTCTGTTTCCAACCATATGTGAGTCCAACGCCTAACCCCAGCCACCTGAATGGCTTCAATAACAGCAAGCACCTCAGCATCAATAGCACTAGGAACATCAACTCTGGCTGAGAAAGCACCAATAAAATTTCCCTCTGCATTCCTAAAAATACCTCCATATCCAGCCCTAGTAGTGCCTCTAAAGGACCCATCTGTGTTCACTTTCAGCCAATGATCCAGTGGAGCCAACCATGTCACAGGTTTAAAAGACTGCGCACTGCACCTCAAATGTGATACTTCCAGCAATAGAAAAATTGGAAGAGCAGAAGCAGAATATGAATAAGGCTTAAAAACTAGGTGGGTAGCTTCCTTTAGAATCAAAATGAAACGCCGCGTAAAGCACCCCAAATTAAAAACACTACCATTATGTCTGATGCTATTACGTTCATTCCAAATAAACCAAAGCAGGCTGCAGACAACCAGCCTCCACAACAGCTTCGAAGCAGGAGACAAGCGCTGAAGCAAAGCAGCCGAAAACAAGAAGTCCAGGTCTGGTTCCTGCCAAGGAGGGAGACGAAAAAGAGAGAAAACCCAAGCCCAAATCTCTTTGATAACAGCACATTCTAAGAATAAATGCGCAAGGGTTTCAGTGCTTACTAGGAAAAAGGAGCACCGTGAGCAAAGATGCACTCCAATTTTTTGCAGAAAACTGTCAGTCTTTGCTCGCCTATTAAAAACATGCCAAGCAACCAGGCTCTTCCTTGGCTGAATTGACTCGTGCCAGATTAGTTTTCCCCAATCAACAGTCTCACCATGTGGAGATAAAAACATGTAGGCCTCTTTAGCAGTTAACGTTCCAGAGGTACTGTGAAGCCAGACTGCTTTATCAGGTAGATCATCTAAGGGGATAGCAGTGTCCAGGACCATTGCCGATGCTTCCTTGAAAAAAGAAGAGAAGATAGGAGGTAACACCCATTCTTTATCAACAATAAACTTACTTACTTTATCGTTGAGAAACGGCCAGAACTCTGGCCCCAGATTGTACATTGTGCATAAAGAAACACCCAACCAGTTATCTTTCCAAAAAGACACATTTTCTCCATCACCAATCAGCCACTGAACATTAGAAATAATAGAGGGCCAAAGCTTCTTCAAACCTGTCCAGACTGATGATTTTTTGTAAGAAGAGCATGGAGTCAACCCTGCTCTCAAGAATCTACTCTTTAGAAATCTAGCAGATGGAGATAAACCTTCCACGACCTCCCAACAACGCTTAAGCAAAAGAGATTTATTTAAGTGAAAAAGATTCTTTAACCCAAGACCTCCCTGATCAATGGGTGAGCAGCATTTGGACCAAGCTATAAGGTTCGAACCCTTTTTTAACGGGTCGCCTGTCCAGAAAAAATTTCGCGTCCACCCTTGAACCTTAAGAAGCAAAGAATTAGGCCACTCATACACCTGGAAACTATAGATAAGAAGACTTTGAATGGTGGCAGAAATAAGTTGAATCGCTGCTTGAGAGAGTTGAAGGCTTTTCTAAGAAGAAAGCTTACACCTAATCCTATCAGCAATTGTTCTGAAATAAACTGCTTTAGGTTGACCTTTAAACACTGGCACACCCAGATAGTTGAAGGGCAAAGTACCCTCACGAAACCCAAGTAAGCGCTGAATAATAACTTCTCTAGACCGTGCATGCTTACCAATAAAAACAGAATCCTTGAAATCCTTAAAATTCTGGTTAGAGCCCATTGCTTGCATTAAGGTCACCGAGCACATCCTGTACAAGCGGATCCTGATCAGGTTTTGAGTCTTTCACCCTAAGGAGGCACAATCTCTACTTAACTTTTTCCTGGGCCTAACCAAATAAAAATCATTAAGAAATCAATACTTTCTTTCCATGAAACCTTTTTGTTTTTCCAAACCAAACGGACCATTCAAAGGATTTTCAATAAGAACTTGAAATCCCTTTTCAAACTGTAATAGGAAGCTGCCAAGAAATGACACTTTAGCTTAAATATGTTTTCTTTCAAGAAACAGAACTTTAATAGATCAAATCTTAATGTAAGGATCATATCTTTATGTAAAGATCAAATCAGTAATTAAGTACACATAAGCTTGGAGTTTCAAAGTAACACTTGATCAACATTGATATAGACAGACCCTTAACAAAAGGAGATATATAGGATGCATAAGACTGTAAGTAAGGTATTTCAAAGAATAAGACTTTGTTGTCAGTAAATCAACAACGGAATTGATGGTTAAATTCATGTTTGACCCAAACCTCTATAAAGAAGTTCAGCATTTCCAAGGAAAAACTGAACAATGCAAAATCAATATATATATAGCATCGTTCAGAGCCGGACCTAACATGAGGCCGGTGAGTCGGCCTTCCCAGGCCCAGTGTCTCATCAAGCCTAATTTTTTAAAAAAATTATTAATTAAATAAATTGTAAGTTTTTCACTAAACAATAAGATTGGATTAGTTGGCAAGTTACATTCCTTTCTTTTTATGTTACTCGTGGCCTATGTTTGAATCCTTTTTTTGTTGTATATTTAATTTTTTTCAATATATATATATTTTTTTTGTAAATATTCTTTCGGCTTTTTTCTTTCTTTTTTATAATATAGGCCCATTTTATTTTTCGCCTCAAGCCTCAAAATATCAAGTCCTGGCCTGGCATCGTTGCAGCAACCAAAGCTTTGGAAGGAGAGAACGAGACTACTAGAACTAGTATGGTTTCTTTCCTTTCATAACAATGTCAAAAGACCAGGAAAAGAACATTATCGATTAGCAAGAGCCTTTACTAGTTGGAGAATTACTGATCATTCAAAATGGCATATTGAAGATCAAGAAGTAATAGTTAAGGATAGCATACACCGGTTACTTATAAAAGCTACCAACCATGATTATATAAAAGAGTGAGAAGGGAATGAGGCTCCAACAAGAAGCATATGTAAAAGGAATCAGCTTTTATGGTTTTATAGGAAAACACTCAAGTTATCTGTACATATAATGATGAGCAAAGATACCAATTGAAAAACAAACAAAGATGTAGAATTTTGTGAATAACAAGGGGCATGATCAGGGAGTAAAATTTGATCTCAAGTATATAATCCATAGAAAATTTAATGAAAAGTCAAATCAGTAAACATATATATAAACCTTGTACATTGAAGTAACGGTTGGTTTCCATAGGCATAGCCAGTATTGTTGGGTTTGCTGGTGTCTTCATGCTTTTGTATTCTCTTTATTGTTGTAAGCCATATATAAGTTTGGTATTGTCATGTAATCAATAATTAAGCATGTATCATGTGTCAAATTATTCAAGCAGCTTTGATGCTGAATAATATATACCTCGCTGAAAGTGTGTATCCACGTTCGATGCATTTGAAACTTCTAAAAGGACTTGGAATATCGATCGATTTCAGTATTTAATCTTACGTAGTCGATCCACGTTAACTTTATGCTTGAATCATTCCCTATTCCTTGTAGCCATTATGCATTTTTCCCACGTTGACAAAAGTTGTTTCTGATAGGAGCATTTTAATGCGACATTTTAATAATTATTTCCTCATATTTTTCTTAGTTATTTCCTTAAATAAATAAATTTTAATTTAGTTTTTATTTTCTAGGTACATTAGAATAAATGAAGAGAAATGGCAAAAAATGAGGAGTCCTGATGATAATAGGATACCTGGGTGGACTAGGAGAGCCCAAGAACAAGGTCAAGATGTCCTCTACAAAGGTGATATGGATTGGGAGTCATTTTTGGCAAGAAAAGATGGTTAAAAATCAGATTTTGGGTCTGTATTAGATGCAAACTGATTTTGGCCGAATTTCAAGAATATATTTTGGCATGAAAAATGGATGGCAAAAATTGATGCGCTCTAAGCAAGCGCATAATTTAACCCTATAAAATGTCATCATTAGTATATGGTAAATAGGGATCGTTCTAATCCGGGGATTGAGGGTACACCTGTAATTGCAAAAACAACTAAAGAATTAAAATAAGTATAAGGTATTATTTACAAAAATAAAACAAAGAATAGAAATATATACAAGTGAACACAAAAGGGGGTTTTAGGATTATTAAATCAAAAATTAAATAAATAAAAATGTAAAAACATATATACAAGGGTGGAACGTAAGGAACAAAGATCAAAACCGAAACTATGATCAAATTCGATTAAACCCTAATATTGTTCATCTAAGTCATGAGAAAGGAGTTGATCATGTGAAATATTCGAAAGCAAATAATTTCCCATTTTTTACTTTTCAATGCTAATTAACCTAAGTGAAAGCACAAAGATTAATCCTATCAAACATGTAATCAAGCCCTAGAAAGCTAGTCAATCATGACATGTTTAACGCATTAAACACATGGAAAGGCTATCAACTCAAGTGTGCAACTTAGTATGAAAAAGTCTACCTAATTGCAATCCTCTTTAATTAAATTCGGTTTTTGTCCAAAACCTTTACTACTTCGATTCAAGTTACACAAAACAAAAAGTTGATTTCATGTTCTTAAATCTAGCACCATTCATATCAAAACCCTAAGTGTTTCGAACCACATAAGATTAAAATACAAAAGATATCTATAAAGAAAATTTAATTAAACAAACTCACATAAGCAACTCTCGAATTACAATAATAGAATCTGAAAATTTCATTCAATCATATAAAATTTCAGAATTGAAAATTTTGTTCAAACATAAACGTCAACTAAAACAAAACCAACGAAATTCAAACAAAGGTTACAAAGTAAAGGTCGAATTACACCGTGGATGGAAGATGAGAATGGATGATTTTCGTTGGGATTCTTGAAGCTTGAAAGCAAGTCTTCAATGGTGGATGGTGGAGGAATAGTCACGGCTCCTTCTTCTCCCTTCGGCCTTGCTTGAATTCCGTGGCTTGCTTTAGAGGATGGAGATAATTTTTCTAATGTTTATTTTCTAATGGAGAGAGGTGTCTGAATGAAGAGGTGTTTGTTGTGGTGGTGTTGTTGTGTGATGGTGTTGTTGTGGTGTGAGGTGTGTAGAATTGTCTAGAGAGGAGGCTATTTATAGGGGAAGGCAAGGCTTCATGAATTTAATTTCCAAATAATTTTCTGGTTGCACCACACAGCTTCGACCAATCACGTAGCGCCACGTCAGCTCTGTTGTGTCATCCAACCAATCAAAAAGCTCCAAAATCAATCCCTAATATTTTGTTGCTGATTTTCCCAAGATTTAATCTGATTTTTCTCTTAATTTTCGGCCAAAATACTCTTGAGTGAAAATAGGAATGAATTTGGACTTGTTTTGGACCTTTTCTCCCTTAAATCTCTCCATGGCGTCATTATCCTTGATCCTCTCTTGATTTTTGACATTAACTCCATGATTTCCATCCATTTTTCATGCCAAAATATATTCTTGAAATTCGGCCAAAATCAGTTTGCATCTAATACAGACCCAAAATCTGATTTTTAACCATCTTTTCTTGCCAAAAATGACTCCCAATCCATATCACCTTTGTGGCTTTGTAGAGGACATCTTGACCTTGTTCTTGGGCTCTCCTAGTCCACCCAGGTATCCTATTATCATCAGGACTCCTCATTTTTTGCCATTTCTCTTCATTTATTCCAATGTACCTAGAAAATAAAAACTAAATTAAAATTTATTTATTTAAGGAAATAACTAAGAAAAATATGAGGAAATAATTATTAAAATGTCGCATTAAAATGCTCCTATCAGTTTCTGTTCAAGTAAATCTTTATTTGTGTGTCTGGCCCAAACTCTAAGTTACTTAACCTAGTGATAATAGAGTTTTAATTAGAGAGAATCTCGGAGAATATCTTAGAGCTATCCTTTCATTGTATGATTACATTTTCTTGTACAATTCAGATTCTATGTATTATCATCCTCTATATAAAGAGGTCCTTTATCAATGAGAATACACAACAATTTACTCTCAATTCCGTTTCCCTAAAACAATTTCAATTTTCTTTATCTTTTGTTCTCCCTATTTTTTTTTCTCTTCATTTTTTTTTCCTTATTCAAATCTCCAAATTTAATATTTGAACCTCTCTTTCAATATTTTCATGCCAAACTACCATTTTTACACATTATTTTCCTCAAATCGATCTGGTTGGTCTCCTGGTACGTTCTTTAAGTAACCTATCAGTTCATGAGTTTGAATCAACTCGTTTGAATTCAATCCATCAAATTGTTGTTGCCCCAACCTAAAAACATAAATCCAAACTGACCATTTTCATGAGACAAAACAAACCAGGATTCCTAGGAATAAAGCATTCACTTAGGCAGTAGAATTATTTGTTCTTCTTCTTCTTCTTTTGAAGTACGAGGCCTTGGAAAATTGGGCTTAAAATTGTTCTTTACCTGAAAAATTAAAAGACAAAGTAACAAAGTTCTGGTCTCAACATCTTGGACGATATTCATTACTCTCTTTCTACAAATTTTTTTTTATAATTGGAATAAACTCTCTTTCTATACTAGATTAACGGGAAATTAATTGCAGTTTGAATTGAAACTCAAAAGCTATTGACTATTTGATGGTAGTATCTTGCAGTATGATCTAAATTTAGCGAATCTTCCCATTCGATAGTATTGCAGAATGGATGGATTGGCTTACGAGGGAGAGGGAGAGGGAGAGAGAGAGACCTGGGGGTTATCCACACTGGCTTATGGTCATTCTCTAAAAATAGAAGAAATGCAATATTGAATTTCTTTATTTTATAAGGAGTCAAAATTCATCCTGCGTGATTGAGTTCCATACTTTTTTTTTTTTTCAAAAAAGAAGTTTTTTTTTTGTGAGGTATTTGGTAGCCTTCCTTACGTTTTCATTCGTATACATGAAACGATAATTTTTATCCTCACACAACCCCAGTGCACATGTCAGTGAGATTCGGATATTTGACTTTGACAATTTTAGTTTTATTAACAAGTAACATGACACAACTCAGCATTTTTTTTTTGTTTTTTGTTTTTTTTTTTTTTTTTGGTTTTAGGTGAAATTCAATCCAATCTAAAAAATTAACGTATCAAATGGCCACTACTACTCGCGACAGAAACGACGCCGCTTCATGGCGTGGTTCTGCTGCGGCGTCTAACTCTGTACCGCCACCACCTCCTCCTCTTCTTCTTATACTGAATCATCAATGGCGAGCCATCTCTTCACCTACGGCGCCGCCCAATCAGCTCCAGCTCCCACTCCTTCTCTCTCCACCGTCTACACCTCCCGCTCCCTAGCTCAATCCTAGCTCTCCGACCCGGCCCACCGCTACCTTTCCGGGTCGGACCCTCTCTCCACCTCCTCCATGTACCTCTCCGGAACCGACGGCCTCGTCGCTTACTCCGACGTCGCCAGAGCGACGTCGTATATGATGTCCTCCTGGCCCGCCCCCGATGCCGAACCCTGCCCGCCGGGCTTCAAACGCACCTCTGAAGGTTGGTGAGCTCTCACTCTACTCCAACTCTTTGTTTGGTGATTGAAAAGTTTGAATTTTTGAGTGAATTTGATCGAAGATCATTGCTAAAGTTTTCGAATTTTCTAGTGTAAATGGATGCGAGTATGTTTATGAGTTGCTAATTTAGGTATGTATGAAGTGGGATTATGATCAAATGTAGCTCCTAGTCGGTCATTTCACTAATTAATATAAGCTTCGGCCGCCGAGTACAAATGTTTATGTCTAATAGCTATGTAAAGCTAGTAGCTTTTGTGTATGCTTCTGGCCTTCTAGTGTGTGTTTATAGTTTGCTTATTACCAAGTATGAGTAAGCATTTTTGCTCTTCATCGGTAATATCTGAGGTGGTAGTTTATGATCTTGGTGTTACTTGTAGTCAGTCATTGCACTACGGATGTAAACTGTAAAGATTAAAAGTGGGACTGTTTAACAATAGCATAACGGATTTAGTTTGTTACCTCTAATTAGTAAATGCCTACTCTGCGTACAAGAGTTTATATGTGTACTAACTATGTAAAGCTAGTAGCCTTTGTATATGCATTTTACAGAAGAAGATAAAAGAATCTATCTTTGTTTTTGTAGTATGTGGTACGTTCTTACCCCAAATTACTTTTTAAGACATATATACTATATGGTAACATATACGTTTTTC
Organism: Rosa lucieae; assembly: GCA_024704745.1. NCBI lineage: Eukaryota > Viridiplantae > Streptophyta > Magnoliopsida > Rosales > Rosaceae > Rosa > Rosa lucieae. Next base: position 17,455,633 of record CM045496.1, on the reverse strand, counting down.
CTCTGGTTTTCTTGTATATACTTGTCTACTATGTACTATAGCACTCTACCATCAGGCTCTTTTGGGTGCCCATAATCCGATTGGGCAAATGGAAGCTTGGTATTCAACAAATCCTTTAGCAAAACGACCTAGATTTGAGAATACAAGCTGCCTATTTATCCACAGAGGCCAGGAGAGAAAGATTGTGCCCACCATATGCAAACAAGAACCTGTAAATTTGGAGAGGGCTGCAAGTTTGACCATCCTATTTGGGTTCCTGATGGTGGAATCCCAGATTGGAAAGAGGTGACTGCTTATTATTATATCTTATGCTGATATACTTATAGTTTTATGACTTTTACCATATTATATATAAATAATTATAAACTAGTTTTAGCAAAATAATTTAATAATTCTGTATAATTTCTCTAAGCTTATGAATGGATTGATCATATCCTATAAGCTGTTTAATTCTTTGAAGGTGCGAAAAGATGCTTTTTTAAAGACTTATTCATGTTTCTAGTCTCCTATAATATCTACAGTTATGTAGTATGAATTATAGTTTATTCTATACTTTTAGATTTTTCTGCCATATCTGTTGTATAGTTTCTATACCTGCTACATTTTCTGTAAAAAGTTTGGTTATGTGGCTAGTGAGGCTGCAAAAAGTCGTGTTGGGAATTTAGGTACCCTTCTTGATTTTCCATTGTAGGTCATTCACTCATTCATCTTACCCGGATATAACTTATATATTTTGTTTTCAGTTTATTCTATTTTTCAAAAAAAAGAAAAAAAAAAAAGAGATCAATTTAAAATCTAGTGTCATCTCAGTTTCTTTTTCAAGTCTAGTTATACAGGAGCCTACTGAATACTATTAATCGATCTCTCATGAACTGCTGAATTGGAAGAGGAATGTTTTGTCTAACATTTTGTTGGCTAATTTGTTTCAAAACACCCTACAAGTTGTATCTTGAGTCTTTGTCCGCCATGATTGGCATTGGGATCATATCCCATCTTGAAGCACGTTGAAGATATTTGGAATGGTTGCCTTTGTCATGAAGGAAGATTTTTCAGTCAAAGATCGCAAACCTACAATGGTGAAAGATATTATAGCCAATCATGTAATCCGAAGTGCTTAGAGTCACAGCTCTGTCCGAAGCATATTTAAGGACATTTTTGATTGAATGAATTGATGGATGTTCACTCGTGATCATTGCTTAAGCAAAGAGCCCCATAGGACTTGAATTTTGAAAATCTGGTAGAATGTCTTGTTGTGTAGATCCCTCAAGTAACATAGAAATATTATCTGAAGTTTGATGCACCCACCCTAGATTCTTTGGCTTTGGGTTTGCATGCATATTCGCCAGGTCTGAGTTTTTAGATTCCTCTTGGATAGCCTGTCTGAAATACCATTCTGCATCAAAATTCATTGAAGGGCATTTCGGTAATTGGGACGTGGTCCTGCGTGTATCTTCAAGGTGTTGTGGAGCTAACTTGAAGCTAAAGATCAACTGGTCAGATTGCTTGTAGGGTTGTACTGGTAGACAAGTGAAGAAGGTGCTTGTAGCTTTCTGTGTTTGTCATGTATGAGTTGGTTATTGCCTTATTGGTCATGTGAAGGCTGTGGCAATGCATTGAGTATTGGAAGCTCCGTTAGCAATTTGCTAGTTGTTGATAATGATTGTGGAGTAAAGCCAGTTAGTAAGTCAATCATCTTTGTTTTTGTTTTGCCCAAAGCCTAACTTCTTTGTAGGCATATTCCTTTGCTTCGCCGACATAATGTAAAAAGGTCTTCAATTTGATTACTATCCATTGTGTAATAACAAGAGGTTAAGCATAGTTTCTTCATTAAGCGTATGTTCCCTGCCATTATAAGATTATGATTCATTTGCCTAAACATATAGGCTTATTCCATGTTAAGTAGGGCTTCCATCTGATGTAATCTACGTACATACATGATTATACGAGTCCTCTGTACTGGTAAATAGCTCAAATTTATAATTTTTTATTCCAATTTTCTGGCAAGTTATTCAGATGCCTTACTTAGTGTTTGTTTTCTGCCTATTGTATTATCTTCGTTGGCAATCTGTTCAACTTAGAAAATTGTTTGCAGCTGTTTTTGTTCTGTGTGTGCTATTTTCAATTTGCTTATTAAAGGTGGCAAAAAGAAACAAATTGTTATATTGTTAAAACACATAAATTGATCTCATGTTCATTTAGGATCCACTTGTTGCTCCAAGTGAGTCCCTTCCTGAGAGACCTTGAGCGCCAGATTGTCCAGTGAGTAGCATTTCAGTTTATTTATTTTTTGCCGATATGATGTGTTTAAGCATTTGCACGGCTCACATACACCCTTACATTGTATGTGTTGTAGTACTTTCTAAAAACTCAAAGATGCAAGTTTGGTCTTAGATGCAAGTTTAATCATCCAAAGGACAAACTGGCTACTGCGGTAAGTGCAAATGAGATTAGGATGCCAAGGTTTAATTATGATCTGGACTTATTCACTGTAGTTATAATGATATGATACTGTACTCTGGTTTCAGTGTGCGTCAGAAAATGGTGATGTTTATGCCTTACCCGAGAGGCCTTCTGAACCTGCATGTGCAGTGAGATATCTATCTCCTACTTTTGTAATGTGCATTATCTATCTAGTTTTGTTGACTTGGTTATACTCCCAAAAATATGTTTAAACAGTTCTACTTGAAAACTGGGCAATGCAAGTATGGTGCAACCTGCAAATTTAATCACCCAAAAGACATCCAGATACCATCAGCCACTCAAGAGAATAAATCTGGCGAAACTGAGACAGATCTTAAGACGGAGGGCAGTGAAGTTGCTGTGAAGCCTCTTGTTTCATTCACTCCAGCACTATTATATAACTCCAAACAGCTTCCTGTACGACCGGTATGTACTTATAAGAGAGGATTGAGCCTCTTCAAAATTGTGTTATCAGCTTTATGATAATTTTATTTTACTTATAAGACCGGTCTGTTGCTTCTACCAGGGTGAAGCTGATTGTCCATTCTACCTGAAAACTGGAAGGTCAGTTGTGTCTTATTTTGTTGTTTGATTATGATTACTATAGACGACCAAAAACTCATAATGGCGTTTGTTCTCTTAAATCAGCTGCAAGTATGGGGCCACTTGCCGGTACGATCACCCTGATAGATATGGTAGATAATTAAGATTATGCTGCTCTATATTCTAGAGTTCGTTTTCATGTGTTTAACAAATAGCGTGCATCAGAATTTCATTGCCAAGTTCTTGTGCAGATATCAATCCACCTGTTGCTGCAATCAGCTATCCTCTTTCAGCGCCTTCAGTTGCAGTTTTTAACATGGGAGTTGCTAATCCAGCTGCCTTCACTAATCAAACTTTGGCACAACCAACGGTAAATATGTTCTATAGTATTATATGTTTCACATTAAGGCCTTTTTGTTTTGTATCATTAACTGGATTGAACAACTGTTAGCTCTCTCTCTAACCCCTTCAACATATATTATATTGTTTCATGTTATTATATGCACATTGCAGGTAGGAGCGAGTCCTACTGTTTATCCTCAGAGGTTTGGACAGGCTGAGTGTGAAGTAAGCAACTTCTTTTGTTAAATGAATTTGATTCGAGTTGTATATGATTGGCCTTCCAGATCTGAGTTGTTTTATATCATTTACTATGAAAGTGATCCTTAAGAGAGTATAATGAATTTAAGTTTCAACATGTTTAAACAGTTGCAGCACTTTTGAGTTCTCATCATAGTATTCATGAAAGTGTCAGCACATGTAGTGTTTCTTTATCTATCCACATTATTTACTCTGATGGTAGACATTGGCCAGAAGTGATTCTGTTTGACTACTTATTCATATTTCTGAATTGTTGAGAACTTAATGACGATTGCTCTCATGTTTAAGTATTGTGGTTTTTTCATGTTATAGTACTATATGAAGACTGGGGAATGTAAGTATGGTGCGCAATGCAGATTCCATCACCCGATTGATAGGCCAGCAGTGGCGTTGTCAACAACAAAGCCATCTCAACAAGAAAATGTGAAGCTTACGCTTGCTGGACTACCTAGGAGAGAGGTACGAATGGTGGAGCTATTCTATGTTGGGACTATCCCAAGTCGTTTTATCAGTAGGATTCACCTGTCCTTGTTTTAAGCAGGGTACCATTATATTCCAAAAAGCTTGAAAAGCATATGGCTATTCTTCATAAGAATGATTGAATTATGCCAAGTCTTTAGTAGTTTGAGATTGCCATTTATATTGTGAAGCTATGATAACTATGAATATACTGATAGCAGTAGTGATTGGAAGACCTTTTTTTCCCAATGAGAAGTGACTGCATTTTCTGTTGCATTTAACCTTATCTATTCTTTCTGTTGAAATCTTATTTTATATTTCCATCTAGGCATTATCTATCCTATACATGTAAAACCATTTAACAAGGGTGGAACTGTTTTACAGGGTGCCGCTATCTGTGTGTATTACCTTAAAACCGGCACATGCAAGTATGGTGCAACCTGCAGATTTGACCACCCACCTCCTGGCGAAGTTGTAGCAATGGCAGCTTCACAAGCAAAATCTGATTCTATTGGAGGAAAAGCATAAGTGGTGAGGCCTCGAAGGAGGTCTGGGCAGAAGTATTGCCATCTGCCATGGTTTATAAATTGCCCGATCAGCCATTCTTTATGCTCTGCGTATAAGGTGCAAGTGTTGACTGATTGGATAACGTATTTCGTTCTCCTGTATTTAAGTGAGTCTCTGCATGTAATTTGTAGATCTGGAGTATCAGGCTGATGAGTTTCAGTGCTATGGTGTTATGAAAGTTTGCTCTTTGACGATATTCACCCGTAAAAACTTCTTCTTTTTTTCTGCTGATGGCATAATCAACCTTATCCTGGCTTAGATTTATGACTAGTTTCAGTGCTATTCTGTAGTGAAAAGAACAACTTTTAACCAAAATAAAAGAAAAAAACAAGTTACTCGTTGGGAGAGTTTTCCAAAAGTTTATTGCACTTTTTACTGGAGTTTGATAGTTTGCCTAATCATACTTATATACAGAACATGACCTTTACGTTACATAGTCCATCAAATTCCCTAGATTCAAAAGACCACTCCCATTTTTACACCAAAGTTGACCGCCGAAAGCTAAGAGCAATGACAAAAGCTTGTTCACTACTTGTCTTGGAGTTTTTCTCGAATCCTGGAGTGTGGATGGAAAGAAATAGAATTATTCCGGTTTATGAGCTCATTTGCGTTTATTAATACAGTGGGAACAAAGAAAGTAGGTGAATCGATGAAAATCCACGGAGCTTTTAATAAGTAGTAAATAAACACACAATTGTTTCCCAATAAATATCTCAGTGGCTCCACCTTCAATTACTAAAATAAATTTACCAACTAGTAGTAGTTTGGTCTACTCATTGAAGTCCTTGTTGCTTAGGCAAACAAAGTCTCAGAAATTTACCAACTAGTAGTAGTTTGGTCTACTCATTTAAGACGGAGACGTTTGATGACTTTGGAATACCTGGACACCATTCATTTCAGACTTTTCGGTATTTAATGTTACTCGGTTTTAGATTTCTATACATTTCCACACAAGTTCATAGAAAAGTCCGTATAATCATGGATAGCTCCTGTGCAAATCTATTCAAGCCTACCAGCTATCGCTTCCTCATCAACGATGTTGCTCGCTACTTGCTCTTTCTTTTTCTGGCATCTTCATATCTGCAGTCTACTATACTGTGTTTGGGAGATGGACTTCCGAGTGGTGTGAGATCATCATCATGCATCGAGGAAGAGAGACGAGCGCTTCTCGCCTTCAAAGGAGATGTTACTGATCATTCCGGTAGGCTTTCTTCTTGGGTGGGTCAGGATTGCTGCCGATGGAAAGGGATTTCATGCAAGAACCATACAGGTGGCGTTGCGAAGTTGGACCTCCGAAACCTGAATTATGATCAAGGCTTCTACGGGGAGACTTCATTGGGGGGTAAGATTAATCCTTCTTTGCTCAGCTTGAAGAACTTATATTACCTTGACCTAAGCGGAAATGATTTTCACGGACTTCGAATTCTTAATTTCTTTGGAAAGCTTACAAGCTTGAGGTATCTTAATCTCTCCTATAATTTATTTGTGGGAGAGATTCCCCCATCTCTTGGTAACCTCTCAAACTTGAATTATCTTGACCTAAGTGGAAATGATTTTCAAGGACTTCAAATTCCTAACTTCTTTGGGAAGCTTCAAAGTTTGAGGTATCTCAATCTCTCATATAATTCATTTGTGGGAGAGATTCCCCCAGCTCTTGGTAACCTCTCAAACTTGAACTATCTTGACCTCAGTTCTGATTATTACAGTTATGTTTCTTCCAAAAACTTGAATTGGCTTTCTCATCTCTCTTCCCTAAAGTATCTCAATCTTGGAGGTGTGAACCTTAGCAGCACAGGAGTAAGTTGGCTACATGATGTCAACATGCTTCCTTCACTCTTAGAGTTGCATTTGTCTGATTGCCAAATTCAAAACCTTCCACACTCCCACCTGCCGTCCGTGAACTTCACTTCCCGCCTATTGGCTCTTGATATATCAAACAATTATATTTATTCTTCATTTCCCAGCTGGTTTTTTAATCTTACCAACCTCAAAAGACTTGATGCATCTAGCAATCTGTTCGGGCCCTTGCCTGTTGAAATTGCAAACCTCAAGTCTTTGGAAGACCTTGATTTCAGTTATAATCAGCTCCAAGGTCAAATTCCCAAAGTCTTTGGTACTTTGTGCAGCCTAAGGATATTAGATCTTTCGAAGAACTCGTTCAATGGTAGTTTGGAAGAGGTTTTGAATGGTTTCTCAAACTGTACAAGTCGTAGATTAGAGTCACTTGCTTTGTCCCACAATATGGTTGAAGGTGAACTGCCTGCCGCCTTAGGAATGCTATATCTGAAGGAACTTGACCTCAGTTCAAACCAATTTTCTGGTTCAATTTCACATTCTATCGGTAATTTATCATCCCTGAAAACACTGGACATCTCTGGTAATAATTTGAATGAGTCCATTCCTGAAAGTTTGGGACAACTCTCTCAGCTAGTTCACCTGGATCTATCTTGGAATTCGTGGGAAGGCATTCTAACCGAAGCCCATTTCCGAACTCTCACAAAGTTGAAGTCTTTTGCAGTCGGTAGCACACACGGGCCTAGGTCCCTCATTTTTAACATGGCTCATGACTGGGTTCCTCCCTTCCAGCTTGATTCACTCGACATTACCAACTGCAGAGTAGGTCCTGCCTTTGGGGTATGGCTTCAGTCTCAAACTGAATTAAAGCGTCTCAGGCTTAGTAATACTTCAATCTCAGATTTCATACCAGAGGAATGGTTCTTGAAGATATCTTTCCAGCTCACATCATTGGATTTATCTTATAACCAAGTCCGTGGAAAGCTTCCATTGCACATGAACTCCCCATCTTTAGAGTATATAGATTTGGGTCATAATCGATTTGACGGCCCTCTGCCACATTGGTCTAGTGATGCTGCCGCCTATCTCGATCTTCAAAGCAATTTATTTTCCGGGCCCATTCCCTCAAATTGTGATCAATTGTTGCCTAGCTTGAGTGAATTGTATCTATCTGACAATCATCTAAATGGTAGTATACCACCCTGTATGGGCAACATGTCAAGTTTGTTAATTCTCATGTTAAGAAGCAATCACTTGTCTGGAGAATTCCCTCAAGCATGGAGTCTGTGGCCAGATATAATGGTTGTAGATGTCTCGGACAACAATTTGTCTGGAAATTTCACCATTTCCATGAGTGTTCCCAGCTCACTACAAGTATTGAGTCTGAGCAACAACAGTTTCGGGGGCCAAATTCCTTCTTCTCTATTCCAAAACTGCACAGAGTTGCGGAGTATTAATCTTGGAGGCAATAGGTTTACTGGAAGCATACCTTTACAGACAGGATCAATTGTATCATCCGGATTGTATATGCTAAGATTGCGATCCAACTCTTTAAGCGGACGTATCCCCCATCAACTGTGCTCTCTTCCATCTCTTCATATCATAGACCTTCGCGGCAACAACTTTTCAGGGACCATTCCCAAGTGTTTGTATAATTTGACTGGTTATTACGATATGCCAGACATTGGTGTCCTCGGTTTGTCTAGTTATGCTGAGGAAACCACCTTGACATTGAAGGGACAAGAACTCGAATATGACACCACTCTGGATTTGGTAAATCTCATTGATTTCTCATCAAATAACTTAGAAGGAGTAATCCCTGAAGAAATAAGCAGCCTCATTGCCTTGGGGACGCTGAACTTGTCCAGAAATCAACTCACTGGAAACATTCCCTCAAAGATTGGAAACTTGCGGTGGCTGGAAACTCTTGATCTCTCACACAATCACCTCTCTGGGCAGATTCCTCAAAGTTTCTCTTCTCTAACCTCTCTGTCTCACTTGAACTTGTCTTTCAACAACTTGTCCGGAAGAATTCCTTCAGGCAACCAACTTCAAACACTTGATGATTCATCCATTTACAAGGGCAACCCATCCTTGTGTGGCGTTCCTCTTTCAACTGTCTGCCCGGGAGATGGCGCAGCTGACCCTGACGATGGTGATCATATTGATGATGATATTGATGAGAATGGGAAGTTTGGTATCGTTGTTAGCGCTGTCCTCGGCTTCATCATAGGCTTCTGGAGTGTCTGTGGCACATTGGTTATAAAGAAATCGTGGAGGTATGCCTATTTTCGATTCTTTGATAACATAAAGGAGAAGGCAGCCTTAGCAATTGCATTGAGAGTGGCTCCTTGGCAAAGGAAGACTTGATTGGAAAAGGAAAATTAAAGAATAAAATGCACTGGAGGTGGTCAATATGGGGAATTTGTGGCTTATTTCTAGACTGGGTACGTTGTTTCTCTTTTGGTTCAGGTGCTCTCCATGGAGCTGTTTGTGGCGGTGGTGAAGATGACGGCCAGTATTGTTGGGCTTGCTGGTGTCCTCATGTTTTTGTGTTCTCTTTATTGTTGTAAGCCATATATAAGTTTGGTATTGTCATGTAATCAATAATTAAGCAGGTATCATGTGTCAAATTATTCAAGCAACTTTGATGCTGAATGTGGAAAGTGTGTATCCACGTTGGATGCATTTGACACTTGTAAAAGGACATTTAATATCAATCGATTTCAGTATTTAATCCCGGTGAGCATCAATCCCTCTGCTTTGTTTGTTTTGCTTATACTTCATTCCTCTGTAATCACCACAAACAGAACCAACCACTAAGGCAAAAAACACGGAGCCTCCTCTTTTTATACTCAAATCATCAATGGCGAGCCATCTCTTCACCTACGGAGCCGCTCAATCAGCTCCCACCTCTGCTTTCTCCACCGTCTACACCCCCCGCTCCCTAGCCCAATCCTACCTCTCCCCAGGCCGGTCGGACCGTCTCTCCACTTCCTCCATGTACCTCGCCGGGACCGACCGTCTCGGCGCTTAATCCGACGCCGCCAGAGCGACGTCGTACATGATGTCATCCTGGCCCTCCCGGCTTCAAACGCACCTCTGAAGGTTGGTGAGCTCTCACTCTACTGTAACTCTGTTTGGTGATTGAAAAGTTTGAATCTTTGATTGGATTTCATGGAAGATCAAAGAGTCTGAATACCTTGGTGTTTATTATGCATGCTGAAATTGCTAAAGTTTTTCGAATTTTCTAGTGTAAATTGATGCGAGTATGTTTATAGCTTGCTCATTTAGGTATGTATGAAGTGGGATCTTGATCAAATGTAGCTCCTAGTCGTTCATTTCACTAATTGATAAAAGCTTCGGCTGCCGAGTACAAGAGTTTATGTCTAATAACCAAGTAAAGCTAGTAGCTTTTGTGTATGCTTCAGGCCTTCTAGTGTATGTTTATAGTTTGCTTATTACCGAGTATGATTAAGCATTTTGCTTTTCATCAGTCATGTCTGAGGTGGTTTATGATCTTGGTGTTATTTGTAGTCAGTCATTGCACTACAGATGTAAACCGTCAGGATTAAAAGTGGGATTGTTTAACAATATCTAGTTTGTTACCTCTAATTAGTAAATACCTACCGTGTACAAGAGTTTATATGTCTATTAACTATGTAAAGCTAGTAGTTTTTGTATATGCATTTAGGGCAATATATACTGTTACAGAAGAAGATATAAGCAACTGTCTTTGTGTTTCTAGTATGTCTGCGTTCTTATCTAAAATTACTTTTTAAAGTTATTATCACAAATGGTACCTAGACTTATCCTTTATTTTATCAAGGGTATCTGAACTTCAATTTTGATCACAACTAGTACCCGAACTTTTTGACTTCATTTTAAGTGGTACCTAAGGCCACATTCGGTCACTATTCCCGCTAAAAAGCCAAATCTAAAAAAAGAAAGAAAAAAAAATATTCAAGTTCAAGGCAAGTCTATTACCAAAAAATCATCACTATATATGATCGCAACCCTTGAAATCATCAAAAATCATCACTATGATCGCCTCACATGCCGTTTTTAGTCGGAATATTGACCAGAGGTGGCTCTAGGTACCATTTAAAATGAAATCGAAAAGTTCGGGTACTGGTTGTGATCAAAATTGAAGTTCAGGTATCATCGATAAGATTGAGGTATAGTTCAGGTACCATTTGTGATAACAACCCTACTTTTTAAGATATTTACTATATACTAAAGATGAGTTCACTGTTCATAAGGCAACAGTGCGGAACAGTGCCTGGGGACAGAAAAGACGGTTCTGCCCTCCTTTAGATCTTTCTGTTCTGCTGTCTATCGATCTGATCTTCTTCTTTTTTCTAAAGCAGTATACTCTTAGTCACCCCCAAGTTAAAATCTACCTCAAAACCCAAAAATCACTACAAAAAAGAGCAACAGAGAAACAGAGTTGTGAGTAGCAAGAACATTGTAGACCTCAGTCTCTTCTCCATTACTTTTCCATTTCCATAATCCTTTATCAACATCAGTCTCTCTCCTTCGCCGACATCAACAGCACCCATCAACACCCCCATCACTCATAACTTGGTAAGATTTTATAGTGATAGAATAGAATCAGCCCAATATAATAAGCACTGATTTTTTTATCAAACAATTACGATAATTTGTTTTACCAGATTGTTCATCTATACCCAAAATGATGTTGTATCTCTAAGGGCAAGAAACCATCTGATTCAAATTGTTTGATCCATGTTTTTGATTCCTTTTTTATTGGAGTGGGAGATTATTCAGTTGCTTTTATTCTATCATTAATTTGTCCATATATATATATATATTCTTTGATCCGTGTGTTTCAATTTGCTAAGAAAAAGAATGTCTACCAATATCTATGATGCTGATTATATGCATTTATATGCGTATAATTATATTTAAAACACTATAAATAAGCAAATCCCCATGTCAATTAAAATGTAATTAATCCATTTTATTTTCTGTGTAGAAAATAAGCGGAATTGGGGAAATCGGGAGAAAATGGTGCGAAATTGGAGCAAATTGAAGTTTCTGACAAAAAGACAAAATAGTCAATGCGGGTCAACCGTGGTCAATGCCATCAAGAGAGCGGAATCCCCGGCAACGGCGCCATTGACTTGACTCATATTTACGCAAGCGTACGTGTCGTTGTCAAGATAGGGAAGTACAATGCCCAAAGTTATCGTACCACGGGGATTAGTGGCTAACCCACAATCCTTGGGTAATCGGAAATAAAGACACTTAGCAAACAAAGAAAAGAAAAAGAAAATAAATAAAAATGCTAATCTAAGGCACCAAGCCTTAGTAATGCTCGGCTTTGGTTTTCACCAAAGCCTAATCAAAACTAAGAGCCTAGTGGTGGATATGCACAAATGAGTCGAAATTTGTAGGGGGTTTTGAATTGTGAATTAACTAAATTAAATGCAAACTAAAATAAAAGCAAACAACTAATTATCAAGCAAGAAATTAAATTTGGATTTTCAAATTAATGGGAATATGGAAGCGTCGGGTGATTCACACTAACTATCTTGCAAATATCGGTGCCAATTTCACAAATGCATGCATTTCCTATATGTGTCAAGTCCCGTATCTAGTACCGGTTAAGGCTACTAAACCAATTATCCTTTCGGTGTATCGATTATGCCGGTTAGGGCCACAATCAACTCTCTAAGTTGAGTATTACTCCGGTTAAGGCCGCAATATCCAAAATTAGAGGCCTAGAGTGCAAGATAATAGAGACCCAAGCAAGCTTAGCTACAATTAAGCTAGCTAATGGTTACCACACTTAAATCCTAGATGCAACAAGACCAATAAGTTGTCAATTTATCAATCCATTCATCACAATTGCCCACAACATAATTTCAAAGGGTGACAAAGCCTAGAAACATGCTTCTAAGGACCAATAAATTCGGATTTAAAGCATACACAATGGAAACTGCATTTTACACGAACGGACCGAATCTGTTGAACCGGAACCGTTCGTATTTATAATGGTAAATTGCAGTTTTGGATGCCTTAACGATCACCAAATTGGCTGAAATTTTGCATCTATATGGTCCGCAAGTTGGTTGATCAAATCCATAGAATTCCCTTAGATTCTGTGTGAGAATGGAATTATTTCCTCAATCTCCTTTGCATAGGATGGTCTCAATCCTAAATAACAGGCTTCACAGAACGAAACATGGGCTTTATAATCAACCAATAAAGGTTTTGGTTAAGCCATAATGTCACAATAGACTTGAGAATTAGAGAGAGGAGTTTATGGCGTCAATGCCATGTATTTGCCGCAGGGGGTAGGCGGCACTGGCCATGTATGGCCTGTCTTTGCACAATCATGGCGCCATGAGGAGCATGTGCAGCTCCTCGAACCAACTCTTGGTTCTTACTTTTCTTCGTTCTGAAAATGGATGTTCGTGTAAAGTCTTTAATACACTGATCATCATGTCAAAGCCTATATGTGTCAAAATCTCATAAGTCGTCTCTCATGACATAGTTGGATTCAATAACTCAAATAGTGGTTGCATACAACCCACTAGAGCGACACATAAGTTTCTCTAATACTCGTTTATGTCCATAGTCATTAGAGGTGATGCAAAGGAACTCTGTCCATTCTCATAATGTGTTTCCACATGAAAACCATTGGCTCTTATATAATAAAGTTCGAATTAAGGTATGTCCAAGACGTTAAGTAAAAGAATTGACACTTTATTAATAGCCAATGATTACATCAAAGTTTCCAAAGTCTAATCCAAAATAAAATCAAAGTAAGACACATTGTAGTCACTCTATCCGTTTGGTAACTCCAATCAAATATGACCAGGAAAGTAGAGAGAGATGTTGGTGGAGCGAGGCTCTCTTAAGTACGAAGAATCTCAATGACTTTCCTAGACATCACATTTTATTGGGTCTGCCACATAAGAAAGAGTTAATACAATTGTCATTTATTGACTAAGGCAAATTGCCATTACAAAAGTTCTTGGAAAAATAAAAAGGGACTAATCTAATCAAAGTCTGTTGCATCCATGTGCACTTCATCTTCAGCTTTGAAGTCCTCTATGGTGAGATTGACATCTCCACCATCTTCTTCTTCTTCTGCAAGGTACACTTCTTGCTCTCTGAGGTCCCTATATGCCCTGTAGCTTGCAGCTAGTTCCTCACTTGCCTTGCATTGCTTGAACCAATGCTCAATTGATCCACATCGATGACACTCATCATTGCGGTTGCCTCCCTTTAATTGAGGTGCACGTTGTGCACGTTGCGGGCGTTCCCTATGAGGGTTGGTGCCACCACCACGACCCATTGAGCCACCATTACGGCTAGGGATACCACGACCCCCTCTCCCACGTGTGGCATTACCACCACGTGTATCCGCACCAAACTTGCGGTTTCCTTCCTGATTAGGGCGGTTATATGGGCCCAAACGTCTCTCATGTCCCCCATTCTTAGGGTACCGCTCCTTGCGCCCTCCTTTGGGTGCATTATAATTCGCCTCATGAACGCTCTTAGTTCCAATGGGCCTTGAATTATAATTCCTCACGAGTATGTTATCATGTTTCTCAGCTACAGATATAATATTGATAAGCTGATGAAACCTCGTGATCCGTCCAGCATTGACTTCAGTACGGTATTGCTTTGATACCACAATGGCTGAAACGGGGAAGGTGGAGAGAGTTTTCTCAATTAGCTCTTGCTCTGTGACAGGTTGTCCACAAAACCTCAACATGGACTGTATGCGAAGAGCTTCTGAATTATATTCAGCAACAGACTTGAAGTCAGCAAAGCGCAGATTGTTCCATTGAACCTTCAAGTCAGGGAGGAGGGAATCTTGGACATTGCCAAAGCGCTCTTCTAGCGCTACCCATAGCTCTCTTGCATCCTTGATCGACATATACTCCAATCTGAGTGCCTTGTCCATATGGCGTCGCATCAAGATAACTGCTTGAGCATGCTTTGTAGATGTTCGGTTGAACTTAATATCCGAGATAGGTGCCTGGATTATGGGTAATATTCCCTTGGAAGTGAGATGGTTCTCAACATCGGTTACCCAACTGTGGTAATCCGAGCCTGTTGAGTCAAGCATAGGAAAGTCGAGTCTAGGTTCATTCGACATCCTGAAAATAAGAAGAGAAGATAAATTAGTTTCGGAGCTAAACTTCCACGAAAACTAAAATAATAAGATTTCCGAGCTATGCTACCAAGAAATCAATTTCCAAGAATCTCTTTTGGATTAGACCAACAATGATGTTTTAATATGGTCACAATTTGATGCTTATGGACGCTCTTAGTCCAAGCATTGTGAACGCTCTTAGTTCACACGAACACTCTTAGTTCGTTTAATTATGAACACTCTTAGTTCATACGAACACTCTTAGTTCGTTAAGCGTGAATCCCCACAATTCCGCTTTGTTAAATATCAAACTCATTTGGCAACATATATTCCAATATTTGCATAAAATAAAATGAATTTAAATACAAGAAAGCAGGAACTTTAATCGTAAAAACTTACTTGATAATTTGAAGTTTTGCTTCACAATTCTTTATACACGCGCGTGTTGATGCAGGCGTGTAGTTAAATTAGAATTGCTGTAATTTGGTTGGAAATTGGCAGTTGGTGGCTGCCCTTCCCCCTTTTTTTTTTCTTCTTCTTCCCTTTTTTTTCTTTCCGGGCCCAGCCCTTCTCTTTTTTTTTTTTTTCTTCTTCTTTTTTTTTCTTTCCCGGCCCAGCCCTTCTCTTCCTCTTTTTTTTTTCTTTTTTTTTCGGGGCCGGGTCCCTCTCTTTTTTTTCTTCTTTTTTTTTTCGGTCTTCTTCCTTCTTTCCTCTGTTCTTCTTCTTCTTCTTTTCTTTTGGTCTCCGATCTGTAGCAGAGGTGCTGGTGCGGTGGCTGGAGTGGTGCGGCTGGGCAGCGGTGGCTGCGGGCGGACTGGGCTGCTGCTGCGCACGGAGGCTGGGCTGCCGCTGCTTACGGAGGCGGTGCGGCTGGAGGCTTCGGCGAGGTGGGCTGGAGGCTGAGGCAGCAGGTCGGCAGGAGATATGCGGAGCTATAGGGCTGCTGCAGGCAGGTCGAGCTCGGGTCGGATGTGCAGAGGCTGCGATTGTGTGAGGTTTGCGGGGGAGGCTGATCGGAGGCCTGGGCTGCTGCTGCTGGTCGGTGGCCTGGGCTTCTGCTGCTGCTGATCGCAGCCTGGTGCGGGCAGGAGGGGGCTGTAGGCTTGCTGGTAAGTGTGAGGGGCGCTGGGGAGGAGGCCGGCCGGTGAGGCTGAGGCTGAGGTTCGGCCTCTTTTTTTTTTGTTTTGGGTTGGCGGCAGAAAGGAAAAGGTTTTTTTTTCTTTTTCTAAAGCTAGGGTTAGAACTCGTGCTGATAACGTGTTGTAGGAGAATAGAATTGTGTTTATTATTGATAATAGGAGCCCTTTATATAGGGAGTTTACAGAGTACACAAAAGGTAACAGAATCGGAATACAATTAGTATACCTAGGGTACTTTCCTATTACAACTCTAAACCCTAGTTTGAAGAGGCACACATTATGTCGATATCCTTCAACAAAAAGCATATACAGTTTACTGCTTCATATCCTTTTGGTAATTAACCAATGCTAACAATTGTATTTATCCATATGTAATAGATGAACCTCATCCTGAAAACTACTTTGTGCAGCTTCAGTTCTATCTCAAAAACCGAAATCAGTCGATAACAATAGAGAAGTGAACAATAATTTGGTCTTCTATGTGTGAAAGGTGAGTGAAGTTTTAAGTAAAAAAATTTATTTGTGCATTAACA
The DNA here is from genome assembly GCA_024704745.1 of Rosa lucieae. Taxonomy (NCBI): domain Eukaryota; kingdom Viridiplantae; phylum Streptophyta; class Magnoliopsida; order Rosales; family Rosaceae; genus Rosa; species Rosa lucieae. The sequence continues at coordinate 17,439,401 of CM045496.1, read as the reverse complement.
TCGATACTTTTCTAAAATTTATTATGTATTTTGACTTTTCTCTCTTTAATAGATTTTTGAACAATCTTCATATCACTAACTTTTGTTATTTTACATACACTTTTCTCTCGCTTGAGGTGATTTGTATTTCCTATCACCAATGATTTTCCTTTTTGTGGTTTATACATGGATATCTATGAATGTTTTTAAGTATGATGTGAGGATCATAAGTTCATAACATATGGGACTGTTTTAGACAATATCATTTATCTTAAATATGGTTCTCAGCATGAAACACTTTTTGCTGCTCCTGTAGGTTATGTGAAATTTGGACATAACAGAGAAGACAATGGAGTAGTGCATCATGAATGGGCCTCCGCAGCTCAGTGAGTTCATTAGCTTTTGAACAACCATTCGATTAGCTTTGGAAAAGGTTGAAGAAGGCAGAGGACCTTGGTAAGTGTTAGTTTCTCAATTTTGAATTAGGTCCTATCGAACACTAATTGTGAATACAAGATGAAGATGAATTTGCCTTCATTTACATTCATGAACTTCTATATATACCCTTTGATCATCTGCAATAGGTGGTAGTGATCTCCCTGTATTTAGTTACATGAAGTTATGGTAGCGATTTCTTTGCTGATTTTTATGGCACGTATGATGACTTTCAATGGAAACTGATATATTTTTCTTTTCTTTTCATGTTTATCTTATTGTAAAGATGATGGCCTGAAACAGAATCGATTTTCATTCAGTGTTGGCATATTTATTCATCAATTCCTTTCAAATCTGTTTTAGGAACAAAGTCTTTACCTTATGCTTTACATTATATTATACATGCTCATCTCATTTACATTGGTTTTGCTGTATGATGTGTACTTGATTATCTCTGCCTTTTAGTTGATGCTCTCTATCAAATTTCTATTCACTCCCATTTATTGTCAATCTCAATTTTCACTTTGTTGCCTCTTGCTTCTGCTGAACTGAGTTACAAGGGGCAAGGATTTGGATAGTTTATTTTTTTTTTACTGTTATTATATGTAAAGTGCTGAGTATGCAGGTTATCTGCATTGAATTTTATATGTTATCTGCATTGAATTTTATATGCTCGATTTATATATGGTTGCTTAGAAATTGAAAAAATGCTGCTGCATTAGTTTGGTTGCAATAAGGAAGATGCTAACCGTGTTCCTTTTTAGGTTTACAGTTAAACAGAGCCATAGACCTCGGTGAGAATAACAGTCATATACCATAGGATGAGAAAGGAAGATTTACAAGCAGCAGCAGATGGAAGGTCAGAAAAATTGAAGAAGAGCTGTTAGTGGTAGTAGCAAAGATCATATTGTCAGTATTGGCGGGTGGGTTTCTGCTGGTGTTCTCACATCTCTATGAGCAACTGATACTGAGGCCTAAAGGGCTAAGATCAAAGCTCCAAAAGCAAGAAATTAGAGGGCGTCCTCCTTTATTCCTCTTGGGAAATATCCTTGCATAACGCCTTCAAAGCAAGGTCCACTCAACAGCAACAAAGACTACAGATCCTTAAAAGCCTCAGCATGATGATCATCATGTACCTTCTATTTGTCACCAATGACCTTCAAAAATCTTCCCCCACGGAGTGAAGAAGTGAATATGGTACGTGTGTATACTATTATGCATTAGTTCATATATTATGCCAAAGACGATTATTTCAACATGAAAAGACGATTTATTAATTGTCGGTTGATTATTATAGATTATTTATTATGTTGTATTGTTTTAGTTTCTGTAAAGTTTCTAATCATATACTTGAATTTTGTAATTGTGCGTAGAAATGCATATGAGTTCAGAAAAGTATTCCAGTACTAAAGTAGATGTTGAGACCTTTCAGCTCTTGCTCAAGCATGAAAAACTTTCCTGCATCAGCCCAGGTGAACTAATAAAATTACATTCAACTCATACATCATATAACCTACATATTTCTTTAATTTTTTTCTTTTCAAAATTTAAATGCTCTAGGACTGTTTGTATTGGCCTTTTCCACAAAAAAGGGGAATCCTTTGTTACAATAGATGGGTCGTTATATGCAATTTTCTGTCTTTGCTTTGTTTTACATGTCAGTATGTCGCACAGTTTCCACTTCTGTCGGGGCTGCGGAGGCTTTACCTAATTTTTTTTTTTTTTTTAAGGAGCTCTACTTTGAATATGCAGAAACCTATAATCCGACTGCATGATTTTCTGAATGGAGTTGGAGACATTCGAGCACGGCACAAAATTCTATTGTAGAATCACAATCACCCTCAGTGCCCACAACAATGTAGCTGCTAGCAGCGGTGAAGAGTTCTTGGACCAATTGAAGAAGTTGAGAAGGGAAACTTGATGTATAAGCTTGAAGTGCTCTTGAACTCTTGCGTACTTCCTGGCTGGTAGGAGGCAATTGCCACTCTACAAAGCATGAAGGTGACGACCTTTCAGGTCAATACACAAATGACCCTTGGGTACGAAATGTTAACCGAACATGTGAAAGATCTGTTTGAAAATAAGAACTTCACTTAATTGATTACTATTAGTTGTTAATTCACTTGGAAAGAAATAACTTGATATTTGTTACAACCTAAATGCAGTTATACTATTGGCAACAACTTTCCGTTTTTATTTAATCACATCTTAGTTATCTTTGCAAGTCACACACTTAAAAAACATATGAAATTTAGCGAACATAATGCAGAAATGCTTTCCCGCGGCATCGCGCGGGTTGTCATTCGGTCATTCCTAGTATATACTATATGGTAACATATACGTTTCCTCTGGTTTTCTTGTATATACTTCTCTACTACGTACTATAGCACTCTGCCATCAGGCTCTTTTAGGTGCCCATAATCCGATTGGGCAAATGGAAGCTACCAATTCGACAAATCCTTTAGCAAAGCGACATAGATTCGAGAATACAAGCTTGCCTATTTATCCACAGAGGCCAGGAGAGGAAGACTCTGCCCACTGCATGCAAACAAGAACCTGTAAATTTGGAGAGGGCTGCAAATTTGACCATCCTATTTGGGTTCCTGATGGTGGAATCCCAGATTGGAAGGAGGTGACCGCTTATTATTATATCCTATGCCGATATACTTATAGTTTTATAACTTTTGCCGTATTATATATAGATAACTATAAAGTAGTTTTAGCAAAATAATTAATCAATTCTATATAATTTCTCTAAGCTTATGAATGGATTGATCATATGGACATATCCTATAAGCTGTCTAGTTTCTTTGAAGGTGCAAAAAGATACTTTTTTAAGACTTATTTATGTTTCTAGTTTCCTATATTATCTACAGCGCTATGTAGTATGAATTATAGTTTATTCTTTACTTTTAGATTTTTCTGCTATATCTGTTTTATAGTTTCTATACCTGCTACATTTTCTGTAAAAAGTCTGGTTATGTGGCTAGTGAGGCTGCAAAAATTCGCATTGGGAATTTATGTACTCTTCTTAATTTTGCATTGTCAGTCATTCACTCATTCACCTTACCCTGTGGGTTATTAAGGGATAAAACTTATATATCTTGTTTTCTGTTTATTCTTTTTTTTTTTTTTTAAGAAAAATTTAAAATCTAGTCTCATCTCAGTTTCTTTCTTAAGTCTAGTTAAACAGGAACAGACTGATTACTGTTAATCAGTCTCTCATGAACTGCTGAATTGGAAGCGGAATGTTGGATATAACATTTTGTTGGCTAATCTTTTTCAAAACACCCTACAAGTTGTATCTTGAGTCTTTGTCCCATCTTGAAGTACGTTGAAGATATTTGGAATGGTTGCCTTTATCTTGAAGGAAGATTTTTCAGTCAAATATCTCAAACCTAAAATGGTGAAAGATATTACAGCCAATCATGTTATTCCAAGTGCTTAGATTCACAGCTCTGTTTTGTAAGGAAACTAATCTGTCATATCTTTTGCATTATATCAGATCCTTCTATATGTAAGCTGTGCAATAGTTGTAACTTTCCTAGTATGTAACTTAGGTTGTAAATGGGTTCCTGACTTGTAGGGATTGATTGTAATCACTCTTGTATAAGAGATACATTTCTGTATCAATGAATATCATAACTTCAGCCTGTCGTTTTCTCCTCTTTTCATGGTATCAGAGCAGGACTAGATCCTGACTCTTTTCATCTGCTGTACTCTAACTTCTTGTGTATCCTAGTCTTCATTCCTTCATCGTTCCAACCAACATGGGAAAAAATGATATCCCATCACCAAAAGATCACGGCAAATCACAGGCCGACTCTTTCAATTCTCCTACATCTGAGATGTCAAAATCTGACCTCTCTAATCCCTATTACACCCATCACTCATATCATCCTGGGTTGGTTCTTGTCTATAAACCCCTGAATGGAGATAATTATGCGGGATGGAAAAGGGCTATGACTCTAGCCTTGAATTCCAAGAACAAGCTAGGTTTTGTGAAAGGCACAATATAGGCTCCCTCAGAAGAAACAGACCCAGAAGGCTATGCGACTTGGTCGCATTGTAACGATATGGTTCATTCATGGCTCATCAACACTATTGATCTAGAAATCACCGACAGTGTCATCTACTATCCTACCGCTCACGAATTCTGGGAAGACCTTCGTGAGCGATTCTCTCAAGGTAACGCTCCGCGAATCTTTGAGATCTAGAGAGAAATTGCTTGTCTCCGACAAGAGCAAATGTCAGTCTCATCTTATTATACAAAATTGAAAGGTCTATGGGATGAATTAGCTACCTATTCAGAAACATCTCGTGGACCACAGGCAGAACAACAAAGACTCATGCAATTTCTAATGGGGTTGAATGATACTTACAGTTCCGTTCGCGGTCAAATCCTTCTGATGATTCTTTTACCAACAGTCCGTAAGGCATATGCAGCGGTCTCTCAGGACGAGAAATAACGTTCTCTTTGTGCTTCTCATCCTATTGCAGATTCATCTTCTAGCGTAGCAATAGCAGTGAGAAATTCTGGAAGACCCAACTTCAATTCATGCATAGGAGGACGCTTTGAGAGGAATGATAGACAAACCCAGCGTCCAGATAGCAATTTTGCGTCCCAGGAAGGACGCCGTGTTGATGCAGAACGGTGACAAGGCTCTGGCAGGGGGAGACCACATTGCACCTACTATGGAGATCCAGGTCACTGGGTACAGACTTGCTATCAGTTGATTGAGTATCCCCCAGATCACCCTAAAGCAAAACAAGGCACAAGTTTTTTGAAGCAATCAAGAGTAGCAACGCCTCCAGCAAAATCAGGTTAGTGAAGCTGTTGAAGTTGACAATGGGCCGACGGTGACACTCACTGAAGCCCAGTTTAAACAGTTTATGGCTGCTCTCAGTAATCCTACCTTGAAGCCCAATTCAAGTGCAAGCTTAAGTCCCAAAGAAAATGCCGTAACAAAACCATGTTTGTCCAAGGTCGTTTACCTCAATTGGATCGTTGACAGCGGTGCAACGGATCATATTACTTCATCTACTCAATTATTGCATAAAAAATAATAATTGCTCATTACCACCTGTTCTATTGCCAAGTGGAGATAAAGTTGACATTGTTGCTAAAGGATCAATACCTCTTAGTACCATTTTTTATCTTCATGATGTGTTATCTATGCCTAAATTTAAAGTCGATTTATTATCGGTTAGTCGATTGACGAGAGGATTGAATTGTTCAATGACTTTCTTCCCATATTGGTGTATTTTGCAGGATCTAGCTACGAGGAGGACGATTGGTTTCCGTGAACAATGCAACAGATTATATTATTTGGTGGCATTAGTGACAGAGAAGTCCATGACCAGTCCTTCCTTTTCCACCGCACACCCAGCTTGTCATCTAACCATCACCTCCACTGACCTATGGCACAACCGCTTAGGGCTTGTGTTGGATCATAATTCATATACATATTTGTGCCCTAAAACATGGAAATTACTTGTTCTAAAGTCCAAATTTAATGTTGACTAATCCAATTTCATTATTTCCCTAATCTTGTACTTTTGGTTAACCTTTGTGTTTATTTATATATATTTATTATGTTTTTCTTATCATGCTAGGAAATGATGGAGAAGAATGGAAATGCACTAAAAAGTCAATCCTAGAACATTTTCTTACTCCGGCTAGGAGAAAGTGAGCTAGACAAGAAAGGAGGGGTAGCTGCCTGACCAAACGAACTCCAAATAAGTTGAAACTATCTATTTTCATCCTAGACATCCCAATGATCATTTGTTATGAAGAGTAGTAAAGCTATTTTTGAGTGGAAAGCCTTCAAACAGTCGGTCCAATCTTCTGAAAGATGAAAACTGACCTGTACGTATTTTAGAAGCATTTACGGTCGAACCACAATGAATTTAACTCTGAGATTTTACCAGGATGATCTAGACTCATGGAGGAACATTTGATATGAAGAAGTCAGAGGCCCATTCTGAATTTTTGGTTGAGATATAATTGAAGGAATAAAGGGGCATAAAGTGACCTGAAAAACAGCTCAACATATTCCCACCCACATGAAGAAAGGTAGATGCTTTTCTCTTTTTCCTTGGATATATTTTTCTACTCCATTCGCTTTAATAGATCATCTTCACTTCCATGTTTCTGCACCTTCATGGTTTGCTTTCATTTCATCATTACCCCATCTTTTACTTATTTTACAAACCACTCCCATACTCCACTTTCATTATTTTTCTTTCTCTCATCATTTCACTCTTCTTTTTCTTCCCTATTTAAACACATTCTCCTCTCACTCTCAAGGACCAATTCCTTCATCCCATTACATCTGATTTCTCTCTTCATCTCCTTCACAAAACCTCAATCTCCACCTCCCAAAATCCAAACCCACAATACCCAATCTACTCCATCATCACCACCACAACTACCATCTTCCACCACCATAAACTTCATCACCACCACTCAAAGTTAGCCAAAGGAGCATCATATCTTCATCACCATTTCATTCATCATCACCATCAAGAAGTTCATATCCATCCATTCCACCATCAAGGAGGATTCAAGGAGCATTGAAGGAGAAAAATGAAGGAGAAGCTACCTATTGATTTGTCAAGCTTCAACTAGTTCTTTCTTCCCTTAACTCTTTAATTTACCTTGATTTACTTTATAGATTTGATGTCAATTTGTATGATTATGAGTGAGTAGTTACTTTGTTAGGGCTAGGGTTGAAAGCCGTAGCCAAACTTGTATGAATTGATGTTTTAATTGACATTTGTTGTTATTTGTGATTTTCATCTTCATATGCTAATTCAAAAAGTGAATGCATTCATTCAAACTTAACTATTTTGAATGTGTTGTGTTTGTCATCTCATGAAAAAATGTTTAGGGAGTAGTTAACCTTGAACATTAATAGCATGATAGCATCCTCTATGTGCATGTGAGGGTAGTGAGTTAAAATCACCTAGATCTAGGATTGGTTTGCTTGCTTCATTATCTAAACTCAAATCTTTATGCATCTAGGAGCAAGGAATTGATACTTATCCGGTAATATGACTTGTTCTTGGGTAGTTAGTTTCGCACTTATCCGGTGGAAATTGATAAAATAAAAGGAGTTTAAGCCTTTGTAGTCTTATCCGGATGCAAAGAGGGTAATTGGGAAATTAGAATAGCATCACTTATATTTGAACTTCAATACTTGCAAGGGAGGTTAGTGGTAGAGAATCCAACCCCTAACTTCATCCATTATATTACTAGTTTAGTTTAGAGTAATTTAGTTTACATTTGAGCATTTAATTTAATTTCGTTCACTACTATATCCAACAAACAATTTCACTATCACCACAATGCACATACTCACCATGAGCCTAGATTTCCTTGTGAATTTAGGTTTGTGATTGTACATTTGCATATTCTAGCTCTCCTTAGGTTAACACCCTAGCTAGTGAAAGTAATCCAATCCTCGTGGGTTCGACAACCTTTCTTAAATCCCTATACTATTACTTGTGCCCCTTATACTTGAGGGTGGCTATTTGGCTAACAACATGTGTCATCCTCTTGTGTAGATTTTATTGCTAAGAATTTTTTGCATGTTTCCATTCCGTCTAATAATGCTTGCCCCATATGTCATTTGGCTAAGTAGATTCGCTTCCCTTTAACTACGAGTACTATTTCTTCTGTCAAACCATTTGAAATTATTCATTGTGATATTTGGGGTCGATATCGATTTCCTTCTCTTTCTGGTGCTCATTATTTTCTGACCATCGTTGATGACTATACACGTTTTACTTGGATATTTTTAATGCGACACAAAGATGAAGTCCAATCACTCATTAAACACTTTTTTAGCTATGTTGTCACTCAATTTGATTCTCGTATTAAAACTTTCCGTAGTGATAATGGTAGTGAATTTCTCTCACTTCGCCCTTTTTTAATGATAATGGGGTCGCTTTTCAACATTCTTGCGTTTACACGCTCAACAAAATGGGGTTGTGAAGCGTAAACATCGACACATTCTTCAAGTGGCTCGTGCTCTCAAATTTCAAGCACATCTCCCTTCTCAATTTTGGGGGGAGTGTGCCCTTACCGCAATCCACATCATCAACCGTTTACCTTCTCCCGTCCTTTCTTTCAAAACTCATTTTGAACTCCTCTATTCGAAACCTCCTTCCTTCTCTCATCTCCGCGTTTTTAACTGTTTAGCTTATGCCACTAACATCCACCCCTCTCATAAATTCGATCCTCGCGCCATTCAATTCATTTTCATCGGCTATCCCATTGGTCAGAAGACCTACAAATTATTTGACTTATCTCGCAAGAAGGTCTTTACTAGCCGCGACGTCAAATTTCATGAACACATCTTTCCTTATTCCACTCAGCCCAAGTCTGTTGCCTCGTCCTTGGGCCACCAACCCGGCCCAATTCCCTTGCCCACGTCTGACCATTTCTCTTTCTCTCCTTCCACGTCGTCTCTTCCCAGTCTTCCCAATCCGCCTTCTTCCTCTTCCCCTCCTTTCCCCATCTCATCTCCACTACCTCCTTCGCCCCCGCCACCGCCACCACCCGCCCCCACTCCGGACATACTCCTTCCGCCGTCTAACGCCGCCTGCGGTCGACGATGCTATCCCCCTGGCCCATCCTCTGTCCCTCCTGTGGTCGACGGCGCCGTCCCTTCTTCTCAGGCGCCGCTCTCTCCTTTAGCGTCGCTGCCCTCCTCATCACCTCTCCCTCCCACTTCCGTGCCCATTCCCATTTCACTACATTAGAGATGGTAAAATTCTAGATGGTTCAGTGGCCACAAGATATGTGAATTCCGCTTATCAGCTTGCTGATGTTCTTACTAAACCTTTGGGGAAGGATATTTTCATTCCAATGATTCGCAAGTTGGGAGTGCAAGACATCCACTCGCCAACTTGAGGGGGAGTGTAAGTTTCCTAATCTGTCGTATCAGATCCTTCTATATGTAAGCTTTGCAATAGTTGTAACTTTCCTAGTATGTAGCTTAGGTTGTAAATGGGTTCCTGACTTGTAGGGACTGATTGTAATCACTCTTGTATCGATACGTTTCTGTATCATAACTTCAGCCTATCGTTTTCGCCTCTTTTCATGTTGGAAGCATATTTAAGGACATTTTTGATTGAGTGAATTGATGGATGTTCAGTCGTGGTCATTGGTTAGGCAAAGAGCCTCATAGTCTTGAATTTTGAAAATCTGGTAGAATGTCTTGTTGTTTAGATCCTTAGAGTAACGTAAGAATATTATCTCAAGTTTGATGCACCCACCCTAATTCCTTGGCTTTGGGCTTGCATGCATATTCAATAGGTCTGAGTTTTGAGATTCCTCTTGGGTAGCCTGTCTGAAATACTATTCTGCATCAAAATTCTTTAAAGGGCATTTTGGTAATATATAGGTGGTCCTGCGTGTATCTTCAAGATGCTGTGACGCTAACTTGAAGCGAAAGATCAACTGGTCAGATTGCTTGCTGGGTTGTACTGGTAGACAGGTGGAGAAGGTGCTTGTGCCTTTATATGTCTGTCATGTATGTGTTGGTTATTGCCTTATTGGTCATGTCAAGTCTGTGGCAATGCATTGAGGATTTGAAGCTCCATTAGCAATTTATTAGTTGTTAATAATGAATGGGGAGTCAAGCTAGTTAGTGAGTCGATCATCTTTGTTTTTTGTTTTCCCCAAAGCCTAACTTCTTTGTGGGCATATTCCTTTCCTTTGCCTACATACTGTAAAAGGCGCTTCAATTTGATTACTATCCCTTGTGTGATGACAAGAGTTTTAAGTATAGTTTCTTCATTAGGCCTATGCTCCATGCCATTGCAAGATTAGGATTCATTTGCCTAAACATATAGGCTTTTTCCATGTTAAGTTTGGCTTCCATCTGAAGGTTGACCTACATACATACATGATTATATGAGTCTTCTGTACTGGTAATAGCTCAACTTTTTAATTTGTTATTTCCTTTTTCTGGCAAGTTATTCAGCTGCCCTACCTAGTGTTCGTTTTCTGCGTATTTGTATTATCTTCATTGGCAATATGTTAAGATTAGAAAATGGTTTGCTGCTGTTTTTGTTCTTTGTGCGCTATCTTCAATTGGCTTATTAATTGTGGCAAAAAGAAACAAAGAAGGTATATTGTTATAACACATAAATTGATCTCTTGTTCATTTAGGTTTCACTTGTTGCTCCAAGTGAGTCCCTTCCCGAGAGACCTGGAGCGCCAGATTGTCCAGTGAGTAGCATTTCTGTTTATTTATTTTTGCTGATATGATGCGTTTAAGCACTTGCACGGCTCATATATACCCTTCCATTTTTTATGTTGTGGTACTTTCTAAAAACTCAAAGATGCAAATTTGGTCTTAGATGCAAGTTTAATCATCCAAAGGACAAATTGGCTACTGCAGTAAGTGCAAATGAGATTAATTAAGATGCAAAGCTTTAATTTTTATCTGGACTTATTTACTGTTGTTATAATGATATGATACTTTACTCTGGTTTCAAGGTGCCTCAGAAAATGGTGATGTTATGCCTTACCCGAGAGGCCTTCTAAACCCGCATGTGCGGTGAGATATCTATTTCCTACTATTGTAATCTGCATTATCTATCTATTAATGATGTTGATTTGGTTATATTCCCAAAAATATGTTTAAACATTTCTACTTGAAAACTGGGCAATGCAAGTATGGTGCACCCTGCAAATTTAATCACCCAAAAGACATCCAGATACCATCAGCCACTCAAGAGAATAAATCTGGCGAAACTGAGACAGCTCTTAAGACGGAGGGCTTTGAAGTTGCCGTGAAGCCTCTTGTTTCATTCTCTCCAGCACTATTATATAACTCCAAAGAGCTTCCTGTAAGACCGGTATGTACTTAGTAGAGATGATTGAGCCTCTTCAAAATTCCGATATCAGCTTTATGATAATTTTGTTTTGCTGATCATGTGTCTGTTGCTTCTACCAGGGTGAAGCTGATTGTCCATTCTACCTGAAAACTGGAAGGTCAGTTATATCTTATTTTGTTGTTTGATCATGATTGCTATAGACGACCAAGCACTCAAAATGGCTTTTGTTCTCTTAAATCAGTTGCAAGTATGGGGCCACTTGCCGGTACAATCACCCTGATAGATATGGTATATAATTAAGATTATGCTGTTCAAGATTCTAGAGTTCATTTTCATGTGTTTTAGACTTTCTAGTTTCATGTGTTTAACAAATAGTGTGCATCAGAATATCATTGCCAAGTTTTTGTGCAGATATCAATCTACCTGTTGCTGCAATCAGCTATTCTCTTTCAGCGCCTTCAGTTGCAGGTTTTAACATGAGTTTGACCTGTTTTACTGAGAAGGTCTACGGTTCGAGTCTGTATAGCCCTAAAACCTAAAAATTAAAAATTAAAAGAAATTTTATATTTAATTAAATATAAATTTAACTAATTACCTATAAATTATTATCTATATCATAATAGATATTATAATCTAGATAATTTGCTATTTCTAATATATATATATATATATATAATAGGAATTATATAGAAATATATTTGAATATAGATTTTGCTTATTTTAGAATATAGAAACTAAAATTCTATTTCTTATTTCTATACCATTATTCTATACAATTAGAAATAAGAAATTTGAATTCTATTTTCTATATTACAATTCCTGCTCTTAGTTCTTAAAGAGAAAATCTGAGGAGCGGTGAAAATGAGTCTTATATGTATTAAGTGCTAATCCAGCTGCCTTCACTTATCAAACTCTGGCACAACCAAAGGTAAATGTGGCCTATGGTATTATATGTTTCACCTTAAGGCATTTTTGTTTTGTATCATTAACTGAATTGAACGACTATCTCTCTCTCTCTCTCTCTCTCTCTCCCTCCCTCTCTCTCTCTCTCCCTCCCTCCCTCCCTCCCTCCCTCCCTCCCTCCCTCCCTCAATATATATAATTCAATATATATAATATTGACTCATGTTATTATATGCACATTGCAGGTGGGAGCGAGCCCTGCTGTTTGTCCTCAGCGCTTTGGACAGGCTGTGTGTGAAGTAAGCAACTTCTTTTGTTAAATGAATTTGATTGGTCTTCCAGATCTGAGTTGTTTTGTACGATTTAATATGAAAGTGATCCTAAGAAAAAGTATACTGATACTCAAGTTTAAACAGTGGCAACACTTTTTAGTTCTCATCATATTATTCATGAAACTGTCAGCACATGAAGTGTTGCTTTATCTATCCATATTTGTTACTCTGATGGTAGACATTTGGCCAGAAATGATTCTGTTTGATTACTTGTTCATATTTCTGAATCATTCAGAACTTAATGACGGTTGCTCTCATGTTTATGTATTGTGATTTTTACATGTTGTATTACCATATGAAGACTGGGGAATGTAAGTATGGTGCACAATGCAGATTCCATCACCCGATTGATAGGCCAGCAGTGGCGTTGTCAACAACAAAGCCATCTCAACAAGAAAATGTGAAGCTAACGCTTGCTGGACTACCTAGGAGAGAGGTACGAATGGGGAGCTATTCTCTGTCGGGACTATCCCAAGTCTTTTTATCAGCAGGGTTCACCTGTCCTTGTTTTAAGCAGGGTACCATTATATTCCAAGAAGCTTGAAAAACATATGGCTACTCTTCATAAGAATGATTGAATTATGCTAATCTTTGCATTAGTAGTTTCAGATTGCGACTTATTTTGTGAAGCTATGATAACTATGAATATACTGTTTGCACAATAGTGATTGGAAAAATGGAAATGTTAAGTCCTTTTTTTTCCAGTGAGAAGTGACTACATTTTCTGTTGCATTTAACCATATGTATTCTTTCTGTTGAAATCTTATTTTATATTTCCATCTAGGCATTATCTATCCTATACATGTAAGACCATTTAACAAGGGTGGAACTTTTTTACAGGGTGCCGTTATGTGTGTGTGTTGCCCTAAAACTGGTACATGCAAGTATGGTGCAACCTGCAGATTTGACCACCCACCTCCTGGTGCAGTTGTAGCAATGGCAGCTTCAGAAGCAAAATCTGATTCTACTGGAGGGAAAGCATAAGCAGCTGAATCCACACAGGAAAAGCAGCATTAGGCCCCTCCCTAGAATGAAGTGATGAGGCCTCGAAGGACGAAGGAGGTCTATGGCAAAAGTATTGCCATCTGGCATGGTCTGTTTTGTACTATGTTTCTGAGCCATAATGGTTTATAAATTGCCCAATCAGCCATTCTTTATGCTCTGCGTAGAAGGTGCAAGTGTTGACCGATTGGATAACATGAGGTATTTCGTTCACCTGTATTAAGTGAGTCTCTGCATCTACTTTGTAGATCTGGAGTATCAGACTGATGAGTTTCAGTGCTATGGTGTTGTGAAAGTTTGCTCTCATTGTCCTCTGCTTCTTCCTTCTATGACGATATTCACCCTTAAAAAAGCTTCTTTTTCTTTTTGACTTTTTCTGTTGATGGCATAATCACCCTTATCCTGGCTTAGATTTATGACTAGTTTCAGTGCTGTTCTGTAGTGAAAAGAACAACTTTTAACCAAAATAATAGAAAAAAACAAGTTACTCGTTGGGAGAGTTTTCCAAAAGTTTGTTGCACTTTTTACTGGACTTTGGTAGTTTGCCTGATCATTCATATACACAGAACATGACATTACCTTACATTGTCCATCAAATTCCCTCGATTCAAAAGACCAGTTTCCCTTTTTACACCAAGATCAATGACAAAAGCTTGTTCACTGCTTGTCTTGGAGTTTTTCTACGAATCCTGGAGCGTGGATGGAAAGAAACAGAATTATTCCGGTTTATGAGTTCATTTGCGTTTATTAATAGAGTGGGAACAAAGAAAGTAAGTGAATCGATGAAAATCCACGGAGCTTTTTATAAGTAGTAAATAAACACACAATTGTTTCCCAATAAATATCTCAGTGGTTCCACCTTCAATTACAGAAATAAATTTACAAACTAGTAGTAGTTTGGTCTAATCATTGAAGTCCTTGTTGCTTAGGCAAACAAAGTCTCAGAAACTCAGAAATTACCTAAAAGACTGAGTGGACTTGGAAACTTGTAAGACGGGGTCGTTGATGACTCTGGAATACCTGGACACCATTCATTTCAGACTTTTCGGTATTTAATGTTACTCGGTTTTAGATTTCTGTACATTTCTGTATAATCATGGATAGCTTCTGTGCAAACCTATTCAAGCCTACCAGCTATCGCTTCCTCGTCAAAAATGTTGCTCACTACTTGCTCTTTGTTATTCTGGCATCTTCATATCTGCACACTACTAAACTGTGTGTGGGAGATGGACTTCCGAGTGGTGTGAGATCATCATCATGCATCGAGGAAGAGAGACGAGCGCTTCTCAGCTTCAAAGGAGATGTTACTGATCCTTCCGGTAGGCTTTCTTCTTGGGTGGGTCAGGATTGCTGCCGCTGGAAAGGGATTTCGTGCAACAACCGTACTGGTCATGTTGCAAGGATGAACCTCCGAAACCTGAATTATGATCACGGCTTCCTGGAGAATTCTTTGGGGGGTAAGATTAATCCTTCTTTGCTTAGCTTTAAGAACTTATATTACCTTGATCTAAGCAGAAACAATTTTCAAGGACTTCGAATTCCTAACTTCTTTGGGAAGCTTCAAAGTTTGAGGTGTCTCAATCTCTCATATAATTCATTTGTGGGAGAGATTCCCCCAGCTCTTGGTAACCTCTCAAACTTGAACTATCTTGACCTCAGTAGAAATTCTCATCTCTCTTCCAAAAATTTGAATTGGCTTTCTCGTCTCTCTTCCCTAAAGTATCTCAATCTTGGAGGTGTGAACCTTAACAGCACAGGAGTAAGTTGGCTACATGATGTCAACATGCTTCCTTCACTCTTAGAGTTGCATTTGTCTGATTGCCAAATTCAAAACCTTCCACACTCCCAGCTGCCGTCAGTGAACTTCACATCCCGCCTATTGGTTCTTGATATATCAGAGAATCATATTAATTCTTCGTTTCCCAGCTGGTTTTTTAATCTTACCAACCTCAAAAGACTTGATGCATCGATCAATTTGTTCGGGCCCTTCCCTGTTGAATTTGCAAACCTCAAGTCTTTGGAAGACCTTGATTTGAGTGTAAATTATCTCGAAGGTCAAATTCCCATAGTCATTGGTACTTTGTGCAGCCTAAGGATATTAGATCTTTCGGGGAACTCATTCAATGGTAGTTTGGAAAATGTTTTGAATGGTTTCTCAAATGGTACAAGTTATAGATTAGGACTGCTAGAAAATCTGAAGGAACTTGACCTCAGTTGGAACCAATTTTCTGGTTCAATTCCACAATCTATTAGTAATTTATCATCCTTGGAAAAACTGGACATCTCGTATAATAGTTTCAATGGGTCCATTCCTGAAAGTTTGGGACAACTCTCTCAGCTAGTTCACCTCGATCTATCTGGGAATTCGTTGGAAGGCAATCTAAATGAAGCCCATTTCCGAACTCTCACAAAGTTGGAGTCTTTGGCAGTCAGGTCCCTCATTTTTAACATGGATCATGAGTGGGTTCCTCCTTTCCAACTTAATTCAGTCGACATTGCCGACTGCAGAGTAGGTCCTGCCTTTGGGGTATGGCTCAAGTCTCAAACTGAATTAACGTATGTCACGCTTAGTAATACTTCAATCTCAGATTTCATACCAGAGGAATGGTTCTTGAAGATATCTTTCCAACTCACATCGCTGGATTTATCTAACAACCAAATTCGTGGAAAGCTTCCATTTCACATGAACTCCCCATCTTTAGAGTACATAGATTTGAGTCATAATCAATTTGAGGGCCCTCTCCCACATTGGTCTAGTGATGCTGCCCACACTCTCGATCTTCAAAGCAATTTATTTTCCGGGCCGATTCCCTCAAATTCTGATCAATTGTTGCCTAACTTGGGAGAATTGTATCTATCTGACAATCATCTGAATGGTAGTCTACCACCCTCTTTGTGCAACATGTCAAGTTTAAATACCCTTATGTTAAGTAGCAATCACTTGTCTGGAGAATTCCCACGAGCCTGGAGTCTCTGGCCACATTTACAAATTGTAGATGTCTCAGACAACAATTTGTCTGGCAATTTCTCCAGTTCAATGGGTGTTCCCAGCTCACTAATGGAATTGGATCTGAGCAAAAACAATTTCGGGGGTCAAATTCCTTCTTCTCTATTCCAAAACTGCAGCGAGTTGCGGAGTATTGATCTTGGAGGCAATAGATTTACTGGAAGCATACCTTTACAGACAAGATCAAATGTATCATCCGGATTGCATATGCTAAGATTACGATCCAACTCTTTAAGCGGACATATCCCCCATCAACTGTGCTCTCTTCAATATCTTCTTATCATAGATCTTAGCCACAACAAATTTTCAGGGACCATTCCCCAGTGCTTGTATAATCTGACTGCTTTGGCCGACGTTAATTACGGTATTGGAAATAGTGAGTACGGTATTGCAAATTATCATGAGACGACCAGCTTGACATTGAAGGGACAAGAACTCGAATATGACACCACTCTGTATCTGGTGAAAAGCATTGATTTCTCATCAAACAACTTAGAAGGTGAAATCCCTGACGAAGTAAGCAGCCTCAGACTCTTGGGCACGTTGAACTTGTCAAGAAATCAACTGACTGGAAACATTCCCTCAAAGATTGGAAACATGCAATTGCTGGAAACTCTTGATCTCTCACAAAATCACCTCTCCGGGCATATTCCTCAGAGTTTATCTTCATTAACCTTTTTGGCTCACCTGAACTTGTCTTTCAACAACTTGTCCGGAAGAATTCCTTCAGGCAACCAACTTCAAACACTTGATGATTCATCCATTTACAAGGGCAACCCATCCTTGTGTGGCGTTCCTCTTTCAACTGTCTGCCCGGGAGATGGTGCACTCACACCAGCTGACCCTGGCGACGATGATCGTAATGATGATGATACTGATGAGAATGGGAAGTTCGGTATCTATGTTAGCGCTATCCTGGGCTTCATCATAGGCTTTTGGAGTGTTTGTGGCACATTGGTTATGAAGAAATCATGGAGGTATGGCTATTTTCGATTCTTTGATAACATAAAGGAGAGGGCAGCATTAGCAATTGCATTGAAAGTGGCTCGTTGGCAAAGGAGGACTTGATTGGAAAAGGAAAATTAAAGAATAAAATGCACTGAAGGTGGTCTATATGGGGCATTTGTGGCTTTCTAGTCTGGGTACCTTGTTTCTCTTTTGGAGCTGTTTGTGGCGGTGGTGAAGATGACGGCCAGTATTGTTGGGTTTGCTGGTGTCCTCATGTTTTTGTGTTCGCTTTATTGTTGTAAGCCATATATAAGTTTGGTATTGTCATGTAATCAATAATTAAGCATGTATCATGTGTCAAATTATTCAAGCAACTTTGATGTTAAATAATACCTTGTAAAAGGACTTGGAATAATTTCACTTGATTTCAGTATTTAATTCCGGTGAGCATCAATCCCTCTGCTTTTTTTGTTTTGCTCTCTTCACCTACGGAGCCGCCCAATCAGCACCAGCTCCCACCTCTGCCCAATCCTACCTCTCCTACCAGGCCCACGCTACTTTTCCGGGTCGGACCCTCACTCCACTCCACTTTCGAGGGCCTCGGCCGCTAGAGCGACGTCGTATATGATGTCCTCCTGGCCCGCCCCGGCTTCAAACGCACCTCTGAAGGTTGGTGAGCTGTCACTCTACTGTAACTCTCTGTTTGGTGATTGAAAAGTTTGAATCTTTGATTGAATTTCATGGAAGCTTTGCTAAAGTTCTGGAATTTTCTAGTGTAAATTGATGCGAGTATGTTTATAGCTTGCTAATCTAGGTATGTATGAAGTGGGATCATAAGCTCCTAGTTGTTCATTTCACTAATTAATATAAGCTTCGGCTGCCAAGTACAAGTGTGTGTGTGTAATAACTATGCAGTAGCTTTTGTGTATGCTTCTGGCCTTCTAGTGTGTTTATAGTTTGCTTATCACCGAGTATGAGTAAGCGTTTTGCTTTTCAGAGGTAATGTCTGAGGTGGTGGCTTATGATCTTGGTGTTACTTGTAGTCAGTCATTGCACGGCGGATGTAAACCTAAAGAGTGAAAGTGGGACTGTTTAACAATAGCATAACAGGTGTGGTTTGTTATCTCTAATTAGTAAATGCGTGCCCAGCGTACAAGAGTTTATATGTGTATTAACTATGTAGAGCTAGTAGCTTTTGTATATGCATTTAGCGCAATATACACGATTACAGAAGGAGGAAAAGAATCTATCTTTGTGTTTTTAGTATGTGTACGTTCTTACCCCAAATTACTTTTGAAGATATATACTATATGGTAACATATACGTTTCCTCTGGTTTTCTTGTATATACTTGCCTACTACGTACTATAGCACTCTACCATCAGGCTTTTTTGGGTGCCCATAATCCGATTGGGCAAATGGAAGCTTGGTTCGACGAATCCTTTAGCAAAGCGACCTAGGTTCGAGAATACAAGCTTGCCTATTTATCCACAGTGGCCAGGAGCCAGGAGAGAAAGATTGTGCCCACTATATGCAAACAAGAACCTGTAAATTTGGTGAGGGGCTGCAAGTTTGACCATCCTATTTGGGTTCCTGATGGTGGAATCCCAGATTGGAAAGAGGTGACTGCTTATTATTATATCTTATGCCGAAATACTTATAGTTTTATGACTTTTACCATATTATATATAAATAACTATAAAGTAGTTTTAGCAAAATAATTTAATAATTCTGTATAATTTCTCTAAGCTTATGAATATGGATTGATCATATCCTATAAGCTGTTTAATTCTTTGAAGGTGCGGATAGATACTTTTTTTTAGACTTATTCGATTATGTTTCTAGTCTCCTATAATATCTACAGTTATGTAGTATGAATTATAGTTTATTCTTTACTTTTAGATTTTTCTGCCATATCTGTTTTATAGTTTCTGTACCTGCTACATTTTGTGTAAAAAGTCTGGTGATGTGGCTAGTGAGGCTGCAAAAAACCAAAAAGTCCAATGTACTCTTCTTAATTTTACATTGTAGGTCATTCACTCATTCATCTTACCCTGTGGGTTATTAAGGGATATAATTTATATATTTTGTCTTCTGTTTATTCTATTTTTTTTTTAAATCAATTTAAAATCCACTGTCATCTAGTTATATGGGAACATACTGATTACTGTTAATCAGTCTCTCAGGAACTGCTGAATTGGAAGAGGAATGTTGGGTCTAAAATTTTGTTGGCTAATTTGTTTCAAAACACCATACAAGTTGTATCTTGAGTCTGTCCGCCATGATTAGCATTGGGATCATAT
The DNA here is from genome assembly GCA_024704745.1 of Rosa lucieae. Taxonomy (NCBI): domain Eukaryota; kingdom Viridiplantae; phylum Streptophyta; class Magnoliopsida; order Rosales; family Rosaceae; genus Rosa; species Rosa lucieae. The sequence goes on along the minus strand of CM045496.1, from coordinate 17,419,639 downwards.
CCCATCTTGAAGTACGTTGAAGATATTTGGAATAGTTACCTTTATCATGAAGGAAGATTTTTCAGTCAAAGATCTCAAACCTAAAATGGTGAAATATATTATAGCCAATCATGTCATCCCAAGTGCTTAGATTCACAGCTCTGTCTGAAGCATATTTAAGGACATTTTTGGTTGAGTGAATTGATGGATGTTCACTCATGATCATTGCTTAAGCAAAGAGCCCCCTAGGTCTTGAATTTTGAAAATCTGTTAGAATGTCTAGTTGTGTCGATCCCTCAACTAACATAAGAATATTATCTAAGGTTTGATGCACTCACCCTAGATTCTTTGGCTTTGGGTTTGCATGCATATTCACTAGGTCTGAGTTTTGAGATTCCTCTTGGATAGCCAGTCTGAAATACAATTCTGCATCAAAACTCATTGAAGGGCATTTATGTGATTTGGATGTGGTCCTGTGTGTATCTTCAAGATGCTGTGGAGCTACCTTGAAGCTAAAGATCAACTGGCCAGATTGCTTGTAGGGTTCTACCGGTAGGCAAGTGGAGAAGGTGCTTGTACCTTTATGTGTTTGTCATGTATGAGTTGGTTATTGCCTTATTGGTCATGTCAAGGCTATGGCAATGCATTGAGGATTGGAAGCTCCATTGGCAATTCATTAGTTGTTGATAATGATTGTGGAGTCGAGCCAGTTATTAAGTCAATCGTCTTTGTTTTTGTTTTGCCCAAAGTCTAACTTCTTTGTAGGCATATTCCTTTGCTTCGCCTACATAATGTAAAAAGGGCTTCAATTTGATTACTATCTCTAGTGTGATAACAAGAGTTTACTAGAGTATCTTTATTAAGCCTACATTCCATGGCATTGCATGATTATGATTCATTTGCCTGAAAATATAGGCTTATTCTATGTAAAGTAGGGCTTCCATCTGATGGTTAATCTACATACATACATGATTGTACCGAGTCTTCTGTACTGTTTTATCCTCAGCGCTTTGGATAGGCTAAGTGTGAAGTAAGCAACTTCTTTTGTTAAATGAATTTGATTCCAGTTGTATATGATTGGCCTTCCAGATCTGAGTTGTTTTATATGATTTACCATGAAAGTGATCCCAAGAGAGTATACTGAATTTGAGTTTCATCATGTTTAAACAGTTGCAACACTTTTTAGTTCTCATCATATTATTCATGAAACTGTCAGCACATGAAGTGTTGCTTTATCTATCCACATTTGTTACTCTGATGGTAGACATTTGGCCAGAAATGGTTCTGTTTGACTACTTGTTCATATTTCTGAATCATTCAGAACTTAATGACAATTGCTCTCATGTTTATGTATTGTGGTTTTTTCATGTTGTAGTGTTATATGAAGATTGGGGAATGTAAGTATGGTGCACAATGCAGATTCCATCACCCGATTGATAGGCCAGCAGTGGCGTTGTCAACAACAAAGCTATCTCAACAAGAAAATGTGAAGCCAACGCTTGCTGGACTACCTAGGAGGGAGGTATGGATGGTGGAGCTATTCTCTGTTGGGACTATCCCAAGTCTTTTTATCAGTAGGGTTCACCTGTCCTTGTTTTAAGCAGGGTACCATTATCTTCGAAAAGCTTGAAAAGCATATGACTATCCCAAGTCTTTTTATCAGTAGGGTTCACCTGTCCTTGTTTTAAGCAGGGTACCATTATCTTTGAAAAGCTTGAAAAGCATATGGCTATTCTTCATAAGAATGATTGAATTATGCTATGTCTTTACATTAGTAGTTTCAGATTGCAATTTATCTTGTGAAGCAATGATAACTATGAATATACTGTTTGCAGTAGTGATTGGAAAAATTGAAATGTTAAAGACCTTTTTTTCCAGTAAGAAGTGACTGCATTTTCTGTTGCATTTTACCATATCTATTCTTTCTGTTGAATTCTCATTTTATATTCCCTCCAGGCATTATCTATCCTATACATGTAAAACCATTTAACATGGCTGGAACTTTTTGCAGGGTGCCGTTATCTGTGTGTATTACCTTAAAACCGGCACATGCAAGTATGGTGCAACCTGCAGATTTGACCACCCATCTCCTGTTTAAGTTGTAGCAATGGGCAGCTCCACAAGCAAAATCTAATTCTACTGGAGGGAAAGCATAAGCAGCTGAATCCACACAGGAACAGCAGCAGCAGGTCCCTAGCTAGAATGAAGAACTGATGAGGCCTCGAAGGAGGTCTATGGCAAAAGTATTGCCATCTGCAATCATGGTTTATAAATTGCCCAATCAGCCATTCTTTATGCTCTGCGTATAAGGTGCAAGTGTTGACCGATTCGATAACATGAGGTATTTCGTTCTCCTGTATTGAGTCTCCGCATGTGCTTTGTTAGTGTCAGACTGATGAGTTCCCATGCTATGGTTCTATGAAAGTTTGCTCACTGTCCTCTGCTTCTTCCTTCTATGGTGATATCTTTTTCTTTTTTCTTTTTCTGTTGATGGCATAATCACCCTTATCCTGGCTTAGATTTATGGCTTGTTTCAGTGCTATTCCAGTGAAAAGAACAAATTTTAACCAAAATAAAAGGAAAAAACAAGTTTCTCGTTGGGAGAGTTTTCAAAGTTTATTGCACTTTTTACTGGAGTTTAGTAGTTTGCCTAATCATACATATACACAGAACATGACATTACCTTACATTGCCCAATCAAATTCCCTCAATTCAAAAGACCAGTTTCCATTTTACACCGAGATTGACTTTGTACCGCCACCACCACGTGCTCCTCCAACCCCGGAAAAGGTCTGTTCTTTATTTGATTGCATTCTCTAAAAGTTGGTTTGGTGATTCTGACTAGTTAGTTAGATTCTTGTTTGGTTGAATCTGGGTTGCAGCAAAGAGAGGGTCCGGATTTGCAGATGCTGCTCCGGAGATTCTGGAAGAGAGGCGGCGCCGTACTGGTCCTCCGACGACAAGGTCCAGGCCAGGATGCAGCTGGGAGGAGTCTTCCTTCTCACTCTCGCCACCACCGGGATCAGCGTCGGCTTCAATTTTCTGGGTCGGGACTTCTACAATGCCCTTGCCAGTCAGTTCCTCTCTGTCTCTCTCTAGTTTTGTTTAGTGCTCTGAATTGTGATGAAGTTGGAAACTTTACTGATTTTCTGTGGTGGGTTTTTGGTGGTACTTTGGAATGGTGATGATGTGAAGATAAGGACCAAGAGCAGTTCATGAAGCAACTGCTTTACTACCTGGGTGCCTTTGCTGGTGGAATTCCGGTGAGGACCAATTGCTGCTCTTTCGCTTAGGTATCAATCCCTCTGCTTTATTTGTTTTGCTTATACTTCATTCCTCAGTAATCACCAAAAACAGAACCAACTCAGTAAGGGAAAAAAACACACGAAACTAATAGTAATAGTGATAATGCTTAAATGCAGCGATATCTACAGTTAGGATTAGCTTACTGCTGATCACTAGAGTGTAATTCAACTGGCTTTTCCTTGTTCGGAACAATATTTTCTATGTAGAAAAGAAGGCATCATTTTTATTATTATATTTGTCTTGCAGTTATAGATATACTAGATGTATATTACCATTTTGGGTTCATTGTCAACTTAGTCTGCAGTTTGATTGATTTCGGCCGCTACATTAGGGTTCAAGTGCTTATCGTCTATGTCTGATGCTTTCCCTTTTTCCATTCTGTTAAACTGTGATCTTGTCTTATTGATGCATTTGTTCCCTATTTACAATATTCTCTGCAGATTTTTGTGTTGCGGAATTATGCAAGAGAAACTCTTTCTTTGAGGTGGAGATCTTGGATGGAGTGTTATTACATTGACCATTACCTGAGCAACCAAACATTTTACAGAATTCAATCCCAATCAATCATTGATAATCCAGATCAGCGAATTGTTGATGATCTAAGTTCTTTCACGGGGACAACCCTGTCATTCTCTTTAACACTCTTCAATGCTGTGATAGATCTCATATCATTCAGTAACATCTTATTTGGTATCTATCCTCCACTGTTTGTTGTTCTTCTAGTATATTCGATTGGTGGAACAGTGATCAGTGTCTTTATTGGAAGGGTAAGTTATCTGTAACTCATTTAGCAAAAATTTGTTTCCATCATTATGCAATGGTATCTCTGGCAATAAGGAATGATGCCAACTTGATTCGACTTTGGTCTCTGGGTTTGGTGACATTAAACTTCCTAAAAGAGAAAAAGGAAGCAGATTTTCGTTTTGGACTTGTGCTCGTTCGAGAAATTGCTGAATCAATAGCTTTCTATAGTGGTGAAGACAATGAAATGCAACTTTTGCTGCAACGCTTCAAAAGTGCTTTTGAGAATCTAACTGTATGAACAATTTTTAAACTTCTTCTTGTTTCACTTTGCTATGCATGCAGTCTATGCCTTTACATTGTGGACTTTTTTTCTCTGACTCCTGAAATTTAGTTGATGCAATAATGTGTGTATTTGAGTAGTTACTTTAAACTGCAATAATGTGTGTATTTGAGTAGTTATTGTATTTACACTGTATGCTGGTCATTCCCTATTGCAGTTTACCGGATGAAAGAATTATTGATGCTACATTTGATATCCACAAAAATTCTTTATTTTATTTTGCATCTTATATGATTCTTTGTCTCAAGTCAAAATTGGATTCACAAAATAAGCGTTCCTATGTCAGTCTTCTTGTGAACACATCGAAAGTACTTGATCAGCTGTGGTTTATTTGCAGCTTCTTTCTTTTTTTTTTTTTTTTTTTTTGTTGCCATGATCCGTGACCACTTACACAATTTTAGACTAAAAAATGCCCACTTGCTCCATTTTTACTCCCATTTACCCAATTTAACAGTCATTGACAGTATTACCCTCGTTTTACTTAATAAATTCCATTCATCTCTCTCTCTCTCTCAAACTCACTCTCTCAACTGGATCTCGCCGGCCCTCCCTCCTTCGTTTTCTTCTCCCACCGCCTATCAGGTCCTCTCAATCTTCTTCTTCTTCTGCACCTGCCACCGCAATGTCGACCAAGCCAACCACCTCCGCCTCTGTGGCTACCGCCCCGACCCGCTCAACCTCAGCAGCGTCATCCACGCTCTCTGCGACTGCAACTGCCTCGAAGAAGCCCACAACCGATTTGCCCACTCCTTGACTCAGATCTACAACTCAGGTCATCGGTGAATCAGAGATTGGAGCCCAGCCATGTCCGACGAGGAGCGCCATTTCGAGCCCAGCCATTTCCTTTTAATTTTGTGACGGATTGGATAGTGAAGAGAGAAGAGGAGCAGGAGGAAGAAGAAGAAGAAGGCATGGGGTGCATGACGTGGAGAAGACGAAGGCAGTCCGGCCAGAATCGGGCTGGAGGAGCGTGGGTGTCCACAAGGGAAGTGTGGGTGGCCGGAGAAATTTTTTTTTTTTCCTGATTTCGATGGTTTTTTTGTTTCTGATTCGATGGGAAGAGCTCCGATAATGGGGAAGGAAAAAAAAGAAGAAAAAAAAAAGTGAACGTGTACAACTAAACATATAAATTCCATTGATCAATTGTGTCTATAGAGTATTCATTTTGGTTTTGAGAGTTTACGAAATTCACTTGAGGGCAATAATATGATTATTAGAGGGTAATAATATGAGTATTGGGGGCATTAATATGTTTATTGGGATGCAATAATATGATTACTGGGGGACAATAATATGATTATTGGGGGGCAATAATATGCATATAAATTGATCAATTGTGCCTGCAGGGTATTCATTTTGTTTTTGGGAGTTTATACAATTCACTGGACGACAATAATATGATTATTGGATGCAATAATATGATTACTGGGGGACAATAATATAATTATTGGGGGGCAATAATATGATTATTGGGGGGTAATAATATGATTACTGGGGGGCAATAATATGGTTACTGGATATTATTAGGGACCGGTCGTCGGATTCCGGTCACCGGTCACAGAATTCTGGTCACCGTTCGCAGGATTCCGGTCACCGGTCGCCTGATTCCGGTCGCCGGCGCCCTGCCACTGGTCACTGGAGGCCGGTAAGGTGGAGGATGATTTCTCCCTCTAAGTGAAAAAGAAGGAGAGGGCAAAAAAGTCTTAAAAAAAAATAAAAAAGAATTAATTGGGTAAAGGGGAAATAATCCCTTAGAGTGTTTTGGGTAAATGGGGTTAAAAAACAGTTGGTGGAGCAAGTGGGCAATTTTTAGCCTAAAATCGGGTAAATGATCATTTCCCCTTATTTCAATTAAGAAGTTCAACTGATGTAAAAGTTTATGCACATTATGTTGTCCCTATTAGATGTGTATTAACCTCATATCCCTACATTACCTTGCAGCAATTGTTGATAGATTCAAGAAATCCTGAGTTTTTCACTAGTGGATATCGCTATCTTATTCAAATTCTTCCTGCTGCTGTTGTTGCTCCTGTACTTCTCTAGAAAAATTGAGTTTGGTGTCATTAATCAGTCAGTATCTGTTGGAAAGTAGAGCAAAATTAGCTTAGTATAGCTGTCAACATTTAACACATTCAATCTGAATCATCACATTGATTATGTGTCAACATTTAACACATTCAATCTGAATCATCACATTGATTCTGTGTTATTAGGCATTAATAGGGCTAGAATAGTTTTCCTTTTTGTATCCTAGAATCAAGCTGTATTCTTGTATATATGTTATACTGATCAATAGAGCAAGATATCTCCAGCAAATCAATCTTTGTTGTTTTTCATGGTATCAGAGCAGGACTCACGATCCTGACTCTTCTCTAGCCTTCCCAACAACAAATTCACAGAAATCACAATCACTATGGCTGGTGATAAAGTCCCATCACTACCACCCAATTCCAGCAAGTCCACTAATTCAACATCTGATATCTCAAATCCATTCTTCACTCACCATTCAGACCATCCAGGATTGGTCTTAGTCTCTAAACCATTGAATGGAGACAACTACACAGGTTGGAAGAGGGCTATGACATTGGCTGTCAATTCTAAAAACAAGCTCGGCTTTGTGAATGGTTCAATCAAAGCTCCATCACCCGAAGCTGATCCAGAAGGATATGCAACTTGGTCAAGATGCAATGACATGGTCCATTCATGGATCGTTAACACAGTCAGTTCTGAAATTGCTGACAGTATCATCTACTATCCAAGAGCTCATGAGGTATGAGAAGATCTAAGTGAGCGTTTTTCACAAGGCAATGCACCTCGCATATTTGAAATTCAGTGAGACATCGCTTCACTCAGGCAGGAACAACAATCAGTTTCAGCCTACTACACGAAATTGAAAAATTTATGGGATGAATTGGCAACCTATTCAGAAGCATCACAAGGAGCACAAGCAGATCAACAAAAGCTTATGCAGTTCTTGATGGGATTAAATGAGACTTACAGTGCAACCCGCTGTTAAATCCTCTTGATGAACCCCCTTCCAAGTGTCAGACAAGCATATGCTGCCGTTGCACAAGAAGAAAAGCAATGTTTCATTGCAGCAGCGGAATCCAGTTCAAGTGCCGCTGCCATGGCAGTTCGAAGTGGTGGCCGGCCGAACCAGAATGGCAGCAGAGGTGGTCGTGGTGACCGACCAAATTTTCAGACTGGTAGGGATGCAGAACGCGGCTTCACCGCACGTTTTGGTTCAGGTCGAGGAATGGGAAGGCCGCACTGTACCTATTGTGGTGATCCAGGACATTTGGTCCAAACTTGCTTTCACTTGATTGGTTTTCCTCCAGGTCATCCCAAAGCAAAGCAAGGATCGGGAAATTTCCCGAAGAAGTACACTGCTGCACCAGTCGCGCCCTCTCCTTCTGCTAACCAGGTTAGTGCGACAGGCATCGTAGAAGAGGAGAATAGATCAGCAATTACTTTATCTGAGGCCCAATTCAAGCAGTTTTTAGCTGCTCTCCAACAAGCCCAAAAGCCCAATCCAAATACTAAATCAAGTTCCAAAGCAAATGCAGTAACGCAGCCAGGTTTGTCTAGAGTCGCTTCCTGCAATTGGATAATTGATAGCGGGGCGACATATCATATTACTTCGTGCTCTAAATTATTGAATAAAAATAAAAAATATGCATTACCGCCTGTTTTGCTACCTAGTGGAGAAAAAGTGCATATTGAAGCCACAGGTTCTTTGCCTCTGAGTACCGCATATTATCTACATGATGTACTGTTTGTGCCAAAGTTTAAAGTGGATTTAATGTCGGTTAGCTGTTTGACAAGAGGTCTGAATTGTTCAGTGTCATTCTATCCTTATTGGTGTGTTTTGCAGGATCTGGCTACGAAGAGGACGATTGGTTTGGGTAAAGAACGTGATGGGCTATACTATTTGGTGGCACTAGCGGCGGAACAAACCAAACCTTCCATTACCAGACCTTCCAGATCATCTTGCAACCTTGCCATTTCCTCTACCAATCTTTGGCATAATCGCTTGGGTCATGTTTCTTCTCCATGTTTAAGTCACATAGCAAAGCATTTTCTGCATTTTTCCATTCAGCCAATTAATAATTGCCATGTATGTCCCTTGGCTAAACAGAGTCGATCACCATTCAGTTCTAGTTCCATTTCTTCTACAAGACCATTTGAAATAATTCATTGTGATTTTTGGGGTCGTTATCGACACCCTTCTCTTTCTGGTGCCTTTTATTTTCTTACTATTGTGGATGATTTCACCCGATTTACTTGGGTTTTATTAATGAGGCACAAAGATGAAACACAACCACTTTTGAAGCGTTTTTTTGCTCACATTCTCACTCAATTTGACTCTCGCATTAAAACTTTCCGAAGTGACAATGGTAGTGAATTTATTTCACTTCGCTCTTTTTTTCATGATAATGGTGTTGTCTTCTAACATTCTTGTGTTTACACGCCCCAACAAAATGGGGTTGTGGAGCGCAAGCATCGCCATATTATCCAGGTAGCTCGTGCTTTAAAATTTCAGGCTCATCTTCCTCCACAATTTTGGGGGGAGTGTGTTCTCACAGCTGTCCATATAATCAATCGGTTGCCCTTACCCATCCTTTCTTCCAAAACTCCTTTTGAGCTTCTTTACTCAAAACCACCTTCTTTTTCCCACCTTCGGGTTTTTGGTTGCTTAGCTTATGCCACTAATGTGCACCCTACTCATAAATTTGACATCCGAGCAATTCCTTCCATTTTCATTGGTTACCCAGTGGGACAAAAAGCTTTTAAACTCTTTCACTTATCGACGAAGAAAATTTTTACAAGTCGAGATGTTATATTTCATGAAGATGTGTTTCCTTATGCCTCCACTCAGCCCACTCTTCCTTCTGCCCCGTTGGCCCATGAACCAGGCCCACTTCCACTTCTCCCTGATACCTTTTTTGCTTCTAGTTATGACTTCCAGGTCAACCTACCTCCGCCTCCTTCTTCTTCTCCACCTGTCCGTCCTTCCATAGATGCCGATCTTGGCACTTCCTCTATACCACCTCCTCCTGTCCGGCCCACAACATCTCTTCGTCAGTATTCCCGCCGTCCCAAGCTGCCTGCCCCACCACCCCTCGTCCCTCCTCCATCATCATTCTCCCCTGTTCCTACCCCCCTATCGTCCCCAGAGCCAGGGTGGTCCTCATCCCCTCCATCTTCTCCGTCTCCTCCTCCCTCGCCTCCCGGCCCACCACCGCTCCATCGCTCCACCCACTCCACTGCGCCTCAGGCTCGATTCGCCGATATCGACTTCTCCAAACCTCAATCCAACACTTGCACTTCTCAATCGTCCTCCTTCCCGCCAGGTCCTACTGTAATACCCCGAAAATTCAAATTAAATTACGTGGATTTTTGGAAATGATTTCGTGGTCATGGGCACGAGTACGAAGCTTGGAGTAGTTGTGGAAGTAGTTCGAACGATTTTATTTTCGAAAACAAACGTTATTTAGGGGGTCTCAAAAAGTGACTTTTGGGAAAATTTCCTTCATGAAAGTTGTAGAGCTCGTCAATACGATCGCGTGCATATGTCGAACGCAATATTCGGAGTTCGTATGAATAAGTTATGAATATTTGAAAATTGAGATTTTTCTATAAATAGCAGAAAAATCAGAATTTTTCATTGAGGACGAAACCTTTCTCTTTTTGCTGAACAGTCCCCGAAAACTCTCCGTTCTCTCTCCTCTCTCACGCGGCCGAACCGTTTGACCCGACCCGGGGAATTCTCCCCCCTCCGGCCCCGGACCCGGCACCTCCCGAAGTCGCCGCTTCACACCCAGCCGCCCTCCGGTGTCGCCTTGCCCCGCCGCCGCCCACAGAGCAGGATCGAAGACACCCTAGCCGTGCGAAACCGGACCCGGCCGGAAAATCTCGACGCCGGCGTTTCACGGACCGATCCTTCCAATTTTCGTGATCTCCTCCTCCCCCTGATAATCCTCATATCCTCCTTGCACGACGATTTTGAGTGTGGAATGAAAGATCACGAGTTGAAGATTTCGACGTCCCTGATTCGATCTGGAATCTGATCAGACGCACGAGATTAATCTAACTTCAAAGCTTGATCTAGGACGATCTAGGCCGAACCAGACTTAGCTCCAGGTATGAAAGTTCATCAACCCTTCATTTTGAAGAAGTTTGTAGTTAACAACTTTTGCATCGGAGGTGGTTGACCGTCGTTGACCGCCGCGTTGACCACCCACTGACCACCGCCTGTGGCGGCGCGTCGGACCATATTTTGAGTTTTTATTATCTGGACGATGATCTACGCATCCATATGAGCATTTTGATCTATCACAAGGTTATTTTAGAAAAAGTTGATAAATAGTGGATTTACGTTTTGACGTTACTATTTAACGTTTTTACGTTTTATCTTCGGTTTACGATTTGCGAAGATCAGACCGTCAGATTCACTTCAAATTTTAATATGTTGATCGTATGACTGTCCCGATGACTTTGTGTGGTCACGGGGGAAGATCCGACCATTGGATCTTCGTATAATTGTGAAATAGTGATTCGGAAGGCGATTCGTGAGAATCTGATCGTCGGATTTTCGTATAATTTTGAGGAGATGTTTGTTAGAGTGATTCAAGAAGATCTGACCGTTGGATTTTCGTGATAATTTTGGAGGATGATCCTAAGGGCAATCTGTGAGGATCCGACCGTTGGATCATAGTTTAATTTCGATCTGACCGTTGGATCGTCTTTATTTTAGAATCCGACCGTTGGATCGTCTTTATTTTAGAATCTAACCCTTGGATCGTCGTTTAAGTTTATTTCGTGTTTCGTTTACTAAGCAAAGACCGTACTTGATTAGGTACTTGACGGTTTGAGTTGACGAGCGTTTGGAATATTGTTATATTTGACTTTTTAGAAGACGCAGCTGGATTAGAGGTGAGTAAACCTCATGTGGTCCATATTACGAACCGAATAAATTTAATTACTTTATTTTTGTCGCAATTGTGTGAAAATATTTGTGGAATAAATATTTGTTTTAAATCATATGGACTTGATCAACTACGGTCCATAGGTAAGTAAAATGATTTAATTACAAATGAATTTCAAGGTTTTTATGCTTGAACTATAGTTGGTATTAGTGGTCATCACTGAGCGGATGATTACGTACATATATATTTACGTGGAATATATATTTTGGTTGACATGTGATTGGTGTGATGAAATGATTGAGAATAGATTGGATGCTATTAATCTCCCATTTAATTGTTGAATAATGAAATGTTGATCATGTGGTGTGAAAGCTATTTTATATGCCCAATTGTGAATGTGTGGAAATTGTTTTAAGAAATAAAGATTTGTTTTGAAATAATATGAACTCGATCGACTACGGTTCATAAGGCTGCGGCTCACAGGTAAGAAAATGAATTTAAGTATAAAATGAATTTACTTATTCGTGTTATACAATTATGTTACTTATGTTTTCATATGAGGATATTCCTAAGTATATGTCTCTTTATGTGGGTGTACATATACATATATTACGATCTATAATTCATAAAGATTGTATTTTGTGAATTTGATTATGTCTGAAAAGTACAATTGTGAAGCCGGATGATTACAACAACCCCGTGCTTAAATGAATTACTGGTAAATGTGTTTTGGTGTTATGATGAAGTTAAACTGTGGGCCCTAGTCCCTTCAGATAGTGCACTATTATACTCTTAGGAAGGGTGCTTACTTTGAGTATACATACTTTGGTAGTGTCCTTGGTATGCTGCGACTTACCCATGCTTTGGTATTATGGACCCTAGCATGTGGATTCCCGTGCTTTGGTATTATGGACCCTAGCACGCGGATTTATGAATTGTTACCAGTCAACCTGGCTTTCCCGTGTTTTGGTATTATGGACCCTAACACATGGATTTATGATTTGTTACCAGTTAATCTGAAAATTCACTAAAAAGAGAAGTGTACTTATATTATTTTGATCAAATATCTATCTATGATATCTATGATATATTTTTAATATGTGAAGGTGTTAGTAAAAAGAAAATCAAGCATGTATTGCTTTAATGTTATTTCACATATTAATGTTGCAATATTTGTTGGTTATGATCAGTCAGAGTTCTAGTCTGTCTGTCAAATGTTGAGTTTTAAAAGAGAGTATCGAAAAATACCTACTTTTATGTTTCTGTGATTTTTGGAGTTACCTTGTGAGTGTGTTGATTGTTTACTTGAGTTATAAGAATTGTAATTTAATCAATCAACAGTTCTTTCTTGTTTACTCATACGGGCTGTCAAAAGCTTACCGGGTTTTGTGTTGTTGCAATTCTCGGTACACTATTCAAATTGTGTAGCGGGTAATCTCACAGGTCAGGAGAATCAGGGCAGTGATCGTGCGGTTTAGAGTATTAGTATTGGATTTACAGCATTTGTTTTTGTGAGGAGAATTATACTCATTTGAGCTTTACAATTTGATTTGGTGACAGTGTGCTGTAATAAGTAGCTTGAGGATTTGGTTTATGTAATATTAAGAGGTGTAAGGTGTGGTTGTTTCAGAGAAAAAAATTCAGAACGTTATTTGTATTGTTATTATTCATGTTTCGGATTTGAATCCTTAATTCAAAATTCGGGGCGTGACACCTACCAAAGGTACGCTGTATCCATTGGCAAATTATATTTCTTATCATCGTTATACTCCTGCCTCCTCCTCTTTTGTTGCTCAGCTTAGTGCCATCCCTGAACCGACCTCCTATTTGGAGGCAGCCACTGTTCCCGAATGGAGGGATGCCATGCTATCCGAGTTGGAGGCCTTGCAGGCCAATGGTAAGTGGACCATTACCACGCTGCCCCCTGGGAAGATTCCAATTGGTTGTAGATGGGTCAAGCATAAGTCTGATGGTTTGATTGAACGATACAAGGCCAGGTTGGTGGCCAAAGGCTTCACGCAGTTGGCCGGTATTGACGATCAGGAAACTTTCTCTCCTACTGCTAAAATTGTTACAGTTCGTTGTCTCCTTGCCTTAGCTGCGTCTCGTGGTTGGTCCCTTTCTCAACTTGGTATCAACAATGCTTTTCTCCATGGCAACCAGGATGAAGAAATTTATATGTCTCCGCCGCCTGGGCTCCAGAGACAGGGGGAGGAGCATTTGGTTTGTCGGTTGCATAAATCCTTGTATGGTCTGAAACAGGCTTCAAGGCAGTGGTTTTCTAGATTTTCAGAAGTTATTCGGTCTGCTGGTTTTGTGCAATCTAGAGCAGACTACTCTCTTTTTACCAGGAGGCAAGGCAAGTCTTTTACAGTCTTATTGATATATGTTGATGACATATTAATTACTGGCAATGATCCTGTGAGTATAGCCGATGTCAAGAAATTTTTGCATAAAACATTTCATTTGAAAGATCTTGGCAGTTTAAAGTATTTTCTTGGCATTGAGGTTTCAGCATCTAAGAAAGGGATATTTATTTGTCAGCGCAAGTATGCGTTAGAAATTATAAAAGATGCAGGATTATTGGGTGCTACCCCTGTTGACACATCTATGGAACGTGGATTAAAGTTGTCAGATAAGACTGAGTTACTCAAAGATCCAGAGAAGTATAGGCGTTTGGTTGGAAGATTGATTTATCTCACAGTGTCAAGGCCAGATATTACATATCTTGTTCATATATTAAGCAGGTTTATGCATCAGCCTCTAAAAGCTCATTGGGAGACAGCTTTGCGAGTGGTACGCTACCTCAAGTCAGCTCCTGGTCAAGGCTTGTTCTTTTCCTCAAATAGTGATCTTCGGCTACGAGCTTTTTGTGACTCAGATTGGGCAGGATGTCCACTTACAAGAAGGTCTACTACAGGGTATTGTGTGTTCCTAGGGCCTTCTTTAATTTCATGGAGGTCGAAACGTCAGAAAACAGTCTCTCTTTCTTCAGCTGAAGCAGAATATCGTGCTATGACAGGAGCGTGCTGTGAGTTGACTTGGTTACGTTATTTGCTTCAAGACTTGGGGATTTTTCATAAGGAAACGACATTGCTCTATTGTGACAACAAGGCTGCTTTACATATAGCAGCAAATCTAGTATTTCATGAACGTACAAGGCATATAGAAATGGATTGTCACTATATTAGGGATAAAATCCAAGATGGTTCAGTGGAGACACGGTTTGTGAGTTTTGGAAATCAACTGGCTGATGTTTTGACTAAAGCTCTTGGCAAAGAGGACTTCGAGCTTATGATTCGCAAGTTGGGTGTGCAGGATATTCACTCTCCAACTTGAGGGGGAGTGTTGGAAAGTAGAGCAAAATTAGCTTAGTATAGCTGTCAACATTTAACACATTCAATCTGAATCATCACATTGATTATGTGTCAACATTTAACACATTCAATCTGAATCATCACATTGATTCTGTGTTATTAGGCATTAATAGGGCTAGAATAGTTTTCCTTTTTGTATCCTAGAATCAAGCTGTATTCTTGTATATATGTTATACTGATCAATAGAGCAAGATATCTCCAGCAAATCAATCTTTGTTGTTTTTTCACTATCTGCTTTTAATCATATCCTGGGGAACTTCTCCCTTATCGTGTGCCAATTTCAATCTATAACCGCATTTTCAGCAGTAATTGATCGACTTGGTATAGTGTCTATATCCTTCTATCCTCCTTTGCTATAGCTTTAGTGTGTCGTATATCTCTGAAGTCTGTCCATATTGAACTTTATCAGGAAGCTGGCTAATTTGGTTGATGCACCAATGGATCTTAAAATACAATTCCATTGGTAAATTTTTTACGATGAATGTTAGATGAGTCCTCAAATTCCAAGAAAGAGACTGACAAGAGTTGAAAAGATAGTATTTGTTATTCACTTTCTGTTCTTTCTTTCCCTGTGCTTGATTCATTCAGACATTGGATGTAGACCCACTTACACTATTTCTTAATTTTTAGTTTTTTGAAACAATCTTGCATAATATTTCTATTAATCAGTAATGTAAAACTAGATTATATTTGATCTTTTCAGTATCTTCCCCCCAAAACTCAGATGTAGCTTTTCTGTTGCATTTAACACTAGAAGCCCTAAAACTATACTTTTGAAGTTAACTAGATTTGTTCCGTCTTATTGCATCTTATACATATTCCTTGAAATTTGTATTTTTTGTTTTTTCCGTCTAACCTATTATCCTCCTTCAGAAATTTACTTATGAC
Organism: Rosa lucieae; assembly: GCA_024704745.1. NCBI lineage: Eukaryota > Viridiplantae > Streptophyta > Magnoliopsida > Rosales > Rosaceae > Rosa > Rosa lucieae. The sequence continues at coordinate 17,404,076 of CM045496.1, read as the reverse complement.
CTGCAATAGTGTTACTGCAATGCATACTGTACTGGTTCTACATAAGATCTGTTTAGTGTTTTCGTACTCAACTTTTTACCACCTAATAATATTCAGCACATGCAGGTAAATTTGATTATTATTTGTATAGCAGCTCTTTGGGGATGGGCACTAGTTAACACTTCTTTTGATTTTTAACTAGTGTTCATCTGATTTTTTGTTTGTGGGTTTTTGGTGAAATTTTGGATGGTGATGATGTGAAGACAAGGACCAAGAGCAATTCATGAAGCAACTGCTTTACTACCTGGGTGCCTTTGCTGGTGAGGACCAATTGCTGCTCTTTCGCTTAGGTATCAATCCCTCTGCTTTGTTTGTTTTGTTTATACTTCATTCCTCTGTAATCACCAAAAACAGAACCAAATCAGTAAGGAAAAAAAAAACACGAAACGAAACTAATAGTAATAGTGATAGTGCATAAATGAAAGTGATAGTGCATAAATGAAAGTGATCCTACTAGAAAGTATACTGAATTTGAGTTTCGACATGTTTAAACAGTTGCAACACTTGATAGTTCTCGTCATATTATTCATGAAACTGTCAGCACATGATGTGTTGCTTTATCCATCCACATTTGTTACTCTGATGGTAGACATTTGGCCAGAAATGATATTGTTTGATCACTTGTTCATATTTTTGAATCATTAAGAACCTGATGATGATTGCTCTCTGATAGGAGCATTTTAATGTGGTATTTTAATAGTTAATTTCTCACATTTTGCTTAGTTAATTCCTTAAAGAATCGATTTTTAACTCAATTTCTATTTTTTTAGGTACATTGGAGTAGATGATGATGAAATGAGCTGTTTGGCCCTAAAATGAGCATTTTGGCCTGACAAAGCGTGTCTTGGAGAAATTGAGCCAACGAGAAAGCGAGCTAGACAAGAAATGAGGGGTGGAAGACTAACCATCCGAACTTCAAATGAGTTGAAAATTTCCAGATTCAATCTAGAAAGCCCAAGGATCATTTCTTATGAAGAGTGCCAGAGCTAATTTTGAGTGGAAGGCCTTCAAACAATCAGTCCAATTTTCAGCAGAAGCAAAACTGGAAAACTGGACCTGTAAGAGGTCCAGCAGCATTTTCGGCTCAACCGCATAGAATAAAGCTCTGAAAATTTGTCAGGATGATCTACCCTCATAGTGGAACATTTTTTATGAAGAAGTCGAAGGCTCATTCTGAAGTCTTGTTGGAGAAATAATTGAAGGAATAAAGGGGCAGAAACTGACCTAAAACCAGCTCAATATTCACATGTTCATGTTTCCTACCCACATGAAGAAAGCTAATGCTTTTCTTGGATATATTTTTCTACTACAATCTCTTTAATAGATCATCATCACTTCCATGTTTCTGCACCTTCATGCTTTGCTTTCATTTCATCATTTCTCTATCTTTTCCATATTTTACAAATCACTTTCATACTCCACTTTCATTATTTTTCTTCCACTCATCATTTCACTCTTCTTTTTCTTCTCTATATAAACACCTTCTCCTCTCATTCTAACACACACATTCCTTCATCCATTCCATCTTCTTTGTCTTCCCATTTCCTTTCCATTTTCCCACACATTCCTTGATCCATTTCATCTCCTTGTCTCACCATTTCCTCTCCATTTTCCTTAGTTATCACTTCCTCTCTTCTCATTCTCTCACACATCTCTTCCTTCACATATACACACCATCCACTGCCCTAAATCAGAAACCACACCTCCATACTCTCCCCTCATCATAGCTCATGAGATCCCTACTCCAAGGAGAAGCCGTAGCCTCCATCTTCCATCATCTTGTTGTACTCCTACTTTGAAGACGCCTCAAGCTTTCTTGAAGAATAATCAAAGTGAGATCGTGATACCCTCTACGGTTTATTCCTTTTGTACTTTTCGAATTCAATATGTATATGTTTTTGGATTTCCAAACTATGAGTGAGTAATTTTCTTGTTGAGAACTAGTATGAAATCCTAGTTATGTGATGGACTTTTAGCTTTTGAATCTCTTTTTCGATTACAAGGTTTTGTGAATGCTTTGTTTGATTTTGTTTTATAAAATCTTTTATATGTTTATGTCTTAAATTGATCACCTAAAATATGAGCATGTAATTGGAGCTAGTTTTAAGGTGCAGTGCGTTCACGGTCTTAAAACACTAAAGTAGTAAAGCCTACTTGTTAGGTGAAATCAAACAAATAGAATACATGCTAGGATGGCGTTCCTCACTAGTTTTGTACTCTAAAATCAATCTTTCCAAAGAGCTTAATGTGTTTATGTGTGCTTAATGAGTTAATTTGATAGGGTAGCGTTCTACACCTTGATTGCATATAAGCAAGCTTAGGATGCAGTGCGTTCACGGTTCTAAGTAATTTTGGGAAAAATAAGGCTTTAGCGGCGATCCTAAAGTTCTTGATTGGTTTCATTCACATACCTTAGTAATTGAAGATTAGGTTAAATTGTCTTTCTCTGATCATAACTAGTGGTGGATTACGAAGTTCTCAACATCCATACATCTGATTTAGAATCCCTAAAAATTGCAACATTTTCTTTCCTTTATTATTTCTTGCATTTTCAAAACCTAAACCCCCCTTTCATTTAGTTTTTGTGTCAACTTTATTTCCCTTTTCTTTCTTTAGTTTTTGATAGTTTTGTTCAATTTGTGAAAGTACCCTCAATCCCCGGACTGAACGATCCCTGCTTATCCTATACTAACAATTGTCTTTTGCAGGGTAATTTTGTGCGCTTAATTCAGGCGTACCACTCTCATGTTTATGTCTTGTGGTTTTTTTTCATTTTGTAGTATTATATTAAGACTGGAGAATGTAAGTTTCGTGCACAATACAAATTCCATCACCCAATTGATAGGCCAGTAGTGGCATTGTCAACAACAAAGCCATCTCAACAAGACGATGTGAAGTTAATGCTTGCTGGACTACCTAGGAGAGAGGTACAGATGGTGGAGCTATTCTCTGTTGGGACTATCCCAAGTCTTTTATCAGTAGGGTTCACATGTCCTTGTTTTAAGCAGGGTCCATTATATTCCAAAAAGCTTGAAAAGCATATGGCTATTCTTCCTAAGAATGAGTCAATTATTCTAAGTCTTTGCATTAGTAGTTTCAGATTGCCACTTATCTTGTGAAACTATGATAACTATGAATATACTGTTTGCACATTGGTGATTGGAAAAAATGGAAATGTTAAGACCTTTATTTCCAGTGAGAAGTGACTGCATTTTCTGTAGCATTTAATGATATCTCTTCTGAATGTTGAAATCTTATTTTATATTTCTGATAAAGTAATCTGGGGTTCATATCCAAAACCAATTGGCAATGGATGGAGTGGCCCAAATCCCCCTGTGTGGCCGTTAGGCATGCACACGTGGGCAACCTGCTCTGATATCATTATAAAGTAATCTGGGGTTCACATCTAAAACTAATTGGCAATGGATGGAGTGGCCCAAATCCTTATATACTCATAGACAAGGTCCCATTTTTCCCATGTGGGATGTATACATTCTCAACATGCCCCAGCACGTGTGGCGAATTTTCAAGCCATACACGTAGACAACTTGGGTGACGTGGAGCCCGTGTGGCCGTTTGGCATGCACACGTGGGTAACCCGCTCTGATACCATGATAAAGTAATCTGGGGTTCACATCCAAAACCAATTGGCAATGGATGAAGTGGCCCAAATCCTTATAAACCCATAGGCAAGGTCCCTTTTTTCCCATGTGGGATCTATAATCTCAACAATTTCCATATAGGCATCATCTATCCTATATAAGTAAGACCATTAACAAGGGTGGAACTTTTTTACAGGGTGCTGTTATCTGTGTGTATTACCTTCACTGAAGAGAGACGAGCGCTTCTCACCTTCAAAGAAGATGTTACTGATCCTTCCGGTAGGCTTTCTTCTTGGGTGGGTCAGGATTGCTGCCGATGGAAAGGGATTTCGTGCAACAACCGTACATGTCACATTGCAAAGATGGACCTCCGAACCTGAATTATGATGAAGGCTTCTACTGGGAGACTTCTCCGAATCTGAATCCTTCTTTGCTTAGCTTTAAGAACTTCAAGAATAAAATGCACTGAAGGTGGTCAATTAAAGGAGAGGGCAGCATTAGCAATTGCATTGAGAGTGGCTCTTGGAAAAGGAAGACTTGATTGGAAATGAAAATTAAAGAATAAAATGCACTGAAGGTGGTCAATATGGGGCATTTGTGGCTTTCTAGACTCGGTATGTTGTTTCTCTTTTGGCTCAGGCGGTCTCCATGTGACTGCCCTTTAGAGCTGTTTGTGGCGGTGGTGAAGATGATGACCAGTATAGTTGGGTTTGCTGGTGTCTTCATGTTTTTTTATTCTCTTTATCGTTGTAAGCCATATTAAGCATGTATCATGTGTCAAATTATTCAAGCAACTTTGATGCTGAATAATACCTCGCTGAAAGTGTGTATCCACGTTCGATGCATTTGAAACTTCTAAAAGGACTTGGAATATCAACTGATTTCAGTATTTAATCTTACGCAGTTGATCCACGTTAACGTTATGCTTGAATCATTCCCAATTCCTTGAAGCCATTATGCATTTTTCCCTCGTTGACAAAAGTTGTTTCAATTTTCTTTATCTTTTGTTCTTCCTATTTTTTTTGTCTCTTCATTTTTTTTCCTTATTCAAATCTCCAAATTTAATATTTAAACCTCTCTTTCAATACTTTCACGCCAAACTATCATTTTTACACATTATTTTCCTCAGATTGATCTGGTTGGTCTCCTGGCACGTTCTTTAAGTACCTTATCAGTTCATGAGTTTGAATACAACTCGTTTGAATTCAATCCATCAAATTGTTGTTGCCCCAAACTAAAAACATAAAGGACTAATTTCAGTTTACCCCCCTAAGGTTAGGGATCGTCATCATGTTAGTCCCTCGAGTTTTAATTTAATCAGTAACACCCTTGTACTCTCCAAATTCATCAGCCGTGTCCAATTTCTACTATTCCGTCCAATCTGGACCGTTAAGTCTGACTTTTGAGGGCTAAAATGATCATTTCAAGACAATTTTTTTTTTGTATTTTTTTTTCATTTAAAAAATTTTTCTCAATTTTTTTTTATTTTCTTGTTTTTTTTATTTTCTTTTTCTTCGCTTATTATTATTATTATTATTATTATTATTTTATAATTTTTTCTTCAACCTATACACCACAAGTTATACTAGGTTTATAAAAACAAAAAAAAAACTTTAGGTGGTCAAAAAGCCGCTCGCTGGTCTACGATATTTGTGATATATCTTCGATAAAGCAAAGAATTTTAGGATATATCTGTAAAATATAATAGGTTTATAAAGTGAAGAATTTTAGGATATATCCCCAATAAAGTGAAGAAATATCTATAAAATATGATTAAAAAAATAAATACATATATTTCTTCACTTTATTGGGGATATATCCTAAAATTCTTCACTTTATCAGAGATGTTCCACAAATATCGTAGACCAGCGAGCGAAGAATTTTAGGATATATCCCCAATAAAGTGAAAAAAATATCTGTATTTATTTTTTTAATCATATTTTACAAATATTTCTTCATTTTATTGGGGATATATCCTATTATTCTTTACTTTATAAACCTATTATATTTTATAGATATATCATATATTTTACAAACGAAATTAGTCCATTTTTTTTTAATATATCCTAATACGAAAAGTCATCATAATGTTAGGATATTTGGTACAAAAAGTCGCTGGCTGGTCATCATAATGTTAGTTCTTTTGGTACAAAAAGTCGCTCGCTAGTCTACGATATTTGTGATATATCTCCGATAAAGTGAAAAATTTTAGGATATATTTGTAAAATATATCTATAAAATATAATAGGTTTATAAAGTGAAGAATAATAGGATATATCCCCAATAAAGTGAAGAAATATTTGTAAAATATGATTAAAAAATAAATACAGATATTTCTTCACTTTATTGGGGATATATCCTAAAATTCTTCGCTCGCTGGTCTACGATATTTGTGTAACATCTCCGATAAAGCGAAGAATTTTAGGATATATCCCCAATAAAGTGAAGAAATATATGTATTTATTTTTTTAATCATATTTTATAGATATTTCTTCACTTTATTGGGGATATATCCTAAAATTCTTCACTTTATAAACCTATTATATTTTACAGATATATCCTAAAATTCTTTGTTTTATCGGAGATATATCACAAATATCGTAGACCAGCGAGCGGCTTTTTGACCACCTAGAGTTTTTTTTTTTTTTTATAAACCTATTATAACTTGTGGTATATAGGTTGAAGACAAAATTATAAAAATAATAATAATAATAATAATAATAATAAGCGAAGAAAAAGAAAAAAAAAAGAAAAAAAAAAGGAAAAAACATTTAAATGCAAAAACAAAAAAAAAAAATTCATTTTTTTTTGTCTTGAAATGACCATTTTAGCCCTCAAAAGTCAGACTTAACGGTCCAAATTGGACGGCATAGTAGAAATTGGACACGGCTGATGAATTTGGAGAGTACAAGGGTGTTACTGATTAAATTGAAACTCGAAGAACTAACATTATGATGACCCCTAACCTCAGGGGGGTAAACTGAAATTAGTCCATTTTTTTTTTAATCAAGCTTTGAAAATTCATTGGATAATGATCAAATACAACCAAACGAAACAAATCTATATTATACCAAAAGAAAATCTATATTTATATATAGACACTAATTTATTTATAAATAAATTTTTAAAGACACTAATTTTTTATAAATCTATATTTATATATCATGCACTCCAAAGAGCAACTTCTAGCAATTCAAAGAAAATACGAAAACCGACCGTTAGATGTGATTATTACAATAAATTATACGTGTGGTTAAAAATTTAGTCAATTTCACCATAGTTTCGAACCCGATCGGATTAGTCAACCGTAGTCACTTGTATGTTTTCTTGGTTGACCAATGGCGTGATGACCCAAAACTTGCTTATTTTTTTACATCTCGTTTGTAAATATTTCATTGATGGATGTGTGTTGACATAAGATAAAAATTTTAATTTTTAATTACAAATATGTTAGCCTATACTAATTTGCCTTCTAAAATTGTATGACTTATACATTGCATTTAAATTGTTAAGGTCCATTCTAAAGCAACCATGAAGTGGAAGATAAATTTGGAGAAACCAACCGCTCGATGGAGAGATTGTAATGTTTTATGGTGGTTTAAAAAAATCCAGCCAATTTAGTTCTCGTTTCGAATTCGACCAACTAGGTCAAACTTAGTTACTCTTATAAACCTATTTTTATATATCATACACTCCAAAGAGCAACCTCTATAAATTCAAATAAAATGAAAAAACCGACTGGTGGATGTGATTATTACAATAAATTATGAGTGTGGTAAAAAATTTACCTAATTTCACCATATTTTCGAATCCGATTGAATTGGTCAACCGTTGTCACTTATATGTCTTCTTGGTTGACCGATGACATGTCGACCGCGAAACGTGCTTATTTTTCACATCAAGTGTGTAAATGCTCCATCAATGGATGTGCGTGGATATAAGATAAAAATTTCAATTTTAATTACAAATACGTTGGCCTGTACAAATTTTCCTCCTAAAGTTGTATGACTTATATATTACATTACAATTGTTGAGGTCCATTCTAAAGCAACCGTGAAGTGGAAGATGAATTTGGACAAACCAACAGCTCGATGGAGAGATTGTAATGTTTTATGGTGGTTGTAAAAAATCCAGCCAATTTAGTTCTCGTTTCGAATTTGATCAACTAGGTCAAACTTAGTTACTCTTATAAACCTGTATTTATATATCATACACTCCAAAGAGCAACCTCTATAAATTCAAATAAAATGAAAAAACCGACCGGTGGATGTGATCATTACAATAAATTATGAGTGTAGTAAAAAATTTAGCCAATTTCACCATATTTTCGAATCCAATCGAATTGGTCAACCGTTGTCACTTATATGTCTTCTTGGTTGACCGATGACATGACGACCGCGAAACGTGCTTATTTTTTCACATCAAGTATGTAAATGTTTCATCAATGGATGTGCGTGGACATAAGATAAAAATTTCAATTTTAATTACAAATACGTTGGTCTGTACCAATTTGCCTCCTAAAGTTGTATGACTTATACATTGCATTTAAATTGTTGAGGTCCATTCTAAAGCAACCATGAAGTGGAAAATGAATTTGGAGAAACCAACCGCTCGATGGAGAGATTGTAATGTTTTATGGTGGTTGTAGAAAATCCAGCCAATTTGTGTCTCATTTCGAATTCGATCAACTAGGTCAAACTTAGTTACTCTTATAAACCTATATTGATATATCACACACTCGAAAGGGAAACCTCTATCAATTCAAATAAAATAAAAAAACCGACCGTTGGATGAGATTATTATAATAAATTTTGAGTGTGGTAAAAAATTTAGCTAATTTCACTATATCTTCGAATCCGATCGAATCGGTCAACCGTATTCATGACATTTAGAATATATATGCACATATTCTATATAGAAGTATGAGAACTTCCAATTTCACCATAAGCCAAATTACAACAAATTCACACTCACACAAAGACACACACACACACACACACACACACACATATATAACACATACATACATACATACATACATACATATACATATACATATATATATATATATATATAAACACACACATATATATAAACATGTCTAAAAGTCCTGAATCTTCAATAATGATGACGTGACACACTGAAGATTTCCAAATATATGTGTTGGGCCTTCTAGACATGAACTTGTAAAAGATGTTGCAGATTCCCGTCCAAGCTGAACTACCTTCACTTAAATTGCCATAACTCCTTCTAGAAAAGTCGGAATCGCAAACCTTAAAATTCCTCAGAAACTAGACACGTGGGGCTTTCCGTGCATATAGTGTACATCTTCTAATTCCATCCGAACTTGTAAAAGATGAACTTGTAATTCAGCGAAGTTAGGTTCTAAACATGAACTTGTAAAAGATGTTGTAGATTTCCGTCCAAGCTGAACTACCTTCACTTAAATTGCCATAACTCCTTCTAGAAAAGTTGGAATTGCAAACCATAAATTTTCTCAGAAACTAGACACATAGGGCTTTCCATACATATAGAGTACAGCTCCTAATTCCATCCGAGCAGTTCCCAGTAATTCAGCGAAATTAGGTGTTTTGCACAACAGTTTTCTGTGTTAGTTAGCTCAGCTTAGCTTCTTTTCTTCTTTCTTTGAAACACAACTCCAAAGACACTAAACTAACGTAAATGAACCAGAAATAAGGAGAACTAAACATATATACCAAGACTCCAAGAGAAAGAGGCATAGAAATATAAGAAAATATGAGCACATCAACATACATATAGATATATATATATATATATATATATATAATATAATAGTTTACGGGCTTTTACTGGCCGGGCCTAGCGGGCTTTTAGCGAGACGGGCCTATGGGCCGGGCCGAGTTTTTGCGGGCCTCAATCTGCCCACCGAGGCCTGCTTTTGCGGGTTTTTTAACAGGCCAGGCCTGGCCGGCGGGCCTCCATTGGCCTACTTGATCCGCGGGCTTTTTGATGAGGCCTACGACATTAGGGGTCATCATTTGGCCCTTAGGCCCTAAACCCTCCCTAAGCCCGCCCGGCCCATAGGGCCAAAGCCCGACCCGGCCCTTGCATTAGGGCGGGCCGGCCCGACCCTTTTTAAAATAGGGTAGGGTATGGGCCATGAGAATGAAACCCGGCCCGGCCCGCCCGAATAAGCCATATAATTTTCTATTTTTTCTATTTTTTAATTATGTTTCTCTTTTTTCTATAATATACAATTTATCTCTTCCTTTGTAATTGATTTCTTAAGTTTTGTTTTCTTTAGTTTTTATTTTCTTTGTTACATAACAATTAATATTAGGAGATTTAGAAAGATACTTAATTGAATATAACCACCTCAACTAATATTAATAAATGTTATAAGTTAATTCCTACACATACACACACATATTAAATATGATCAACTAAAAATAATGTCTTATATTATTTATATAACCATTGAGCTACATTTTGAGAAAAAAAATATAATGTAATTTTTTTTTATTAAACAAAATAAGGCCCTTTTCGGCCCTTTTTGGCCCTATTCGGAAGGTCGGCCCGACCCGGCCATTTCGGCCCTAATAGATCGGGCTTATCACTCTACTGTAACTCACTGTTTGGTGATTGAAAAGTTTGAATCTTTGGGTGAATTTGATCGAAGATCATTGCTAAAGTTTTCGAATTTTCTAGTGGAAATTGATGCGAGTATGTTTATGGCTTGCTAATTTAGGTATGTATGAAGTGGGATTATGATCAAATGTAGCTCCTAGTCGGTCATTTCACTAATTAATATAAGCTTCGGCCGCCGAGTACAAGAGTTTATGTCTAATAACTATGTAAAGCTAGTAGCTTTTGTGTATGCTTCTGGCCATCTAGTGTTTGTGTTTATAGTTGGCTTATCACCGGTAATGTCTGAGGTGGTGGTTTATGATCTTGTTGTAACTTGTAGTCAGTCATTTCACTACAGATGTAAACCGTAAATATTAAAAGTGGGACTACCCTGCGTACGAGAGTTTATATGTCTATCAATTATGTAAACCTAGTAGTTTTTGAATATGCATTTAGCGCAATAGTTACTATTACAGAAGGAGAGAAAAGAATCTATCTTTGTGTTTTGAGTATGTGTACGTTCTTACCCCAAATTACTTTTTAAGATATATATACTATATGGTAACATATACGTTTCCTCTGGTTTTCTTGTATATACTTGTCTACTACGTACTATAGCACTCTACCATCAGGCTCTTTTGGGTGCCCATAATCCGATTGGGCAAATGGAAGCTTGGTATTCGACAAATCCTTTAGCAAAGCGACCTAGATTCGAGAATACAAGCTTGCCTATTTATCCACAGAGGCCAGGATCGCACTACAAGAAAAAGAGTCTTTTACCGCTTAAAATTTACGGCGTGCATTCATGTGTGCCGTAAAAATTGGTCATTTACGGCTCTCATTTAAAGAGCGCCGTAAATAGCTCTTGAGAATACCTTATTTACGGCGTGCTTGTGAAGCATGCCGTAAATAACTATAAAGAGTACCTTATTTACGGCGCGCTTTGAATGCATGCCGTAAATAACTCTAGAGAATACCTTATTTACGGCATGCTCTAATTGCACGCCGTAAATAAAGTCTTTAGCTATTTCCGGCGTGCTTCCAATGCATGTCATAAATAAGGTATTTTTAAGCTATTTACGGCATGCAATTAAAGCACGCCTTAAATAAGTAGTTTTGATATCCTTATTAACGGCGCACAGATAACGCACGCCGTATAAAGGTTATCCAGCCCGCCCAATATTTGGGCCAAAACTTAAACTTCCCACGTACATTTTTTTTTTATCAAACAAAAACTTCCTATTCAATTTTTATTTTGTGGGCAAAACGCATTTTGTGGGCAAAACTGATATGTGAATTGAACTTGTAGAGTTAGAGTTTGATTGATTGATGTACTGAGTACTGCTACTTGTACATTTTTAATTGTCATTTTGTAAATGAAATTACTTATAATGATAATTTGATTGAAATGTTTCTCTTACATCTAATTTGTCATATGGATATGGTGATACAAATGTGAAATTGGTAGAAATATAATTTTTTTTTATTAAAAAAAACCTTGTTTACGGCGTGCAAGCTGCGCCTTAAATGGGAACTCAATCACACTTTTACGGCACACATTATACGCCTTAAATGGGAACGCAATCAAGTCTTTTACGGCGTGCAACATGTGCCGTAAATAACATGAGTGACACTTCCGATATCACTTTCACGGCGTTCTTGGATGCACTTTAACGGCACATTTTAGTGTGCCGTAAATGAGGTACGTCTTTTACGGCTCCAGCATTTACAGCCTGCCTTTGTGCGCCGTAAATATCCTTTTACGGCACACATTGTGGGCCGTAAAAGACCCTTTTTGGTGTAGTGGGAGAGAAAGATTGTGCCCACTATATGCAAACAAGAACCTGTAAATTTGGAGAGGGCTGCAAATTTGACCATCCTATTTGGGTTCCTGATGGTGGAATCCAAGATTGGAAAGAGGTGACTGCTTGTTATTATATCTTATGCCGATATACTTATAGTTTTATTATGACTTTTACCATATTATATATAAATAACTATAAAGTAGTTTTAGCAAAATAATTAATCAATTCTATATAATTTCTCTAAGCTTATCAATGGATTGATCATATCCTATAAGCTGTTTAGTTCTTTGAAGGTGCGAAAAGATACTTTTTTAAAGACTTATTCATGTTTCTAGTTTCCTATAATATCTATAGCTATGTAGTATGAATTATAGTTTCTTCATTACTTTTAGATTTTACTGCTATATCTGTTTTATAGTTTCTACACCTGCTACATTTTCTGTAAAAAGTTTGGTTATGTGGCTAGTGAGGCTGCAAAAAGTCGTGTTGGGAATTTATGTACTCTTCTTAATTTTCAATTGTAGGTCATTCCCTCATTCATCTTACCCTGTGGGAGGGATATAACTTATATATTTTGTTTTCTGTTTATTCTAGTTTTCAAAAAAAAAAAAAAATCAATTTAAAAGTTAGTGTCATCTCAGTTTCTTTTTCAAGTCTAGTTATACAGGAACCGACTGATTACTGTTAATTGATCTCTCATGAACTGCTGAATTGGAAGAGGAATGTTGGGTTTTGTTTGCTAATTTATTTCAGAACACCCTACAAGTTGTATCTGGAGTCTTTGTCCGCCATGATTGGCATTGGGATCATATCCCATCTTGAAGTACGTTGAAGATATTTTGAATGGTTGCCTTTATCATGAAGGAAGATTTTTCAGTCAAAGATCTCAAACCTAGAATGGTGGAAGATATTATAGCCAATCATGTAATCCCAAGTGCTTAGATTCACAGCTCTGTCGAAAGCATATTTAAGGACATTTTTGATTGAATCAATTGATGGATGTTCACTCATGATCATTGCTAAAGCAAAGAGCCCCATAGGTCTTGAATTTTGAAAATCTGGTAGAATGTCTCGTTGTGTAGATCCCTCAAGTAACATAAAAATATTATCTAAAGTTTGATGCACCCACCCTAGATTCTTTGGCTTTGGGTTTGCATGCATATTCACTAGGTCTGAGTTTTGAGATTCCTCTTGGGTAGCCTCTCTGATATACCATCCTGCATCAAAATTCTTTGAAGGGCATTTTGGTAATTTGGAGGTGGTCCTGCGTGTATCTTCAAGATGCTGTGGAACTAACTTGAAGCTAAAGATCAACTGGTCAGATTGCTTGTAGGGTTGTACTGGTGGACAAGTGGAGAATGTGCTTGTACCTTTATGTGTTTGTCATGTATGAGTTGGTTATTGCCTTATTGGTCATGTCAAGGCTATGGCAATGCATTGAGGATTCGAAGCTCCATTAGCAATTCGTTAGCTGTTGATAATGATTGTGGAGTCAAGCCAGTTAGTAAGTCGATCATTTTTGTTTTTGTTTTCCCAAAGCCTAACTTCTTTGTAGGCATATTCCTTTGCTTTGCCTTCATGATGTAAAAAGGGCTTCGATTTGATTACTATCCCTTAAGTATAGCATCTTCATTAGGCCTACGTTCCATGCCATTGCAAGAAAAGGATTCATATGCCTAAACATATAGGCTTTTTCCATGTTAAGTAGTTTTTCCATCTGATGGTTGATCTACATACATACATGATTATACGAGTCTTCTGTACTGGTAATAGCTCAACTTTATAATTTGTTATTCCCTTTTTTTGGCAAGTTATTCAGCTGCCCTACTTAGTATTTGTTTTCTGCCTGTTTGTATTATCTTCATTGGCAATCTGTTAAGATTAGAAAATGGTTTGCAGCTGTTTTTGTTCTTTGCGTGCTATCTTCAATTTGCTTATTAATTGTGGCAAAAAGAAACAAAAAAGGTATAAATTGATCTCTTGTTCATTTAGGTTCCACTTGTTGCTCCAAGTGAGTCCCTTCCCAAGAGACCTGGAGCGTCAGATTGTCCAGTGAGTAGCATTTCAGTTTATTTATTTTTGCCGATATGATGCATTTAAGCACTTGCACGGCTCACATATACCCTTTGATTCTTTATGTTGTAGTACTTTTTAAAAACTCAAAGATGCAAGTTTGGTCTTAGATGCAAGTTTAATCATCCAAAGGACAAACTGGCCACTGCGGTAAGTGCAAATGTGATTAGGATGGCAAGATTTATTTATCATCTGGACTTATTCACTGTAGTTATAATGATATGATATTTTACTCTGGGTTCAGGGCACTTCAGAAAATGGTGATGTTTATGCCTTACCTGAGAGGCCTTCTGAACCCGCTTGTGCGGTGAGATATCTATCTCTTACTTTTGTAATGTGCATTATCTATCTAGTTTCGTTGATTTGGTTATATTCCCAAAAATATGTTTAAACAGTTCTACTTGAAAACTGGGCAATGCAAGTATGGTGCAACCTGCAAATTTAATCACCCAAAAGACATCCAGATACCATCAGCCACTCAAGAGAATAAATCTGGCGAAACTGAGACAGATCTTAAGACGGAGGGCAGTGAAGTTGCTGTGAAGCCTCTTTTTTCATTCACTCCAGCACTATTATATAACTCCAAAGAGCTTCCTGTAAGACCGGTATGTACTTATTAGAGATGATTGAGCCTTTTCAAAATTGCGTTCTCAGCTTTATGACAATTTTGATTAGCTGATCATGTGTCTGTTGCTTCTTCCAGGGTGAAGCTGATTGTCCATTCTACCTGAAAACTGGAAGGTCAGTTATGTGTTATTTTGTTGTTTGATTATGATTACTATAGACGACCAAGAACTCATAATGGCTTTTGTTCTCTTAAATCAGCTGCAAGTATGGGGCCACTTGCCGGTACAATCACCCTGATAGATATGGTATATAATTAAGATTATGCTGCTCTAGATTCTAGAGTTCATTTTCATGTGTTTTAGACTCTAGTTTCATGTGTTTAACAAATAGTGTGCATCAGAATTTCATTGCCAAGTTTTTGTGCAGATATCAATCCACCTGTTGCTGCAATCAGCTATCCTCTTTCAGCGCCTTACATTGCGGGTTTTAACATAGGAGTTGCTAATCGAGCTGCCTTCACTTATCAAACTTTGGCACAACCAACGGTAAATATGGCCTATGGTATTGTATGTTTCACCTCAAGGCCTTTTTGTTTTGTATCATTAACTGAATTGAACAACTGTTAGCTCTCTCTCTCTCTCTCTCTCTCTCTCTCTCTCTATCTCTCTCTCTCCCTTTCAATATATATATATATATATATATATATATAAAATATTGATTCATGTTATTATATGCACATTGTAGGTGGGAGCGAGCCCGACTGTTTATCCTCAGCGCTTTGGACAGGTTGAGTGTGAAGTAAGCAACTTCTTTTGTTAAATGAATTTGATTCCAGTTGTATATGATTTGCCCTTCCATATCTGAGTAGTTTTATGCAATTTACTATGAAAGTGATCCTTAAGAGAAAGTATATTGAATTTGAGTTTCAACATGTTTAAATAGTTGCAACACTTTTGAGTTCTCATCATATTATTCATGAAACTGTCAGCACATGAAGTGTAGGTTTATCTATCCACATTTTACTCTGATTGTAGACATTTGGCCAGAAATGATTCTGTTTGTTGAAGGATATCGACATAATGTGTGCCTCTACAAACTAGGGTTTAGAGTTGTAATAGGAAAGTACCCTAGGTATACTAATTGTATTCCGATTCTGTTACATTTTGTGTACTCTGTAAACTCCCTATATAAAGGGCTCCTATTATCAATAATAAACACAATTCTATTCTCCTACAACACGTTATCAGCACGAGTTCTAACCCTAGCTTCAGAAAAAAAAACCCTAGAAGAAAAAAAAAACTCTGCCGCCAACCCAAAATGAAAAAAAAAACCCCAGCACACCAGTCTTACCTTCCTGCCGGCCGCCGCCACCGATCCGATTTCACTGTCCCTCCAAAACCCACAGCAGCATATCGAATCGCAAGCCCACCTGCCTTGCGTCCCTCCAGCATATCGAATCGAGCGATACCAGCCCAGGCCACCGAACTCCAGCAGCAGCAGCAGCCCTGGCCTCCGACCTGCAGCAGCCCAAGCCTCCGGCCTCCGATCTGCAGCAGCCCAAGCCTCCGGCCTCCGACCTGCAGCAACCCAAGCCTTCGATCAGCCTTCCTCCGCATAGCCCGCGCACCAGCCCCCTCTGCACACCGGCGAATTGCAGAAGAACCAGAGGAAGAAAAAGTCGCACAGAAGAAGGAGGAGGAAGACCGAAAGAAAAAAGAAGGGACCAGGCCGAACAGAAAGAAAAGAAAGAAAAGAAAGAAAAAAAAGAAAAAGAAAAAAAAGGAAAGAGAGGGACCCGGCCGGCCAAACAAACCAAAAAAAAAGGGGGGAGGAAAGCCCAGAAAAGAAAGAAAAAACACGCCTGCTCCAACACGCGCGTGTCTTCAAGCTAAATCACGTAAGTTTTTATAATTAAGGTTGCTGCTTTCTTGTATTTAAATTCATTTTATTTTCTGCAAATAATTGGAATATATGTTGCCAAATGAGTTTGATATTTAACAAAGCGGAATTGTGGGGATTACGCTTAACGAACTAAGAGTGTTCGTATGAACTAAGAGTGTTCGTATGAACTAAGAGTGTTCATAATTAAACGAACTAAGAGCGTTCGTGTGAACTAAGAGCGTTCACAATGCTTGGACTAAGAGCGTCCATAAGCATCAAATTGCGACCATATTAAAACATTATTGTTTGGTCTAATCCAAAAGAGATTCTTGGAAATTGATTTCTTGGAAGCATAGCTCAGAAATCGTATTATTTTAGTTTTCGTGGAAGTTTAACTCCGAAACTAATATATTTTCTCTTCTTATTTTCAGGATGTCGAATGAACCTAGACTCGACTTTCCCATGCTTGACTCAACAGGCTCGGATTACCACAGTTGGGTAACCGATGTTGAGAATCATCTCACTTCCAAGGGAATATTACCCATAATCCAGGCACCTAACCCGGATCTTTTGTTCAACCGAACATCTACAAAGCATGCTCAAGCAGTTATCTTGATGCGACGCCATATGGACAAGGCACTCAGATTGGAGTATATGTCGATCAAGGATGCAAGAGAGCTATGGGTAGCGCTAGAAGAGCGTTTTGGCAATGTCCAAGATTCCCTCCTCCCTGACTTGAAGGTTCAATGGAACAATCTGCGCTTTGCTGACTTCAAGTCTGTTACTGAATATAATTCAGAGGCTCTTCGCTTACAATCCATGTTGAGATTCTGTGGACAACCTGTCACAGAGCAAGAGCTAATTGAGAAGACTCTCTCCACCTTCCCCGTTTCAGCCATTGTGGTATCAAAGCAATACCGTACTGAAGTCAATGCTGGACGGATCACGAGGTTTCATCAGCTTATCAATATCATATCTGTAGCTGAGAAACATGATAACATTCTCGTGAGGAATTATAATTCAAGGCCCATTGGAACTAAGAGCGTTCATGAGGCGAATTATAATGCACCCAAAAGAGGGCGCAAGGAGCGGAACCCTAGGAATAAGGGACATGAGGGACGTATGGGTCCATATAACCGCCCTAATCAGGAAGGAAACCGCAAGTTTGGAGCGGATACACGTGGTGGCAATGCCACACGTGGGAGAGGAGGTCGTGGCAACCCTATCCGTGGTAATGGAGCCATGGCTCGTGGTGGTGGCGCCATGGGTCGTGGTGGAGGCGCAAATCCTCCTAGGGAACGCCCACAACGTGCACCTCAATTGAAGGGAGGCAACCACAATGATATGTGTCATCGATGTGGATCTAGTGAGCATTGGTTCAAGCGATGCAAGGCAAGCGAGCAACTAGCTTCAAGATACAGGGCATACAGGGACCTGAGGGAGCAAGAAGTGTACCTTGCAGAAGAAGAAGAAAATGGTGGAGACGTTAATCTCACCATGGAGGACTTCAAAGCTGAAGATGAAGTGCACAAGGATGCTGCAGACTTTGATTAGAAATAGTCCTCTTTATTTTTCAAGAATCATGTAATAGTCAATAAATGACAATTGTGTTAACTCTTTCTTATGTGGCATACCCAATAAAATATGATGTCTAGGAAGGTCATTGAGATAATTGGTACTTAAGCGAGCCTCGCTCCACCAACCTCTCTCTCTACTTTCCTGGTCATATTCTATTGGAGTTGCCAAACGAATAGAGTGACTACAATGTGTCTCAGTTTGATTTTCTTTATTTTGGATTAGACCTTTTTGGACCATTGATGTAATCATTGGCTACATTTATTAATAAAGTATCGTATTATTCAATGTCATGGACATGTTTTTAATTTCGAACTTTATTTTTTCTCAGTATGTTTCCTGGAGAGTTGGAATGCCTTGTTGATAGTGGCACCACACATACTATATTGCGACATAGGCAACTATTTCTATGCATGACGCCTAGTCGATCTTCTGTGACTACGATGGCTGGCCATCACAATTGATTCATGGTCGAGGACCAGCTCAATTTATGTTGCCAAATGGCACAAGTATTAATGTCACCGAAGCTCTATATGCTCCTAGGGCTGGAAGGACCCTATTGAGTTTTAAAGATATAAGAGCCAATGGTTTTCATGTGGAAACACATTGTGAGAATGGACAAGAGTTCCTTTGCATCACCTCTAATGACTACGGCATAAACGAGTATTAGAGAAACTTATGTGTCGCTCTAGTGGGTTGTATGCAACCACTATTCGAGTCATTGAATCCAACCATATCATGAGAGATGACTTATGGGATTCTGACACATATAGGCTTTGGCACGATCGTCTGGGACACCCAGGTCGTGATATGATGATCCGTATACTAAAGACTTCACACGGACATCCATTTTTCAAAACGAAAAGAAGTCAGAATGAAATTCGGTCCAAGGTAGGGCCAGAGCCGCCTACCCCCTGCGGCCCAATAGTGGTATTGACACCATAATGCCTCCTTGGTTCCTTTCTCTACTTCTAAAGTCAATTGTGACTTCGTGGCTCAACCGGATTCTTCCATGGTTGCTTCTAAAGCCCATCTTTCGTTTTGCAAAGCCTGCTCTTTAGCAAAATTAGGATCGAGACCATCCTATGCAAAGGACACTAAACAAAATATTCCATTCTTGCAACGAATCCAAGGTGATATTTGTGGACCTATCCAACCAACTTGCGGACCATTTAGATATTTTATGGTGTTGGTTGATGCATCGACACGTTGGTCACATGTCATGCTTTTGTCCACCAGAAATGCTGCATTTGCTAAACTCCTAGCACAAATCATTAAGTTAAGGGCTCACCACCCTGATCATCCCATTAAGTCAATTCGTCTTGACAATGCTGGAGAGTTTACGTCAAAAACTTTTGATGACTATTGCATGTCCATTGGGATTGAGGTTGAACACCCTGTTCCTCACATTCACACCCAAAATGGTCTCGCAGAAGCCACCATTAAAAGACTTCAAATGGTTGCTCGAGCATTGGTTATGCGCACCAATCTCCCTGTTTCTGCTTGGGGCTATGCAATATTGCATGCAGCTGTGCTTATTCGTCTGAGGCCTACTGCCACTCAACCCTTCTCTGCATCCCAGATGGTTACTGGGTATGAGCCTAATGTCTCACACTTACGCATATTTGGGTGTGCAGTTTATGTGCCAATTGCGCCGCCACAGCGCACCAAAATGGGTCCTCAAAGACGATTGGGCATTTATGTTGGATATGACTCTCCAACCATTATCCGCTATTGGAACCCTTGACAGGCGATCAATTTACCGCAAGATTTGCGGATTGTCACTTTGATGAGACAGTCTTCCGTCGTTAGGGGGAGATAAGAACAATAATGTTCAACAGGAACGACAGGAATTGTCGTGGTCTGTCCCCACTTTGTCTCATCTTGATCCCCGAACCGCACAGTCGAAATTGAAGTGCGGAGAATTCTCGATCTTCAGAACGTAGCAGAATCTATGCCTGACGCGTTTTCTGATATCGCTAAAGTGACAAGATCACATATACCTGCTGCAAACGTGCCTGCAAGGATTGATGTCCCTAAAAATAGTGGACATGGCGCCACCTCTAGAGGTATTGAGCATGGCGCCACCATCACTAATGGTGATGGCAATGTGGCTCAGGCTGGGCTCCCAGCAAGGAAACGTGGGAGCCCAAAGGTTCGATGGATTCTCGCCCGAGAAAGAAAGCGAGTTTGGCACAAAAAGATCCATTAATCATCGACATAAATAACCCGTCTCATGAAGATATTCCGGATTATGGTTATGTCCAAGAGACATCATTGGGGGACGCTCCAATGTCAGAACCAATTCCAGAGAATAGAGAGATCTCCATGAATTACACTAGTGTACATGAGACGTTGAGTCGAGACTCTATTATCCTTGATGATGTGTTTGCATATTCTATCGCTCAAGGAATTATAGAACATGATGATATCGAACCTCGCTCCGTTGAAGAATGTCAACGTAGAGCAGACTGGCCTAAATGGAAAAATGCGATCCAGGTTGAATTGGATTCACTAACAAAGAGACAGATATTTGGGCCTATAACGCTAACACCCCCAAGTATAAAGCCTGTTGGCCATAAATGGGTTTTTGTTAGAAAGCGTAATGAGAAAAATGAGGTTGTTAGATACAAAGCCCGCCTTGTGGCGCAAGGTTTCTCACAACGCCCTGGAATCGACTACGAGGAGACATACTCTCCCGTAATGGATGTTATAACGTTCCGCTACCTTGTCAGTTTGGTAGTTTTCGAAAAACTTGACATGCAGCTTATGGATGTGGTTACAGCATATCTCTATGGGGATCTAGATTCAGAGATATATATGAAGGTTCCAGATGGACTTCAATTACCCAAGTCAAGTGGCTCTAAACCACGGAGCGCGTTTTCAATAAGATTGAGACGCTCACTATATGGATTGAAACAATCCGGACGGATGTGGTATAACCGTCTAAGTGACTACTTGATTGGGAAGGGATATGTCAATGATGAAATATGCCCGTGCGTGTTCATAAAAAGGACAAGTTCCGGATTTGCAATTGTAGCAGTTTATGTCGATGACATGAACCTAATTGGAACTCTAGATGAGTTAAAGGAAACTACTAAGTATTTGAAATACGAATTTGAGATGAAAGATCTTGGGAAAACACGGTTTTGCCTCGGATTAGAACTCGAGCACCGTAGTGATGGGATTATGATCCATCAGCATATACTCAAAAGTTATTAAGGCGCTTTAATGAAGATAAAGCAAAGCCTGTGAGTACTCCCATGATCAGTCGTAGTCTTGAGCCAGAAAAAGATCCGTTTCGTCCAAGGGATGAGGACGAAGACCTATTAGAGGCTGAAGTGCCCTATCTAAGTGCAATAGGCGCATTATTGTACTTAGCTCAATGCACAAGACCGGATATCTCATTCGCAGTGAACTTGTTAGCTCGACATAGTTCTGCGCCAACACGCCGCCATTGGATTGGCATAAAGACAATCTTTCGATACCTGAGAGGTACGATTGATATGGGCTTGTTTTATCCCTACAAAGAGAAGAGAAACAACGGAAGTGTTGGATCGGACTCCACAAGGCAAAATGCCACCTTCCGTGCTCCTCCTCCACTCCATCAAAATGACAACGATGTTTTGATGGGTTTTGCTGATGCAGGGTATCTCTCTGACCCTCACAAAGGTCGCTCCCAAACGGGTTATGTCTTTACCATGGGAAGCACTGCGATATCTTGGAGGTCTACAAAGCAGACCCTTGTTGCCACTTCCTCAAATCATGCAGAGATTATTGCTCTACATGAAGCCGTGCGAGAATGCATATGGCTAAGGTCTGTAGTTAGACACATTCGAGGAACTTGTGGTTTGAAGTCTACCACAGATAAGCCTACATGCATTTATGAAGATAATGCAGCTTGCATTGAGCAAATGAAGTTAGGTTTCATCAAGGGTGACAACACCAAGCATATATCGCCAAAGTTCTTTTACAATCAGCAACAACAGACACTTCTAAATATTGAAGTGAACCAAATCCGATCAGAGGATAATGTAGCGGACTTATTTACTAAGTCGTTACCAAAATCCACCTTCGAGAAACATGTGAAGAGCATCGGATTGAGAAAGTCATCCGAACTCCCATGATTGTAGCAATCAGGGGGAGATATTGACATCAGGGGGAGGCATGATGTCTACATGTTCGATCTCGAAAAGTGAAGGACGTGTTGTGCTCTTTTTGTCCTTCGACCAGGGTTATTTTTGTCCCACAGGGTTTTTGTTACCTGCCAAGGTTTTTAACGAGGCAACAATCAAAGCGTCATCACCAAGTTTGAGCGGCACAAGGGGGAGTGTTGAAGGATATCGACATAATGTGTGCCTCTACAAACTAGGGTTTAGAGTTGTAATAGGAAAGTACCCTAGGTATACTAATTGTATTCCGATTCTGTTACCTTTTGTGTACTCTGTAAACTCCCTATATAAAGGGCTCCTATTATCAATAATAAACACAATTCTATTCTCCTACAACACTGTTTGACTACTTGTTCATATTTCTGAATCGTTCAGAACTTAATGACGATTGCTCTCATGTTTATGTATTGTGGTTTTTTCGTGTTGTAGTACTATATGAAGATTGGGGAATGTAAGTATGGTTCTTAACATGGTATTAAAAGGCGCGCCTGAGGCGCACCTCAAGGCGTCTAAGGCTTGAAACCTTGTCGAGATTGCATCAGTTTTGCTGGTTAGGCGAAGAGGCGCAAAACGCGATCTCTAAGGCGCAGAAAGCGCATGAAGGCGTTGAATGCTGGCTGAAAGCGTACGCCCAGAAACTTTTTGTTTTTGTTTTTTTGTTTCTTCCCAAAATGATACTTTTCGCACTTGGAGCAAAATAATTTCATCCAGGTTACAAATTTGCAGAAAATAATTTCAAGAACCACAGATTATAAATTTGACTTCAAATTTAATCTTGATTTCTTTCGATATGATGATATATAATGGTTGTTAAATTGCTGCATGTGTTCTACCTTATCTAGGTCTCTTACATGTTGATTTTCTTATTCAGTTGGTTGTACGTAATTATGGTTAGGTTCATTTATCTTGTATTTGAATCTTGTATATTGAGTTTCCCTCTTCTTTATGTTACCAAGAGATAGACTACAAGTTAATTTGATGTAAAGTTTATCTGTGATTCGTTGTACAATGCCTATAAATCTACATATGAATAAAGCTTTGAGTGTGCTTCAATTTACACTCAGTATTTATTTTCTATTATGGTATCTGAGCTAGGGAAATCCATTTATCTTACTTAAAAGAATGAATGACAATTGTTAGTGTTTCTTTCCTATCAATGTTTTATATATGAGGCTAATTAAAGAATATACACATATAAATTTTTTATTTCGTAAGGCTTACGCCTTAAGCCTTGAGGCTAACGCCTTTGTGAGGCTCTCCCGAAAACGCCTCGGGGTACGCCTCAGCGTTTTAAAACATTGATTCTTAATGCAGATTCCATCACCCGATTGATAGGCCAGCAGTGCCGTTGTCAACAACAAAGCCATCTCAACAAGAAAATGTGAAGCTAACGCTTGCTGGACTACCTAGGAGAGAGGTACGAATGGTGGACCTATTCTCTGTTGGGACTATCCCAAGTCTTTTTATCACTAGGGTTCACCTGTCCTTGTTTTAAGCAGGGTACCATTATATTCCAAAAAGCTTGAAAAGCATTTGGCTATTCTTCATAAGAATGATTGAATTATACTAAGTCTTTGCATCTGTAGTTTCAGATCGCCAGTTATCTTGTAAAGCTATGAACCGATGAATATGCTGTTTGCACAATATTGGAAAAATGGAAATGTTCAGACCTTTTTTACTAGTGAGAAGTGACTGCATTTAACCATATCTATTCTTTCTGTTGAAATCTTATTTTATATTTCCATCTAGGCATTATCTATCCTATACATGTAAGACCATTAACAAGGGTGAAACTTTTTTACAGGGTGCCGTTTTCTGTGTGTATTACCTTAAAACCGGCACATGCAAGTATGGTGCAACCTACAGATTTGACCACCCACCTCCTGGCGAAGTTGTAGCAATGGCAGCTTCACAAGCAAAATCTGATTCTACTGGAGGGAAAGCATAAGCAGCTGAGTCCACACAGGAACAGCAGCAGTTGGTCCCTAGCTAGAATGAAGAAATATATTAGTTTCGGAGTTAAAAGTTCCACGACAACTAATAAATAATAAGATTTCCGAGCTATGCTACCAAGAAATCAATTTCCAAGAATGATTGGATTAGACCGAAACAATGATGTTTATATGGTCATAAATTGATGCTTACGGACGCTCTTAGTCCGAAGTCTTACGAACGCTCTTAGTTCGTTAATTGCGTGAATCCCCACGGTTCCGCTTTTCAAGAATCGAACCCACGTTATAAGAAATGTGGGATGTAGAAGAAGGGAGGTTGCAAGTCCCCGAAGAAAAAGAAGGAGAAATTAAAATTCGAAAACAGGAACTTTAATTTAAAAACTTACTTGTTGAAAATTCGGAGCAAATTCTGTTCTGAACAGCTTGTACTTCGATTGGTGTACAGATCTCAATATAACTCCGATAAGGCTGAAATTCGAATGTTATATGGAAGAGACAGAGACGAACAACTTTGATGAAGAAATTTTTTCGATCTGAGCTTCCGAACTAGACGTTTCGAGGCTTGCAAGAAGACGGATGTGCACAGGAACGGGAAAAAGATTCAGTGGGTGTGCGTTGGCTTGTTTGCGCAGCAGGGATGCTTCGGTGGCAGCAGGCTGGAACGCAGGGCTGCAGGGAGGGGGAAGCAGGGGCTGCTGTGCAAGGTTACAAACGCACGGGCGCTCGGGCTGTAGCGAAGGCTCGGCTAGCTCGGGCTAGGGGCTGCTTTGTGAATGAGTTTTGGTTTTCTGTTTGGTGGTTAGAGTCGTGCTGATAACGTGTTTAAGGAAAAAGAGATTGGAGAAAATTGTGTATCTTATTATTGAGAATATGAGCCCTTTATATAGGGATTACAAAGTACTAGTTCTAATGTTACAAGGAATACCAATCCGTGTAGGATTGGGAAGTTTAGAACCTTCTCTCCTATTCCTACTCCTAGTTTGATAAGGCAAGTTTGATAAGGCACACTAATAGCTGATTTCCTTCAACACTGGTTACTCGTTGGGAGAGTTTTCCAAAAGTTTATTGCACTTTTTACAGGAGTCTGGTAGTTTGCCTAATCATACATATACATAGAACATGACATTACCTTACATTGTCCAGTCAAATTCTCTCGATTCAAAAGACCAGTTTCCCTTTCACACCAAGGTTGACGGCCGAAACCTAAAATCAATAAAAAAAGCCTGTTCACTTTTTCCGTTTGCTTTTATTCTTTGGAATTTTTCTACGAATCCTGGAGTGAGGATGAAAAGAAATAGAATTATTCCGGTTTATGAGCTCATTTGCGTTTATTAATACAGTCGGAACAAAGAAAATAAGAGAATCAAAGAAAATCCGTTTAGCTTTTGATGCTCTTGTAAATAAACACACAATTGTTTGCCAATAAATATCCCAGCGGTTCCGCCTTGAAATACAGAAATAAATTTACAAACCAGTAGTAAGTTTGGTCGAAGCGTTGAAGTCCTTATTGCTTTGGCAAACAAAGTCTCAGAAAGTACCTAAATGACTCTGAGTGGACTTGGAACTTGTAAGACGGGGTCGATGATGACTTTGGAATACCTGGGCACCATGCATTCCAGACTTGGAAACTTGTAGAACGCGGTCGTTTGATGACTTTGGAATACCTAAACACCATTCATTTCAGACTTTTCTGTATTTAATGTTACTCGGTTTTAGATTCCTATACATTTCCACAAGTTCATAGAAAAGTCTGTATAATGATGGATATCTTCTGCGCAAACCTATTCAAGCCTCCCAGCTATCGCTTCCTCATCAACAATGTGGCTCACTACTTGCTCTTTCTTTTTCTGGCATCTTCATCTCTGCAGACTGCTAAACTGTGTTTGGGAGATGGACTTCCGAGCGTTGTGACATCATCATTGTGCATTGAGGAAGAGAGGCGAGCGCTTCTCAGCTTCAAAGGAGATGTTACTGATCTTTCTGGTAGGCTTTCTTCTTGGGTGGGTCAGGATTGCTGCCGATGGAGAGGGATTTCATGCAACAACCATACAGGTCATGTTGCAAAGATGGACCTCCGAAACCTGGAATACTTCGACGGGAACGTGGCTTTTGGGGGTAAGATTAATCCTTCTTTGCTTAGCTTTAAGAACTTATATTACCTTGACCTAAGTGGAAACGATTTTCAAGTTCCAATTCCCAACTTCTTCGGGAAGCTTCAAAGTTTGAGGTATCTCAATCTCTCAGACAATTCATTTTTGGGAGAGATTCCCCCATCTCTTGGTAACCTCTCAAACCTGAACTATCTTGACCTTAATTCGGGTTTTGATCTTTATTCTTCCAATTTGAGTTGGCTTTCCCGTCTCGATCTCTTCCCTGAAGTACCTCAATCTTGGAGGTCTGAACCTTAGCAGCACAGGAGTAAGTTGGCTACATGATGTCAACATGCTTCCTTCACTCTTAGAGTTGCATTTGTCTGATTGCCAAATTCAAAACCTTCCACACTCCCAGCTTCCATCAGTGAACTCCACATCCTTATTGGTTCTTGATCTTTCTGATAATTATATTAATTCTTCATTTCCCAGCTGGTTTTGTAATCTTACCAACCTCAAAAGACTTGATGCATCTCACAATTCTTTCTGGTCCTTTCCTGTTGAATTTGCAAACCTTAAGTCTTTGGAAGACCTTGGTTTGAGTGATAATTCTCTCGAAGGTCAAATTCCCAAAGTCATCGGTACTTGGTGCAGCCTAAGAATATTAGATCTTTCGCATAACTCGTTCAATGGTGGTTTGGAAGAGGTTTTTAATGGTTTTTCAAACTGTACGAGTCGTAGATTAGAGTCACTTGATTTGTCCACCAATGTGGTGGAAGGTGAACTGCCCGTCGCCTTAGGAATGCTTGAATATCTGAAGGAACTTGACCTCCGTGCAAACCGACTCTCTGGTCCAATTCCACAATCTATTGGTAATTTATCATCCTTGGAAACACTGAAAATCTCTGCTAATATGTTGGAAGGTGAACTGCCCGTGGCCTTAGGAATGCTTGAATATCTGAAGGAACTTGTCCTCAGTTCAAACCGATTTTCTGGTTCAATTCCACAATCCATGATCTATTGGTAATTTATCATCCTTGGAAACACTAGACATCTCTGTTAATCATATCGAGTCCATTCCTGAAAGTTTGGGACAACTCTCTCAGCTAGTTCACCTAGATCTATCTTCGAATTCGTGGGAAGGCATTCTAACTGAAGCCCATTTCCGAACTCCCACAAAATTGAAGTCATTGGCAGTCAGCACAGACCGACCTAGGTCCCTGAAATTTAACGTGGCTCATGAGTGGGTTCCTCCTTTCCAGCTTGATTCAGTCAACATTGTCAACTGCACAGTAGGTCCTGCCTTTGGGGTATGGCTTCAATCTCAAACTGAATTAACGGATCTCACGCTTAGTAATACTGGAATCTCAGATTTGATACCGGAGGAATGGTTCTTGAAGGTATCTTTCCAACTCACATCGCTGGTTTTATCTAACAACCAAATTCGTGGAAAGCTTTCATTTCACATGAACTCCTCCAACTCCTCCCCGCGTTTGCACTATATAGATTTGAGTCATAATCAATTTGAGGGCCCTCTGCCACATTGGTTTAGTGGTGCTGCCACCCATCTCTATCTTGGAAGCAATTTATTTTCCGGGCCAATTCCCTCAAATTATGGTCAATTGTTGCCTAACTTGAGAGAATTGGATCTATCTGACAATCATCTGAATGGTAGTATACCACCCTCTGTGTGGAACCTGTCAAGTTTGCAAACCCTTATGTTAAGAAGCAATCACTTGTCTGGAGAATTTCCTCCAGCATGGAGTCTGTGGCCAGATATACAGGTTGTAGATGTCTCAGACAACAATTTGTCTGGCAATTTCTCCAGTTCAATGGGTGTTCCGAGCTCACTATACCTATTGAATCTGAGCGAAAACAATTTCGAGGGCCAAATTCCTTCTTCTCTATTCCAAAACTGCAGCTTGTTGCTGAGTATTGATCTTGGAGGCAATAGATTTACTGGAAGCATACCTTTACAGACAAGATCAAATGTATCACCTGAATTTTATATGCTAAGATTGTGATCCAACTCTTTAAGCGGACATATCCCCAATCGATTGTGCTCTCTTCAATTTCTTCACATCATAGACCTTGCCCACAACAAATTTTCAGGGACCATTCCCAAGTGTTTGCATAATCTGGCTGCTTTGGCCTACAGTACTTACAATTATAAGCACGATTTTGGAAATTATCTTGAGACGGCCAGCTTGACATTGAAGGGACAAGAACTCGTATATAACATCACTCTGGATTTGGTGAAAAGCATTGATTTCTCATCAAACAACTTAGAAGGTGAAATCCCTGACGAAGTAAGCAGCCTCATTGCATTGGGCACGTTGAACTTGTCAAGAAATCAACTGACTGGAAACATTCCCTCAAAGATTGGAAACATGCAATTGCTGGAAACTCTTGATCTCTCACACAATCACCTCTCCGGGCATATTCCTCAGAGTTTATCTTCATTAACCTTTTTGGCTCACCTGAACTTGTCTTTCAACAACTTGTCCGGAAGAATTCCTTCAGGCAACCAACTTCAAACACTCAATGATTCATCCATTTACGAAGGCAATCCATCCTTGTGTGGGGTCCCTCTTTCAACTGTCTGCCCGGGAGATGGCGCAGCTGACCCTGACGATGGTGATCATAATGATGATGATAATGATGAGCATGGGAAGTTTGGTATCGTTGTTAGCGCTGTCCTAGGCTTCATCATAGGCTTTTGGAGTGTTTGTGGCACATTGGTTATGAAGAAATCATGGAGGTATGCCTATTTTCGATTCTTTGATAACATAAAGGAGAAGGCAGCATTAGCAATTGCATTAAGAGTGGCTCGTTGGCAAAGGAGGACGTGATTTGGAAAAGGAAAATTAAAGAATAAAATGCACTGAAGGTGGTCTATATGGGGCATTTGTGGCTTTCTAGAAAGGGTACGTTGTCTCTCTTTTGGTTCAGGTGCTCTCCATGTGACTGCCCTTTGGAGCTGTTTGTGGCGGTGGTGAAGATGACGGCCAGTATTGTTGGGTTTGCTGTGTTCTCTTTATTGTTGTAAGCCATATATAAGTGTTTAAAAGTGTCATGTAATCAATAATTAAGCATGTATCATGTGTCAAATTATTCAAGCAACTTTGATGCTAAATAATACCTTGCTGGAAGTGTGTATCCACGTTCGATGCATTTGAAACTTGTAAAATTAAAGGACTTGGAATAATATCAATTGATTTCAGTATTTAATTCCGGTGATGAGCATCAATCCCTCTGCTTTGTTTGTTTTGCTCTCTTTATTTAATCCCAATCAGCTCCAGCTCCCACCTCCTGGCCCGCCCTGCTTCAAACGCACCTCTGAAGGTTGGTGAGCTCTCACTCTACTGTAACTCTCTGTTTGGTGATTGAAAAGTTTGAATCTTTGATTGAATTTCATGGAAGATCATTGCTAAATTTTTCGAATTTTCTAGTGTAAATTGATGTGAGTATGTTTATAGCTTGCTAATCTAGGTATGTATGAAGTGGGATTATGATCAAATCTAGCTCCTAGTTGTTCATTTCACGGATTAATATAAGCTTTCGGCTGCCAAGTACAAGAGTTTGTGTAATAACTATGTTGTAGCTTTTGTGTATGCTTCTGGCCTTCTAGTGTGTGTTTATAGTT
The DNA here is from genome assembly GCA_024704745.1 of Rosa lucieae. Lineage (NCBI taxonomy): Eukaryota > Viridiplantae > Streptophyta > Magnoliopsida > Rosales > Rosaceae > Rosa > Rosa lucieae. The sequence goes on along the minus strand of CM045496.1, from coordinate 17,374,065 downwards.
TGCTTAATGCTTATCATCGAGTATTTGTAAGCGTTTTGCTTTTCATAGGTAATGTCTGAGGTGGTGGTTTATGATCTTGATATTACAGCATTACTTGTAGTCAGTCATTGCACATTTGCACTACGGATGTAAACCGTTAAGAGTGAAAGTGGGACTGTTTAACTATATCATAACAGTTTTGGTTTGTTATCTCTACTTAGTAAATGCGTGCCCAGCGTACAAGACTTTATGTGTATTAACTATGTAGAGCTAGTAGCTTTTGTATATGCATTTAGCGCAATATATACTATTACAGAAGGAGGAAAAGAATCTATCTTTGTGTTTTTAGTATGTGTACGTTCTTACCCCAAATTACTTTTGAAAATATATACTATATGGTAACATATACGTTTCCTCTGGTTTTCTTGTATGTACTTGCCTACTACGTACCATCAGGCTTTTTTGGGTGCCCATAATCCGATTGGGTAAATGGAAGCTTGGTTCGATGAATCCTTTAGCAAAGCGACCTAGGTTCGAGAATACAAGCTTGCCTATTTATCCACAGTGGCCAGGAGCCAGGAGAGAAAGATTGTGCCCACTATATGCAAACAAGAACCTGTAAATTTGGTGAGGGGCTGCAAGTTTGACCATCCTATTTGGTTTCCTGATGGTGGAATCCCAGATTGGAAAGAGGTGACTGCTTATTATTATATCTTATGCCGATATACTTAGAGTTTTTTTTAGTTTTACCATATTATATATAAATAACTATAAAGTAGTTTTAGCAAAATAATTTAATAATTCTGTATAATTTCTCTAAGCTTATGAATATGGATTGATCATATCCTATAAGCTGTTTAATTCTTTGAAGGTGCGGATAGGTACTTTTTTTAGACTTATTCGATTATGTTTCTAGTCTCCTATAATATCTACAGTTATGTAGTATGAATTATAGTTTATTCTTTATTTTTAGATTTTTCTGCCATATCTGTTTTATTACCTATACTAAAGCGCTATCTCTCCGTGAACAGTAACTGTTAAATTGATTTACTCATTTGCCCCTGTTTGTTTCTTATTTACGGTGCTACCATTGCATCCCGAGTAAATTACAGCCTACCCTGCCACCTGTTGATCTGCTGAGCAACCATGGCGTGTCGAAAGCTGCGCAGACAGAAAAAGGAGGGAGAGAGAGAGGGAGGTTTTCTTCTCTTCTACCGACTGGCACTGCATCAGTTTGCCTGACATGCACAGAAAGAAGAAGAGGGGGATGAGAAGAAGAAGAAGAGGAATCTGGGTAATTAGTATTGATGTGAAGCACCTAGCTTTTTTCAGGTTTTCAATTCGTGTTTTTTTATGCTTGATTAGTTTTTGTGGTTTTGTGTGTTAATTCGTTTTTCCTTTTCACGTCTTCAAATCAACGCTTGCTATTCAAATCATCAAGGTAATTTTTTTTTTTCAAACTCTGTTTGAATTGAATTATGGGTCATTGTGATGAACTTTGTTCTGTATATGATATCAGGGTCGCAATTTTTTTTTTTTTTTTAGAGTGTTCTGGTTTTTGGTAAGATTAGACCCAATTATATGTAGAGATGTTGCACTAAGTAGTTTACAGTCTATCGCAGCTTGCAGGAGTGCTATCAATTCTTCTTTGTTTAAGCATTGGCTGAAGAACACCGAGAGTGAAAATGGGATTTTACACGGCGGTTCCATGTCTTTTTAACACAAGTTCAGGTAATTCATTCCATTCATGATTATGATTTCCTCATCAGTTGACAAAGTTGTAGTGTTGTAGAATCTGAAATATGGTTTTAGTAACAGGCTTATATCATATCCCTTTAATCGTTTCTAATTCTTTGATTGATATTTTGGGTGGATATGTGCGGGAAGCATATAGGTTTTCTGAAATTCCAAGCAGATCAATAAACAAACAGGGGAAAAGGTAAATCCATCAATGTCAATCAGCTGCGTGCTTCTCTTGAAATTGTACTTTATTTCATTTATTATTTTGATTTATTTATTTTTTTCCATATGAACTTAAACTTCAAGGTCTATGTGAATGTTGAGGACTGTATCTCAGATGAGCTAATAAAATATATCTGTGATAGGTATGTAATTTGCTGCTCTTATTAAATGTTTTGGTTTCTTAGCATTAAGCTGCAACTCGGATATGGAATGTTCATAGTTGGTCTAGGTTTAATTAAGAACTTTACTAGGATGTGCTTCTAATGACAAGTTCTTCCCTATGTTTGTGTGTGCAATATTTCATTGCAGATTCATTTGTGCCTTTAGGTTAGTGGATCACTAAAAGTGGATTTCATATGTTATGATTAAACTGGTGGAATGGCATATATTTGGTATGATTCATTAGATGTCTTATCAACTTGCAAAAATGAAGAGTTAAAGGGGTGATCAATTCTGTGGAGGTGTAAATGTCATGATTTAGAAAAGAAAAGAAAAACACCAGGAAATGTTAGGACTACTAACCTCATTCTGTAATACGGCTACTAACCTCTGAAGTAAATCTCTGAATGCTATCGTATTAAAGTAGTATAGTATAAGTGAAGTGAATCTAACATGTAATTAATTATTGAAATAATGTATATTTGTTGATGTATTGCTCTGCTATACATGATCTCTCTGAGAGAAAATATAATGGTTCCTGCAATTTGTTTCAGGTATGATGAAAGGAATGAAATTTCAATTCCATGTTCAATAGATAAGATCACAAAGGGAAGGCATGTTTGGACTTTGGAGTACATTTCTTAACTAGCCAATGTTTTTTAAATTGGAGACTGAGTTAAGGAGATTAAAGGTGCAGTCAGATCAGTGGAGGAAGACCGCTGAGGCAGCTACTGTTATTTTTTCAACAGGAAACAACGGGAAGTTTGTGGACAGAACAGGTTCCCTTGACAACCACTATAATCCGTTGAGTTCACCTTATTCAGAAGACTTGGACGATGACTCGCCAGAGACATGTTGAAGAAGATTGGTGTGTTATAGAGAAGGGCCAAAAGTAGATGGAATTAAGCTACAGGTTTCTTATCATTATCTGTTATTGTTACGATGGGTTCTCTATGTTCTTTTATTCCAGTACAATATGTTCTCTTCTTTTTATTATATCGTCTCATAACTTTGAACATCAAAGTTGGCTTAATTGCCTTTTGTTTTACCAAATTCAGAAATACCCGCAGCATCGCGCGGGGCTCCGTACCTAGTAGTTTCTATACCTGCTACATTTTGTGTAAAAAGTCTGGTGATGTGGCTAGTGAGGCTGTAAAAAACCAAAATGTCCATTGTCCAATGTACTCTTCTTAATTTTCCATTGTAGGTCATTCACTCATTCATCTTACCCTGTGGGTTATTAAGGGATATGACTTTTATATTTTATCCACTGTCATCAAGTCTAGTTATACGGGAACATATTGATTACTGTTAATCAGTCTCTCATGAACTGCTGAATTGGAAGAGGAATGTTGGGTCTAAAATTTTGTTGGCTAATTTGTTTCAAAACACCATACAAGTTGTATCTTGAGTCTTTGTCCGCCATGATAAGCATTGGGATCATATCCCATCTTGAAGTACGTTGAAGATATTTGGAATAGTTACCTTTATCATGAAGGAAGATTTTTTAGTCAAAGATCTCAAACCTAAAATGGTGAAATATATTATAGCGAATCATGTCATCCCAAGTGCTTAGGTTCACAGCTCTGTCTGAAGCATATTTAAGGACATTTTTGTTTGAGTGAATTGATGGATGTTCACTCATGATCATTACTTGAGCAAAGAGTCCCCTAGGTCTTGAATTTTGAAATTCTGTTAGAATGTCAAGTTGTGTAGATCCCTCAAATAACATAAGAATATTATCTAAAGTTTGATGCACCCACCTAGATTCTTTGGCTTTGGGTTTGCATGCATATTCACTAGGTCTGAGTTTTGAGATTCCTCTTGGATAGCCTGTCTGAAATACAATTCTGCATCAAAACTCATTGGTCCTGCGTGTATTTTCAAGATGCTGTGGTGCTACCTTGAAGCTAAAGATCAACTGGCCAGATTGCTTGTAGGGTTGTACTGGCAGGCAAGTGGAGAAGGTGCTTGTACCTTTATGTGTTTGTCATGTATGAGTTGGTTATTGCCTTATTGGTCATGTCAAGGCTGTGGCAATGCATTGAGGATTAGAAGCTCCATTGGCAATTCATTAGTTGTTGATAATGATTGTGGAGTCGAGCCAGTTATTAAGTCAATCGTCTTTGTTTTTGTTTTGCCCAAAGTTTAACTTCTTTGTAGGCATATTCCTTTGCTTCGCCTACATAATGTAAAAAGGGCTTCAATTTGATTACTATCTCTAGTGTGATAACAAGAGTTTACTAGAGTTTCTTTATTAAACCTACGTTCCATGGCATTGCATGATTATGATTCATTAATTTGCCTGAAAATATAGGTTTATTCTATGTTAAGTATGGCTTCCATCTGATGGTTAATCTCCATACATACATGATTGTACAAGTTTTCTGTACTGGTTAATCCTCAGCGCTTTGGATAAGCTAAGTGTGAAGTAAGCAACTTCTTTTGTTAAATGAATTTGATTCCAGTTGTATATGATTGGCCTTCCAGATCTGAGTTGTTTTATATGATTTACTATGAAAGTGATCCCAAGAGAGTATACTGAATTTGAGTTTCAACATGTTTAAACAGTTGCAACACTTTTTAGTTCTCATCATATTATTCATGAAACTGTCAGCACATGAAGTGTAGCTTTATCCATCCACATTTGTTACTTTGATGGTAGACATTTGGCCGCAAATGGTTCTGTTCGACTACTTGTTCATATTTCTGAATCATTCAGAACTTAATGACGATTGCTCTCATGTTTATTTATTGTGGTTTTTTCATGTTGTAGTATTATATGAAGATTGGGGAATGTAAGTATGGTGCACAATGCAGATTCTATCACCCAATTGATAGGCCAGCAGTGGCGTTGTCAACAACAAAGCCATCTCAACAAGAAAATGTGAAGCTAACGCTTGCTGGACTACCTAGGAGGGAGGTATGGATGGTGGAGCTATTCTCTGTTGGGACTATCCCAAGTCTTTTTATCAATAGGATTCACCTATCCTTGTTTTAAACAGGGTACCATTATCTTCAAAAAGCTTGAAAAGCATATGGCTATTCTTCATAAGAATGATTGAATTATGCTAAGTCTTTGCATTAGTAGTTTCATATTGCAATTTATCTTGTGAAGCAATGATAACTATGAATATACTGTTTGCAGTAGTGAGTGGAAAAATTGAAATGTTAAAGACCTTTTTTTCCAGTGAGAAGTAACTGCATTTTTTGTTGCATTTTACCATATCTATTCTTTCTGTTGAAATCTCATTTTATATTCCATCCAGGCATTATCTATCCTATACATGTAAAACCATTTAACATGGCTGAAACTTTTTACAGGGTGCCGTTATCTGTGTGTATTACCTTAAAACCGGCACATGCAAGTATGGTGCAACCTGCAGATTTGACCACCCATCTCCTATTTAAGTTGTAGCAATGACAGCTTCACAAGCAAAATCTGATTCTACTGGAGGGAAAGCATAAGCAGCTGAATCCACATAGGAACAGCAGCACTAGGTCCCTAGCTAGAATGAAGAAGTGATGAGGCTTCGAAGGAGGTCTATGGCAAAAGTATTGCCATCTGCCATCATGGTTTATAAATTCCCCAATCAGCCATTCTTTATGCTCTGCGTATAAGGTTCAAGTGTTGACCGATTCGATAACATGAGGCATTTCATTCTCCTGTATTGAGTCTCCGCATGTGCTTTGTGAATGTCAGACTGATGAGTTCCAATGCTATGGTTTTATGAAAGTTTGCTCACTGTCCTCTGCTTCTTCCTTCTATGGCGATATTCACCCTTAAAAAAGCTTCTTTTGTTGAAGAGAATTGGAAAATGTTGTAATTGTATTCATCTCACCATGAGGTTTATATAGGGTTACATCATGTATACAAAAGGCAATATATAATAGCTATACTAATTAATCGCACATTACAAGTTTGTCAATCACATTTCATGAGTCTGTAATCGCATACATCAAGTATGTCAATTGCATACATCAAGCAATACCTACTGCATGAATATTCATTATCATTTACAATACTTCCCCTTGGATATTCCATGTCAATAGTGTTGCTTCTGCTATGCGCTTCTAAGTTGCCTCGTCCAAAACCTTGCCAAGTAATAAAAACTCTGTGGAAAAAAAAAACCTTGGTCGAAGGAGAAAAAGAGTACAACGCGCATAAATGTGGAGTAGTCGATATCCTTCAACACTCCCCCTTGTACTGCTCAAACTCGGTGATGACGCTTTGATCGTTGCCTCACTAAAAACCTTGCCAGGTAATAAAAATCTTGTGGGACAAAAATAACCCTGGTCGAAGGGCAAAAAGAGCACAACACGTCCTTCACTATTCGAGATCGAACATGTAGACATCATACCTCCCCCCTAATGTCAAGGTCTCACCCTGATTTCTACAATTATGGGAGTTCGGATAATTTTCTTAATCCAATGCTCTTCACATGTTTCTCGAAGGTGGATTTAGGTAACGACTTGGTAAACAAGTCCGCTACATTATCCTCTGAACGGATTTGATTCACTTCAATATTTAGAAGTGTTTGTTGTTGCTGATTGTAAAAGAACTTAGGCGATATATGCTTGGTGTTGTCGCCCTTAATGATACCTAACTTCATTTGCTCAATACAAGCTGCATTATCTTCATAAATGCATGTAGGTTAATCTGTGGTAGACTTCAAACCACAAGTTCCTCGAATGTGTCTAACTACAGACCTTAGCCATATGCATTATCCACGGCTTCATGTAGAGCGATAATCTCTGCATGATTTGAGGAAGTAGCAACAAGGGTCTGCTTTGTAGACCTCCAAGATATCGCAGTCCTTCCCATGGTAAAGACATAACCCATTTGGGAGCTACATTTGTGAGGGTCAGAGAGATACCCTGCATCAGCAAAACCCATCAAGACATCGTTGTCATTTTGATGGAAGGGAGGAGGAGCACAGAATGTGGTGTTTTGCCTTGTGGAGTCCGATCCCACACTTCCATTATTTCTTTTCTCTCTGTAGGGATAGAACAACCCCATATCAATCGTACCTCTCAAGTATTGAAAGATTGTCTTTATGCCAATCTAATGGTGGCGTGTTGGGGCAGAACTATGTCAAGCTAACAAGTTCACTGCGAATGAGATGTCTGGTCTTATGCATTGAGCTAAGTACAATAATGCGCCTATTACTCTTAGAGAGGGCACTTCAGCCTCTAATAAGTCTTCATCCTCATCCCTTGGACGAAACTGACCTTTTTCAGGCTCAAGACTACGACCGATCATGGAAGTACTCACAGGCTTTACTTTATCTTCATTAAAGCGCCTTAATAATCTTTTAGTATATGCTGACTGATGGATCATAATCCCATCACTATGATGCTTGAGTTCTAGTCCGAGGCAAAACCGTGTTTTTCCAAGATCTTTCATCTCAAATTCGGATTTCAAGTACTTAGCAGTTTCCTTTAACTCATCTAAAGTTCCAATTAGGTTCATGTCATCGACATAAACTGCTACAATTGCAAATCCAGAACTTGTCCTCTTTATAAACACGCATGTGTATATTTCATTGTTAACATATCCCTTCCCAATTAAGTAGTCACTTAGACGGTTATACCACATCCGTCCGGATTGTTTCAATCCATATAGTGAGCGTCTCAATCTTATTGAAAACGCGCTCCGTGGTTTAGAGTCACTTGACTTGCATAATTGAAGTCCATCTGGAACCTTCATATATATCTCTGAATCTAGATCCATATAAAGATATGCTGTAACCACATCCATAAGCTGCATGTCAAGTTTTTCGAAAACTACCAAATTGACAAGGTAGCGGAACGTTATAACGTCCATTACGGGAGAATATGTTTCCTCGTAGTCGATTCCAGGGCGTTGTGAGAAATTAACCTTGCGCCACAAGGCAGGCTTTGTATCTAACAACCTCATTTTTCTCAATACGCTTTCTAACAAAGACCCATTTATGGCCAACATGCTTTATACTTGGGGGTGTCAGCGTTATAGGCCCAAATACCTATCTCTTTGTTAGTGAATCCAATTCAACATGGATCACATCTTTCCATTTAGGCTAGTCTGCTCTTCGTTGACATTCTTCAATGGAGAGAGGTTCGATATCATCGTGTTCTATAATTCCTTGACCAATAGAATATGCAAACACATCATCAAGGATAATAGAATCTCGATTCAACATCTCATGTACACTAGTGTAATTCATGGAGATCTCCATATTCCCTGGAATTGGTTCTAACATTGGAGCGTCCCCCAGTGATGTCTCTTGGACATAACCATAATCCGGAATATCTTCATGAGACGGGTTATTTATGTCGATGATTAATGGATCTTTCTGTACCAAACTTTCTTTCTTTCTCGGGCGAGAATCCATCAAACCTTTGGGCCTCTCACGTTTCCTTGCTGGGAGCCCGGCCTGAGCCACATTGCCATCACTAATAGTGGTGGCGGCGCCATGCCCAATACCCCCTAGGGGTGGCGCCATGTCCATGATTTTCTTTATCTTTTGTTCTCCCTTTTTTTTTTTCTCTTCATTTTTTTTCCTTATTCAAATCTCCAAATTTAATATTTGAACCTCTCTTTCAATATTTTCATGCCAAACTACCATTTTTACACATTATTTTCCTCAGATCGATCTGGTTGGTCTCCTGGTACATTCTTTAAGTAACTTATCAGTTCATGAGTTTGAATCAACTCGTTTGAATTCAATCCATCAAATTGTTGTTGCCCCAACCTAAAAACATAAATCCAAACTGACCATTTGCATGAGACAAAACAAACCAGGATTCCTAGGAATAAAGCATTCACTTAGGCAGTAGAATTATTTGTTCTTCTTCTTTTGAAATACGAGGCCTTGGAAAATTGGGCTTAAAATTGTTCTTTACCTGAAAGATTAAAAGACAAAGTAACAAAGTTCTGGTCTCAACATCTTGGACGATATTCATTACTCTCTTTCTACAAATTTTTTTTTTAATTGGAATAAACTCTCTTTCTATACTAGATTAACGGGAAATTAATTGCAGTTTAAATTGAAACTCAAAGGCTATTGACTATTTGATGGTAGTATCTTGCAGTATGATCTAAATTTAGCGAATCTTCCCATTCGATAGTATTGCAGAATGGATGGATTGGCTTATGAGGGAGAGGGGGAGGGAGAGGGGCAGACCTGGGGGTTATCCACACTGGCTTATGCTCATTTCTAGAGAAATGCAATATTGAATTTCTTTATTTTATAAGGAGTGAAAATTCATCCTGCGTGATTGAGTTCCATACTTTTTTTTTTTTTTCAAATACTTTTTTGGTGAGGTGTTTGGTAGCCTTCCTTACGTTTTCATTTGTATACATGAAACGATAATTTTTATCCTCACAACCCCAGTGCACAAGTCAGTGAGATTCGGATATTTGACTTTGACAATGTTAGTTTTATTAACAAGTAACATGACACAACTCACCATTTTTTTTTGTTTTGTTTTGTTTTTGTTTTTTTTTGGTTTGAGGTGAAATTCAATCCAATCTAAAAAATTAACGTATTAAATGGCCACTACTACTCGCGACAGAAACGACGCCGCTTCATGGCGTGGTTCTGCTGCGGCGTCTAACTCTGTACCGCCACCACCTCCCTCCTCTTCTTCTTATACTGAATCATCAATGGCGAGCCATCTCTTCACCTACGGCGCCGCCCAATCAGCTCCAGCTCCCACTCCTGCTCTCTCCACCGTCTACACCCCCCGCTCCCTAGCTCAATCCTAGCTCTCCGACCCGGCCCACCGCTACCTTTCCGGGTCGGACCCTCTCTCCACCTCCTCCATGTACCTCTCCGGCACCGACGGCCTCGTCGCTTACTCCGACGTCGCTATATGATGTCCTCCTGGCCCGCCCCCGATGCCGAACCCGGCCCGCCGGGCTTCAAACGCACCTCTGAAGGTTGGTGAGCTCTCACTCTACTCCAACTCTTTGTTTGGTGATTGAAAAGTTTGAATCTTTGAGTGAATTTGATCGAAGATCATTGCTAAAGTTTTCGAATTTTCTAGTGTAAATGGATGCGAGTATGTTTATGAGTTGCTAATTTAGGTATGTATGAAGTGGGATTATGATCAAATGTAGCTCCTAGTCGGTCATAAGCTTCGGCCGCCGAGTACAAATGTTTATGTCTAATAGCTATGTAAAGCTAGTAGCTTTTGTGTATGCTTCTGGCCTTCTAGTGTGTGTTTATAGTTTGCTTATTACCAAGTATGAGTAAGCATTTTTGCTTTTCATCGGTAATAACTGAGGTGGTAGTTTATGATCTTGGTGCTACTTGTAGTCAGTCATTGCACTACGGATGTAAACTGTAAAGATTAAAAGTGGGACTGTTTAACAATAGCATAACGGATTTAGTTTGTTACCTCTAATTAGTAAATGCCTACTCTGCGTACAAGAGTTTATATGTGTACTAACTATGTAAAGCTAGTAGCTTTTGTATATGCATTTAACGCAATAGATATTATTGTGGTACGTTCTTACCCCAAATTACTTTTTAAGACATATATACTATATGGTAACTTATACGTTTTTCCTCTGGTTTTCTTGTATATACTTGTCTACTACGTACTATAGCACTCTACCATCAGCTCTTTTGGGTGCCCATAATCCGATTGGGCAAATGGAAGCTTGGTATTCAACAAATCCTTTAGCAAAACGACCTAGATTCTAGAATACAAGCTTGCCTATTTATCCACAGAGGCCAGGAGAGAAAGATTGTGCCCACTATATGCAAACAAGAACCTGTAAATTTGGAGAGGGCTGCAAGTTTGACCATCCTATTTGGGTTCCTGATGGTGGAATCCCAGATTGGAAAGAGGTGACTGCTTATTATTATATCTTATGCCGATAGACTTGTAGTTTTATGACTTTTACTGTATTATATATTAATAACTATGAAGTAGTTTTAGCAGAATAATTAATCAATTCTATCTAATTTCTCTAAGCTTATCAATGGATTGATCATGTCCTATAAGCTGTTTAGTTCTTTGAAGGTGCGAAAAGATGCTCTTTTTAAGATTTATTCAATTATGTTTCTAGTCTCCTATAGTATCTACAGTTTGGTAGTCTGAATTATAGTTTATTCTTTACTTTTAGATTTTACTGCTATATCTGTTTTATAGTTTCTATACCTACTACATTTTCTGTAAAAAGTTTGGTTATGTGGCTAGTGAGGCTGCAAAAAGTCGTGTTGGGAATTTAGGTACCCTTCTTGATTTTCCATTGTAGGTCATTCACTCATTCATCTTACCTGGATATAACTTATATATTTTGTTTTCTGTTTATTCTATTTTTCAAAAAAAAAAAAAAAAGAGATCAATTTAAAATCTAGTGTCATCTCAGTTTCTTTTTCAAGTCTAGTTATACAGGAGCCTACTGAATACTGTTAATCGATCTCTCATGAACTGCTGAATTGGAAGAGGAATGTTGGGTTTTGTTTGCTAATTTATTTCAGAACACCCTACAAGTTGTATCTGGAGTCTTTGTCCGCCATGATTGGCATTGGGATCATATCCCATCTTGAAGTACGTTGAAGATATTTTGAATGGTTGCCTTTATCATGAAGGAAGATTTTTCAGTCAAAGATCTCAAACCTAGAATGGTGAAAGATATTATAGCCAATCATGTAATCCCAAGTGCTTAGATTCACAGCTCTGTCTGAAGCATATTTATGGACATTTTTGATTGAATGAATTGATGGATATTCACTCGTGATCACTGCTTAAGCAAAGAGCTCCATGGGTCTTGAATTTTGAAAATCTGGTAGAATGTCTTGTTGTGTAGATCCCTGAAGTAACGTAAGAATATTATCTAAAGTTTAATGCACCCACGCTAGATTCTTTGGCTCTGGGTTTGCATGCATATTCACTAGGTCTGAGTTTTGAGATTCCTCTTGGGTAGCCTGTCTGAAATACCATTCTGCATCAAAATTCTCTGAAGGACATTTTGGTAATTTGGAGGTGGTCCAGCGTGTATCTTCAAGATGCTGTGGAGCTAACTTGAAGCTAAAGATCAACTGGTCAGACTGCTTGTAGGGTGGTACTGGTAGACAAGTGGAGAAGGTGCTTGTAACTTTATGTGTTTGTCATGTATGAGTTGGTTATTGCCTTATTGGTCATGTCAAGGCTATGGCAATGCATTGAGGATTCAAAGCTCCATTAGCAATTCGTTAGTTGTTGATAATGATTGTGGAGTCGAGCCAGTTAGTAAGTCAATCATCTTTGTTTTTGTTTTCCCCAAAGCCTAACTTCTTTGTAGGCATATTCCTTTGCTTTGCCTACATAATGTGAAAAGGGCTTCAGTTTAATTACTATCCCTTGTGTGATAACAAGAGTCTAAGTATGGTTTCTTCATTAGGCTTACATTTCACGCCGTTGCAAGATTAGGATTCATTTGCCTAAACATATAGGCTTTTTCCATTTTAAGTAGTTTTTCCATGTGATGGTTGATCTACATACATACATGATTATACGAGTCCTCTCTACTGGTAATAGCTCAGCTTTATAAGTTGTTATTTCCTTTTTCTGGCAAGTTATTCAGCTGCCCTACTTGGTGTTTGTTTCCTGCCTATTTGTATTATCTTCGTTGGCAATCTGTTAAGATTAGAAAATGGTTTGCAGCTGTTTTTGTTCTTTGTGTGCTATCTTCAATTTGCTTATTAATTGTGGCAAAGAGAAACAAAGAAGGTACATTGTTAAAACACATAAATTGATCTCTTGTTCATTTAGGTTCCACTTGTTGCTCCAAGTGAGTCCCTTCCCGAGAGACCTGGAGCGCCAGATTGTCCAGTGAGTAGCATTTTAGTTTATTTATTTTTGCCGATATGATGCGTTTAAGCACGTGCACAGCTCACATATACCCTTTGATTCTTTATGTTGTAGTACTTTTTAAAAACTCAAAGATGCAAGTTTAATCATCCAAAGGACAAACTGGCCACTGCGGTAAGTGCAAATGAGATAAGGATGCCAAGATTTATCTATCATCTGGACTTATTCACTGTAGTTATAATGATATGATACTTTAATCTGGTTTCAGGGCGCTTCAGAAAATGGTGATGTTTATGCCTAACACGAGGGGCCTTCTGAACCCGCATGTGCAGTGAGATATCTATCTCCTACTTTTGTAATGTGCATTATCTATCTAGTTTTGTTGACTTGGTTATATTCCCAAAAATATGTTTAAAGTTTAAACAGTTCTACTTCAAAACTGGGCAATGCAAGTATGGTGCAACCTGCAAATTTAATCACCCAAAAGACATCCAGATACCATCAGCCACTCAAGAGAATAAATCTGGCGAAACTGAGACAGATCTTAAGACGGAAGGCAGTGAAGTTGCTGTGAAGCCTCTTGTTTCATTTACTCCAGCACTGTTATGTTGTTTTTGGTTTGTTGTATGCAGTTATTGTTGTGGATAACTGTGCTATATGCAGAAACCATATTTTGTGAGTTTTATTCTTTGATTGCTCTGCAATATATACACTTTTACATTTTATGGTATTCGTTATTGTTTACTTACTGGACTTTTGTTGTGATGGTGGTTAGGCATTGAGTGCCAAGCAAACCAGGCAAGCGCAACAAGCGAGGAGTGTACAGTTGCTTGGGGTATGCTTTTGCTTTCAAACACTAATATCTTCAAGTTCATGTATATCCTCCTACTATCTTTCAGATTGTGTATTTGCTATGCCCTTGTTATTGACTCAGTTATTTTGCATGCACCGCAAGTTTATTATGTTTAATCATCACCTACTCTTTATCGGCATCATTGAGTGATTTTGTTGTTCCTCAGTACTTTCTACGTTATTGTAGGACATGTTCTTTTTAATTCTTTGCTCTTCAAGTTACATTAGAGGGAAACGCTAGAATTCATTGGATTACCATATTTTCACTCTGCACTTGAGGTCAATTAAATATGGCTAATGGGCATTAAAGAATGTAAGTATGGTGCGCAATGCAGATTCCATCACCCGATTGATAGGCCAGCAGTGGCGTTATCAACAGCAAAGCCATCTCAACAAGAAAGTGTGAAGCTAACGCTTGCTGGACTACCTAGGAGAAAGGTACGAATGGGGGAGCTATTCTCTTTTGGGACTATCCCAAGTCTTTTTATCAGTAGGGTTCACCTGTCCTTGTTTTAAGCAGGGTACCGTTATATTCCAAAAGGCTTGAAAAGCATATGTTCTTCATAAGAATGATTGAATTATGCCAAGTCGTTGCAATAGTTGTTTCAGATCGCCACTTATCTTGTAAAGCTATGATAATGTGAATATACTGTTTGCACAATAGTGATTGGAAAAATGGAAATGTTACCTTTTTTTCCAGTGAGAAGTGACTGCATTTTCTGTTGCATTTAACCATATATAGTCTTCCTGTTGAAATCTCATTTTATATTTCCATCTAGGCATTATCTATCCTATACATGTAAGACCATTTAACAAGGGTGGAACTTTTTTACAGGGTGCCGTTATCTGTGTGTATTACCTTAAAACTGGCACATGCAAGTATGGTGCAACCTGCAGATTTGACCACCCAGCTCCTGGCGAAGTTGTAGCAATGGCAGCTTCACAAGCAAAATCTGATTCTACTGGAGGGAAAGCATAAGCAGCTGAATCCACACAGGAACAGCAGTAGGTCCCTAGCTAGAATGAAGAAGTGATGACACCTGGAAGGAGGTCTGTGGCAAAAGTATTGCCATCTGCCATGGTCTATTTTGTACTATGTTTCTGAGCCATCATGGTTTATAAACTACCCAATCAGCCATTCTTTATGCTCTGCGTATAAGGAGCAAGTGTTGACCGATTGGAAAACATGAGGTATCTCGTTCTCCTGTATTAAGTGAGTCTCTGCATGTACTTTGTAGGTCTGTAGTATCAGAATGATGAGTTTCAGTGCTATGGTTTTATGAAAGTTTGCTCTCACTGTCCTCTGCTTCTTCCTGCTATGACGATATTCACCCTTAAAAAAGCTTCTTTTTCTTTTTCTGTTGATGGCATAATCACCCTTATCCTGGCTTAGATTTATGACTAGTTTCAGTGCTATTCAGTAGTGAAAAGAACATATTTTTACCAAAATACAAGGAAAAAAGAAGAAGAAGTTACTCGTTGGGAGAGTTTTCCAGGAGCTTGGTAGTTTGCCTAATCATTTGTATACACAGAACATGACATTACCTTATCATACATTGTCCTATCAAAGTCCCTCTATCCAAGAAACCAGTTTCACTTTTACACCAAGATTGACCGCCAAAAGCTAAAATCAATGGCAAAAGCTCGTTCACTTTTAATTTTGCTTTTTGTCTTTGGAATTTTTCCCATGAAAAGAAATATGATTATTCCGGTTTATGAGCTCATTTGCGTTTATTAATACAGTCGGAACAAAGAAAGTGAATTGATGAAAATCCACTGAACTCTTGATGCTCTTGTAAGTAGTAAATAAACACAATTCTCAGCGATTGCACCTTAAAATACAGAAATAAAATTACAAACGGGGTAGTTGATGGCTTTGGAATACTTGGACAACATGCATTTTGGACTTGGAAACTTGTAAGACGGACACGTTTGATGACTTTGGAATACCTGGACACCATTCATTTCAGACTTTTCGGTATTTAATGTTACTCGGTCTTAGATTTCTATACGTTTCCGCAAGTTCATAGAAAAG
The DNA here is from genome assembly GCA_024704745.1 of Rosa lucieae. Lineage (NCBI taxonomy): Eukaryota > Viridiplantae > Streptophyta > Magnoliopsida > Rosales > Rosaceae > Rosa > Rosa lucieae. The sequence continues at coordinate 17,358,290 of CM045496.1, read as the reverse complement.
TCTGTATAATCATGGATAGGTTCTGTGCAAATGTATTCAAGCCTACCAGCTATCGCTTCCTCATCAACATTGTTGCTCGCTACTTGCTCTTTCTTTTTCTGGCATCTTCATATCTGCACACTACTAAACTCTGTTTGGGAGATGGACTTCCGAGTGGTGTGAGATCATCATCATGCATCGAGGAAGAGAGACGAGCGCTTCTCAGCTTCAAAGGAGATGTTACTGATCATTCCGGTAGGCTTTCTTCTTGGGTGGGTCAGGATTGCTGCCGATGGAAAGGGATTTCGTGCAACAACCGTACAGGTCATGTTGCAAGGATGGACCTCCGAAACCTGAATTATGATCAAGGCTTCTACGGGGAGACTTCTTTGGGGGGTAAGATTAATCCTTCTTTGCTTAGCTTTAAGAACTTACGTTACCTTGATCTAAGCGGAAACGATTTTCAAGGACGTCGAATTCCTAACTTCTTTGGGAAGCTGCAAAGTTTGAGGTATCTCAATCTCTCATATAATTCATTTGTGGGAGAGATTCCCCCAGCTCTTGGTAACCTCTCAAACTTGAACTATCTTGACCTCAGTTCTGATTATCACAGTCATGTTTCTTCCAAAAACTTGAATTGGCTCTCTCATCTCTCTTCCCTAAAGTATCTCAATCTTGGACGTGTGAACCTTAGGAGCACAGGAGTAAGTTGGCTACATGATGTCAACATGCTTCCTTCACTCTTAGAGTTGCATTTGTCTGACTGCCAAATTCAAAACCTTCCACACTCCCACCTGCCGTCAGTGAACTTCACATCCCGCCTATTGGCTCTTGATATATCCGAGAATCATATTGATTCTGCATTTCCCAGCTGGTTTTTTAATCTTACCAACCTCAAAAGACTTGTTGCATATTCCAATTTTTTCGGGCCCTTCCCTGTTGAATTTTCAAACCTCAAGTCTTTGGAAGGCCTTGGTTTGAGTGATAATTCTATCCAAGGTCAAATTCCCAAAGTCTTTGGTACTTTGTGCAGCCTAAGAATATTAGATCTTTCGGAGAACCTGTTCAATGGTAGTTTGGAAGAGGTTTTGAATGGTTTCTCAAACTGTACAAGTCGTAGATTAGAGTCACTTTATTTGTCCGGCAATATGGTGGAAGGTGAACTGCCTGCCGCCTTAGGAATGCTAGAAAATCTGAAGGAACTTGACCTCAGTGGCAATATGGTGGAAGGTGAACTGCCTGCCTCCTTAGGAATGCTACAAAATCTGAAGGAACTTGACCTCAGTTCAAACGAATTTTCTGGTTCAATTCCACAATCTATTGGTAATTTGTCATCTTTGGAGACACTAGACATCTCTGATAATCTTATCGAGATCATTCCTGAAAGTGTGGGACAACTCTCTCACCTAGTTCACCTACATCTAGATTCGAATTCGTTGGAAGGCATTCTAACTGAAGCCCATTTCCGATCTCTTACAAAGTTGGAGTCTTTTACAGTCAGCCCACGTCCAGACCGACCTAGCTCCATCATTTTTAACATGGCTCATGAGTGGGTTCCTCCCTTCCAGCTTGATTCACTCGACATTGCCGACTGCAGAGTAGGTCCTGCCTTTGGGGTATGGCTTAAGTCTCAAACTGAATTAAAGCTTCTCAGGCTTAGTAATACTTCAATCTCAGATTTCATACCAGAGGAATGGTTCTTGAAGATATCTTTCCAACTCATAGGGCTGGATTTATCTAACAACCAAATTCGTGGAAAACTTCCATTTCACATGAACTCCCCGTCTTTGAAGTATATAGATTTGAGTCACAATCAATTTGAGGGCCCTCTGCCACATTGGTCTAGTGATGCTGCCACCTATCTCGATCTTCAAAGCAATTTATTTTCTGGGCCAATTCCCTCAAATTATGATAAACTGTTGCCAAACTTGGGAGCATTGTATCTATCTGACAATCATCTGAATGGTAGTATACCACCCTCTGTGTGCAACCTGTCAAGTTTGCAAACCCTGACGTTAAGAAGCAATCACTTCTCTGGGGAATTTCCTCAAGCATGGAGTCTGTGGCCAAATATATGGGTTGTAGATGTCTCAGACAACAATTTGTCTGGCATTTTCGCCAGTTCAATGGGTGTTCCAAGCTCACTAGAAGTATTGGATCTGAGCAACAACAATTTCGGGGGTCAAATTCCTTCTTCTCTATTCCAAAACTGCAGCCGGTTGCGGAGTATTGATCTTGGAGGCAATAGATTTACTGGAAGCATACCTTTACAGACAAGATCAAATGTATCATCGTTATTGTATATGCTAAGATTGCGATCCAACTCTTTAAGCGGACATATCCCCAACCGATTGTGCTCTGTTCCATCTCTTCATATCATAGACCTTGCCCACAACAAATTTTCAGGGACCATTCCCAAGTGTTTGTATAATCTGACTGCTTTGGCCTACGGTAATGGAACTGGTCAGCCCTTGTTGGTAAATTATCTTGAGAAGACTAGCTTGATATTGAAGGGACAAGAACTCGTATATAACACCACTCTGAATTTGGTGAATAGCATTGATTTCTCATCAAATAACTTAGAAGGTGTAATCCCTGAAGAACTAAGCAGTCTCATTGCATTGGGTACATTGAACTTGTCAAGAAATCAATTGAGCGGAAACATTCCTTCCAAGATTGGAAACTTGCGATGGCTGGAAACTCTTGATCTCTCACATAATCACCTCTCCGGGCAGATTCCTCAGAGTTTCTCTTCATTAACCTCTTTGGCTCACTTGAACTTGTCTTTCAACAACTTGTCCGGAAGAATTCCTTCAGGTAACCAACTTCAAACACTCGATGATTCATCCATTTACAACGGCAACCCATCCTTGTGTGGGGTTCCTCTTTCAACTGTTTGCCCAGGAGATGGCGCACTCGCACCAGCTGACCCTGACGATGATGATCATAATGATGAGAATGGGAAGTTTGGAATGTATGTTAGTGCTGTACTCGGCTTCACCATAGGCTTCTGGAGTGTTTGTGGCACATTGGTTATGAAGAAATCATGGAGGTATGCCTATTTTCGATTCTTTGATAACATAAAGGAGAGGGCAGTATTAGCAATTGCATTGAGAGTCGCTCGTTGGCAAAGGAAGACTTGATTGGAAAGGAAAATTAAAGAATAAAATGTACTGAATTAAGCATGTTTTTGTGTTTGATTGAGAGTGTCGTCATGTTTTTGTGTTCTCTTTATTGTTGTAAGCCATATATAAGTTTGGTATTGTCATGTAATCAATAATTAAGCATATATCATGTGTCAAATTATTCAAGCAACTTTGATGTTGAATAATACCTTGCTGAAAGTGTATATCCACGTTCGATGCATTTGACATTTTGACAATCGTAAAAGGACTTGGAATATCAATAGATTTCAGTATTTAATCCCGGTGAGCATCAATCCTCTGCTTTGTTTGTTTTGCTTATACTCTTTTTATACTCAAATCATCAATGGCGGGCCATCTCTTCACCTACGGAGCCGCTCAATCAGCTCCAGCTGTCCTACACCCCCGGCTCCCTAGCCCAATCCTACCTCTCCCCAGGCCGGTCGGACCCTCTCTCCACTTCCTCTATGTACCTCGCCGGCACCGACCGCCTCGGCGCTTAATCCGACTCCGCCAGAGCGACGTTGGATATGATGTCATCCTGGCCCGCCCGGCTTCAAACGCACCTCTGAAGGTTGGTGAGCAGCGTGAGCTCTCACTCTACTATAACTATCTGTTTGGTGATTGAAAAGTTTGAATCTTTGATTGAATTTCATGGAAGATCAAAGAGTCTGAATACCTTGGTGTTTATTATGCATGCTGAAATTGCTAAAGTTTTCGAACTTTCTAGTGTAAATTGATGTGAGTACGTTTATAGCTTGCTCATTTAGGTATGTATGAAGTGGGATTATGGTCAAATGTAGCTCCTAGTCCTTCATTTCACTAATTGATATAAGCTTCGGCTGTGTTTGTATATGCATTTAGGGCAATATATACTGTTACAGAAGAAGATATAGGAATCTGTCTGTGTTTCTAGTATGTCTGCGTTCTTATCCAAAATTACTTTTTAAGATATTATACATATACTAAATGTGAGTTGGAGTTACTATTTTCAATTGTTCATCCACGTTGAGAAATGACCCAACTGTCCCTGGCTTTGGGTTTGAATCACAAAATTGCTGCAGGTGTTTTTGGAGAGTCAGAAAAGTGCTGTGGGGGGTTTTTGGGGAGGGCGCGTATTAAAACTAAGTTGAGGTGGTGAGTTGAGATCGGGGTAGGAAATGACGTAGCTGTCCCTGCTTTTATTGACGTGGCCGTTCGGTATGTGGGTGAAAATGTGAAATCCCTAATGTTGTTTAATATATCAACTACGAAATACTAAATGTGAGTTGGAGTTACTATTTTCAATTGTTCATCCACGTTGAGAAATGACCCAACTGTCCCTGGCTTTGGGTTTGAATCACAAAATTGCTGCAGGTGTTTTTGGAGAGTCAGAAAAGTGCTGTGGGGGGTTTTTGGGGAGGGCGCGTATTAAAACTAAGTTGAGGTGGTGAGTTGAGATCGGGGTAGGAAATGACGTAGCTGTCCCTGCTTTTATTGACGTGGCCGTTCGGTATGTGGGTGAAAATGTGAAATCCCTAATGTTGTTTAATATATCAACTACGAAATGGTTTGGTTTTTGTCGAGAATCCAGAATCATCGAGAGAGGGAGAGGGAGAGGGAGAGCGCTTCAGACTGAGAGTGTGCTAGAACGATTTAGAGATAGAGACAGAGAGATCTGATCCCTCATCGTTGCAGGCAGAAAGAGAGAGGAATTGAGCTTTGCTGTTTTGTATTGGTTGTGTTTATTCAAGGTGATTTTCTTGAATTTTCATTATGTGTGTTTTTCAGTTTTGTAGTGGTTATAATCGGTGTTTGCTTCATTTTTGTTTTGTATTCAGTGACTTGAGTTTTGATTGGTCCAGTTTGTGACGAGAGGATTGGGTTGAACACAAGTGGAACAGGCCTGGTTGTATTTTTCTTTCTTTAAGTGATTAGTTGAAAATTGTGTGTGTTCTGATGGGGCTTTAGCTTGAGAGAAGATTCGCATAAATACTCTGAACTTTCGTTCTGGGTCTGTTTAATCTTATTGGTTCCTTCCATTTCTGAGTTGAATTGACAGAGTGGGGGTTGATTGGTTTGATTAGGTTTTGGCTGTCCAGTATTTGATTCGAAAGTTTGGCTCTTCTGAAGAATTTGTATTTGATTGATTGCAGATAGAGGTTCTAGGCGGTTGGTTGGGCTGATTGGGGAAAATGGTGGAGCTGCAGACGCCAAAAATCTACGGGTGAAGGTAATTTGTAGGCGCAATTGATGAAATTAATGCTATTGTTTAAAAAGTTATGAACTTTTTAGTTTTGTTCTTCTTGCTAATAGTTATTAAGTTACTGTGGGTGTGGAAAAGTGCAAGTTGAAGATTATAGGATGAAGAACATTATGGTTTTAACTAATCACTGCTAATTAACTACTATTGTTATATCAACAAAGGCGTTGGATCCCTTGAAAGAATCAATTTTTATAAAACTTTCAAGCAGACTTCACTTACAAACCAAACAGAATTGTTTTGTTTGACTAAGAGCTCTCTGTCCCTCTCTTCTCCTTCTTCCCCGTTCTTCTCTCTCTCTCTCTCTCTCTCTGCACTGGGCGAACAACAAAATCCGAAAAGAAAAAACACCTTTTATCGAGGGCTAAAACCTTGATAGTCTGCAAGATCTGATATTGGTGCAGAGATGTTGATGCAAATCGGCATTTCCAGAAAGAGCAAGAACCATCATTTATCCTTATCTATCAAAGTCAGAAGAAATCTGTACATCAAATCTGTACATTTGTTGTGGACAATCATTTACTTTTCTAAGGTTTTACCCTATTTTGAAACGACATTATAATGCATACACACTTATTATATGTCTAAAAGTGTTCTGTATCGGTTTATTACTATTACATGCCAAATGAGTTCATTGCTGATTTTCTTTTTTTATATTTAGTTTATACATGACTAACTGATAAATTTACTGTTTGTATTAACAGCTATACTTGAACCATTGAATGAACTTTTGTCATCAGAGGTGACCAACTTGGTAATTCTCTTGCTTTTTCAATTCATATGTGAACTGATTGTTTAGTTGTAACATGTTTTATAAAAAATATTGATCGAGTTTATAGACATGTTCATATTCAAGAACACCTCTTTGGTCAAAATTGTAGACATGTTCATATTGTTCAGTGTCAAGACTTATAATACATTATGTGATAGAGAATAGTGGCATTGAGTATTGGCTATATGAATCCTCATGCTTGGAAAAATTTCTTTAATGAAAGCCTTCATTTACTTTCATCTTTATTAGAAGCTGTCTAGAAAAAGCTGAAAAACATATTAATTGTGGCTACTTAAAGAGATTTTTTACAAAGCTAATAAATTATTTTCTTGGTTCCTGTCTATAGCAAAAGGAGGGAGCAAATGGACGTTGGGCATTGTTTACTTGAGAAGAAGGAACTGCAGGATTTCTTTTTGTTTTCAAGCTAAGTGAAAGTACATGGTTGAAATGTAAGGGCAATGACTTCTACATCCCCCTTTCAAGCGCAAATAACTCACCTGCTGCAGCAAAGGAGGATCAATCTGAAGGTGCTGATGTAGATGAGGGAAGTGCAGAAGAAATAGATGAAAGTTCTTTTAGTGAATATGCCAATGGAATAATAAATGATATAAGGACCCTGGTGAGTGGCATTTCCTCTGAGAAGAGCCAAAGACAAAATCCAAAGAAGCACAAGAAAGCATTCTTCCAAAGAAGCACAAGAAAGCATTCTTCAAGAAATAGAAAAATTGGCTGCTGAAGCCTATAGTATCTTCAGAAGTACTGTTCCCACATTTACTGAGGAAGCTATTTCAGAATCTGAAGAATTACCACCCTCTGAAAACAACCTCAGGGACAGGCACGGGATTTGGAATATCGTGCCAAGGTTTTAATTGGGAATCTCATAAATCTGGAAGATGGTACATACTACATGGAGCTCAAAGATAAAGCTGCTGAATTGTCTTCACTAGGTTTCACTGTGATTTGGTTACCACCCCCTACAGATTCTGTGTCACCTAAAGGGTACATGCCGACGGATTTGTATAATCTGAACTCCAGGTACCCTAATACCCTATGACGGATTAGTTAGTGGTATCTCAATCAACTACTGTTATTCAGGTAGAAAGTTTAAAGTCCATTGGATAATTATTATGTTAAGTTTATGATTTGCATAACTATGGTAATGTTGACTTTTCTGACTGTTTCTGTTTTGTTTTTTAGACAGGGTGTGGCATTGAATTTTTCAACTGGTTTCAGTTCAGGTATGGATTTTCAAAGGAGAGTGAATTTTTGTCTGTGATTTTGTAAATAAGACACTAAATATGAATTAAACTGGAAGCATTTTATTAATTTTTATCATTTATAGCTTTGATAGTACTTATTTACATCAACATTTTTAAAGGCTGATAATAAAATTCATTCTGTTTCAAGAAATGAACAAGCCATTCTGATGCATAAGATACCAACCTTCTTACTTAGTTCTGTAACTTATATCTCATTTTGTTTTTCATTTTGAATACAGTAATGGCAACAAAATCTGGAAGAACAAAGATGATGAGACTTTTACGAGATGATGATGCAGAGGATCAAGGTAGTCAAAGACAGGTAGAGAGAATATCTGATTATCAAGCTTTGGTTGCTGTTTTTGATATGGACACACGTTCTCAGATTATATCAAAAAAGCGGAAACAAGGTAACAGTCATTAAGAAATGTGAGTTTTCACGTATTGGGAGAAAAGAAACCGCAGACTATATTGATTCAATTAATAACTATAACTTTGAAATTTTGTGATTTAAAAATTCACCTATTGTTCAAATTCCATCAATATGACATCGGTCCCAACTCCAGACCAAGTGGCCTGTAATAGTTAGCACTGCAATTGATAGTTAGATGGAACCTAGAGGAGGGGACCTAATTGTCATGTTTACTGCGATTCCAACTTCACCTTCTTGATCGATCATCTTATAAAGTTGGCCATGTTAATTGGGTCAGTTGCTTAATTGCGTACCTACTAATTTTGGTTTGGGGATGGATTCATACTTACATGTATCTCTATCTATTTGATAGATTTAGCTAGGATAAACAGTTAACAAGATTAGATCATGGAGATATGGTATAGGCTGTGACTAGGCCACATGCAACCTCCATTGTTTCTGGGTATTGCATTAATATGAAGCATAAGGAAATATATTTGAAATAAAAAGTTGAACTTTCTTTCATGAATGTCTTAGTGATTTGCGGCTTTACTGATTTGTAGTGCATTGGTATCAGGTCTCAGTTATGCTCCATTCGAGTCATCGTCGCAGAAATACTTGACGGACAATGGGAGTGTCTTTATGACCAAGGTGGGTATTTCATTATCAATGGTAGTGAGGTAAATGCTTTCATGTGCAGAAATTTAAGTCTTACATTATATATTTACTATTTTGCCACATATACCTCATCCAGTTTCTGAGTTTTTCTTTGCAATTAAGAGAGACTGATATGCATTTTTTAAGGTCAGATATCTGTTACTTTGAACAATAGAAGAGAGGCTGTACTTTTTGAATTTTAAAGAAATGGAAACCCGTAAGGATGACAAGAACCTATCTCTCTCCCAAAGCTCATTGATCTACACTTTCATCAATAGATTCAAAACCTGTTGATCAGTTTCATTAATTCAAGCAACAAATTCAGATGAGGTTTTACTTGCATATGAAATGAATGGAGAGGTAAATTATGAACAACTTTGGTTTTGTGGGTCATTTTGTGTGCTGCTGTGTTCAATTTCTGTCTAGATTTTTAAGCTATGTAAATCTCTTGGTTTCTTGAGTAAATTCGTCCATGATGCTCACAGGTGTTCTTCAAAGATCGATGATGCCATGAGCAAGAAGTGACGTCTCTTCTTCCTGGTAGTAGACGCAAAACCCAGGGCAAATTTTTGCCCTTTTCCTCTGTTTTTAGGTGATTCATTTTTCACTTTAGATTAATTGTTTAAAGCTTCAATTTCGTTTTGTTTTGTTTGTAGTATTTGTTGCCTTCTCAAGTGGGAAGGAGTTGGGAAAGTGGAAATCCCCATGAGGCTGTAGATTTCTAGGTTTTGGCCAAAACCCAGGTGAGCAAAACTTCCCAAGTTTGATTTTCATTTGGTTGTGGAAACAGTTTGTTAGGTTTTATTCAATTGGTCTGTTTTGGGTTTGATTGCTGTGTGTGAGTGGATTGATTGTCAGAACACTTCACAATCTGAATTGAGTGTTTTGGTAAGAAAAAGTTTGAAAATTGGGTTTATGCCAAATAATTGAGAGCTTAGAGCTTCATTGAGGGTCTGTCTTCAAGTTTTTTGACTCAGGATTTCATGGGTTGAAAACAAGAGGGGAAGAGAGGGTTTGGAGGGATTAATTAGTAAAAATGAAAGTGATGGTGAAGTGGTCAATGTTGAGAAGGTACAGTCAGAAGAGTTCAGAACAGTTATAAACACCTTTTGCAGATAGTGTGGTAGTCTTACTTTTCCTAATAGCTCCTTTTTTCTTTTTTTACCCTTCTATTTTGAATCTATTAGTCACAATTGTCCTGTGTTTTCAAATCACTGATATCAAGATTGTCAATAACAGGTTGTTGACCCATCCACTGGAGTACAAGAAAGTCGACTGGTCTAAATGATTGCTCTCTTGAATATATTCGTTAAATAGTGCAAAACCATGGTGATATATCAATCTTCAACAAAGGAGGTTCTCAACGCATGGTAGATCAAGAGACTTGAGATCAAATCAGATCTAAGGCATCAAACAACCAAAGAAGTTTGTGCAGTAATGATGGCAAATCTCCAGAAAATTTGATTTAACGCTACTATGATAAGATCATTCTTTTAAGTTTGAGAGTAAGAAAAGACATTATGGTTATGATTTTCATCCCGCAGCAAAGCGCGGCCGCTGTTGCTAGTATATACTACATGGTAACATATACGTTTCCTCTGGTTTTCTTGTATATACTTGTCTACTACATACTATAGCACTCTGCCATCAGGCTCTTTTAGGTGCCCATAATCCTATTGGGCAAATGGAAGCTACCAATTCGACAAATCCTTTAGCAAAGCGACCTAGATTCGAGAATACAAGCTTGCCTATTTATCCAGAGGCCAGGAGAGGAAGACTCTGCCCACTACATGCAAACAAGAACATGTAAATTTGGAGGGCTGCAAATTTGACCATCCTATTTGGGTTCCTGATGGTGGAATCCCAGATTGGAAGGAGGTGACCGCTTATTATTATATCCTATGCCGATATACTTATAGTTTTATGACTTTTGCCGTATTATATATAGATAACTATAAAGTAGTTTTAGCAAAATAATTAATCAATTCTATATAATTTCTCTAAGCTTATGAATGGATTGATCATATCCTATAAGCTGTCTAGTTCTTTGAAGGTGCGAAAAGATACTTTTTTAAGACTTATTTATGTTTCTAGTTTCCTATAATATCTACAGCGCTATGTAGTATGAATTATAGTTTATTCTTTACTTTTAGATTTTTCTGCTATATCTGTTTTATAGTTTCTATACCTGCTACATTTTCTGTAAAAAGTCTGGTTATGTGGCTAGTGAGGCTGCAAAAATTTGCATTGGGAATTTATGTACTCTTCTTAATTTTTCATTGTCAGTCATTCAGTCATTCACCTTAACCTGTGGGTTATTAAGGGATAAAACTTATATATCTTGTTTTCTGTTTATTTATTTATTTATTTTTTTTAAAGAAAAATTTTAAATCTAGTCTCATCTCAGTTTCTTTCTTATGTCTAGACGGTCTAGTTAAACAGGAACAGACTGATTACTGTTAATCAGTCTCTCATGAACTGCTGAATTGGAAGCGGAATGTTGGATATAACATTTTGTTGGCTAATCTTTTTCAAAACACCTTACAAGTTGTATCTTGAGTCTTTGTCCCATCTTGAAGTACGTTGAAGATATTTGGAATGGTTGCCTTTATCTTGAAGGAATATTTTTCAGTCAAATATCTCAAACCTAAAATGGTGAAAAATATTACAGCCAATCATGTTATTCCAAGTGCTTAGATTCACAGCTCTGTTTTCTAAGGAAACTAATCTGTCATATCTTTTGCATTATATTAGATCCTTCTATATGTAAGCTGTGCAATAGTTGTAACTTAGGTTGTAAATGGATTCCTACTTGTAGGGACTGATTGTAATCACTCTTGTTTAAGAGATACGTTTCTGTATCAATGAATATCATAACTTCAGCCTATCGTTTTCTCCTTTTTTCATGGTATTAGAGCAAGACTAGATCCTGACTCTTTTCATCTGCTGCACTCTAACTTCTCGTGTAGCCTAGTCTTCATTCCTTCACCGTTCCAACCAACATGGGAAAAGATGATATCCCATCACCAAAAGATCACAGCAAATCACAGGCCAACTCTTCCAATCATCCTACATCTGAGATGTCAAAATCTGACCTCTCTAATCCCTATTACACCCATCACTCAGATCATCCAGGGTTTGTTCTTGTCTCTAAACCCCTGAATGGAGATAATTATGCGGGATGGAAAAGGGCTATGACTCTAGCCTTGAATTCCAAGAACAAGCTAGATTTTGTGAATGGCACAATATAGGTTCCCTCAGAAGAAACAGACCCAGAAGGGTATGCGACTTAGTCGTGTTGTAACGATATGGTTCATTCATGGCTCATCAACACAATTGATCTAGAAATCACTGACATTGTCATCTACTATCCTACCGCTCACGAAGGTCTTCCCTCACGAAGTCTGGGAAGACCTTCGTGAGCGATTCTCTCAAGGTAACGCTCCGTGAATCTTTGAGATCCAGAGAGAAATTGCTTGTCTCTGACAAGAGCAAATGTCAGTCTCAGCTTATTATACAAAATTGAAAGGTCTATGGGATGAATTAGCTACCTATTCAGAGACATCTCGTGGACCACAAGCAGAACAACAAAGACTCATGCAATTTCTAATGGGGCTGAATGATACTTACAGTTCCGTTCGCGGTCAAATCATTCTGATGATTCCTTTACCAACAGTCCATAAGGCATATGCAGCGGTCTCTCAGGACGAGAAACAATGTTCTCTTTGTGCTTCTCATCTTATTGCAGATTCATCTTCTACCATAGCAATGGCAGTGCAAAATTCTGGAAGACCCCAACTTCAATTCAGGCAGAGGAGGATGCTTTGAGAGGAATGGTAGACAAACCTAGTGTCCATATCACAATTTTGGGTCCCAGGAAGGACGCCGTGTTGATGCAGAATGGCGACAAGGCTTTGGCAAGGGGAGACCACATTGCACCTACTGTGGAGATCCAGGTCACTGGGTACAGACTTGCTATCAGTTGATTGGGTATCCCCCAAGTCACCCTATAGCAAAACAAGGCACAGGTTTTTCGAAGCAATCAAGAGTAGCAACGCGTTCAGCAAATCAGGTTAGTGAAGCTATTGAAGTTGACAATGGGCCGACGGTGACACTCACTGAAGCCCAGTTTAAACAGTTTATGGCTGCTCTCAGTAATCCTACCTTGAAGCCCAATTCAAGTGCAAGCTCAAGTCCCAAAGCAAATGCCGTAACAAAACCAGGTTTGTCCAAGGTCGTTTCCCGCAATTGGATCATTGACAGCGGTGCGACCGATCATATTACTTCATCTACGCAATTATTGCATAAAAATAATAATTGCTCATTACCACCTGTTCTATTGCCTAGTGGAGATAAAGTTGACATTGTTGCTAAAGGATCAATACCTCTGAGTACCATTTTTTATCTTCATGATGTGTTATCTGTGCCTAAATTTAAAGTCGATTTATTATCGGTTAGTCAATTGACGAGAGGATTGAACTGTTCGGTGACTTTCTTCCCATATTGGTGTATTTTGCAGGATCTGGCTACAAGGAGGACGATTGGTTTGGGTGAACAACGCAGTGGATTATATTATTTAGTGGCATTAGCGACGGAGAAGTCCATGGCCAGTCCTTCCTTTTCCACCCCACGCCCAGCTTGTCAACTAACCATCACCTCCACCGACCTATGGCACAACCGCTTAGGGCATGTGTCATCCTCTTGTTTAGATTTTATTGCTAATATTTTTTTTTGCATATTTCCATTCCGTCTAATAATGCTTGCCCCATATGTCCTTTGGCTAAGCAGACTCGCTTCCCTTTTACTACTAGTACTATTTCTTCTGTCAAACCATTTGAAATTATTCATTGTGATATTTGGGGTCGATATCGATTTCCTTCTCTTTCTGGTGCTCATTATTTTCTTACCATCGTTGATGACTATACATGTTTTACTTAGATATTTTTAATGCGACACAAAGATGAAGTCCAATCACTCATTAAACACTTTTTTAGCTATGTTGTCACTCAATTTGATTCTCATATTAAAACTTTGTGTAGTGATAATGGTAGTGAATTTCTCTCACTTCGCCCTTTTTTTAATGATAATGGGGTCGCTTTTCAACATTCTTGCGTTTACACGCCTCAACAAAATGGGGTTGTGAATCGTAAACATCGACACATTCTTCAAGTGGCTCGTGCTCTCAAATTTCAAGAACATCTCCCTTCTCAATTTTGGGGGGAGTGTGCCCTTACCGCAGTCCACATCATCAACCGTTTACCTTCTCCCGTCCTTTCTTTCAAAACTCCTTTTGAAATCCTCTATTCGAAACCTCCTTCCTTCTCTCATCTCCACTTTTTTGGCTGTTTAGCCTATGCCACTAACGTCCACCCCTCTCATAAATTAGATCCTCGTGCCATTCAATTCATTTTCATCAACTATCCCATTGGTCAGAAGGCCTACAAATTGTTTGACTCATCTCGCAAGAATGTCTTTACCAGCCGCAACGTCAAATTTCATGAACACATCTTTTCCTTATTCCACTCAGCCCAAGTCTGTTGCCTCGTCCTTGGGCCACCAACCCGGCCCAATTCCCTTGCCCACGTCTGACCTTGATTTCTCTTTCTCTCCTTCCACGTCGTCTCTTCCCAGTCTTCCCAATCCGCCTTCTTCCTCTTCCTCCCCTTTCCCCATCTCATCTCCACTATGTTAGGACCAACCCGATTATCTATGCATTTTACTTTGTTTATTTGATTATATGTATTAGGGCTAGCCTTTATAGGCTCCACTTTTCCTGCGTGCACTTTGTTTATTTGATTATAGGTATTAGGATTAGCCTTTATAGGCTCCACTTTCCTGCCTGCTACAGCTAGCATCAGTGGCCCTGCACTGTGCTATTTTGTAATCTTTATATTGTAGCTGCACCTCCCTTTGCAATATCTTTAATTTCCCTTTTCCATCTATTAGCCACGTTAAGTCTATCAACTGGTATCAGAGCATGGCCCCATCAAGGACCCTGCAAACCTCTGCTCCCTCCTCCACCCCTATCACCTCCGCTTTTGTTCCCCCACTTCTTCCTAACCCGACCTCTTCCACCATTGCTTCTGCCTCTCACCAACCAGACGACCTTGAACCGGTTCACGTGGCTGAAATACACCACTCCATTGTCGTGCTTCAGGAGGAATTCCACCAATCGATAGACTCCATCAATCAACACCAAGCTTCCTTTGAGAACCACATTTCAGCGCAACTAGCCGCACTCCAGAGCACGATAGTCCATTCTTTAACCCAGCAAAGACAACCAGTCCAATCCTAGGCTCCATTCATCACACAGCTGCTACCACCCCTCACCCCGGCCAACATACCTCCCATTACCTTCGGTTCGATTTCCTCTCCGGTAATCGAAGGTACAGACCATCACCACAATACTCCCCCTAATTCCTCACCACACACACCACCTCTCTTCCCCTCTGCTCCCCCCCCAGTACTTAACCATCACATCATTCCCTCAAACCCCAGCTATTGCACCTCAAACACATGTCTCAATTCCCGCAACACACAACCACAGATTTCAGCAACACAACCCATACCACCATGAACCACAATTTTTCCGAGCACCGAAGATAGACTTACCACGGTTTATCGGTGACGATGCTGGGGGCTGGATATCCATGGCAGAGCGGTATCTACGAACCCATAAAGTCCCTCCATCGGAGAAAGTATCCATTGCAGCTACTCACTTTGGCCCTGCTGCCTCTTTCTAGATGGATTCGTTCGAGCAACGACACCCAACCATCACTTGGGAGCAGTTTGTCCCGGCATTCCTTGCCCATTTTGGCGCCGGTAAAAACTATGATTTCAAGGTGGCCCTCTCCCACCTGCAACAGACCACCACCGTGGAGAACTTCATCACCGACTTCACCAAGTTATCCTGCCGTGCTCGGGATTGGGGTGATGACCAGCTGATTCCCATATTTCTCGGCGGTTTGAAACCATCTCTCCGGCACGATGTGATGGCCCTCAACCCCACCACTCTGGTAGAAGTTCAGCGTTTGGCACGGTGCTATGAGGCAAAGATTGCAGAGACACAGGTTGCCACTGAGGTCCGTCCTATTCGTTTTGCACACCCAAATTCATGGTCCCAATACTCTAGGCCTCCCGGTGGTCCTTCATATTCATCCAATTCTTCACACCCTTACCGTGCTCACATAAATCCATCCAACCCCAACCCCACACCAACGGTCCCACCTCTACACCCACAAAGCAACAAACAACCGACCACCAGACCCCCTCGCGTATGGTCCACAATGGAACAACGTGAGCGTAGAGCCAAAGGGCTGTGCTTCAGCTGCGATGAGCAGTACACTCCAACCCATGTTTGTAAACGCCAATTTTTGGCCATCCTCGAGGCACCTTGTCCCACACCCACTGATGACACCTCAGAGACTTTAGAATTCCTTGACTGTGCTCCGACATTGGAAGATCCAACCCCAGATTCAGATGAGCCGTTCCCACTTCATGCCATTACCCATACCTTCATTGGAGAGATGATGAGACTCAAGGGGTCAATTAATGATTCTCCGATCAATGTCTTCATCGATTGTGGGGCTGCTTGCAATTTTCTCCACCCAGACATAGCCCGCCATCTGAGGCTACCAATCTCAAGTGCGTCTGGTTTTCGATTCTCATCTGCCTCAGGCGAACCACTCCTCCCCTCTGGTATGGTCCATAATGTAAAGGTGGCCATACAAGATTACTCATTCACCAGCTCATTTCTGCTCATGCCTGTTACTGGGTGCGATTTGGTTTTAGGAGCTCAATGGCTCGACACGCTGGGATTAATAGCCTGGCATTTTCAAGAAAAGATTATGGGGTTCTTTACTGATGGGCATTATCATGTTCTCAAAGGCATAACTTCTACCCACAACCCGACCCAAACCCATGACATTCTAGCCCTCCTCCATGCAGACGAGTGGGACTCCATAGCCCAAACACCCACCCCACATTCCTCATTGCAACCGGGCCAGCACCCACCTGCTATTCAAGCTCTGCTCGACACATACCATGACATTTTTTCCCCACCAATGGGATTACCACCAGCCCGGGCAGTCGACCACTGCATCACCCTCTTACCCAACACCAACCCAATCAACGTCCGCCCTTACCGTTATCCCCATTCCCAAAAGGCTGAACTTGAAAAACAGGTGGCAGACATGTTGGCTAATGGGCTCATTAGACCCAGCTCAAGCCCTTTCTCTTCACCGGTACTCTTGGTAAAAAAAGAAGGAGGGTACGTGGAGATTTTACGTAGATTATCGCTCGCTTAATGCCGCAACAGTGAAGGATAGATTTCCCATTCCGGTTGTCGACGAACTCTTAGATGAGCTTCACGGTGCCACATATTTCTCAAAACTCGACCTGAGATCAGGTTACCACCAAGTGAGAATGGCCGAGGACGACATTCCTAAGACAGCTTTTCAGACACACAAGGGTCATTTTGAGTTTGTTGTGATGCCCTTCGGCCTCACCAACGCGCCCTCAACCTTCCAAGCCTTGATGAACCAAGTCTTCAAGCCTCTTTTATGCAAGAGTGTATTGGTTTTCTTTGATGATATCTTGGTCTATAGTCATGACTTACAGTCCCATGTGGCACATCTTGAAGAGGTTTTTTTCTTGTTGAGAACCCATCAGTTGCAGGTCAAATTGTCTAAATGCTCATTTGCAAAGTATCAGGTAGATTATTTGGGTCACGTGATTTCATCCCAAGGTGTGGCAGTGGATCCTCAGAAAATCCAAGCAATTCAAGAATGGCCTAAGCCCACGACCCTTAAAGGCCTGAGAGGGTTTCTCGGTCTCACTGGTTATTATAGGCGATTTATTTGTCAGTATGGAATTCTCGCTAAGCCATTGACCCAGCTGCTCAAAGTCGATAACTTCAAGTGGTCACCAGAGGCCGAGTGTGCTTTTGAAGAGCTGAAGCGAGCGCTGATGACAGCCCCAGTGTTAGCATTACCGGATTTCTCTATTCCCTTCACCGTTGAAACCGACGCTTGCGGATTGGGTATTGGTGCGGTGTTATCCCAGAATACACATCCGATTGCCTTCTTGAGCAAAACCTTCTCTCCTCGCAATCAGGTGATGTCTGTTTATGAAAAGGAGATGTTTGCCATTATGTATGCCATTGACAAATGGAGGCCATATTTGTTGGGCCATCAATTTACCATTGTCACCGATCATCAAACGTTAAAACACCTCTTGAGTCAACGAATTTCCACTCCCTCTCAACACAAATGGCTCGCAAAACTCATGGGCTATCATTACACCATTGAGTATAGGCTTGGCCGCCTGAATACAGTACCCGACTTACTTTCTCGACGCCAAGAACTTTGTGCGGTGTAGGCTGTATCAGCCCCAGTGTTTGACTGCTTAGACCAGATTGGGCAAGCTTGTCATAGGGATCCTGAAGCTCAGCCTATTATCCTACAGTTACAACAGGGTGTTCCAAGCAAAAAGAATTTCTCCTGGCACAACAACCGATTATTATACAAAGGCAAGTTCTTCGTACCCTCTTCCTCAGAATGGCACACTAAATTGCTTTATGAATTTCACTCATCTCTCCAAGCGGGACACTCTGGTTATCTACGCACTTACCTTCGCCTCTCCCGCAACACTGCGTGGCCTGGAATGCGCAAGGAAATCAAAGCCTTCATTGCTGCTTGTGATCAGTGCCAGCGACAGACTTATGAGACCATCCACCCCCCTGGGCTGCTTCAGCCACTTCCAATACCTGAGCAAATTTGGTTTGACATATCCATGGATTTTGTGGATGGCTTACCACTGTCTCAAGGCCATAATGCTATTTTAGTTGTGGTGGATCGTTTGTCTAAATATGGCCATTTCATACCTGTTTCTCATCCATATACTGCAACACAGATTGCTAAAGTGTTTATTAAGGAGGTTTTTCGCCTCCATGGGATGCCTAAGACCATTGTTAGTGATCGCGATCCGGTGTTCATAAGCCACTTCTGGGAGGCGTTTTTCAAACTACAGGGCACAACCCTTTGCAAGAGTTCAGCCTACCACCCTCAATCAGATGGCCAGACCGAAGTGGTCAACCGCTCCCTCGAGCACTATCTCAGATCCTTTGCCACGGATAAGCCTTCTTCTTGGAGCGAATTGCTACATTGGGCAGAGTGGTGGTATAATTCCACCTACCACTGCACCATCAAAATGACTCCTTTTCAGGCTGTTTATGGCACTCCCCCTCCCTCTGTACCCATGTACTTACCCGGTTCTACCACTGTCCATGCAGTAGATTGTGCTCTAAAGGATCGTGATGCACTGCTCCAATTGCTCAAATTACATATGTCCCAAGCACAAAACAGGATGAAGCAGCAATCGGATCGCTCTCGCACTGAACGTGAGTTCAAGGTAGGTGATTGGGTCTTTTTGAAACTGCACCCATATCTACAGCGTTCCCTGGTCAAGCATCCCTCACACAAGCTTTCCCCACGCTACTATGGACCCTTTGAAATTCAAGCTCGGATTGGTCAGGTTGCTTATCGTCTGCTTCTTCCGGCTTCATGCCGGCTTCATCCAGTTTTTCATGTTTCCCCCCTTAAGAAAAGGATTGGTGAAGGCACCCCACTCACAACCATGCTGCCAGAATTTGATGATAAAGGTGAGCTTCTTTGGCGTCCTGAGAAAGTGCTGGATATGGCAGTTGTCAAGAAAAAGAAACGCTCTATCACACAGTGGCTCATCCAATGGCACGGCCTCCCTGCTGCTGATGCTACTTGGGAAGATGCACACACCATTATAGCTAGATTCCCCGCGTTCTGTGCCTAAGGACATGCAACAGGTTAAGGGGGAGGGACTTGTTAGGACCAACCCGATTATCTATGCATTTTACTTTGTTTATTTGATTATATGTATTAGGGCTAGCCTTTATAGGCTCCACTTTTCCTGCGTGCACTTTGTTTATTTGATTATAGGTATTAGGATTAGCCTTTATAGGCTCCACTTTCCTGCCTGCTACAGCTAGCATCAGTGGCCCTGCACTGTGCTCTTTTGTAATCTTTATATTGGAGCTGCACCGCCCTTTGGGGGACATGAATGAAATATGCAATATCTTTAATTTCCCTTTTCCATCTATTAGCCACGTTGAGTCTATCACACTACCTCCTTCGCCCCCGCCCCCACTCCGGACCTACTCCTTCCGCCGTCTAACGCCGCCTGCGGTCGACGATGCTGCTATCCCCCCTGGCCCATCCTCTGTCCCTCCTGTGGTCGACGGCGCCGTCCCTTCTTCTCAGGCGCCACTCTCTCCTTTAGCGTCGCTGCCCTCCTCATCACCTCTCCCTCCCACTTCCGTGCCCATTCCCACTTCACTACATTAGAGATGGTAAATTTCTAGATGGTTCAGTGGCCACAAGATATGTGAATTCCGCTTATCAGCTTGCTGATCTTCTTACTAAACCTTTGGGGAAGGATATTGGAATGAAAATGATTCGCAAGTTGGGAGTGCAAGACATCCACTCGCCAACTTGAGGGGGAGTGTAAGTTTCCTAATCTGTCATATCTTTTGCATTAGATATGTAAGCTGTGCAATAGTTGTAACTTTCCTAGTATGTAGCTTAGGTTGTAAATGGGTTCCTGACTTGTAGGGACTGATTGTAATCACTCTTGTATAAGAGATACATTTCTGTATCAATGAATATCATAACTTCAGCCTATCGTTTTCCCCTCTTTTCATGTTTGAAGTATATTTAAGGACATTTTTGATTGAGTGAATTGATGGATGTTCAGTCGTGGTCATTGGTTAGGCAAAGAGCCTCATAGTCTTGAATTTTGAAAATCTGGTAGAATGTCTTGTTGTTTAGATCCTTAAAGTAACGTAAGAATATTATCTAAAGTTTGATGCACCCACCCTAATTCTTTGGCTTTGGGCTTGCATGCATATTCAATAGGTCTGAGTTTTGAGATTCCTCTTGGGTAGCCTGTCTGAAATACCATTCTGCATCAAAATTCTTTGAAGGACATTTTGGTAATTTGGAGGTGGTCCAGCGTGTATCTTCAAGATGCTGTGGAGCTAACTTGAAGCTAAAGATCAACTGGTCAGATTGCTTGCAGGGTTGTACTGGTAGACAGGTGGAGAAGGTATGTGTTGTCTGTCATGTATGTGTTGGTTATATGTCTGCCTTATTGGTCATGTCAAGTCTGTGGCAATGCATTGAGGATTGAAGCTCCATTAGCAATTTATTAGTTGTTAATAATGAATGGGGAGTCGAGCTAGTTAGTGAGTGAGTCGATCATCTTTGTTTTTTGTTTTCCCCAAAGCCTAACTTCTTTGTGGGCATATTCCTTTCCTTTGCCTACATACTGTAAAAGGTGCTTCAATTTGATTACTATCCCTTGTGTGATGACAAGAGTTTTAAGTATAGTTTCTTCATTAGGCCTATGTTCCATGCCATTGCAAGATTAGGATTCATTTGCCTAAACATATAGGCTTTTTCCATGTTAAGTTTGGCTTCCATCTGAAGGTTGACCTACATACATACATGATTATATGAGTCTTCTGTACTGGTAATAGCTCAACTTTTTAATTTGTTATTTCCTTTTTCTGGCTAGTTATTCAGCTGCCCTACCTAGTGTTCGTTTTCTGCGTATTTGTATTATCTTCATTGGCAATATGTTAAGATTAGAAAATGGTTTGCTGCTGTTTTTGTTCTTTGTGTGCCATCTTCAATTGGCTTATTAATTGTGGCAAAAAGAAACAAAGAAGGTATATTGTTAAAACACATAAATTGATCTCTTGTTCATTTAGGTTCCACTTGTTGCTCCAAGTGAGTCCCTTCCCGAGAGACCTGGAGCGCCAGATTGTCCAGTGAGTAGCATTTCTGTTTATTTATTTTTGCTGATATGATGCGTTTAAGCACTTGCACGGCTCATATATACCCTTCCATTTTTTATGTTGTGGTACTTTATAAAAACTCAAAGATGCAAATTTGGTCTTAGATGCAAGTTTAATCATCCAAAGGACAAACTGGCTGCTGCAGTAAGTGCAAATGAGATTAATTAAGATGCAAAGATTTAATTTTTATCTGGACTTATTTACTGTTGTTATAATGATATGATACTTTACTGAGTTTACTCTGGTTCAAGGTGCCTCAGAAAATGGTGATGTTATGCCTTACCCGAGAGGCCTTCTGAACCCGCATGTGCGGTGACATATCTATTTCCTACTATTGTAATCTGCATTATCTATCTATTAATGATGTTGATTTGGTTATATTCCCAAAAATATGTTTAAACATTTCTACTTGAAAACTGGGCAATGCAAGTATGGTGCACCCTGCAAATTTAATCACCCAAAAGACATCCAGATACCATCAGCCACTCAAGAGAATAAATCTGGCGAAACTGAGACAGCTCTTAAGACGGAGGGCTTTGAAGTTGCCGTGAAGCCTCTTGTTTCATTCTCTCCAGCACTATTATATTACTCCAAAGAGCTTCCTGTAAGACTGGTATGTACCTAGTAGAGATGATTGAGCCTCTTTAAAATTCCGATATCAGCTTTATGATAATTTTGTTTTGCTGATCATGTCTGTTGCTTCTACCAGGGTGAAGCTGATTGTCCATTCTACCTGAAAACTGGAAGGTCAGTTATATCTTATTTTGTTGTTTGATCATGATTGCTATAGACAACCAAGCACTCATAATGGCTTTTGTTCTCTTAAATCAGTTGCAAGTATGGGGCCACTTGCCGGTACAATCACCCTGATAGATATGGTATATAATTAAGATTATGCTGTTCAAGATTCTAGAGTTCATTTTCATGTGTTTTAGACTTTCTAGTTTCATGTGTTTAACAAATAGTGTGCATCAGAATATCATTGCCAAGTTTTTGTGCAGATATCAATCTACCTGTTGCTGCAATCAGCTATTCTCTTTCAGCGCCTTCAGTTGCAGGTTTTAACATGAGTTTGATCTGTTTTACCGAGAAGGTCTACGGTTCGAGTCCGTATAGCCCTAAAACCTAAAAATTAAAAATGAAAAGAAATTTTCTATTTAATTAAATAGAAATTTAACTAATTACATATAAATTATTATCTATATCATAATAGATATTATAATCTAGATAATATGCTATTTCTAATATATATATAATATATATAGAAATTATATAGAAATATATTCGAATATAGATTTTGCTTATTTTAGAATATAGAAACTAAAATTCTATTTCTTATTTCTATACCATTAGACTATACAATTAGAAATAAGAAATTTGAATTCTATTTTCTATATTGCAATTCCTGTTCTTGAGTTCTTTAAAGAGAAAATCTGAGGTGAAAACGAGAGAGTCTTATTTGTATTAAGTGCTAATCCAGCTGCCTTCACTTTTCAAACTCTGGCACAACCAAAGGTAAATGTGGCCTATGGTATATTATATGTTTCACCTTAAGGCATTTTTGTTTTGTATCATTAACTGAATTGAACGACTGTTAGCTCTCTCTCTCTCTCTCTCTCTCTCTCTCTCTCCCTCTCTCTCTCTCTCAATATATATAATATTGACTCATGTTATTATATGCACATTGCAGGTGGGAGCGAGCCCTGCTGTTTGTCCTCAGCGCTTTGGACAGGCTGAGTGTGAAGTAAGCAACTTCTTTTGTTAAATGAATTTGATTCGAATTGTATGTGATTGGTCTTCCAGATCTGAGTTGTTTTGTACGATTTAATATGAAAGTGATCCTAAGAAAAAGTATACTGAGGGTGCGTTTGGGGGGGCTTTTTTGCTCCCCTGCTTATAAGCACCTGACCTGTGTGCGTTTGGTAAACTTGCTTTTACCCTGCTTTTGGCAAAAGCCACTGCTTCTTTTGGTCGAAAAGCCGAAGCCAGCAACCCCATGCTTTTAGAAGCAGGCAAGGGCTTTTCTCACTGTAGCGGTAATACTGTAGTTTAATGAAATTTTCAAAATACCTGTTTCTATCCTCTCTTCCTTTCAGCAATTACACAATGCCATGAAACCTTCTGTGTTCAAAGTCGAAGCCTCACGCAGCGCCGCAGTGAACAAACGCATAAACTCGCTGACTGCCTTCACGTCGCCTCTCATCGGTGTTCGAAATCGAAGCCTCAATCCTTGATTGCTGGCTGCTTGGAAATTTGATTCACGGTTAGTTTATATCTATTTCAGTTTCAATTTCTTTGAAAAAGATGTATTATAGGTTGATTTGGGTTTCAATTTCAGTTTTGTATCTATTATAGGTTGATTTCAGTTTTAATTTCAATTTTCTATCTATTTCAGTTTCAATTCGTGTAATTGGGTACTGAATCAATGAGGCATTAGGTTGATTTGCGAAAATAAAAACTAGATCGAGTTAGTTTTCTTTAAGTAGCTTCGATCAAACATGGAATTGAAGATAATTTGAACCTGAAATGTGGTGGGATTGAGCTGGTTTCGATCGAAATGGGGTATGGAATTTGCAGGTTTGTTTAGGATAAGTTCGGATTTTTGGGTGGGTTACTTGTGATGTGA
This sequence comes from Rosa lucieae, assembly GCA_024704745.1. Classification (NCBI taxonomy): domain Eukaryota; kingdom Viridiplantae; phylum Streptophyta; class Magnoliopsida; order Rosales; family Rosaceae; genus Rosa; species Rosa lucieae. The sequence continues at coordinate 17,334,308 of CM045496.1, read as the reverse complement.
TAACTTTCGAATTTCACTATGAATATGTGTGTGTGTGTGTATAATAGTTTTGTACCATGAGATTTTGATTCTGTCTTTTATATGTGTTGTAGATATTGCAAGTGATATGCAAGCTGTTTTCATGTGAAAGTTTACTTACTTGAAATTGAGGTCTGTCATCTGTGATAATGTTTGGCATTTTAGGTGTGAAAATGTTGATTGAGGAATCATAAGTGATGTCTTGATGAAAAAAGGATATGAGTGGTTTAGTTTGAATTTGTTATTTTTGATACCCAGCAATTCTCCAATCTGGTCTCCTGTGGAATCCTACTGTCTTGAGGAGATGTGAAACCAACCAAATAGATAGGTAAGTACGGTAACATGAGTGAACGAATTGATGTTGTAGCTGTTGCGCTAGGTACTGGTTTCTAGAAAACCATGTGAGGGAATAATTAACTATTCTCTCTATATGACCATATTACATTTGTGAAATGACCAATGGCAAAGTTAGTTGCATCTGGGAATGAATTGGAGAAGTTTTTGTGCTTCTGTGAGGTATTTGGAACAATAGAAACAAGAAGATTCATGGGGAGAAGGGGTCCCAGCCGGTAGAAGTAGTAAATGTGGCATTCAGTTGATTTTGTTTATATATTTGATAACATGTTTGGTTCAGGTAATTAAAACGATTTTACTTATTATTTTTGTTTGGTATGAATGTATGATTGTTCATGATCAGTTCATGTTGAATTTACATGCATATGATGAATCAATTGAATTAGTTAGAATAATTGAAACAAGATAAAAGAAGATGCTTAGGTATAACGCACAGTGAAAATTGTTTGGACTTTAATCTAATAGCAAACGCCAACTATGTTAACTTGGCTAACTAATTTTGTGTATTGGGGGATTAGTTTGATTTATTTTGTTTATTGGTTCTGTGGTATTATGGATTTTGATTTTGTGCATTGATTAGAGGTCAGTGTTCTTGGAACTTCTACATTATGTTAACTCCCAGGTGGTTTGCTGGTTTACAATTGGGAATTTGTGCATGATAGACTTGGTTGTCATTACTCCTCTATCTGAGTTTTGTTAAGGATTGCACATGCAGAGCTAGGTTGCTAATTGACCTTTGGTTAGAATCCAGGCAACAAAATAGTGTTTCTTAATATTTGTTGCTGCATAATATGTAATTTGGTCAGTTTTCCTACTATTTGCTTACTTTCTTGGTTTAGATAACATCATATCTCTGATGTGTAAGCTATGTCTTATTTATCATTGGTGTGAGTTATTAATGTGTAATTATTCGTATTTGCAGGTAATTGTTTTGAGCAGGAAACTTGGTTTCCTGTTGCTTAATTGTGCAACTGACTCTGTGAGTTAATTTCTCCCAAGTTTCAAACAATTGTGATTTGATTCCAATGATTTCAAAGAACATGTGGAAAATGATATTGGCTTAATTCTTCTTCATCAGTGTTTAGAATGGAGATTAAATTTTTACACAGACTAGGGGAAGTGTATCTACCAAACTTCAATTTTCATTATTTTCTGGTATTATTTTATTAATGTATCTCTGATTATGAGCAAAATCTCAGAGATACTATGTACATGTCACTGGCCAATTTTGGGGTTAGAATAACCTGTGAAAGTGGAATTTTAAATCCAGTAATTATTTAGGCCAATATTGGCCTAAAAGAGAGTCTGCGATCAATAATACTTTTGTCCATGAATTGTAGATCGATTTATTTGTACCACATGTTCCAGTCTCGCTATGTCTAAATCTCTTGCGTATTTGTGGCGCCGCAGGCATAAACCAATTTTCTTGAAGAAAAAGAAGAAATATATGTGTGTTCCAGTCTTGCTATCTCTGATTTGATTTTGTTTTGATGGAGTTGTTGTTTATGATGCAATGGTATATCTGCGAACTTATTGTCTGCAAATCTTTTTGAAATGCATTCTCTACTGCTCTCTATTTGTATCACAGGCAATAGGACTAATGAAAGTGCAATATTTTCCCTCGTCTATAGGTCAACGAGCCTATTCTTCAGTACACAAAGCGCCAGAAATCTCAAGCCCTCTGAGGAAATTTCGGAATTTGCCAATGTCGCCTACCATGGGCTGCCTTTTCTTTGCTAACGTTTTCTAGTTACTTGGATTAGTACACTATTATGGTGACTACTTGGATTAGTACACTATTATGGTGACTAGTTATAACAACATGCTGTAAGCATTTGAACGGGATGTATTAGAAGTCTAATGTGCTAATCAGAAATTAATTGTTATGATATTTTTTGTGGTTACCTGCCAATCAGAAATCAATTGTTATTAATGTTACTAATATATTTGTATAAGTTATTTTTAAAATTGTCCAATATTAATCATATGGTCACTATGATTTATAAAAATTGAAAGTTAACAAAAATTTATAAAGACATAATAAAAATTAAAAATGATAACAAGAGCATTTGAACAATATTGTATTACCAAACAATCAAAGCAAAATAATCTTTCATGCCCAAATTGGTCATTCCACAAATAAAAAGCACAAGTCAGTTTGAGTTTACCAAACACTTTGCCACTGCTTTTGTCACTGACAGCACTTATAAAAAGCCAGTTTACCAAACACTCAGCTGCTTTGCTTTTCAGCCACTTATTCTCAGAAATAAGTAGAAGCCAGCTTTTCTTAAAAGCACAGCCATACCAAATGAAACTCAAGTTTAAACAGTGGCAACACTTTTTAGTTCTCATCATATTATTCATGAAACTGTCAGCACATGAAGTGTTGCTTTATCTATCCATATTTGTTACTCTGATGGTAGACATTTGGCCAGAAATGATTCTGTTTGATTACTTGTTCATATTTCTGAATCATTCAGAACTTAATAACGGTTGCTCTCATGTTTATGTATTGTGATTTTTACATGTTGTATTACCATATGAAGACTGGGGAATGTAAGTATGGTGCACAATGCAGATTCCATCACCCGATTGATAGGCCAGCAGTGGCGTTGTCAACAACAAAGCCATCTCAACAAGAAAATGTGAAGCTAACGCTTGCGGGACTACCTAGGAGAGAGGTACGAACGGGGAGCTATTCTCTGTTGGGACTATCCCAAGTATTTTTATCAGCAGGGTTCACCTGTCCTTGTTTTAAGCAGGGTACCATTATATTCCAAGAAGCTTGAAAAACATATGGCTACTCTTCATAAGAATGATTGAATTATGCTAAGTCTTTGCATTAGTAGTTTCAGATTGCGACTTATTTTGTGAAGCTATGATAACTATGAATATACTGTTTGCACAATAGTGATTGGAAAAATGGAAATGTTAAGACCTTTTTTTTTCCAGTGAGAAGTGACTGCATTTTCTGATTTAACCATATGTATTCTTTATGTTGAAATCTTATTTTATATTTCCATCTAGGTATTATCTATCCTATACATGTAAGACCATTTAACAAGGGTGGAACTTTTTTACAGGGTGCCGTTATCTGTGTGTGTTGCCTTAAAACTGGCACGTGCAAGTATGGTGCAACCTGCAGATTTGACCACCCACCTCCTGGCGCAGTTGTAGCAATGGCAGCTTCACAAGCAAAATCCGATTCTACTGGAGGGAAAGCATAAGCAGCTGAATCCACACAGGAACAGCAGCAGTAGGTCCCTTGCTAGAATGAAGAAGTGATGAGACCTCGAAGGAGGTCTGTGGCAAAAGTGTTTCCATCTGCCTTGGTATTTTTCTGTTGATGGCATAATCACCCTTATCCTGGCCTCGATTTATGACTAGTTTCAGTGCTATTTGTTAGTGTGAGTCATCGTTACCTATTAGGAATAGGCTACAAGGGAATATATTGTTGTAAATACTTACCTTGTATGTGTTGTAGTACAGTAGTACACAATAGGTGTAGTACGATTGTAATCTGTTTATATACACCACAGAATGGGTGTAATAGTATATCAGAAAATTATTTTCTCAATCGTGTCTTATTTGACTTGGTATCAGAGCAAAGATCCGGACAGGACTTTGTCTCTTCTTTCAGTTTTTTCTCAATCCAAGGAAAAACTATTGGGTTAAAAGCCACTTCTTTGGTCTGGCTTTGAAACGATGTCGTTTAGACGTCCTCTTCATCTTGTTTGTTCGCTCGACGCCGTCTTCAGCAAGAGCCTTCGCTCGCTCGACTGCGTCTTCAGCAACAGATCGCCCAGACCTTCAGTCCAGACCGGCTCGTCTTGTGTCCGGCAACAGATCGCCCCGCTTCCGAATCCCATCAGTCCGGCGTCGCCCCGCTTCCGGCCTCGTCTTCGTCTGTCTCCGACATCAGTCCAGACCGCCCAGACTTCCGGCCTCGTCTTCGTCTGTCTCCGACATCAGATCGGTCTTCGTCCTCTGTTGTTTACCTCAGATTGCCGAAGCCCATCAGTTCGGCGTCGCCCTCTTCCGGTTGTCCCTCTCCCTCTGTCAGAACCTGCTGAACTCGGTAACCGGGTCAACTCAGTAACCCGGTCCACTCGGTAACCCATTCAACTCGGTAACTCGGTCAACTCCAACAGTTTTCAAAAAAAAAAAAAAAAAAAAAACAAATATATATATATCGCTGCAATTGTTGGAATATCCTCTTTTTCCGCTGCATACTTTGTGATTTTTACTACTGAATTGTTGTGATGGGTGGTGATCAAAGTGAAGGTCAGGGTTCTAAGACCACTGAGGTTCAGAAAGTTGAGGTCTCTGTTAAGAGCTCAGAAGGTGGTTCTTTTGGTGGTACCAAACTCACTGGTACCAATTTCCGAACATGGAAGAAGATTATGTCCGTTTATCTTCGCGGGATACACAAGATGGGACATGTGACAGGGACAATCAAGGTTCCTAGTGAAGATGACATAGAAGCCTATGCTAAGTGGGAAGATGATGATGGGTTAGTAATGTCTATTTTATTTAGAGCCATGACTGATGATGTGCTACAGATGGTAGAGGAATGTGCAACTGCTGAGGCAATATGGAAGACGTTAGGAGATCTCTATACAAATGAGTCTGATTTTATACAGGTTCATGAACTCATGTGCAAAGCTGCAGGAATGCAACAGAATGGGCAACCAGTGTCAGTGTTTTTCACCAAGCTGAAGAATGTATGGGCTGAAATTGATCAGAAGCGTCCCTGCAAGATCAAGAATCAGGAAGATCTTGTGTGGTACCAGAAGGAGAAGGAGCTAGAAAGGGTTCATGTCTTCCTGAGAGGGCTTGATGAGAAGCATAGCAGTGCCAAGGGAGAATTGCTCAGAATGACAGACCCTCCTAGTTTGAACACAGCTTTTACATACATCCGCAAGGATGAGTCTCAGCAGGAAAGTGTCAAACATGCACAGGTTGAAGTATCTAGCCTAGCCATTCAGGCCAAGTCACCTGCACCTTTCCTTCAGCAACAGAGTTCAGCCCCACTTCATCAGCAAGGTTTCCCGCAAGGCTTCTCCAACCGTCCTCGTCCTCAATGCTCTTATTGCAACGATCTTGGGCATGTTCGGGAGACTTGTTGGAAGTTGAACCCACATCTTAAACCTAAAAAACAAGGTTATCGCCTTAAGGGGAAAGCAGCTGCGGTTCACTTGGTCCAAGAACCAGATTTCTATGGAGTGGCTGGCCAAGATCATCATACAGCAGGTGGAGCTACCCCTACAGCCTCTATAGCTGGTCGAGGTAAAATTGGTATGGCTTTACAGATTTCTAACTTTGTTGGTTCTGATACATGGATTATTGATTCGGGTGCCTCCGATCATATGACTTATGATAAATCATATTTTACTGAATTGTCTTCCCCATCAGTGTCCTATGTAACCAATGCCAATGGTGAGGCTTTTCCTGTGTTAGGGTCAGGGTCAGTGCGTCTTACTCCTACCTTAGAACTTCATAATGTGTTATATGTGCCTGACTTATCTCATCACTTGATATCTGTCCCACAATTGAACACTGAGTCTAAATGCTCTGTAACCTTTTATCCTATGTATGTGATTTTTCAGGATCTTCTCACCAGGGAGATAGTCGGTCGGGGGTATCTGAGGGGCCGGTTGTTCCATCTGGATCAGACATACGCAGGAGAGAAACCAGGAGCACCGTCCCGAGCCGCTTTGACTTCGACTTCTGATAAGCTAAGTGAGATTTGGTTGTGGCATCGCCGTTTAGGGCATCCATCTTTTAGTCTTATGAAGAAAACCATGCCTACTCTGTTTATTGGTGTGGATGAGTCAGTTTTACATTGTGAAACATGTGTCTTGGCCAAGAGTCATCGTGCTACTTATTCTCCTAGTATTTCTAATAAAAGTGTTATTCCTTTTGAGTTGATTCATTCTGATGTTTGGGGACCTTCTCGAGAGCCTACTGTCTCGGGTATGCGATATTTTGTGTTGTTTATTGATGATTGTACAAGACTGTCATGGGTTGCTCTTCTTAAAACCAAAGATGAAGTCTTCCCTGCTTTTCAAACCTTTCGTAATCTTGTTCAGACACAATATCATAGCACCATTAAAGTCCTTCGTTCTGACAATGGGGGGGAGTATGTTAATCATGTGTTCCAAGAGTTTTTTCAAAACCATGGGATTGTTCACCAAACCACGTGTCCACAAACACCAGAACAGAATGGAGTGTCCGAACGGAAAAACCGTCATTTACTTGATATGGCTCGTGCCCTTCTTTTTAGTGCTCATATGCCTAAGTATCTTTGGGGCGATGCTATACATGCTTCCTCTCATCTTATCAATCGTCTTCCATCTAGTGTCCTTCAGGGCAAAATTCCATTTGAGGTTCTCGCCTCTCATGTCTCCTTACCATCTTTTCACAATCTTCCAGCTCGTGTTTTTGGTTGTGTTGCCTTTGTCCATGTACCAAAAAATCAGAGGTCTAAGTTGGATGCCCGGGCCCTTAAGTGTGTGTTTGTTGGCTACGGAGGTCATCAGAAGGGGTACAAGTGTTATCATCCACCCACCAGAAAGTATTATGTCACTATGGATGTTACTTTCTTTGAAGACATGAGTTATTTCTCCTCTTCAGATACAGCTCTTCAGGGGGAGAATTCATATTTTGAAGAGCTATATCATGGAGAGGGGGAGGAATCAGAGGGAGAAGGAGAAGGCACACAGCCAGGAGGTATTTTGACGGATCCGGTTGAAACTATTAGCTTGCCTCCTCCAGCAGCAGAAGCACCAGTTCCCATCACTCAGAATGAGGTTGAAGACACAACTGCCCCTCCTGCCATCGCTTCTACCCCTGACCCACAGCTTCCTGGTACTGAAGATCATCCATTTGAGGTATGTCCATCCACTGATACTAGTAGTAGTGAGTCTAATGGTGAGAAATATGTGTTACCACATAGGACCACTCGAGGTCAATCAGCCAAAAGATATGAACCTACTCTTACTGCCAAATCAACATATCCAGTAGCCAACTATATGTCCACTAGGAGGTTGTCTAAGTCATATGCATCATTTGTGAATCAAATATCTGCTGTATCAGTACCTAACAAAGTGCAGGATGCATTGGGGGATCCAAAGTGGAGGAAGGCTATGGATGAAGAGATGGAGGCGTTGCAGAAGAACAGTACTTGGCAACTTGTGCCTCCACCACAAGGCAAGAAGGCTGTAGGCTGTCGTTGGGTGTTTACCGTGAAGCATAATGCAGATGGATCAGTGAATCGATACAAAGCACGTCTTGTAGCAAAGGGATTTACTCAGACATATGGTATAGACTATGATGAAACTTTTGCTCCTGTTGCCAAGATGAATACTATTCGGGTTCTGCTCTCGTTCGCTGCTAGTTTAAACTGGCCACTCCGACAATTTGATGTCAAGAATGCATTTCTTCATGGAGAGTTAGCCGAGGAAGTATACATGAGCCTCCCACCAGGGTATGTAGTTGCTTCTCCTGGTGAGTTTGTATGCAAATTGAGAAAGTCTCTGTATGGTCTCAAACAGTCACCTCGTGCTTGGTTTGGAAGATTTTCACAGTTCATGCGGAAGGTTGGTTACAGGCAGAGCAACTCAGACCATACCTTGTTCCTCAAGCATCAACAGGGGAAGGTAACAGCTCTAATTATCTATGTGGATGATATGGTAATCACTGGTAATGACACTGTTGAGATGGATAGACTGCAGAGACAGCTAGCTTCTGAGTTTGAGATGAAGGACTTGGGTGAGCTTAAGTACTTCTTAGGAATTGAGGTAGCCAGGGGGAGAGAAGGAATCTATCTGTGCCAGAGGAAGTATGTTCTTGACTTGTTGACAGAGACAGGTTTATTAGATTGCAGACCTATTGATACTCCTATTGAGCAGAACCATGGTTTAGCTGAGTATCCAGATCAGGTACCAACTGACCGAGCTCGCTATCAGAGGTTAGTTGGGCGCTTGATTTATTTGGCTCATACCAGACCTGACGTTGCGTATGCAGTGAGCGTGGTGAGTCAGTTCATGCATAATCGAGTGAGAGTCACATGGATGCTGTTATGCGAATTCTGAAGTACTTGAAGTCAGCTCCAGGTAGGGGAGTACTATTTTCTAAACACAACAACATTCTTGAGGTTTGTGGCTTCACAATGCAGATTGGGCTGGAAATATCACAGACAGGAGGTCGACATCAGGTTACTTTACCTTTGTGGGAGGTAATTTGGTTACATGGAAGAGTAAGAAACAGAAAGTTGTGGCACGTTCTAGTGCTGAGGCGGAGTATAGAGGTATGGCTCACGGAGTGTGTGAATTGTTGTGGCTGAGAAATCTGTTACGTGATCTAGGTTTCATACTCAAAAATTCCATGCAGTTGTATTGTGACAACAAGGCAGCTATTGACATATCACAGAATCCAGTACAGCATGATCGTACTAAGCATGTGGAGGTTGATCGTCACTTTATAAAGGAGAAGCTAGATGCCAAAATCATTAGCTTTCCTTTTGTTCCAACTGAAGAGCAACTTGCAGATGTACTTACCAAAGGAGTTTCCAGAAAGGCGTTTTATGACTCACTAAGCAAGTTGGGCATGGTTGATGTATATGCGCCAACTTGAGGGGGAGTGTTAGTGTGAGTCATCGTTACCTATTAGGAATAGGCTACAAGGGAATATATTGTTGTAAATACTTACCTTGTATGTGTTGTAGTACAGTAGTACACAATAGGTGTAGTACGATTGTAATCTGTTTATATACACCACAGAATGGGTGTAATAGTATATCAGAAAATTATTTTCGCAATCGTGTCTTATTTGACTCTATTCTGTAGTGAAAAGAACAAATTTGTACCAAAATAAAAGGAAAAAAAAACAAGTTACTCGTTGGCAGAGTTTTCCAAAAGTTCGTTGCACTTTTTACAGGAGCCTGGTAGTTTGGCTGATCATACACACACAGAACATGACATTACCTTATCATACATTGTCCTATCAAATTCCCTTGATTCAAGAGTCCATTTTCACTTTTACACCAAGGTTGACAGCCAAAAGCTAAAATCATTGACAAAAGCTTGTTCACTTTTAATTTTGCTTTTTGTCTTTGGAATTTTTCCCAAGAAAAAAATTATGATTATTCCGGTTTATGAGCTCATTTGCGTTTATTAATACAGTCGGAACAAAGAAAGGTGGGTTGAAAACCCATTGAACTTTTGATGCTCTTGTAGTAGTAAATAAAGGCACAATTCTCAGCGATTGCACCTTGAAATACAGGAATAAAATCACAAACTAGTAGTGGTCTGGTCGAATCATTGAAGTCCTGATTGCTTTGGCAAACAAAGACTGAGTGGACTTGGAAACTTGTAAAACGGGGATGCATGGTGTCCAGGTATTTTGGACTTGGAAACTTGTAAGACGGAGACATTTGATGACTGGGTGGACTTACTGTTACTCGGTGAAAAGCATATGGCTATTCTTCATAAGAATGATTGAATTATGCTAAGGCTTTGCATTAGTAGTTTCAGATTGCCACTTATCTTGTGAAGTTATGATAACTATGAATATACCGATTGCACAATAGTGATTGGAAAAATGGAAATGTTAAGACCTTTTCTTCCTGTGAGAAGTGACTACATTTTCTGTTGCATTTAACCATATGTATTCTTTCTGTTGAAATCTTTCTGTTGCATTTAACCAGTTTTACCTTAAAACTGGCACATGCAAGTATGGTGCAACCTGCAGATTTGACCACCCACCTCCTGGCGAAGTTGTAGTAATGGCAGCTTCACAAGCAAAATCTGATTCAACTGGAGGAAAAGCATAAGCAGCTGAATCCACACAGGAACAGCAGCATTAGGCCCCTCGCTAGAATGAAGTGATGGGAACAAAGAAAGTAGGTGAATCGATGAAAATCCACGGAGCTTTTAATAAGTAGTAAATAAACACACAATTGTTTCCCAATAAATAATTAAATATCTCAGTGGTTCCACCTTCAATTACAGAAATAAATATACAAACTAGTAGTAGTTTGGTCAAATCATTGAAGTCCTTGTTGCTTAGGCAAACAAAGTCTCAGAAAGTACCTAAAAGACTGAGTGGACTTGGAAACTTGTAAGACGGGGTCATCAATGACTCTGGAATACCTGGACACCATTCATTTCAGACTTTTCGGTATTTAATGTTACTCGGTTTTAGATTTCTGTACATTTCTGTATAATCATGGATAGCTTCTGTGCAAACCTATTCAAGCCTACCAGCTATCGCTTCCTTGTCAAAAATGTTGCTCACTACTTGCTCTTTGTTATTCTGGCATCTTCATATCTGCACACTACTAAACTGTGTGTGGGAGATGGACTTCCGAGTGGTGTGAGATCATCATCATGCATCGAGGAAGAGAGACGAGCGCTTCTCAGCTTCAAAGGAGATGTTACTGATCGTTCGGGTAGGCTTTCTTCTTGGGTGGGTCAGGATTGCTGCCGATGGAAAGGGATTTCGTGCAACAACCGTACAGGTCATGTTGCAAGGATGGACCTCCGAAACCTGAATTATGATCAAGGCTCCTACGGAGATACTTCTTTGGGGGGTAAGATTAATCCTTCTTTGCTTAGCTTTAAGAACTTACGTTACCTTGATCTAAGCGGAAACGATTTTCAAGGATGTCGAATTCCTAACTTCTTTGGGAAGCTTCAAAGTTTGAGGTATCTCAATCTCTCATATACATTTGTGGGAGAGATTCCCCCAGCTCTTGGTAACCTCTCAAACTTGAACTATCTTGACCTCAGTTCTGATTCTTACAGTTTTGTTTCTTCCAAAAACTTGAATTGGCTTTCTCATCTCTCTTCCCTAAAGTACCTCAATCTGGGAGGTGTGAACCTTAGCAGCACAGGAGTGAGTTGGCTACATGATGTCAACATGCTTCCTTCACTCTTAGAGTTGCATTTGTCTGTTTGCCAAATTCAAAACCTTCCACACTCCCAGCTTCCGTCGGTGAACTTCACATCCCTATTGGTTCTTGATATATCAGGGAATGATATTAATTCTTCATTTCCCAGCTGGTTTTTTAATCTTACCAACCTCAAAAGACTTGATGCATCTTCCAATTTGTTCGGGCCCTTCCCTGTTGAATTTGCAAACCTCAAGTCTTTGGAAGACCTTGGTTTGAGTTCTAATGAGCTCGAAGGTCAGATTCCCCAAGTCATTGGTACTTTGTGCAGCCTAAGGATATTAGATCTTTCGGGGAACTCATTCTATGGTAGTTTGGAAATTTTTTTGAATGGTTTCTCAAATGGTACAAGTTATAGATTAGGACTGCTGGAAAATCTGAAGGAACTTGACCTCGGTGGGAACCTAGTTTCTGGTTCAATTCCACAATCTATTAGTAATTTATCATCATTGGAAAAACTGGACATCTCTGGTAATCATCTTAATGAGTCCATTCCTGAAAGTTTGGGACAACTCTCTCAGCTAGTTCACCTCGATCTATCTGATAATCCGTTGGAAGGCAATCTAAATGAAGCCCATTTCCGAACTCTCACAAAGTTGGAGTCTTTTGCAGTCTGTAGCAAATACGGGCTCATGACTGGGTCCCTCATTTTTAACATGGCTCATGACTGGGTTCCTCCTTTCCAACTTAATTCAATCGACATTGCCGACTGCAGAGTAGGTCCTGCCTTTGGGGTATGGCTTCAGTCTCAAACTGAATTAACGGAAGTCACGCTTCGTAATACTTCAATCTCAGATTTCATATCAGAGGAATGGTTCTTGAAGATATCTTTCCAGCTCACATCATTGGATTTATCTTATAACCAAGTCCGTGGAAAGCTTCCATTGCACATGAACTCCCCATCTTTGAGGTACATAGATTTGAGACATAATCAATTTGAAGGCCCTCTCCCACATTGGTCTAGTGATGCTGCCACCTATCTCCATCTTCAAAGCAATTTATTTTCCGGGCCGATTCCCTCAAATTTTGATCAATTGCTGCCTAACTTGGCAACAGTGGATCTATCTGACAATCATCTGAATGGTAGGATACCACCCTCTGTGTGCAACTTGTCAGATTTGTCAGTTCTTCTGTTAAGAAGCAATCGCTTGACTGGAGAATTTCCTCTAGCATGGAGTATGTGGCCAGATATGCTGGTTGTAGATGTCTCAGACAACAATTTGTCTGGCAATTTCTCCAGTTCAATGGGTGTTCCAAGCTTCCTAATGGTATTGGATGTGAGCAAAAACAATTTCGGAGGTCAAATTCCTTCTTCTCTATTCCAAAACTGCAGCATTTTGCACAGCATTGATCTTGGAGACAATAGATTTACTGGAAGCATACCTCTACAGACAAGATCAATTGTATCATCCAAATTGTATATGCTAAGATTGCGATCCAACTCTTTAAGCGGACATATCCCCAGTCGATTGTGCTCTCTTCAAGATCTTCATATCATAGACCTTGGCCACAACAACTTTTCAGGGACCATTCCCAAGTGTTTGTATAATCTGACTGCTTTGGCCTACCGTAATTACAGTCCTGAGTACAGTTTTGAAAATTATCTTGAGAAGGCCAGCTTGACATTGAAGGGACAAGAACTCGAATATGACAGGACCCTGAATTTGGTGAATAGCATTGATTTCTCATCAAATAACTTAGAAGGTGAAATCCCTGAAGAAATAAGCAGCCTCATTGGATTGGGCACGTTGAACTTGTCAAGAAATCAACTGACTGGAAACATTCCCTCAAAGATTGGAAACATGCAATTGCTGGAAACTCTTGATCTCTCACACAATCACCTCTCCGGACAGATTCCTCAAAGTTTCTCTTCACTAACCTCTCTGTCTCACTTGAACTTGTCTTTCAACAACTTGTCCGGAAGAATTCCTTCAGGCTACCAACTTCAAACACTGAATGATTCATCCATTTACGAAGGCAATCCATCCTTGTGTGGGGTCCCTCTTTCAACTGTCTGCCCGGGAGATGGCCCTGACGATGGTGATCATAATGATGATGATAATGATGAGAATGGGAAGTTTGGTATCGTTGTTAGCGCTGTCCTCGGCTTCATCATAGGCTTCTGGAGTGTCTGTGGCACATTGGTTATGAAGAAATCATGGAGGTATGCCTATTTTCGATTCTTTGATAACATAAAGGAGAAGGCAGCATTAGCAATTGCATTGAGAGTGGCTCGTTGGCAAAGGAGGACTTGATTGGAAAAGGAAAATTAAAGAATAAAATGCACTGAAGGTGGTCTATATGGGGCATTTGTGGCTTTCTAGAAAGGGTACGTTGTGTCTCTTTTGGTTCAGGTGCTCTCCATGACACTGCCCTTTGGAGCTGTTTGTGGCGCTGGTGAAGATGACGGTCAGTATTGTTGGGGTTTGCTGTGTTCTCTTTATTGTTGTAATCAATAATTAAGTGTTTAATAGTGTCATGTAATCAATAATTAAGCATGTTCTCTTTGATGCTAAATAATATCGTGTGTATCCACGTTCGATGCATTTGAAACTTGTAAAAGGACTGTTTGTTTTCAGTAATCAATCCCTCTGCTTTGTTTGTTTTGCTCTCTTTATTTAATCCCAATCAGCTCCAGCTCCCACCTCCGCTCTCTCCACCGTCTACACCCCCGGCTCCCTAGCCCAATCCGACCAGGCCCACGCTACTTTTCTGGGTCGGACCCTCTCTCCACGTCCTCCATGTACCTCGCCGGCACCGACGGCCTCGGCCGCTAGAGCGACGTCGTATATGATGTCCTCCTGGCCCGCCCCGGATGCCAAACCCGGCCCGCCCGGCTTCAAACGCACCTCTGAAGGTTGGTGAGCTCTCACTCTACTGTAACTCTGTGTTTGGTGATTGAAAAGTTTGAATCTTTGATTGAATTTCATGGAAGATCATTGCTAAAGTTTTCGAATTTTCTAGTGTAAATTGACGTGAGTATGTTTATAGCTTGCTAATCTAGGTATGTATGAAGTGGGATTATGATCAAATCTAGCTCCTAATTGTTCATTTCACTAATTAATATAAGCTTTCGGCTGCCAAGTACAAGAGTTTGTGTAATAACTATGTAGTAGCTTTTGTGTATGCTTCTGGCCTTCTAGTGTGTGTTTATAGTTTGCTTATCACCGAGTATGAGTAAGCGTTTTGCTTTTCATAGGTAATGTCTGAGGTGGTGGTTTATGATCTTGGTATTACAGTATTACTTGTAGTCAGTCATTGCACTACGGATGTAAACCGTAAAGAGTAAAAGTGGGACTGTTTAACAATAGCATAACAGGTTTGGTTTGTTATCTCTAATTAGTAAATGCGTGCCCAGCGTACAAGAATTTATATGTGTATTAACTATGTAGAGCTAGTAGCTTTTGTATATGCATTTAGTGCAATATATACGATTACAGAAGGAGGAAAAGAATCTATCTTTGTGTTTTTAGTATGTGTTCGTTCTTACCCCAAATTACTTTTGAAGATATATACTATATGGTAACATATACGTTTCCTCTGGTTTTCTTGTATATACTTGCCTACTACATACTATAGCACTCTACCATCAGGCTTTTTTGGGTGCCCATAATCCGATTGGGCAAATGGAAGCTTGGTTCGACGAATCCTTTAGCAAAGCGACCTAGGTTTGAGAATACAAGCTTGCCTATTTATCCTCAGTGGCCAGGAGCCAGGAGAGAAAGATTGTGCCCACTATATGCAAACAAGAACCTGTAAATTTGGTGAGGGGCTGCAAGTTTGACCATCCTATTTGGGTTCCTGTTGGTGGAATCCCAGATTGGAAAGAGGTGACTGCTTATTATTATATCTTATGCCCATATACTTATAGTTTTATGACTTTTACCATATTATATATAAATAACTATAAAGTAGTTTTAGCAAAATAATTTAATAATTCTGTATAATTTCTCTAAGCTTATGAATATGGATTGATCATATCCTATAAGCTGTTTAATTCTTTGAAGGTACGGATAGATACTTTTTTTAGACTTATTCGATTATGTTTCTAATCTCCTATAATATCTACAGTTATGTAGTATGAATTATAGTTTATTCTTTAGTTTTAGATTTTTCTGCCATATCTGTTTTATAGTTTCTGTACCTGCTACATTTTGTGTAAAAAGTCTGGTGATGTGGCTAGTGAGGCTGCAAAAACCAAAAAGTCCAATGTACTCTTCTTAATTTTCCATTGTAGGTCATTCACTCATTCACCTTACCCTGTGGGTTATTAAGGGATATAACTTATATATTTTGTCTTCTGTTTATTCTTTTTTTTTTTTAAATCAATTTAAAATCCACTGTCATCCCAGTTTCTTTTTTAAGTCTAGTTATACGGAACATACTGATTACTGTTAATCACTCTCTCAAGAACTGCTGAATTGGAAGAGGAATGTTGGGTCTAAAATTTTGTTGGCTAATTTGTTTCAAAACACCATACAAGTTGTATCTTGAGTCTTTGTCCGCCAAGATTAGCATTGGGATCATATCCCATCTTGAAGTACGTTGAAGATATTTAGAATAGTTACCTTTATCATGAAGGAAGATTTTTCAGTCAAAGATCTCAAACCTAAAATGGTGAAATATATTATAGCCAATCATGTCATCCCAAGTGCTTAGATTCACAGCTCTGTCTGAAGCATATTTAAGGGCATTTTTGGTTGAGTGAATTGATGGATGTTCACTCATGATCATTGCTTAAGCAAAGAGCCCCCTAGATCTTGAATTTTGAAAATCTGTTAGAATGTCTAGTTGTGTAGATCCCTCAAGTAACATACGAATATTATCTAAAGTTTGATGCACCCACCCTAGATTCTTTGGCTTTGGGTTTGCATGCATATTCACTAGGTCTGAGTTTTGAGGTTCCTCTTGGATAGCCTGTCTGAAATACAATTCTGCATCAAAACTCATTGAAGGGCATTTATGTGATTTGGATGTGGTCCAGCGTGTATCTTCAAGATGCTGTGGAGCTACCTTGAAGCTGAAGATCAACTGGCCAGATTGCTTGTAGGGTTGAACTGGTAGGCAAGTGGAGAAGGTGCTTGTACCTTCATGTGTTTGTCATGTATGAGTTGGTTATTGCCTTATTGGTCATGTCATGGCTGTGGCAATGCATTGAGGATTGGAAGCTCCATTGGCAATTCATTAGTTGTTGATAATGATTGTGAAGTCGAGCCAGTTATTAAGTCAATCGTCTTTGTTTTTGTTTTGCCCAATGTCTAACTTCTTTGTAGGCATATTCATTTGCTTCGCCTACATAATGTAAAAAGGGCTTCAATTTGATTACTATCTCTAGTGTGATAACAAGGGTTTACTAGAGTTTCTTTACTAAGCCTACATTCCATGGCATTGCATGATTATGATTCATTTGCCGGAAAATATAGGCTTATTCTATGTTAAGTAGGGTTTCCATCTGATGGTTAATCTACATACATACATGATTGTACGAGTCTTCTGTACTGGTTAATCCTCTGCGCTTTGGATAGGCTAAGTGTGAAGTAAGCAACTTCTTTTGTTAAATGAATTTGATTCCAGTTGTATATGATTGGCCTTCCATATCTGAGTTGTTTTATATGATTTACTATGAAAGTGATCCTAAGAGAGTATACTGAATTTGAGTTTAAACAGTTGCAACACTTTTTAGTTCTCATCATATTATTCATGAAACTGTCAGCACATGAAGTGTTGCTTTATCTATCCACATTTGTTACTCTGATGGTAGACATTTGGCCAGAAATGGTTCTGTTTGACTACTTGTTCATATTTCTTAATCATTCAGAACTTAATGACAATTGCTCTCATGTTTATGTATTGTGGTTTTTTCATGTTGTAGTATTATATGAAGATTGGGGAATGTAAGTATGGTGCACAATGCAGATTCCATCACCCGATTGATAGGCCAGCAGTGGCGTTGTCAACAACAAAGCCATCTCAACAAGAAAATGTGAAGCTAATGCTTGCTGGACTACCTAGGAGGGAGGTATGGATGGTGGAGCTATTCTCTGTTGGGACTATCCCAAGTCTTTTTATCAGTAGGGTTCACCTGTCCTTGTTTTAAGCAGGGTACCATTATCTTCGAAAAGCTTGAAAAGCATATGGCTATTCTTCATAAGAATGGTTGAATTATGCTAAGTCTTTGCATTAGTAGTTTCAGATTGCAATTTATCTTTTGAAGCAATGATAACTATAATATACTGTTTGCAGTAGTGATTGGAAAAATTGAAATGTTAAAGACCTTTTTTTCCAGTGAGAAGTGACTGCATTTTCTGTTGCATTTTACCATATCTATTCTTTCTGTTGAAATCTCATTTTATATTCCATCCAGGCATTGTCTATCCTATACATGTAAAACCATTTAACATGGCTGGAACTTTTTGCAGGGTGCCGTTATCTGTGTGTATTACCTTAAAACCGGCACATGCAAGTGTGGTGCAACCTGCAGATTTGACCACCCATCTCCTGTTTAAGTTGTAGCAATGGCAGCTTCACAAGCAAAATCTGATTCTACTGGAGGGAAAGCTTAAGCAGCTGAATCCACACAGGAACAGCAGCACTAGGTCCCTAGCTAAAATGAAGAAGTGATGAGGCCTCGAAGGAGGTGTATGGCAAAAGTATTGCCATCTGCCATCATGGTTTATAAATTCCACAATCAGCCATTCTTTATGCTCTGCGTATAAGGTGCAAGTGTTGACCGATTCGATAACATGAGGTATTTCGTTCTCCTGTATTGAGTCTCCGCATGTGCTTTGTGAGTGTCAGACTGATGAGTTCCAATGCTATGGTTTTATGAAAGTTTGCTCACTGTCCTCTGCTTCTTCCTTCTATGACGATATTCACCCTTAAGAAAGCTTCTTTTTCTTTTTTCTTTTTCTGTTGATGGCATAATCACCCTTATCCTGGCTTAGATTTATGGCTTGTTTCAGTGCTATTCTAGTGAAAAGAAAAAATTTTAACCAAAATAAAAGGAAAAAACAAGTTTCTCGTTGAGAAAGTTTTCAAAGTTTATTGCACTTTTTATTGGAGTTTGGTAGTTTGCCTAATCATACATATACACAGAACAGGACATTACCTTACATAGCCCAATCAAATTCCTTCGATTCAAAAGACCAGTTTCCATTTTACACCGAGATTGTCTCTGTACCGCCACCACCACGTGCTCCTCCAACCCCAGAAAAGGTCCGTTCTTTATTTGATTGTATTCTCTAAAAAGTTGGTTTGGTGATTCTGACTAGTTCTTTAGATCCTTGTTTGGTTGAATCTGGGTGGCAGCAAAGAGAGGGTTTGGATTTGCAATGCCCTTGCCAGTCAGTTCCTCTCTGTCTCTTTCTTGTTTTGTTTAGTGCTCTGAATTGTGATGAAGTTGGAAACTTTACTGATTTTGTGTGGTGGGTTTTTGGTGGCACTTTGGAATGGTGATGATGTGAAGATAAGGACCAAGAGCAGTTCATGAAGCAACTGCTTTACTACCAGGGTGCCTTTGCTGGTGGAATTCCGGTGAGCACCAATCGCTGCTCTTTCGCTTAGGTATCAATCCCTCTGCTTTATTTGTTTTGCTTATACTTCATTCCTCAGTAATCACCAAAAACAGAACCAACTCAGTAAGGGAAAAAAAACACATGAAACTAATAGTAATAGTGATAATGCATAAATGCAGCGATATCTACAGTTAGGATTAGCTTCCTGCTGATCACTAGAGTGTAATTCAACTAGCTTTTCCATGTTCGGAACAATATTTTCTATTTAGTAAAGAAGGCATCATTTTTATTATTATATTTGTCTTGCAGTTATAGATATACTAGATGTATATTACCTTTTTGGGTTCATTGTCAACTTAGTTTGCAGTTTGATTGATTTCGGCCGCTACATTAGGGTCAAGTGCTTATCGTCTATGTCTGATGCTTTCCCTTTTGCCATTCTGTTAAACTGTGATCTTGTCTTATTGATGCATTTGTTCCCTATTTACAATATTCTCTGCAGATTTTTGTGTTGCGGAATTATGCAAGAGAAACTCTTTCTTTGAGGTGGAGATCTTGGATGGAGTGTTATTACATTGACTGTTACCTGAGCAACCAAACATTTTACAGAATTCAATCCCAATCAATCATTGATAATCCAGATCAGCGAATTGTTGATGATCTAAGTTCTTTCATGGCGACAGCCCTGTCATTCTCTTTAACACTCTTCAATGCTGTGATAGATCTCATATCATTCAGTAACATCTTATTTGGTATCTATCCTCCGCTGTTTGTTGTTCTTCTAGTATATTCGATTGGTGGAACAGTGATCAGTGTCTTTATTGGAAGGGTAAGTTATCTGTAACTCATTTAGCAAAAATTTGTTTCCATCATTATGCAATGGTATCTCTGGCAATAAGGAATGATGCCAACTTGATTTGACTTTGTTCTTAGGGTTTGGTGACATTAAACTTTCTGCAAGAGAAAAAGGAAGCAGATTTTTGTTATGGACTTGTGCACGTTCGAGAAAATGCTGAATCAATAGCTTTCTATAGTGGTGAAGACATTGAAATGCAACTTTTGCTGCAACGCTTCAAAAGTGCTTTTGAGAATCTAACTGTATGAACAATTTTAAACTTCTTCTTGTTTCACTTTGCTATGCATGCTGTCTATGCCTTTACATTGAGGACTTTTTTTCTCTGACTCCTGAAATTTAGTTGATGCAATGATGTGTGTATTTCAGTAGTTACTTTAAACTGCAAGATTTTTTTGTCCTTTCCGTTTTTCTGTTATTGTATTTACACTGTATGCTGGTCATTCCCTATTGCAGTTTACTGGATGAAAGAATTATTGATGCAACATTTGATATCCACAAAGATTCTTTATTTTATTTTGCTTCTTATATGATTCTGTCTCAAGTCAAAATTGGATTCACAAAATAACCGTTCCTATGCCAGTCTTCTTCTGAACACATCGAAAGTACTTGATCAGCTGTGGTTTATTTGCAGCTTTTTTTTTTTTGCCATGATCTTTTATTTCAATTAAGTAGTTCTACTGATGTAAAAGTTTCTGCACATTATGTTGTCCCTATTAGATGTGTATTAACCTCATATCCCTACATTTCCTTGCAGCAATTGTTGATAGATTCAAGAAATCCTGAGTTTTTCACTAGTGGATACCGCTATCTTATTCAAATTCTTTCTGTTGCTGTCGTACTTCTCTGGAAAAATTGAGTTTGGTGTCATTAATCAGTCAGTATCTGCTTTTAATCATATCCTGGGGAACTTCTCCCTTATCGTGTGCCAATTTCAGTCTATAACCGCATTTTCAGCAGTAATTGATCGAGTTGGTACAGTGTCTGTACCCTTCTCTCCTCCTTTGCTATAGCTTTGGTGTGTCGTATATCTCTGAAGTCTGTCCCAAAAGTTCAGACACTGGCTAATTTGGTTGATGCACCAATGGGTCTTAAAATACAATTCCATTGGTAAATTTTTTCCGATGAATGTTAGATGAGTCCTCAGATTCCAAGAAAGAGACTGACAAGAGTTGAAAAGACAGTATTGTTATTCACTTTCTGTTCTTTCTTTCCCTGTCCTTGATTCATTCAGACATTGGATGCAGACACCACTTGCACTATTTCTTAATTTTTAGTTCGTTTGAAACAATCTTGTGTAATATTTCTATTAATCAGTAATGTAAAACTAGACTATGTTTGATCTTTTCAGTATCTTCCACCCGAAACTCAGATGTAGCTTTTCTGTTGCATTTAACACTAGAAGCCCTAAAACTATACTTTTGAAGTTAACTAGATTTGTTCCATCTTATAAATACTCCTTGAAATTTGTATTTTTTGTTTTTTCCATCTAACCTATTATCCTCCTTCAGAAATTTACTTATGAACTGCAAATCTAGTGTCATCTCAGTTTCTTTTTCAAGTCTAGTCATACAGGAACCAACTGATTACTGTTAATCGATTTCTCATCAACTGCTGAATTGGAAGAGGAATGTTGGGTATAACATTTTGTTGGCTAATTTGTTTCAAAACACCCTACAAGTTGTATCTTGAGTCTTTGTCCGCCATGATTGGCATTGGGATCATATCCCATCTTGAAGTATGTTGAAGCTATTTGGAATGGCTGCCTTTATCATTAAGGAAGATTTTTCAGTCAAAGATCTCAAACCTAGAATGGTGAAAGATATTATAGCCAATCATTGAATCCAAAGTGCTTAGATTCACAGCTCTCTCTGAAGCATATTTAAGGACATTTTTGATTGAATGAATTAATGGATGTTCACTCGTGATCATTGCTTAAGCAAAGATCCCCATAGGTCTTGAATTTTGAAAATCTGGTAGAATGTCTCGTTGTGTAGATCCCTCTAGTAACATAAGAATATTATCTAAAGTTTGATGCACCCACCCTAGATTCTTTGGCTTTGGGTTTGCATGCATATTCACTAGGTCTGAGTTTTGAGATTCCTCTTGGGTAGCCTGTCTGAAATATCAGTCTGTATCAAAATTTTGGTAATTTGGAGATGGTCCTGCGTGTATCTTCAAGATGCTGTGGAGCTAACTTGAAGCTAAAGATCAACTGGTCAGATTGCTTGTAGGGTTGTACTGGTAGACAAGTGGAGAAGGTGCTTGTACCTTTATGTGTTTGTAATGTATGAGGTAGTTATTGCCTTATTGGTCATGTCAAGACTATGGCAATGCATTGAGGATTCGAAGCTCCATTAGCAATTCATTAGTTGTTGATAATGATTGTGGAGTCGAGCCAGTTAGTAAGTCAATCATCTTTGTTTTTGCTTTCCCCAAAGCCTAACTTCTTTATAGGCATATTCCTTTGCTTTGCCTACATAATGTAAAAAGGGCCTCAATTTGATTACTAGCCCTTGCGTGATAATAAGAGTTTAAGTATAGTTTCTTCATTAGCCCTACGTTCTATGCCATTGCAAGATTAGGATTCATTTGCCTGAACATATAGGCTTTTTCCATGTTAAGTAGTTTTTCCATCTGATGGTTGATCTACATGCATACAAGATTCTACGAGTCCTCTGTACTGGTAATAGCTCAACTTTATAATTTGTTATTTCCTTTTGGTGGCAAGTTATTCAGCTGCCCTACTTAGTGTTTGTTTTCTGCCTATTTGTATTATCTTCATTGGCAGTCTTAAGATTAGAAAATGGTTTGCAGCTGTTTTTGTTCTTTGTGTGCTATCTTCAATTTGCTTATTAATTGTGGCAAAAAGAAACAAAGAAGGTATATTGTTAAAACACATAAATTGATCTCTTGTTCATTTAGGTTCCACTTGTTGCTCCAAGTGAGTCCCTTCCCGAGAGACCTGGAGCGCCTGATTGTCCAGTGAGTAGCATTTATTTATTTTTGTAGATATGATGCGTTTAAGCACTTGCACAGCTCACATATACCCATCCATTCTCTATGTTGTAGTACTTTTTAAAAACTCAAAGATGCAAGTTTAATCATCCAAAGGACACACTGGCCACTGCGGTAAGTGCAAATGAGATAAGGATGCCAAGATTTATTTATCATCTGGACATATTCACTGTAGTTATAATGCTATGATACTTTAATCTGGTTTCAGGGCGCTTCAGAAAATGGTGATGTTTATGCCTTACCCGAGAAGCCTTCTGAACCCGCATGTGCAGTGAGATATCTATCTCCTACTTTTGTAATGTGCATTATCTATCTAGTTTTGTTGACTTGGTTATATTCCCAAAAATATGTTTAAACAGTTCTACTTGAAACCTGGGCAATGCAAGTATGGTGCAACCTGCAAATTTAATCACCCAAAAGACATCCAGATACCATAAGCCACTCAAGAGAATAAATCTGGCGACACTGAGACAGATCTTAAGATGGAGGGCAGTGAAGTTGCTGTGAAGCCTCTTGATTCATTCACTCCAGCACTATTGTATAACTCCAAAGAGCTTCCTGTAAGACCGGTATGTACTTATTAGAGATGATTGAGCCTCTTCGAAATTGCGTTATCAGCTTTATGATAATTTTGTTTTGCTGATCATGTGTCTGTTTCTTCTACAGGGTGAAGCTGATTGTCCGTTCTACCTGAAAACTGGAAGGTCAGTTATGTCTTATTTTGTTGTTTGGTTATGATTACTATAGACGACCAAGAACTCAGAATGGCTTTTGTTCTCTTAAATCAGCTGCAAGTATGGGGCCACTTGCTGGTACAATCACCCTGATAGATATGGTATATGTTTAAGATTATGCTGCTCTAGATTCTAGAGTTCATTTTCATGTGCTTAACAAATAGCGTGTATCAGAATTTCATTGCTAAGTTTTTGTGCAGATATCAATCCACCTGTTGCTGCAATCAGCTATCCTCTTTCAGCGCCTGCAGTTGCAGGTTTTAACATAGGAGTTGCTAGTCCAGCTGCCTTCACTTATCAAACTTTGGCACAACCAACGGGGCAACGGTAAATGTGGCCTATAGTATTATATGTTTCACCATAAGGCCTTTTTGTTCTGTATCATTAACTGAATTGAACAACTGTTAGCTCTCTCCCCCCCCCCCCCCCCCCCCCCCCCCCAACACACACACACACCCCTCTCTTTCAATGTATACATATATATATATATAATATTTGATTCATGTTATTATGCACGTTGCAGGTGGGAGCGAGCCCTACTGTTTATCCTCAGTGCTTTGGACAACTTGTTTTGTTAAATGAATTTGATTCCAGTTGTATATGATTGCCCTTCCAGAGAAAGTGATCCTTAAGAGAGAGTATAATGAATTTGAGTTTCAGCATGTTTAAACAGTTGCAACACTTTTGAGTTCTCGTGATATTATTCATGAAACTGTCAGCACATGAAGTGTTGCTTTATCTATCTACATTTGTTACTCTGATGGTAGACATTTGGCCAGAAATGATTCTGTTTGACTACTTATTCATATTTCTGAATCATTCAGAACTTAATGACGATTGCTCTCATGTTTATGTATTGTGGTTTTTTCATGTTGTAGTACTATATGAAGACTGGGGAATGTAAGTATGGTGCACAATGCAGATTCCATCACCCGATTGATAGGCCAGCAGTGGCGTTGTCAACAACAAAGCCATCTCAACAAGAAAATGTGAAGCTAATGCTTGCTGGACTACCTAGGAGAGAGGTACGAATGGTGGAGCTATTCTCTGTTGGGACTATCCCAAGTCTTTTTATCAGGAGGGTTCACCTGTCCTTGTTTTAAGCAGGGTACCATTATATTCCAAAAAGCTTGAAAAGCATATGGCTATTCTTCATAAGAATGATTAATTATGCTAAGACTTTAGTAGTTTCTGATTGGCATTTATATTGTGAAGCTATGATAACTATGAATATACTGATTGCAGTAGTGATTGGAAAAATTTAAATGTTAAGACCTCTCTTTCCAATGAGAAGTGACTGCGGTAAGACCTCTCTTTCCAATGAGAAGTGACTGCATTTTCAGTTGCATTTAACCATATCTATTCTTTCTGTTGAAATCTTATTTTATATTTCCATCTAGGCATTATCTATCCTATACATGTAAAACCATTTAACAAGGGTGGAACTTTTTTACAGGGTGCCGTTATCTGTGTGTATTACCTTAAAACCGGCACATGCAAGTATGGTGCAACCTGCAGATTTGACCACCCACCTCCTGGTGAAGTTGTAGCAATGGCTGCTTCACAAGCAAAATCTGATTCTACTGGAGGAAAAGCATAAGCAGCTGAATCCACACAGGAACAGCAGCAGTAGGTCCCTCGCTAGAATGAAGAAGTGATGAGGCCTCGAAGGAGGTCTGTGGCAAAAGTATTGCCATCTGCCATGGTCTATTTTGTACTATGTTTCTGAGCCATCATGGTTTATAAACTACCCAATCAGCCATTCTTTATGCTCTGCGTATAAGAGGAGCAATTGTTGACCGATTGGATAACATGAGGTATTTCGTTCCCCTGTATTGAGTGAGCCTCTGCATGTACTTTGTATATCTGGAGTATCAGAGTGATGAGTTTCAGTGCTATGGTTTTATGAAAGTTTGCTCTCACTGTCCTCTGATTCTTCCTTCTATGACGATATTCACCCTTAAAAAAGCTTCTTTTTTCTTTTTCTGTTGATGGCATAATCACCCTTATCCTGGCTTAGATTAATGACTAGTTTCAGTGCTATTCTGTAGTGAAATGAACAATTTTTTACCAAAAGAAAAGAAAAGAACAAGTTTCTCGTTGGGAGAGTTTTCCAAAAGTTTATTGCACTTTTTACACAGAACTTGACATTACCTTACTTTTTTTTTTTTTTTTTTTTTTTTTTTTTTTTTTTTTTGGGTACAATGGGGGTCAAAGACCCAGAAAGAAAGCAAAAAAACAGAAAGAACTAAGAAATAGCTGTGGCAACAGCTCTAGGCCTTACAAGGCCATTAGTATCATCAAGGACGTCTTGGACATTACCTTACTTTGTCCAGTCAAATTCCCTCGATTCCAAAGACCAGTATGTTTCACTTTTACACCAAGATTGACCACCGGAAGCTAAGATCAATGACAAAAGCTTGTTCACTTTTCCTTTCGCTTTTTGTCTTTGGAAATTTTCTACGAATCCTGGAGCGATGGAAAGAAATAGAATTATTTGTTGTAGTATATATGATTCATGTTGTATATATGAGTCATAGTATAAATGTCTATATCATGTATACAATAGGTACTTGAGTGTATAATGTAGGTATAGAGACTTGTGTGACAAGCTTTATGCAAAAGGGCAACAAGCATGGCAATTGGGATCTTTGCAGCCACCATGTGGAGCTGCAGCCCTCAATCAACCAAGAGGAGATT
Source organism: Rosa lucieae (assembly GCA_024704745.1). NCBI lineage: Eukaryota > Viridiplantae > Streptophyta > Magnoliopsida > Rosales > Rosaceae > Rosa > Rosa lucieae. The sequence continues at coordinate 17,308,163 of CM045496.1, read as the reverse complement.
GTTATCATTTTGAGTTTCTCTTAGAGCATTCACACTAGCTTTGTATTTCTATATAAACCCTCCATTGTGAGATGAATAAACACATGAATCTCCATTCTCTCTGCAACATTACTCTCTCCCTCTCTCTGATAATTTATGCTTGTACTTAAACATTATTCATGTTTATTAATACCGTCGGAAGTCGGAACAAAGAAACCAAGTGGCTCGATGAAAATCCATTGAACTTTTTATGCTCTTGTTTGCAGTAAATAAACACAATTGTTTTCCGATAAATATCTCAGCGGTTCCACCTTAAAATACAGAAATAAATTTTACAAACTAGTAGTAGTTTGGTCGAATCATTGAAGGCCTTATTGCTTTGGCAAACAAAGTCTCAGAAAGTACCTAAAAGACTTTTGAGTGGACTTGGAAACTTGTGAGACGGGGTCGTTCATGACTCTGGAATACCTGGACATCATTCATTTCAGACTTGGAAACTTGTAGAACGGGGTAAACGGATGACTTTGGAATACCTGAATACCATTCATTTCAGACTTTCCGGTATTTAATGTTACTCGGTTTTAGATTTCTCTACATTTCCACAAGTTCATAGAAAAGTCTGTATAATCATGGATAGCTTCTGTGCAAACCTATTCAAGCCTACCAGCTATCTCTTCCTCATCAACAATGTTGCTCACTACTTGCTCTTTCTTTTTCTGGCATCTACATATCTGCAAACTTCTAAACAGTGTTTGGGAGATGGACTTCCGAGTGGTCTGAGATCATCATCATGCATCGAGGAAGAGAGACGAGCGCTTCTCACCTTCAAAGGAGATGTTACTGATCCTTCCGGTAGGCTTTCTTCTTGGGTGGGTCAGGATTGCTGTCAATGGAAAGGGATTTCATGCAACAACCATACAGGTCGCGTTGCAAAGATGGACCTCCGAAACCTGCATTATCGGGAGACTACTTTGGGGGTTAAGTTAAATCCTTCTTTGCTTAGCTTTAAGGACTTATATTACCTTGACCTAAGTGGGAATGATTTTCAACAACTTCGAATTCCTAAGTTCTTAGGGAAGCTTACAAGCTTGCGGTATCTTAATCTCTCCCATACAAGCTATGTGGGAGAGATTCCCCCTGCTCTTGGTAACCTCTCAAACTTGAACTATCTTGACCTCAATTCTAATATTTTAAATGTCGTTCATTCTAAAAACTTGAATTGGCTTTCTCATCTCTCTTCCCTAAAGTATCTCAATCTTGAAGGTGTGAACCTTAGCAGCACAGGAGTGAGTTGGCTACATGATGTCACCATGCTTCCTTCACTTAGAGTTGCATTTGTCTTATTGCCAAATTCAAAACCTTCCACACTCCCAGCTGCCGTCGGTGAACTTCACATCCCGCCTATTGGTTCTTGAAATATCAGATAATCATATTAATTCTTCATTTCCCAGCTGGTTTTTTAATCTTACCAACCTCAAAAGACTTGATGCATCTTTCAATTTGTTCGGGTCCTTCCCTGTTGAATTTGCAAACCTCAAGTCTTTGGAAGACCTTGATTTGAGTGGAAATTCTCTCGGGGATATTAGATCTTTCAGTCAAATTCCCAAAGTCATTGGTACTTTGTGCAGCCTAAGGATATTAGATCTTTCGGGGAACTCATTCAATGGTAGTTTGGAAAATTTTTTGAATGGTTTCTCAAATGGTACAAGTTATAGATTAGGACTGCTGGAAAATCTGAAGGAACTTGACCTCAGTTTGAACCATTTTTCTGGTTCAATTCCACAATCTATTAGTAATTTATCATCCTTGGAAAAACTGGACATCTCGTCTAATAATTTCAATGGGTCCATTCCTGAAAGTTTGGGACAACTCTCTCAGCTAGTTCACCTCGATCTATCTGAGAATTCGTTGGAAGGCAATCTAAATGAAGCCCATTTCCGAACTCTCACAAAGTTGGAGTCTTTTGCAGTCTGTAGCAAATACGGGTTCATGACTGGGTCCCTCATTTTTAACATGGCTCATGACTGGGTTCCTCCTTTCCAACTTAATTCAATCGACATTGCCGACTGCAGAGTAGGTCCTGCCTTTGGGGTATGGCTTCAGTCTCAAACTGAATTAACGGAAGTCACGCTTCGTAATACTTCAATCTCAGATTTCATACCAGAGGAATGGTTCTTGAAGATATCTTTCCAACTCACATGGCTGGATTTATCTAACAACCAAATTCGTGGAAAGCTTCCATTTCACATGAACTCCCCGTCTTTGAGGTACATAGATTTGAGTCATAATCAATTTGAGGGCCCTCTCCCACATTGGTCTAGCGATGCTGCCAAACATCTCGATCTTCAAAGCAATTTATTTTCCGGGCCGATTCCCTCAAATTCTGATCAATTGCCTAAATTGCGGGAATTGTATCTATCTGACAATCATCTGAATGGTAGTCTACCACCCTCTTTGTGCAACATGTCAAGTTTAAATACCCTTATGTTAAGAAGCAATCACTTGTCTGGAGAATTCCCACGAGCCTGGAGTCTGTGGCCATATTTACAAATTGTAGATGTCTCAGACAACAATTTGTCTGGCAATTTCTCCAGTTCAATGGGTGTTCCAAGCTTACTAATGGTATTGGATCTGAGCAAAAACAAATTCGGGGGTCAAATTCCTTCTTCTCTATTCCAAAACTGCAGCGAGTTGTGGAGTATTGATCTTGGAGGCAATAGATTTACTGGAAGCATACCTTTACAGACAGGATCAAATGTATCATCTGAATTGCATAGGCTAAGATTACGATCCAACTCTTTAAGCGGACATATCCCCAATCGATTGTGCTCTCTTCAATATCTTCATATCATAGACCTTGACCACAACAACTTTTCAGGGACCATTCCCAAGTGTTTGTATAATCTGACTGCTTTGGCCTACCGTAATTACAGTAGGTACGGTTTTGAAAATTATCTTGAGACGGCCAGCTTGACATTGAAGGGACAAGAACTCGCATATAACACCACTCTGGATTTGGTGAAAAGCATTGATTTCTCATCAAACAACTTAGAAGGTGAAATCCCTGACGAAGTAAGCAGCCTCATTGGATTGGGCACGTTGAACTTGTCAAGAAATCAACTGACTGGAAACATTCCCTCAAAGATTGGAAACATGCAATTGCTGGAAACTCTTGATCTCTCACACAATCACCTCTCCGGGCATATTCCTCAGAGTTTATCTTCATTAACCTTTTTGGCTCACCTGAACTTGTCTTTCAACAACTTGTCCGGAAGAATTCCTTCGGGCAACCAACTTCAAACACTCAATGATTCATCCATTTACGAAGGCAATCCATCCTTGTGTGGGGTCCCTCTTTCAACTGTCTGCCCGGGAGATGGCCCTGACGATGGTGATCATAATGATGATGATAATGATGAGAATGGGAAGTTTGGTATCGTTGTTAGCGCTGTCCTCGGCTTCATCATAGGCTTCTGGAGTGTTTGTGGCACATTGGTTATGAAGAAATCATGGAGGTATGCCTATTTTCGATTCTTTGATGACATAAAGGAGAAAGCAGCATTAGCAATTGCATTGAGAGTGGCTCGGTCGCAAAGGAGGACTTGATTGGAAAAGGAAAATTAAAGAATAAAATGCACTGAAGGTGGTCTATATAGGGCATTTGTGGCTTTCTAGAAAGGGTACGTTGTTTCTCTTTTGGTTCAGGTGCTCTCCATGACACTGCCCTTTGGAGCTGTACGTTGTTTCTCTTTATTGTTGTAATCAATAATTAAGTGTTTAATAGTGTCATGTAATCAATAATTAAGCATGTATCATGTGTCAAATTATTCAAGCAACTTTGATGCTAAATAATACCTTGCTGGAAGTGTGTATCCACGTTCGATGCATTTGAAACTTGTAAAAGGACTGTTTGTTTTCAGTAATCAATCCCTCTGCTTTGTTTGTTTTGCTCTCTTTATTTAATCCCAATCAGCTCCAGCTCCCACCTCCGCTCTCTCCACCGTCTACACCCCCGGCTCCCTAGCCCAATCCGACCAGGCCCACGCTACTTTTCTGGGTCGGACCCTCTCTCCACGTCCTCCATGTACCTCGCCGGCACCGACGGCCTCGGCCGCTAGAGCGACGTCGTATATGATGTCCTCCTGGCCCTCCCCGGATGCCGAACCCGGCCCGCCCGGCTTCAAACGCACCTCTGAAGGTTGGTGAGCTCTCACTCTACTGTAACTGTCTGTTTGGTGATTGAAAAGTTTGAATCTTTTGTTGAAGGATATTGACACTTAGTGTGCCTAGTCAAACTAGGATAAGTTCTATAGCTGTAATAGGAGAGGTTTCCTACTCCAAGTTAGATAAGGAATCCTTGTACTCTTAGATTATGCACTTTGTAATCCCTATATATAGGGCTCCTATTCTCTATAATGAAATACACTTCTCTCATCAATCTCTCTCAAATACCAATATACTTAAACACGTTATCAGCACGACTCTAACCACAAAACAGAAAACCAAAACTCATTCACAAAGCAGCCCCTAGCCCGAGCTAGCCGAGCCTTCGCTGCAGCCCGACCGCCCGTGTGCTTGCAACCTTGCACAGCAGCCCCTGCTGCCCCCTTCCTGCAGCCCTGCGTTCCAGCCTGCTGCCACCAAAGCATCCCTGCTGCGCAAACAAGCCAACGCACACCCACTGCATCTTTTTCCCGTTCCTGTGCACATCCGTCTTCTTGCAAGCCTCGAAACGTCTAGTTCGGAAGCTCAGATCGAAAAACTTTCTTCATCAAAGTTGTTCGTCTCTGTCTCTTCCATTTATCCTCCGAATTTCAGCCTTATCGGAGTCATATTGAGATCTGTACACCAATCGAGGTACAAGCTGTTCAGAACAGAATCTGCTCCGAATTTCAATAAGCTTGACCTTATAAACATTCGCTGCACGCCTCTACTCGGATTGCTTCGCTCCATCACGCCTGCATCGACACGCGCGTGATCCAAATACAAGTAAGTATTCAAGAGTAAGTTTTGAAGTTCCTATAATTCAAATATTTCTTCTTTTCTCGGGGACTTGAAAACCTCCCTTCTTCTACATCCCACCTTTCTTATAACGTGGGTTCGATTCTTGAAAAGCGGAATCGTGGGGATTCACGCAATTAACGAACTAAGAGCGTTCGTAAGACTTCGGACTAAGAGCATCCGTAAGCATCGATTTAACGAACTAAGAGCGTTCGTATGCTACGGACTAAGAGCGTTCGTGAGCATCTATTTTGACCATTCAAACATCATTGTTTCGGTCTAATCCAATTATTCTTGGAAATCGATTTCTTGGTAGCATAGCTCGGAAATCTTATTTATATTAGTTTTCGTGGAAGCATTGACTCCGAAACTAACTTGTTCTTGTTTCATCTTTCAGGATGTCAAACATGAACAAACTCGATTTTTTTCCATTGGATTATGCAGGCAAAAGGTACTTAATTTGGGTACTGATGTCAAGATCCACCTTATTGCCCTTGATTTATTGCATACTATCCAAGAGCTTTGTCCTATAGAAACAGCTCCAGACCCTCAAACTGAGAAAGATAATTCCAAGGCACTTGCCTTCATGAAACGTCACATGGACAGTGACCTACAGTTTGAGTTCATAAATGAGGATAGCGCCATAAAGCTTTGGCATGCGCTTCGCAAACAATATGGCAATGTTCGTGACTCCATACTTCCGAATATAGAAGCAGAATGGAAAGATCTTCGCTTCTCTGAATTTGACACTGTCATGCAATTTTATTCGGAAGCTCTCAGCATCAGAGCAATGATGCGTCTCTGTGGAAAGATGATCACAGAAGACCAATTGATTGAGAAACCCCTCAATACCTTCCCCGTCTATGCTATGAGGTCCTCTGACTTATTCCGGACTCATGTAAATGCAAGACGGATCACAAGTTTTCAACAGCTTATTGAAGCTATGGCCACTGCTGAAAGACATGGCAATGAACTTGTGAAAAGAGAATTTGATAGGCTTCAAGAGAGCCATCAAGAGCATCGTCCTATGGCTAGAGAAAGTCACCATCGATGTCATGATCCATACGATCGAAATGCTCAAGAAGGTAATCGCTCAAGGCGACAATCACACGACCGTAGGAGGCGTGATTTTGAGGGACATAGGGTTGGAAACCATGGAGCCAACGTTGGCCATGGATATCACTTTCCAACGCCACCAGTCCTAGGGACTATGCACATTGCGCCAATGCGCCTCAATCAAGGGAGAATCCTCTTTATGGTGTCTATTTCTGATATGGAACGTCTGATCAATAGACCTGAATTTGCAATGTACCTACGAAGGTAGTCGCATCATGGTGATCAAGACTTCGAGTTCACAAAGACTTTAAATCTGAGGATGAAGACAAAATGCCGCAGATTTTTATATTTCCAAGAATTATGTAATGGCAATTATGCCTTAAATCAATAAAATGACTTATTGTATTAACTCTTTCCCTCTAGGCGTACTCAAGAGTAATTGTGATGTCTAGGCAAGGTTTGATATGAGAGAACGGTTTTAAAAGTGAGCAACGCTCCACCAAAATCTCGCCTTACCTTACCTGGTCACAACCAAATTGAAATTACCGAACGGATTGAGTGACTACGATTTGTCTACGGTTTGATTTTTATGTTGGATTAGATTTTGGTCATGAAACTTTGATGTAATCATTGGCTATTATTAATAAAGTATCGATTTATTTTATCGCATGTCATGGACATATTTTTCGAACTTTATTCCTTACAAGATGTAAGTACCAATGGTTTTCATGTGAGAATGGACAAGAGTTCCTTTGCATCACCTCTAATGACTACGGACATAAAACGAGTATTAGAGATACTTATGTGTCGATCTAGTGGGTTGTATGCAACCACTATTCGAGTAATTGAATCCAATCATGTTATGAGAGATGATTTATGGGATTCTGACACATATAGGCTTTGGCATGACCGTTTGGGACACCCAGGTCGTGACATGCATGATGATCCGTATATTAAAAACTTCACACAGACATCCATTTTTCAGAACGAAAAGAAGTAAAAATCAGTTTTTGGACACCGATGGAGCCCCTGCGCCTCACGGCGCCGTTCACACCCAAATCCAGCCATTCATGGCCGGCGCCGCCTTCCCCCTGCGGCCTCAGGGTGGCATTGACGCCACCAAGGCTTCTTTGTCTCCAACTTTTACTTCTAAAGTCACTTGTGACTTTGTGGCTCAACCAAAATCCTCATTGGTTGTTTCCAAGGTTCGAAAAATCGCTAGGCGCTAGTCGGGCGGTGGCCAGGGGACTAGCGCCCAGACGCCTAGGCGGGTGCCTAGACAGCGCCTAGGCGGTTTATTTATTTAATGTTTAATTTATTTTTATAACATATAAAAATATATAATAAGTGTGTATATATATAATATAATATATAATATATAGATATATAGACTTATTGTTAATAAATAAGAATAATGGAGAATATTCTATGAGTATTATTCCCAGATTGCAATGACATTCGAACACATGACCTGATGGCCACCAAGAGATGAACCAAAGAATCTTAATATTATAGGATATCAAAGAAACATGATTTGTTTCGATCACTCTCAGCCTCTCGGTAAGTTACAGACTTACAGTCCTCTCTCCTTTGTTATCTCCGCCGTCATGGCTATGAACCACTTGCTCAAGAACTCGTGGACTCGCCTGGTTTCCAGCATCACAACTCGCTCTCACTCAATTTTATTGTAAGTATTGCTTTGACATTCCCTATTCAACATAGACCCAATAGATTACATCGACAAATTTGGAGACGAGAACCCAAAGTGGAACGACTGGTTCCTCTTCAAGTGTCTTATTCGAGTTTCCTTGTCAGGGACCTTGGGGATCACGACCGAGATCTGCGTCGTTAGTTGCATCCATCGACCACCTCGTCTGGGGCCAAATTCATTTGGTTCACCACCGCTCCAGATTAGTCAACAGGCCGCCTAACGCCTAACGCCCAACCGCCCAGGCGCCCAGGCGCCCGCCTAGGCCTCTTCGGCGGCCGCCTAACTACATCCCGCCTAACCCCACCGATTTACCACTACTCGAGTCGGAGAGCTGCCGCCCAGCGCCTAGGCGCCGCCTAAGCGGCCTGGGCGGCCGAGTTTTAGAACAGTGGTTGTTTCTAAAGCCCATCATTCGTTCTGCAAAGCCTGCTCTTTAGCAAAGTTAGGATCGAGACCATCCTATGCAAAAGACACCAAAGAAAATATACCATTCTTGCAAAGAATCCAAGGTGATATTTGTGGACCTATTCAACCATCATGCGGACCATTTCGATATTTTATGGTATTGGTTGATGCATCGACACGCTGGTCACATGTCATGTTATTGTCCACAAGGAACGCTGCATTTGCTAAACTCCTAGCACAAATAATTAAGTTAAGGGCTCACCACCCTGATCATCCTATTAAGTCTATAAGATTAGACAATGCTGGAGAGTTTATATCAAAGATTTTTGATGATTATTGCATGTCCATTGGGATTGATGTTGAACATCCTGTTCCTCATGTTCATACCCAAAATGGTCTCGCAGAAGCCCCCATTAAACGACTACAAATGGTTGCTCGAGCATTGGTAATGCGCCCCAATCTCCCTATTTCTGCTTGGGGCTATGCAATATTGCATGCAGCTGTGCTTATTCGTCTGAGGCCTACTGCCACTCAACCCTTTTCTGCGTCCCAGATGGTGACTGGGTATGAGCCCAATGTCTCACACTTACGCATATTTGGGTGCGCAGTTTATGTGCCAATTGCGCCTCCACAGCGCACCAAAATGGGTCCTCAACGACGATTAGGCGTTTACGTTGGTTATGATTCTCCAACGATTATCCGCTACATAGAACCCTTGACAGGCGATCTCTTTACCGCAAGATTTGCGGATTGTCACTTCGATGAGACAGTCTTCCCATCGTTAGGGGGAGATAAGAACATCAATGTTCAACAGGAACGACCGGAATTGTCGTGGTCTGTCCCCACTCTGTCTCATCTTGATCCCCGAACCGCACAGTCCGAAATTGAAGTGCGGAGAATTCTCGATCTTCAGAACGTAGCAGAATCGATGCCTGATGCGTTTTCTGATATCGCTAAAGTGACGAGATCACACATACCTGCTGCAAACGTGCCTGCAAGGATTGATGTCCCTAAAACTAGAGGACATGACGCCAACTCAAGAGTATATGAGCATGGCGCCAACGTCCCCTCTCACAGTGATGGTGACGTTTTGGCTAGGCCCATGGCTCCTGCCAGGAAGCGCGGGAGGCCCATAGGTTCGATGGATTCTCGCCCAAGAAAGAAAGCGAGTTTGGCACAAAATAATCCATTAATCATCGATATAAATAATCCATCTCATGAGAATATTCCGGATTATGGTTATGTCCAAGAGACATCATTGGGGGACGCTCCAATGTCAGAACCAACTCCAGAGAATAGAGAGATCTCCATAAATTACACTAGTGTACATGAGATGATGGATAGAAATTCTATGGCGATTGATGATGCATTTGCATATCATATTGCGAAAGGGATTATAGAATATGATGATATCGAACCTCGCTCTGTTGAAGAATGTCAACGAAGAGCAGATTGGCCTAAATGGAAAGATGCGATCCAGGTTGAATTGGATTCACTAACAAAGAGACAGGTATTTGGGCCTGTAACGCAGACACCCCCAAGTGTAAAGCCTGTTGGCCATAAATGGGTCTTTGTTAGAAAGCGTAATGAGAAAAATGAGGTGGTAAGATATAAAGCCCGCCTTGTGGCGCAAGGTTTCTCACAACGCCCTGGAATCGACTACGAGGAGACATATTCTCCCGTAATGGACGTTATAACGTTCCGCTACCTTGTCAGTTTGGTAGTTTCCGAAAAACTTGACATGCAGCTTATGGATGTGGTTACAGCATATCTCTATGGGGATCTAGATTCAGAGATATATATGAAGGTTCCAGATGGACTTCAATTACCCAAATCAAGTGGCTCTAAACCACGGAGCGCGTTTTCAATAAGATTAAAACGCTCACTATATGGATTAAAACAATCTGGACGGATGTGGTATAACCGTCTAAGTGACTACTTGATTGGGAAGGGATATATTAACAATGAAATATGCCCATGCGTGTTCATTAAAAGAACAAGTTCCGGATTTGCAATCGTAGCAGTTTATGTCGATGACATGAACCTAATTGGAACTCTAGATGAGTTAAAGGAAACTGCTAATTACTCGAAATCCGAATTTGAGATGAAAGATCTTGGGAAAACACGGTTTTGTCTCGGTTTAGAACTCGAGCACCGTAGTGATGGGATTTTGATCCATCAGTCTGCATATACTCAGAAAATCCTAAGGCGCTTTAATGAAGATAAAGCAAAATCTGTGAGTACTCCCATGATCGGTCGTAGTCTTGAGCCTGGAAAAGATCCGTTTCGTCCAAAGGATGAGGACGAAGAAGCGTTAGAGGCCGAAGTGCCCTATTTAAGTGCAATAGGCGCATTATTGTACTTAGATCAATGCACAAGACCAAACATCTCATTCGCAGTGAACTTGTTAGCTTGACATAGCTCTGCGCCAACACGCCGCCATTGGATTGGTGTAAAGACAATCTTTCGATACCCAGGAGGTACGATTGATATGGGCCTATTTTATCCCTACAGAGAGAAAATGAATGACGGAAGAATGGGATCGGACCCCATTAGGCATGAAGCCGCCGTCCACCACAACATAGTGGTCGGCCATGTTGCCGCCAACGCCGCCACCACCATCAAGGGTGGCCGGCCTCACCCTATCCCCCTCCATCAAAACGACAATGATGTCTTGATGGGTTTTGCTGATGCAGGGTACCTCTCTGACCCTCACAAAGGTCGCTCCCAAACAGGTTATGTCTTTACCATGGGAAGCACTGCGATATCTTGGAGGTCTACGAAACAGACCCTTGTTGCTACTTCCTCAAATCATGCAGAGATTATTGCTCTACATGAAGCTGTACGTGAATGTGTATGGCTAAGGTCTGTAATTCGACACATTCAAGGAAGTTGTGGTTTGAAGTCTACCACAGATGAACCTACATGCATTTATGAGGATAATGCAGCTTGTATTGAACAAATGAAGTTAGGTTTCATCAAGGGCGACAACACCAAGCATATATCGCCTAAGTTCTTTTATAATCAGCAACAACAATCACTTCTAAAGATTGAAGTGAATCAAATCCGATCAGAGGATAATGTAGCGGACTTATTCACTAAGTCGTTACCTAAATCCACCTTCGAGAAACATGTGAAGAGTATCGGATTAAGAAGGTTATCCGAACTCCCATGATTGTAGCAATCAGGGGGAGATTTCGACATCAGGGGGAGTTACTCAGTCTCGAAGGATCAAGGACGTGTTGCACTCTTTTCTCCTCCTCGAGTTCATTTTTATCCCACAGGGTTTTTCACTTGAGCAAGGTTTTTAACGAGGCAACGGATGAAGCGTCACCACCAAGTTTGAGCGGCACAAGGGGGAGTGTTGAAGGATATTGACACTTAGTGTGCCTAGTCAAACTAGGATAAGTTCTATAGCTGTAATAGGAGAGGTTTCCTACTCCAAGTTAGATAAGGAATCCTTGTACTCTTAGATTATGCACTTTGTAATCCCTATATATAGGGCTCCTATTCTCTATAATGAAATACACTTCTCTCATCAATCTCTCTCAAATACCAATATACTTAAACATCTTTGATTGAATTTCATGGAAGATCATTGCTAAAGTTTTCGAATTTTCTTGTGTAAATTGATGTGAGTATGTTTATAGCTTGCTAATCTAGCTATGTATGAAGTGGGATTATGATCAAATCTAGCTCCTAGTTGTTCATTTCACTAATTAATATAAGCTTTCGGCTGCCAAGTACAAGAGTTTGTGTAATAACTATGTAGTAGCTTTTGTTTATGCTTCTGGCCTTCTAGTGTGTGTTTATAGTTTGCTTATCACCGAGTATGAGTAAGCGTTTTGCTTTTCATAGGTAATGTCTGAGGTGGTGGTTTATGATCTTGGTATTACAGTATTACTTGTAGTCATTCATTGCACTACGGATGTAAACCGTAAAGAGTAAAAGTGGGACTGTTTAACAATAGCATAACAGGTTTGGTTTGTTATCTCTAATTAGTAAATGCGTGCCCAGCGTACAAGAATTTATATGTGTATTAACTATGTAGAGCTAGTAGCTTTTGTATATGCATTTAGCGCAATATATACGATTACAGAAGGAGGAAAAGAATCTATCTTTGTGTGTTTAGTATGTGTTCGTTCTTACCCCAAATTACTTTTGAAGATATATACTATATGGTAACATATACGTTTCCTCTGGTTTTCTTGTATATACTTGCCTACTACATACTATAGCACTCTACCATCAGGTGATTCACTCATTCATCTTACGCTGTGGGTCATTAAGGGATATAACTTATATATTTTTTCTTCTGTTTATTCTATTTTTTTTTAAAATCAATTTAAAATCCACTGTCATCTCAGTTTCTTTTTTAAGTCTAGTTATATGGGAACATTCTGATTACTGTTAATCAGTCTCTCAGGAACTGCTGAATTGGAAGAGGAATGTTGGGTCTAAAATTTTGTTGGCTAATTTGTTTCAAAACACCATACAAGTTGTATCTTGAGTCTGTCTGCCATGATTAGCGTTGGGATCATATCCCATCTTGAAGTACGTTGAAGATATTTGGAATAGTTACCTTTATCATGAAGGAAGATTTTTCAGTCAAAGATCTCAAACCTAAAATGGTGAAATATATTATGGCCAATCATGTCATCCCAAGTGCTTAGATTCACAGCTCTGTCTGAAGCATATTTAAGGACATTTTTGGTTGAGTGAATTGATGGATGTTCACTCATGATCATTGCTTAAGCAAAGAACCCCCTAGGTCTTGAATTTTGAAAATCTGTTAGAATGTCTAGTTGTGTAGATCCCTCAACTAACATAAGAATATTATCTAAGGTTTGATGCACTCACCCTAGATTCTTTGGCTTTGAGTTTGCATGCATATTCACTAGGTCTGAGTTTTGAGATTCCTCTTGGATAGCCTGTCTGAAATACAATTCTGCATCAAAACTCATTGAAGGGCATTTATGTGATTTGGATATGGTCCTGCGTGTATCTTCAAGATGCTGTGGAGCTACCTTGAAGCTAAAGATCAACTGGCCAGATTGCTTGCAGGGTTCTACTGTTAGGCAAGTGGAGAAGGTGCTTGTACCTTTATGTGTTTGTCCTGTATGTTGGTTGGTTATTGCCTTATTGGTCATGTCAAGGCTATGGCAATGCATTGAGGATTGGAAGCTCCATTGGCAATTCATTAGTTGTTGATAATGATTGTGGAGTCGAGCCAGTTATTAAGTCAATCGTCTTTGTTTTTGTTTTGCCCAAAGTCTAACTTCCTTGTAGGCATATATTCCTTTGCTTCGCCTACATAATGTAAAAAGGGCTTCAATTTGATTACTATCTCTAGTGTGATAACAAGAGTTTACTAGAGTATCTTTATTAAGCCTACATTCCATGGCATTGCATGATTATGATTCATTTGCCTGAAAATATAGGCTTATTCTATGTTAAGTAGGGCTTCCATCTGATGGTTAATCTACATACATACATGATTGTACGAGTCTTCTGTACTGTTTAATCCTCAGCGCTTTGGATAGGCTAAGTGTGAAGTAAGCGACTTCTTTTGTTAAATGAATTTGATTCCAGTTGTATATGATTGGCCTTCCAGATCTGAGTTGTTTTATATGATTTACTATGAAAGTGATCCTAAGAGAGTATACTGAATTTGAGTTTCAACATGTTTAAACAGTTGCAACACTTTTTAGTTCTCATCATATTATTCATGAAACTGTCAGCACATGAAGTGTTGCTTTATCTATCCACATTTGTTACTCTGATGGTAGACATTTGGCCAGAAATGGTTCTGTTTGACTACTTGTTCATATTTCTGAATCATTCAGAACTTAATGACGATTGCTCTCATGTTTATGTTTTGTGGTTTTTTCATGTTGTAGTATTATATGAAGATTGGGAATGTAAGTATGGTGCACAATGCAGATTCCATCACCCGATTGATAGGCCAGCAGTGGCGTTGTCAACAACAAAGCTATCTCAACAAGAAAATGTGAAGCTAACGCTTGCTGGACTACCTAGGAGGGAGGTATGGATGGTGGAGCTATTCTTTGTTGGGACTATCCCAAGTCTTTTTATCAGTAGGGTTCACCTGCCCTTGTTTTAAGCAGGGTACCATTATCTTCGAAAAGCTTGAAAAGCATATGACTATCCCAAGTCTTTTTATCAGAAGGGTTCACCTGTCCTTGTTTTAAGCAGGGTACCATTATCTTCGAAAAGCTTGAAAAGCATATGGCTATTCTTCATAAGAATGATTGAATTATGCTAAGTCTTTACATTAGTAGTTTCAGATTGCAATTTATCTTGTGAAGCAATGATTACTATGAATATACTGTTTGCAGTAGTGATTCGAAAAATTGAAATGTTAAAGACCTTTTTTTCCAGTGAGAAGTGACTGCATTTTCTGTTGCATTTTACCATATCTATTCTTTCTGTTGAAATCTCATTTTATATTCCATCCAGGCATTATCTATCCTATACATGTAAAACCATTTAACATGGCTGGAACTTTTTGCAGGGTGCCGTTATCTGTTTGTATTACCTTAAAACCGGCACATGCAAGTATGGTGCAACCTGCAGATTTGACCACCCATCTCCTGTTTAAGTTGTAGCAATGGCAGCTTCACAAGCAAAATCTAATTCTACTGGAGGGAAAGCATAAGCAGCTGAATCCACACAGGAACAGCAGCAGTAGGTCCCTAGCTAGAATGAAGAAGTGATGAGGCCTCGAAGGAGGTCTATGGCAAAAGTATTGCCATCTGCCATCCTGGTTTATAAATTCCCCAATCAGCCATTCTTTATGCTCTGCGTATAAGGTGCAAGTGTTGACCGATTCGATAACATGAGGTATTTCGTTCTCCTGTATTGAGTCTCCGCATGTTCTTTGTGAGTATCAGACTGATGAGTTCCCATGCTATGGTTTTATGAAAGTTTGCTCACTGTCCTCTGCTTCTTCCTTCTATGGTGATATGTTTTTCTTTTTTCTTTTTCTGTTGATGGCATAATCACCCTTATCCTGGCTTAGATTTATGGCTTGTTTCAGTGCTATTCCAGTGAAAAGAACAAATTTTAACCAAAATAAAAGGAAAAAAACAAGTTTCTCGTTGGGAGAGTTTTCAAAGTTTATTGCACTTTTTACTGGAGTTTAGTAGTTTGCCTAATCATACATATACACAGAACAAGACATTACCTTACATTGCCCAATCAAATTCCCTCGATTCAAAAGACCAGTTTCCATTTTACACCGAGATTGACTCTGTACCGCCACCGCCACGTGCTCCTCCAACCCTGGATAAGGTCTGTTCTGTATTTGATTGCATTCTCTAAAAGTTGGTTTGGTGATTCTGACTAGTTAGTTAGATTCTTGTTTGGTTGAATCTGGGTTGCAGCAAAGAGAGGGTTCGGATTTGCAGACGCTGCTCCGGAGATTCTGGAAGAGAGGCGGTGCCGTACTGGTCCTCCGACGACAAGGTCCAGGTCAGGATGCAGCTGGGAGGAGTCTTCCTTCTCATCTCGCCACCACCGGGATCAGCGTCGGCTTCAATTTTCTGGGTCGGGACTTCCACAATGCCCTTGCCAGTCAGTTCCTCTCTGTCTCTCTCTAGTTTTGTTTAGTGCTCTGAATTGTGATGAAGTTGGAAACTTTACTGATTTTCTGTGGTGGGTTTTTGGTGGAACTTTGGAATGGTGATGATGTGAAGATAAGGACCAAGAGCAGTTCATGAAGCAACTGCTTTACTACCTGGGTGCCTTTGCTGGTGGAATTCCGGTGAGCACCAATCGCTGCTCTTTCGCTTAGGTATCAATACCTCTGCTTTATTTGTTTTGCTTATACTTCATTCCTCAGTAATCACCAAAAACAGAACCAACTCAGTAAGGGAAAAAAACACACGAAACTAATAGTAATAGTGATAATGCATAAATGCAGCGATATCTACAGTTAGGATTAGGTTACTGCTGATCACTAGAGTGTAATTCAACTGGCTTTTCCTTGTTCGGAACAATATTTTCTATGTAGTAAAGAAGGCATCATTTTTATTATTATATTTGTCTTGCAGTTATAGATATACTTGATGTATATTACCTTTTTGGGTTCACTGTCAACTTGTCTTGCAGTTATAGATATACTAGATGTATATTACCTTTTTGGGTTCATTGTCAACTTAGTCTGCAGTTTGATTGATTTCGGCCGCTACATTAGGGTTCAAGTGCTTATCGTCTATGTCTGATGCTTACCCTTTTGCCATTCTGTTAAACTGTGATCTTGTCTTATTGATGCATTTGTTCCCTATTTACAATATTCTCTGCAGATTTTTGTGTTGCGGAATTATGCAAGAGAAACTCTTTCTTTGAGGTGGAGATCTTGGATGGAGCGTTATTACATTGACCATTACCTGAGCAACCAAACATTTTACAGAATTCAATCCCAATCAATCATTGATAATCCAGATCAGCAAATTGTTGATGATCTAAGTTCTTTCACGGGGACAGCCCTGTCATTCTCTTTAACACTATTCAATGCTGTGATAGATCTCATATCATTCAGTAACATCTTATTTGGTATCTATCCTCCGCTGTTTGTTGTTCTTCTAGTATATTCGATTGGTGTAACAGTGATCAGTTTCTTTATTGGAAGGATAAGTTATCTGTAACTCATTTAGCAAAAATTTGTTCCCATCATTATGCAATGGTATCTCTGGCAATAAGGAATGATGCCAACTTGATTCGACTTTGTTCTCAGGGTTTGGTGACATTAAACTTCCTACAAGAGAAAAAGGAAGCAGATTTTCGTTATGGACTTGTGCACGTTCGAGAAAATGCTGAATCAATAGCTTTCTATAGTGGTGAAGACAATGAAATGCAACTTTTGCTGCAATGCTTCAAAAGTGCTTTTGAGAATCTAACTGTATGAACAATTTTTAAACTTCTTCTTGTTTCACTTTGCTATGCATGCAGTCTATGCCTTTACATTGAGGACTTTTTTTCTCTGACTCCTGAAATTTAGTTGATGCAATAATGTGTGTATTTGAGTAGTTACTTTAAACTGCAAGATTTTTTTGTCTTTTCCATTTTTCTGTTATTGTATTTACACTGTATGCTGGTCATTCCCTATTGCAGTTTACTGGATGAAAGAATTATTGATGCTACATTTAATATCCACAAAGATTCTTGATTTTATTTTGCATCTTATATGATTGTTTGTCTCAAGTCAAAATTGGATTCACAAAATAACCGTTCCTATGTCAGTCTTCTTCTGAACACATCGAAAGTACTTGATCAGCTGTGGTTTATTTGCAGCTTTTTTTTTTTTTTTTTTTTTGCCATGATCTTTTATTTCAATTAAGTAGTTCTACAGATGTAAAAGTTTCTGCACATTATGTTGTCCCTATTAGATGTGTATTAACCTCATATCCCTACATTACCTTGCAGCAATTGTTGATATATTCAAGAAATCCTGAGTTTTTCACTAGTGGATACCGCTATCTTATTCAAATTCTTCCTGCTGCTGTCGTTGCTCCTATGTACTTCTCTTAAAAAATTGAGTTTGGTGTCATTAATCAGTCAGTATCTGCTTTTAATCATATCCTGGGGAACTTCTCCCTTATCGTGTGCCAATTTCAGTCTATAAGCGCATTTTCAGCAGTAATTGATCGAGTTGGTACAGTGTCTGTATCCTTCTCTCCTCCTTTGCTATAGCTTCGGTGTGTCGTATATCTCTGAAGTCTGTCCAGATTGAACTTTATCAGGACACTGGCTAATTTGGTTGATGCACCAATGGGTCTTAAAATACAATTCCATTGGTAAATTTTTTACGATGAATGTTAGATGAGTCCTCAGATTCCAAGAAAGAGACTGACAAGAGTTGAAAAGACAGTATTTGTTATTCACTTTCTGTTCTTTCTTTCCCTGTCCTGGATTCATTCAGACATTGGATGCAGACACCACTTACACTGTTTCTTAATTTTTAGTTCGTTTGAAACAATCTTGCGTAATATTTCTATTAATCAGTAATGTAAAACTACATTATATTTGATATTTTCAGTATCTTCCACCCGAAACTGAGATGTAGCTTTTCTGTTGCATTTAACTCTAGAAGCCCTAAAACTATACTTTTGAAGTTAACTAGATTTGTTCCATCTTATACATATTACTTGAAATTTGTATTTTTTGTTTTTTCCGTCTAACCTATTATCCTCCTTCAGAAATTTACTTATGAACTGCAATATTGTTACTGCAATGCATACTGTACTGGTTCTACATAAGATCTGTTTAGTGTTTTCGTACTCAACTTTTTACCACCTAATAATTTTCAAACACATACAGGTAAATTTGATGATTATTTGTATAGCAGCTCTTTGGGGATGGGCACTAGTTAACACTTCTTTTGATTTTTAACTAGTGTTCATTTGATTTTTTGTTTGTGGGTTTTTGGTGGAACTTTGGAATGGTGATGATGTGAAGATAAGGACCAGGAGCAATTCACGAAGCAACTGCTTTACTACCTGGGTGCCTTTGCTGGTGGAATTCCGGTGAGCACCAATCGCTGCTCTTTCGCCTAATTAGGTATCAATCCCTCTGCTTTATTTGTTTTGTTTATACTCCATTCCTCTGTAATCACCAAAAACAGAACCAACTCAGTAAGGAAAAAAACACGAAACGAAACTAATAATAATAGTGATAGTGCATAAATGAAAGTGATCCTAAGAGAAAGTATAGTGAATTTGAGTTTCAACATGTTTAAACAGTTGCAACAATTGATAGTTCTCGTCATATTATTCATGAAACTGTCAGGACATGATGTGTTGCTTTATCCGTCCACATTTGTTACTCTGATGGTAGACATTTGGCCAGAAATGATTTTGTTTGATCACTTGTTCATATTTCTGAATTATTGATTCATTAAGAACCTGAATACCTGATGATGATTGCTCTCATGTTTATGTATTGTGGTTTTTTTCATTTTGTAGTATTATATGAAGACTGGAGAATGTAAGTATGGTGCACAATGCAGATTCCATCACCCAATTGATAGGCCAGCAGTGGCATTGTCAACAACAAAGCCATCTCAACAAGAAAATGTGAAGCTAACGCTTGCTGGACTACCTAGGAGAGAGGTACAGATGGTGGAGCTATTCTCTGTTGGGACTATCCCAAGTCTTTTTATCAGTAGGGTTCACCTGTCCTTGTTTTGAGCAGGGTACCATTATATTCCAAAAAGCTTGAAAAGCATATGGCTATTCTTCCTAAGAATGAATGAATTCTTCTAAGTCTTTGCATTAGTAGTTTCAGATTGCCACTTATCTATTGAAACTATGATAACTATGAATATACTGTTTGCACAATAGTGATTGGAAAAAATGGAAATGTTAAGACCTTTATTTCCAGTGAGAAGTGACTGCATTTTCTGTAGCATTTAACCATCTCTCTTCTGAATGTTGAAATCTCATTTTATATTTCCATATAGGCATCATCTATCCTATACATGTAAGACCATTTAACAAGGGTGGAACTTTTTTACAGGGTGCCGTTATCTATGTGTATTACCTTAAAACCGGTGCATGCAAGTATGGTGCAACCTGCAGATTTGACCACCCACCTCCTGGCGAAGTTGTAGCAATGGCAGCTTCACAAGGAAAATCTGATTCTACCGGAGGGAAAGCATAAGCAACTGAATGCACACGGGAACAGCAGCAGTAGGTCCCTAGCTAGAATGAAGAAGTGATGAGGCCTCGAAGGTCTATGGCAAAATTATTGCCATCTGCCATGGTCTATTTCAGTATTTTGTACTATGTTTCTGAGCCATCATGGTTTATAAATTGCCCAGTCAGCCATTCTTTATGCTCTGCGTATAAGGTGCAAGTGTTGACCGATTGGATAACATGAGGTATTTTGTTCTCCTGTATTAAGTGAGTCTATGCATGTACTTTGTATCAGAGTGATGAGTTTCAGTGCTATGGTTTTATGAAAGTTTGCTCTGCCCTCTGCTTCTTCCTTCTATGACGATATTCACCCTTAAAAAAGCTTTTTTTCTTTTTTCTTTTTCTGTTGATTGCATAAAATAATCATCCTTATCCTGGGTTAGATTTATGACTAGTTTCAGTGCTATTCTGTAGTGAAAAGAACAAATTTTTACCAAAATAGAAGAAAAAAAAAAAGTGACTCGTTGGGAGAGTTTGCCAGAAGTTTATTGCACTTTTTCAGGAGTTTGGTAGTTTACCTAATCATACATGTACACAGAACATGACATTACCTTACATTGCCCAATCAAATTCCCTCGATTCAATAGACCAGTTTCCATTTTACACCGAGATTGACGGCCGAAAGCTTCAATGACAAATGTGAACATTACACCAAGATTGAGTGCCGAAACCTAAAATCAATGACAAAAGCTTGTTCACTTTTCCCTCTTTCTTGTAGTCTTTGGAACTTTTCTACGAATCCTGGAATGAGGATGAAAAGAAATAGAATTATTCCGGCTTGTGAGCTCATTTGGGTTTTATTAATACAGTCGGAACAAAGGAAGTAAGTGAATCGATGAAAACTTGTAAAACGTGGTCGTTCACGACTTTGGAATACCTGGACACCATTCATTTCAGACTATTCACTTATACAGTACTTAAATGTTACTCGGTTTTAGATTTCTATACATTTCCACATGGATAGCTTCTGTGCAAACCAATTCAAGCCTTCCGGCTATCGCTTCCTCATCAACAATGTTGCTCATTACTTGCTCTTTCTTTTTCTGGCATCTACATCTCTGCAGACTACTAAACTGTGTTTGGGAGATGGACTTCCCAGTGGTGTGAGATCATCATCATGCATCCAGGAAGAGAGACGAGCGCTTCTCAGCTTCAAAGGAGATGTTACTGATCGTTCCGGCAGGCTTTCTTCTTGGGTGGGTCAGGATTGCTGTCAATGGAAAGGGATTTCATGCAACAACCGTACAGGTCACGTTGTAAAGATGGACCTCCGGAACCTGAATTATGATGAAGGCTTCTACTGGGAGACTTCTTTGGGGGGTAAGATTAATCCTTCTTTGCTTAGCTTTAAGAACTTATATTACCTTGATCTAAGCGGAAACGATTTTCAAGGACGTCGAATTCCTAACTTCTTTGGGAAGCTTCAAAGTTTGAGGTATCTCAATCTCTCATATAATTCATTTGTGGGAGAGATTCCCCCAGCTCTTGGTAACCTCTCAAACTTGAACTATCTTGACCTCAGTTCTGATTATTACAGTTATGTTTCTTCCAAAAACTTGAATTGGCTTTCTCATCTCTCTTCCCTAAAGTATCTCAATCTTGGAGGTGTGAACCTTACCAGCACAGGAGTAAGTTGGCTACATGATGTCAACATGCTTCCTTCACTCTTAGAGTTGCATTTGTCTGTTTGCCAAATTCAAAACCTTCCACACTACTCCCAGCTTCCGTCAGTGAACTTCACATCCCTATTGGTTCTTGATCTATCAGGGAATTCTATTAATTCTTCATTTCCCAGCTGGCTTTTTAATCTTACCAACCTCAAAAAACTTGATGTATCTAGCAACTGGTTCGCGGGTCACTTCCCTGTTGAAATTGCAAACCTCAAGTCTTTGGAAGACCTTCGTTTAAATAATGATTTTCTCCAAGGTCAAATTCCCAAAGTCATTGGTACTTTGTGCAGCCTAATTATATTAGATCTTTCGTCAAACTCGTTCAATGGTAGTTTGGAAAATGTTTTGAATGGCTTCTCAAACTGTACAAGTCATAGATTAGAGTCACTTGATTTATCTTACAATATTATGTTGGAAGGTGAATTGCCTGCCGCCTTAGGAATGCTAGAAAATCTGATGGAACTTCATCTAAGTGGAAACCAATTTTCTGGTTCAATTCCACAATCTATCGATAATTTATCATCCTTGGAAACACTAGACATCTCTGGTAATAATTTGACCGAGTCCATTCCCAAAAGTTTGGGACAACTTTCTCAGCTAGTTCACCTAGATCTATCTCAAAATTTGTGGGAAGGCAATATAACTGAAGCGCATTTCCGATCTCTCACAAAGTTGGAGTTCTTTGCAGTCAACACAGACCTACCTAGGTCCCTCATTTTTAACGTGGCTCATGACTGGGTTCCTCCTTTCCAGCTTGATTCAGTTGACATTGCCAACTGCAGAGCAGGTCCTGCCTTTGGGGTATGGCTTCAGTCTCAAACTGAATTAACGCATCTCAATCTTAGTAATACTGGGATCTCAGATTTCATACCAGAAGAGTGGTTCTTGAAGATATCTTTCCAACTCACATCGCTGGATTTATCTAACAACCAAATTCGTGGAAGGCTTCCATTTCACATGAACTTCCCATCTTTGGAGTATATAGATTTGAGTCATAATCAATTTGAGGGCCCTCTCCCACATTGGTCTAGTGATGCTGCCGCCTATCTCGATCTTCAAAGCAATTTATTTTCCGGGCCAATTCCCTCAAATTATGGTCAACTGTTGCCTAACTTGCTAAAATTGTATCTATCTGACAATCATCTGAATGGTAGTATACCACCCTCTTTGTGCAACATGTCAGGTCTATATATCTTTATGTTAAGAAGTAATCACTTGTCTGGAGAATTACCTCGAGCATGGAGTCTTTGGCGAGATATATGGGTTGTAGATGTCTCAGACAACAATTTGTCTGGCAATATCCCCAGTTCAATGGGTGTTCCGAGCTCACTATACGTATTGAATCTGAGGAACAACAATTTTGGGGGTCAGATTCCTTCTTCTCTCTTCCAAAACTGCAGCCACTTGCAGAGTATTGATCTTGGAGGCAATAGATTTACTGGAAGCATACCTTTACAGACAAGATCAATTGTATCATCTGAATTGTATATGCTAAGATTGCGATCCAACTCTTTAAGCGGACATATCCCCAATCGATTGTGCTCTCTTCAATCTCTTCATATCATAGACCTTGGCCACAACAAATTTTCAGGGACCATTCCCAAGTGTGTGTATAATCTGACTGCTTTGGCCTACGGTAATGACACTCGTACGTACTTTTTGTTAAATTATCTTGAGAAGACCAGCTTGACATTGAAGGGACAAGAACTCGTATATAACACCACTCTGAATTTGGTGAATACCATTGATCTCTCATCAAATAACTTAGAAGGTGTAATCCCTGAAGAAATAAGCAGTCTCATTGCATTGGGTACCTTGAACTTGTCAAGAAATCAGTTGAGTGGAAACATTCCTTCGAAGATTGGAAACTTGCGATGGCTGGAAACTCTTGATCTCTCACAAAATCACCTCTCCGGGCAGATTCCTCAAAGTTTCTCTTCATTAACCTCTTTGTCTCACTTGAACTTGTCTTTCAACAACTTGTCAGGCAGAATTCCTTCAGGCAACCAACTTCGAACACTCTATGATTCATCCATTTATGTTGGCAATCCATCCTTGTGTGGGGTTCCTCTTCCAACTGTCTGCCCGGGAGATGGCGCACTCGCACCAGCTGACCCTGACGATGGTGATCATAATGATGATGATACTGATGAGAATGGGAAGTTTGGTATCTATGTTAGCGCTGTCCTCGGCTTCATCATAGGCTTTTGGAGTGTTTGTGGCACATTGGTAATGAAGAAATCATGGAGGTATGCCTATTTTCGATTCTTTGATAACATACAGGAGAGGGCAGCATTAGCAGTTGCATTGAGAGTGGCTCGTTGGCAAAGGAAGACTTGATTGGAAAGGAAAATTAAAGAATAAAATGCATTGAAGGTTGTCAATATGGAGCATTTGTGGCTTTCTAGACTGGGTACGTTGTCTCTCTTTTGGATTCTCTTTATTCTTGTAAGCCATATACAAATTTGCCCGCTTTGGTGCCTCAAATGTTGGTGCAGTCTGGTGGAGAAATTTACCTTCTCCCTTTCTAGCCGAGTATGGTAGATGCTTGTCTTCAAGTATTAATTATCGCTTCTCTTAGTTCATGTTTTCCTGTAGATTTATGTCTAGTATTTTGATCTTTTTTATTGTATTTCCTTGTACTTATTATGTGTTGTTCCTTTGCAAGTTTTGAGTACGCACGACTTCTTGTTTTGTGTCCTTTGGAAGTGGTTTTGGCCTAGTCCCCCCTTCCTTTTGTACCTTTCTTTTCTATTAATAAAATTTCGACTAAGGGCGAAGAGTCAGCCCTTAGTTCGCTTCCTTTTTTTTTTTTTGAAGGAAAAGACGACAATCTATATTAGATGAAACTGAGAAGTACATGGAGCGATGCAAAAGCATCAAAAGGAAAAACAATAAAGCATAACAAGATGCACAAACGCATCTATAAAGGAGGAAAACAATAAAGGATAGCAAGATGCACAGACGCATCTAAAATAAAAGATAACCATGTGACTTGATGTCGGATGACATCGCTGCACTGCATATGTCACGAGAGCAATGTAAATATAATAGTAACCGTAACTGTAACCGTAGCCGTAACCGGTGATATGATCACCTAGGAGAGGTGATTTGCTCACTGGGAGTTCGAAAGTAACCAAGGGTGTCAAAAACTCGAAAATTAGCAAACGAACTCCCAAGAACCAGAACAAATACCAGATCAATATGAGCAGCTATCTCGGATCCATGATCCGGATTTGAATACCACCCGGGTCCCAAATTCTTAGTTCGCTTCCTTAATGAACCTAGAAATCTTTGTAACTAGGTTTTTTCTAAGATAATAACATCAGGGAATTTATCTGTGAATTGGATAACTCTGTCAATAGGGTTAATCTTAGATTGCTGGATATTGAATCCCAATAACCTAATGCTGGTTTGGAATAACTTTACTTTAGAAGCAGGTACAGCTAAGCCATTGAGTTTGACTATATTGAGAAATTGATTCAAGTGTTTCTAGTACTGGTCCATAGATTGAGAGAAAATAAGGACATCATCTATGTAAACTATGCAATCTGATCACTATTAGAAGTTGCATATAGATCACACAAGTCCAACACAAGCTGTTTCACTCCATCTGATCTCCTCTTAATCTCTTCACTTCCCATGTTAAGCGTTGTTTCACACACATAATCAAAATGCTTCAGTTTATACCTCGGATCCAAGACAAGTGCAACAAAAAACAACTCATTGATGTCATCGAGCGATCCGAAGTATTTCTTGTACTTGGTCCTCATTTTGTTAGCCATACCAAACATAACCTTCTCACTCTCACTTGAATCACTATCTATGGGCTTGTAAAATAGCTCATCAAGCTCTGCCTTGACTGTGACTATGTCATGGAAGGCTTCTTTGATGTAGGGTGAAGCTGTGCACTCACACTAACTGTGACATCGTAAAAAAAAACCTTCAGAAACTTCACAAAAATACTTGCTTTATCCCAATCAACTTGCACAGGGGGCCCTACCCTCTTCCTAGCCTGCCTTTGCCTAACTTGAGTTTCAGCCTCTATATTTTCATCATCAAGCTCCTCATCTTCATCAAAATATAACTCTTATATCTAGCATCTTCCTCATCTGCCATTCTATCGAAACCCTTCTTTAATTCTAGAGTAGTGTCCAGCATAATGAAAGTGGAATTCCACCTTGTAGGCACATCTAACACACACACTTTCTTACACGGTATCTTCTCTTTCTCAACACATAGCTTAAATGCATCATATCTTTGTCCACTGCTCCTCACATACCTAACATCATTTCTAATGCTAGCCACTGACCTATCCATTATATGCAGACCAGCCCTCACAGTTATGTTGACAATGTGAGCCATGCATCTCACATGCATAAACCTCCCATCAAACAAAGGTTTCCTAGGCCATCCACTCATTTTGTTTCTAAGGTACTCTATGGCTACCTTGTTTGCCGATGCATTATCAACGGATATAATCAATACCCTATCCAAATTCCATTCAACCAAGCAAGTTTCCAAAATCTTTCCTATGTTATTCCCACTATGGTTAGGTATAACACAAAAGTTCAGAACCCTCTTGTGCATATGCCAGGCAGCATCTATGAAATGTGCTGTTATAACCATATAATTGATATTCTGACAGGAGGTCCATGTGTCTGTTGTCAAACACACAGAATGTGACCTCAATTCCCCCTTCAATGTATGCTTTTTGGCATCATACATGTGTAAAAAATTCTTCACAACAACTCTCCTACAAGGCACATTCCACCTTGGTACAACTACTGAACAAAAATAAAGAAACCCCAGCCTTTCAATTGAACTGAAAGGCAGTTCATCCAACACAATCATAACACATGCAGTATCTAGACATGCATCTTCTGACCACTGCCTAGAAACTAAAGAGCGTTTCTGATCAAACACATCACTGGTTAATATTTGTTGACTCTCTTCTAAGTTATTCCTACCGGGGTACCCTTTGCAAACTAGCTCTATATGCTTCCTAAGTGAACTAGTACCATTTTCCCTAGAATCACAAGCTAAATTAGTGGGGCACTACTTACACTGAGCTCTCTTTGTACTGCCAACTACAATATCCTGTCCATCCACGACCTCCAGTAAAGGCTTGTCGAATTTGGTGAAATGCTCCCACACTTCGGACCTCTCCTTCTTGGCCTTCTTATCCCTCTTTTGCTTCATGTTCGCAGGCTCAAACTTCTTCTTCCCTTTTGTTTTTGAAGCTCGAGTTGCTGGAGAAGGAGATGATATTTGATTCTGTTCACCATCTCCATTTTGTGGAACAGCCATGAGCTCATTGCCAGTTACTGAATTAGTGGAGTGACTGGACTGAGTTCCTGAATCAGAGCCTTCAGAGGCCATTACGAATTGGGGATTTGGGGATTTTCGAATTGTTTGAAGTTTGAACTTTTCGAATTGGAGATCGGGTGATTGGTGAAGGCATGAAGGAATGGCCGGAGGCCAGAATTTTAGGGTTTCAAACTTTCAATCGGGTGAAATCGACTAATCGAGGATGTCGGGAATCAGGATGAGGTCGAGAAGAAGGAGGAAGAACTGAAGAAGAAGTGAAGAAGTGAAGAACTGAAGGCTCGGGGCTGCGTTTACAATTTTACTGTAAGCCAATCATACGATGCCAGGTGGAAAAGGCGACCTATATATCGGTTCCTTTGGTGTTTTGCGTTTTATACATACAGGAACCGAACCGAACCGCTCTTTGTCTATATCGGTTCGGTTTTCCTCCGAGACCCACTGTTTTTCTTTCAGGAACCGCACCGAACAACCGGTTTCGGTCCGGTTAGGGCCAGTTCTGCGGGTTTTAGGGTCAAAAGTCCCAGGCCTATGAGTAGCAATGGGTTTATTGACTTGATGAATATCAAGGTCGCAGCTCGTCACATCTCTTATAGAACAGTCTTCCACACCATTCTAGTCCTCGATTTCTTGTTGCCTTTTGTCTTCATTCTCACTGCTGTTGTTACTCTTGAAGGTGTAAACAAGTGCTCCTCATTTGGTACTCCTGTTTTTTTATTTTTGGATCTTTTTGGTTCTTGGCAGTTCCCAGATCTTCCGTTTCTCTTCCAAAATAGGTTTGTTGAGTTTGAGAAGATGAACATGAATGGGTTCAAGAACATGAACAATTGCTGCGATTTCTTTTGTTTTTTTTTTTTTTTTGCTGGGTTTAAGAAGATGAACATGAAGAATTGCTAGTTCAAATACTAATCTTGGTTGCTGTCACTGAAGAATTGCTAGTTTTGATGCGGTTAATATCCAATCATGATGATTGGATTGGGATTTTTTTGTTTTCTCTTTTGAAAATGTATTGGATTGAGATCTTGGTCAATAGAACAAAAAAAAAAATTATTCAACTTTTATTTTCAATATAATAATTTATTCAATT
This sequence comes from Rosa lucieae, assembly GCA_024704745.1. Lineage (NCBI taxonomy): Eukaryota > Viridiplantae > Streptophyta > Magnoliopsida > Rosales > Rosaceae > Rosa > Rosa lucieae. The sequence goes on along the minus strand of CM045496.1, from coordinate 17,280,209 downwards.
TTAAATTGGGATCGTCTACAGTACATTAATGTACAGATGCATTAAGTAGAATAGGTTCAATAGAGAGGTAGACTAGCTCAATACATGGGTAAACATGCATGGAGTTGGTCTACCCTTGTACCGAGCCAGTCTACCTCTGTATTGAACCTAGTCTACTTGATGTATCGGTACATTAATGTATTGTAGTATTTTCCTTTTAAATTTATTCATTTAGGGTTTAATTGAGTGAAAGTCTTTTTTGCCCTCATTTTCAGCCTCACGTGGTCATAATTGACGCTGCCCTGACGAAAAGTTGACATAGGTACTATGTTGACAAGAAAATATAAGTCTAGGTATCACATTGATAAGTTTTAAAGTCCAGATATCACTTTGACAGTCCTCAAAGTGTCCAGACACTGTTGGTGCATTTTTCCCATTATTTTTTATCTTTTATTCCCCATATTTTTCTTCTCTTCATTTTTTTTCTTATTCAAACCTCCAATTTTAATATTTGAAAATCTCTTTCAATATTTTCACACCAAACTAGTTTCTTAAGATCAATCTAGTTGGTCTCCTTGGTTCTTTAAGTAACTTATCAATTCAGGAGCTTGAATACATCTCTTTTGAACTCAATTCCATCAAGTTGTTGGCCCAAACTAATAACATAAACCCATGCTAACCATTGACATGAGACAAAACAAACCAGGATTCCTGGAAGCAATCACGTAGGCAGTACTTAGGCCTGGCATTTAAACCCGTAACCCGCAAACCCACACTATACCCACACAAACCCGCCCGTTTATTAATCCAGACTAAAAAAAGCCCGCACGCAAAAAACCCACAAATTAAAGGGTTTTGCGGGCTAAACCCATTGGAACCCATTGAAACCAGTTAACTCAAAATCATTCCCAAAAACCCATTTCCCATTACCCATGCGGGTTATCCATTTTTTTATTATTATTTTTTCAACCAGGGCATTTTTATAATTTTTCTTATTCCCCATGAGGATCCGACAATTGAATCTTCGTATAATTGTGAAAAGACGATTCAAAAGGAGATCCGTGAGGATTCGACCGTTGGATCATCGTATAATTTTGTGAGGATGATTCTAAAGGCGATCTGGGACGATCCAACCGTTGGATCTTCGTATAATTGTGCAAAGATGATTCAAAAGGTGATCCGTAAGGATCCGACCATTGGATCGTCATATAATTTTGTGAGGATGATACCAAGGGCGATCCGACCGTAGGATCTTCGTATAATTTTGAGAGGATGAACCTAAGGGCGATCCTTGAGGATCTGACCGTTGGATCATCGTATAAATCTGTAAAGATGATCATCTAGGTGATTCATGAGAATTTGACCGTTGGATCGTCGTATAATTTTGAGAGGATGAACCTAAGGGCGATCCGTGAGGATCTAACCGTTGGATCATAGTATAAATCGGTACAGATGATCTTCTAGGTGATCCGACCGTTGGATTTTTGTATAATTTTGAGAGGATGAACCTAAGAGCGATCCGTGAGGATCCGACCGTTGGATCGTCGTATAATTGTGATTTGTGAATTATTTTTTGTCAAAAAAGGAAAGGAAAAAAAATCTAAAAAGATAGAAAATAAAAAATAAAAAATAGAAAACTAAAAAAGTTCATATATAGAAAATGGCAAATGAGGGGTTATATACATAAGTCTTAATTGGTTTTAGTTACTTTGATAAAAAGTTTTTTTTTTTTAAATGTTTATGGGTATTAACGGGTTCCAACGTAAAACCCGCAAACCCACCGAGTTTGACCTGCAAAACCCGTTAAGCTAACGGGTTCTTACAGGGTCAGCCCGTTAAAAACCCGCACCGTACCCGCACTATACCCGCACGTTGCCAGGCCTAGCAGTACTTGAATTCTTTGTTCTTCTTTTAAAGCTAACCATTAACATGGCACAATTTTTTTTTTGTTTTAGGAGAAACTACAATTTTTATCTTCACCCCACCCATCTCAAAGTTAAACGTATCACATGTGCTTTTGGGAAGATTTTATGATCCCACGGCCACTATTAGTTAACACATCATTTATTAAAAATAAGGAATTGATTAGTATGGTTTATCTTACATTTCTCTTGAGGCGATGAAAAGACAACTTATAAAAACAAATAGATTCTACAACATATTAACCATCTCCTAATCAAGGACAAAAAAAAAAATACTTAGAAGGATGTTAGGATCATCATGTGAAATTGTTGCCAAATTTAACTATAAGTGTGGTCCAAAGTCCACACCATAAAATGTTGGTAAATCAAAATTTGGGTTTTGATGAATAAAAGTTAAGAACTTGTCGCGTGGCATTATGGGGATCATCCGTGAAGGATAATCCACATACTTTTTCCTGCAAACTCGATAACAAAATCCAGCACTGAACCAGTAGCATGGCGGCGCATCCTCCATAGCAATTCAGATAACCCCGTTTGAAGTGGAAGTAACAAAAATATGACTAGAAAATAAAACCAACTTTGAAGAAACGAACATAAAAAAGAAATGATAATACAGGCTCAAAGTCACTGTGTCTCACTCTGCTTGGCTCATGGCTACTCCACCCACCACTCCCATCGTCACTTTACACTAGTAGTGGCACCACCCAGGTTTCCATCACTGCCCACAATGCCCACCACCACTCGCAACCGAAACTCCGTTAGAAGAAGAAGAAACGACGCCGCTTCATGGCGTCGTTCTGCCGCGGCGTCCGACTCTGTACCACCGCCACCACCTGCTCCTCCAACCCCGGAAAAGGTCCGTTCTTTATTGATTGATTGTATTCTCTAAAAGTTGGTTCGGTGATTCTGACTAGTTAGTTAGATTCTTGTTTGGTTGAATCTGGGTGGCAGCAAAGAGAGGGTTCGGATTTGCAGACGCTGCTCCGGAGATTCTGGAAGGTGGCGGCGCCGTACTGGTCCTCCGACGACAAAGTGCAGGCCAGGATGCAGCTGGGAGGAGTCTTCCTTCTCACTCTCGCCACCACCGGGATCAGCGTCGGCTTCAGTTTTCTGGGCCGGGACTTCTACAATGCTCTTGCCAGTCAGTTCTCCTCTGTCTCTCTCTAGTTTTGTTTAGTGCTGTGAATTGTGATGAAGTTGGAAACTTTACTGATTTTTTGTGGTGGGTTTTTGGTGAAACTTTGGATGGTGATGATGTGAAGATAAGGACCAGGAGCAATTCACGAAGCAATTGCTTTACTACCTGGGTGCCTTTGCTGGTGGAATTCCGGTGAGCACCAATCGCTGCTCTTTCGCTTAATTAGGTATCAATCCCTCTGCTTTATTTGTTTTGCTTATACTTCATTCCTCAGTAATCACCAAAAACAGAACCAACTCAGTAATGGAAAAAAACACACACGAAACTAATAGCAATAGTGATAATGCATAAATGCAGCGATATCTACAGTTAGGATTAGCTTACTGCTGATCACTAGAGTGTAATTCAATTAGCTTTTCCATGTTCAGAACAATATTTTCTATGTAGTAAAGAAGGCATCATTTTTATTATTATATTTGTCTTGCAGTTATAGATATACTAGATGTATATTACCTTTTTGGGTTCATTGTCAACTTAGTTTGCAGTTTGATTGATTTCAGCCGCTACGTTGGGGTTCAAGTGCTTATCGTCTATGTCTGATCTTTCCTTTTTGACGTTCTGTTAAACTGTGATCTTGTCTTATTGATGCATTTGTTCCCTATTTACAATATTCTCTGCAGATTTTTGTGTTGCGGGATTATGCAAGAGAAACTCTTTCTTTGAGGTGGAGATCTTGGATGACGCGTTATTACATTGACCGTTACCTGAGCAACCAAACATTTTACAGAATTCAATCCCAATCAATCATTGATAATCCAGATCAGCGAATTGTTGATGATCTAAGTTCTTTCACGGGGACAGCCCTGTCATTCTCTTTAACACTCTTCAATGCTGTGATAGATCTCATATCATTCAGTAACATCTTATTTGGTATCTATCCTCCGCTGTTTGTTGTTCTTCTAGTATATTCGATTGGTGGAACAGTGATCAGTGTCTTTATTGGAAGGGTAAGTTATCTGTAACTCATTTAGCAAAAATTTGTTTCCATCATTATGCAATGGTATCTCTGGCAATAAGGAATGATGCCAACTTGATTTGACTTTGTTCTCAGGGTTTGGTGACATTAAACTTCCTGCAAGAGAAAAAGGAAGCAGATTTTCGTTATGGACTTGTGCGCGTTCGAGAAAATGCTGAATCAATAGCTTTCTATAGTGGTGAAGACAATGAAATGCAACTTTTGCTGCAACGCTTCAAAAGTGCTTTTGAGAATCTAACTGTATGAAAAATTTTAAACTTCTTGTTTCACTTTGCTTTGCATGCAGTCTATGCCTTTACATTGAGAACTTTTTTTCTCTGACTCCTGAAATTTAGTTGTCGCAATAATTTGTATATTTGAGTAGTTATTTTAAACTGCAAGATTTTTTTCTTTTTCTTTTTTCCGTTTTTCTGTTATTGTTATAATACTGTATGCTGGTCATTCCCTGTTGCAGTTTCCTGGATAAAAGAATTATTGATGCTACATTTGATATCCACACAGAGTCTTTATTTTATTTTGTCTCTTATATGATTCTTTGTCTCAAATCAAAATTTGATTCACAGAATAACCGTACCTATGTCCATCTACTTCTGAACACATCGAAAAGTACGTGATCAGCTGTGGTTAATTGCAGCATTTTTTTTCTGCCATGATCTTTTATTTCCATCAAGTAGTTTTACTGATGTAAAAGTTTCTGCACGTAGATTTGTTATGTTGTCCATATTATATGTGTATTAACCTCATATTCCTACGTTACCTTGCAGCAATTGTTGATAGCTTCAAGAAATCTTGAGTTTTTCACCAGTGGATACCGCTATCTTATTCAAATTCTTCCTGCTGCTGTCGTTGCTCCTATGTACTTCTCTGGGAAAATTGAGTTTGGTGTCATTAATCAGTCAGTATCTGCTTTTAATCATATCCTGGGGGACTTCTCCCTTATCGTGTACCAATTTCAGTCTATAAGCGCATTTTCAGCAGTAATTGATCGACTTGGTACAGTCTCTGTATCCTTTTCTCCTCCTCTGCTGTAGCTTTGGTGTGTTGTATATCTCAGAAGTCTGTCCAGATTGAACATTATCAGGAAGCTGGCTAATTTTGTTAATGCACCAATAGGTCTTAAAATACAATTCAATTGATATAAACTTTTTACAATGAATATTAGATGAGTCCTCAGATTCCAAGAAAGAGACTGACAAGAGTTGAAAAGACGGTCTTTGTTATTATTCATTTTCTTTTCTTTCTTTCCCTGTCCTGGATTCATTCAGACATTAGACGCAGACACCACTTACTTTTCACCATTTCTTAATTTTTAGTTCATCTGAAGCAATCTTCCATAATATTTTTATTAATCAGTAATGTAAAACTAGATTATATTTGATCTTTTTAGTATCTTCCACCCAGTTTCTCTACTCAGATGTAGCCTTTATGTTGCATCTAACGCTAGAAGCCCTAAAACTATACTCATTAAGTTAATTAGATTTGTTCCATCTTATACATATTCCCTGAAATTTTTTTTTTTTTTTTCTGTCTAACCTATTATTCTCCCTCAGAAATTTACTTATGAATTGCAATATTGTTTTTCACTGCAATGCAAACTGTACTGGTTCTACATAAGATCTGTTTAGTGTTTTCGTACTCAACTTTTTACCACCTAATAATATTCAACACATGCAGGTGAATTTGATGATTATTTGGATATTTGCTCTGAACGCCATTCTGACCCTGCAGAAGGGATAAGTCTTACATATAGTAATGTTAAAACTTTAGCTGAACTGGAGCCAAATGGATCCATACCCATAGATAAGCAACAAAAGCTACTGGATATAGAGAATTTGACTGTGAAAACACCAAGTAACACTACACTGGTCAGGGATTTGTCATTGGTAATCAACAACAACGAGAATCTATTGGTTAGTGTGTCCATTGTATGGTAAAACTTTCCATCAATTCACTAGATAAAATGATGATCTAGTAGATGCTGAACGTGTGAACGTATTAACAGGTGACCGGACCTAGCGGGAGTGGTAAGACTTCTTTGTTAAGAACTTTGGCTGGTCTTTGGAGTGCTGGAAAAGGAAAAATCACATTCTATGTGGAAGATGAAGAAGAGCTTCTACCATCCAATTCTCCAGGTGTAGTTCCTCTCGATACTGCTAATGATAAATCTGGGGAACTTGAAAGACCCTCAAATAGGAATTATAAGGGCATATTTTTCCTTCCTCAAAGACCGTATATGGTTCTGGGAACACTTCGTCAGCAATTGCTGTATCCTACATGGGCTAATGATGAGGCTTCCACATTAGACACTACTAAACCAACTGGTATGTACTTACATACTTCTGCCATGTGTATAAATTGTGTTTCAAGTTTCAGTGAAACTTAAATTGCTTTTCAGATTAAAATCTTGATAAGTACTGCATATGAATGATCTATAGAGAATGCATGTGGTCAGTTGTCTTGTAGTTCTGAAGCCAGTGGCTTGATTTGGCGTTAAATCTCTGATAAATAGTTTAATACATCTTCTTCATCTGGCTTTATTTTACTCACTGAATTCCCCCAGTGAACACTGAATGTTGAAGAGCCTGCCTATTGTCTCTTGTAAAGTGACTAGCTCCAACACTAGTCTATCAAAGTATATATCTTACAAGCCTAACAGTATATAGGAAATTTTAAGAGAATAGGAGACCCCCATGCAGGTTTACCACTGATTAACATATGATGTAAGACTTAATATCATTGAAGCTCTTATTATCTAGAAAAACAATATAATCATTAGGTTGGGATAGTAAGTAGCATATTATTGATGATGTAAATAATTGTGAGTTATATTGGGTCGAGATTTTAGTTTCTCGTTCTCTGCGTGGGTTTTTAATTTTACTTTGATCTCCTATATCCTGGTATAATCAGCTAAATTGATTGTGTGATGAATTTATCTTGCAGGTTCTCTGCCTTTCTTGATGCAGGCCCCAAACTCACAGCATAAGAGTGCAAAGCCTAAACCCACAACGGAGGATATGATACAGGTTTTGGAGGATGTCCGGCTTGGCTATATATTATCCCGATTCAGTAATTTGGATTGTACTTATGAATGGTCTAGTGTCCTCTCCCTTGGAGAGCAGCAACGCCTTGCTTTTGCACGACTGTTGCTTTCGAAACCAAAGTTGGTTCTTTTAGATGAATCTACCAGTGCTTTAGACGAAGCCAACGAGGTATGCATTTTGCTAGCAGTTATCTTATCCTTTAAATTGATGATGCAAGTTTCATAAGTAATCGAGGATAAGTTTCAGCCAAAGCACTTCAAATGTTTTACCAAGCTATTTCTAAATAGACTTTCAGGATCCATTTATGTCTTTCTAGTCATTTACTCCTTTTCACATGTCATCTGACTTTTGGTCAAGAGTACCTCCAGAAATAGGAACTTTACACATTGGACGCCATAGTAGGAGCCAAGTATATTCTACAAGTACAATTTGTTAGATATGTGTCATGTATTCAAACTCCAGAAAAGAATAACCAAATCTGTACATTACTAAAGCATAGAGCAAATGCCTCTCTTTCAAGTTTTAGAAAATATTTTGCTTCCTGTTTGCAGGCTCATCTATACAAGCAGATAGAAAAAGCAGGCATCACCTATATTAGCATTGGCCACCGGCGAACTCTATATCAGTACCACAACAAGAACTTGCGTATATCCACAGTCGATCCGACCAACGCCCAACAGAATTGGCTCATTGAACCCATCAATCAAGACAATTTGTATAATCTCTCAAATCTACAGTTATAGCTGCTTTTACATTGACCTGGCTTACTCTAGGTTGCTTGTTTTTTGTTGCAGAATGTTAACATCGTATTTTGGAATGTAATTCAAAACTGCATGTAATAATATTCCTGTTAGATGGCCTTTCTTCGCACTGTTTATCAGCAACATTAATGTCAATTTTTCTTTTAGGGAAATGAAGAGATACAAGGATTGAGGGATACAAGGGACTAGGATTGAGGCCTAAAAGCATAAAACGTTTTCGTTGTTCAAAGCCTCTTATAAAATATATAAAATGGAAAGGCCACAACTATACCGACGATTTTGCCGTCGCAAAATCACATATGCGGTACAGTCTCAACTCCTCACTTTTGTGTTAACGAATACGGCGTCGGCAAAAGTATAAATCAATTTGAAAGTCATTCCTGCTTTTCCATCGTATGTTTTCCCATCTCTAAGAATCTCCCATCTAACAAAGAAAAGAAAACCAGAATTGCTCGCACTCAAATTGGGGGAGCCCTTCTAATGAAAACCACTAAAATGACAATTAGTTGAGGACTTTTGTGTGAAACTCACTTTTTTTTTATTAAATTTCTACAAATCAACAATTAGATGTTTAGATATTTGTGTATATCATTTATGCAATTTTTCAACCAAATTGAAAATCGTTAAGACATTCATAATCTTGATTTATTAGTTATGAACATGCACGATTCATGTTAGGCAGATTTGGTTTGTCTATTGATTTGATCCAATTCGGTACCTTAATAATTAACAATTTGAATGAAAATTTTCAGAAGTGATCTACTCATGAAACATAAACATCTAACGGTTGATTTGTCGTAATATAATAAAAAAAGTAGGCCTCCCAAACCGTTGATTAGAAAATCCTCAACTAGTACTCAATTTAGTGGTCATCATTAGAAAGGGGCCTCAAATTGGTACTGCAACTCAAGTCACACTTCTTCTGGCACTGTAAACCTCCAAAAGATTCTCTTCAACTGAGCCACTCCACTGCATTTCCTCATATAGGAAAATCGTACCGACAATCAGTTAAAATTTTCAGTCCGTCTTTGAGATGTGAAGAACTACATTTTCAACCTGCCTTTCCGTAAGTCTTTCATAAGCTTGAAAATGACAAAATCTGGAGATAAATGACACGTTGATGATCATTTTGAGCAAATCTAATTATTCATAGTGGCTTGCAAGAATATCGATCTGGTATTGGCTTGAAATAGCGTATTGCTTTCTTTGTGAAATAGAAGAAAACAGGTTGTCAATCACTACCATAAATAGGTGAAAGCTACAACCCTCCACTGGAGAAAATGTCCAAATTCTAATACCACCACTTCCATACGTCTAATTCTTCCAAAAAGGAGAAAAAGAAAGATGCTATCAGCGGGGATACAGGCCGCAAGTGTTTTTAACTTTCTGATAGATATTTTGAGAAAGAAACATGTCAATTCTTCAAAACATATATTGAAATATGTCCGTCAGTTCAGTTCCTCTTTTCCAAGGCCAACGGCCAAAAGTCCTCTCATATATTTCAAGAAAAGAAACGGAAATAAAAGGACAGTTAAATGAAGCAACATCAAACTTCAAGCCAAATCTTCTTGTAAATTACCCGCTGTGTCATTCAAAACTTCAAAATCCAGCTTTGTCCTGAAGACAAGTCCTCTAGAGCTACGCCATCTACCCATACTCAGCTTCTGTACATCATAACCGACAGCTACCAAAAGCACTTCGGAGAAACGTTACCTTGAGGCCCCCAACTTCTCTTACAAGTGCACGCCATTACCATTGCTATACACGCCATTTAGACACCCATTTGATGACTTAAATGCATGTCCATTCTGGTGGGATTTCACTGTGAAGTGTCCATTACTAGTCCCATTTGCAACAGGCTTTATCAGATGGCCATTGTTTTGTAGGATTGTATCTGAACGCCTGCATGCTGCTATTAGTCCTGTATAATAGAACATGAAATTTATCAGGAACTGAATATCCCTAAAATTATATGAAACTGCATAACATAAAAGCCATCTATCTAATGGTTATTCAGGAATATGATTCTTCTCTATGATCATGGAATGATGTCGTAGCCATATAATAATGGTTATTTAAAATGATAACCAATGAATTATGATCCTGTTCTATCCTACATAATATCTTACATTAATAAATAAAAACATTTAAATACATAAGAAAGTAACAACGATTGTCCTTGTTTACTGTAACCACTCTGATAGAATACACTAAAGTGACCTTCACAATTTGCTAAAGTGACCTCCACATTTTATACCAGTGCGTACCCCATGTATTAGTGGGAGCACAGGAGGACAACAAAGTTCATATTTTCTAGAATAAGCATCTGAGAACATTTATTAACTTCGAGCTGGAGACTTCTACGGAAGTGCTAGCCAGCACTCACAATTGACGTTTGCATGTCTTAGTAAACCATCCAGATGCCTTGGTTGGAGAATAGAGTAGCTAAGACTAAATGCAGTCTTTCTCATTGTTGCAAGTTTTACCCATTTAATAATACTTCATGAATGTAACAAATCATTGACACAAACAAATAGTTAAGAGCAACAGATTCCAAGAACAGGGAAAAAAAACATTACCTAAGAACAGAGCAGAAGGTTTGCCTGGCCTTGACTTAAATTCGGGATGGAACTGAACACCAACAAAGTACGGATGGGCAGGCAGCTCAATAATCTGTGACATTACTAATATGTTAAATAATTGTATTTACAAGAAACAGAACAAAGTATCAAGCTAAACTATGGGCATCTTATACAACATGACCTATCATGCTCTAACAAATGCTAACCTCCATGCGCCGACCAGTTTCATCTCTGCCAACAAATGATAAGCCAGCAATTTCGAATTGCGATATCATATCAGGATTGACCTACATACCACAAAAAGGCTGTTCCATAAATGGGAAGAAAAACGTACTGCTGCCTGCTATCTAAGTGCATGCATGAGCAAAACTTACCTCATATCTATGTCGATGTCGTTCATCAACAAACGCCACATCTCCATACCTAACATAATCCATAACAATATCAGCTTGACTGTAGAACGAATAGTTGGGTTACAAGGAAAACAGTCATGACTCTGGCTTTGTTTCCATATATAAAGCATATATCATTGTTTCAGCAATCAGTACAAAGTTTATGAAGGTAGCGAACATATTAGTGAGCATTGGAATGCTCCAAACAGAAAATCAAATCCCCGCATGCAAAGGTCAGCATATGAACAGTTCTAATAGATATATTTAGTAGATGCAAGTCCTCACAATTTTGCAGATTTGCAGTCAGTAACCGTGAAGTAGGTTCTCCTTGATCCCAGACGCATAGTGCCTCCCATATGTGTTTTTGAACCCTTCCAGTTTAAAAGAAATTAACTTTAGAATAGACGACAAAATGAAGTATTAATTTATAGTATTATGTCAACTTGGGTAAAAGTCCAATACCTCTGGCATAAATACGACACAAGGACTTGTAGTTTCAGGATCAAACTCCGTGCTGTTAGCATCAAGCATACCAAGAACAGATCGTGCAAACTCAATAACAGCAATTTGCATTCCCAGGCAAATGCCCAGGAATGGAACTTTGTTTTCACGAGCATACTTTGCCGCAAGAATTTTCCCTTGCACTCCTCTATCACCAAATCCTCCTGGAACTAGAACACCATCAGCGCCCTGAAATGAAGACCGTCCAGAGGATCAAAGTCTGAATATGCAACCAATGATATCAACAAAATTTTTGCCTAACGCAAATTAATCATTATAGCAGGATCACCTTCAAAAGATCCCATGCAGCCTTATGAACCTCAGGAGCCTGCAAGCAGTAAAACAATTAACATAGAAAATACTAAATAGAATATTAACGGAACTTGTTTCTATGATTTAAATTACTTGTTTGTATGATTTAAATTACTCTACCTCTTTAGCAGTAACATCTTCAAGGTCACCTGCTGCAACCCAATCTACAACAAGTTTCCGACGGCAAGCAACAGAAGCATGTAGAAGAGCCTGGCACAAGAAGCTCAATATTACAATCTGGACTCATATCATGCACTTAATGTTATAAGGTGCAAAACTGTTTGTTAGTACCGAACAATAGTGTGCATATTCCAATGGTAGTCTATATTCAATTCAGAATAGAGTACTTTTAATATCATAAGTGAATCAAGTGCCAAATATCAAATAATTACAAACTAGCAATTAAATACTTGAATTAAAATTGATGAATAACAGTATCTACTATATAAAATCAGATATATAAATAATAACCCAAGTTCAAGAAAATGCATCATTAAGTAAGTGAATCAAGTGCCAAAAATAAAATAATTACAAACTAGAAATTAAATACTTGAATGAAAAGTAAATTTAAAATTTATGAATAACAGTATCTACTATATAAAATCAGATATATAAATAATAACCCAAGTTGACGAAAATGAAAAACCAAAGCACACCGATAAAGCAAAACCGATTTAGTACAGTTAGACAAAAACAAGCAAGCGCACAGATATGCAAAAACAAATTTATGAATAAAAATGACATGTGGCAAGATGATCATTACCAGACATTTAATTTGAGACCATTGTGAATATCATTTAAATAATAAAAAGTTTACCTTTAGAACAGAGAGGTAAGCATCTGAAAGACCGGTGTATTTTCCAACCATTGCAATTCTGACCTGTAATGCACATAATACTGTGACAGTTAAGAGCAAGATATGGCATTACACAGGACATCAATTCCTAAACTTAGGAAGTATTAACAAAACTTGGGGAAGAATTGAAAACCCACAGAATCATGTAAATTTGAGGAAATTTCTGTCCTGGTTGTCCATTCCTTCAAATTTGGCTCTCTAGCAACCCTGCAGAAGCACATAGACATTATTGACACAGTCAAAAACAGGAAGTAGACCAAACATGCAGCTAAAAAATAATAATACCAAAGAGTCAATTTCAAAGACAAACCTCTGAAGGTTTAATTCTTTCAAGATTGCTTCATGTGCCTTTTGATCCTATTTGTGAAGGAAGAGAAACAAATTCTAGATAAGTAAAAAATTGCTGTATATATAGACAAAATTTAACTTTAGAAGAACTATACTTACTCTTAAAAGCAATGGGATGTGCCAGATGTTTGGAACATCATAAAGAGTGACAATATTTTCTGCCTGTATAAGTTTTATAATTAGTATATTAACATTATAGAGGTTAAACGAGGAAAAAACATTAGAATTCATAGAGAACAGTAAAGTTACCGGTACGTGGCAAAATTGAGCAAGTTTTGCCTTCACATTCTCCTCAAGTGGCTGTCAAAACCAAAGAGAAAAAAAAAATTGAGATTTATATTCACACTACTAAAAAAATTCTGGAGAGGAAGGCAGAAGGATACCTTTGTACTCCTACAAGCTAGAATATTAGGTGTCAAACCCTGTCCTCTAAGTACCCGAACACTATGCTGTGTAGGCTTTGTTTTCTACAAAGTGGATATTAGGAGGAAAAAATCAATTAGTCAAAATGAGGCAAGACTATGCCTTCACACACTCCATATTTAATGGAACCAATGACTAAAATTAGCCTGCAAATTTATATAACATATAGCCATATAAGTACCTGCTCACCGACAACATTCAGAACAGGCACAAGGCTGACATGAACCAAGCAGAAATTTCCGGGACCTAAAGCAAAAAACTTCAGTAAGAAAAATAGACTAGGGACGTAAAATATAGAATATACATGAATATGAAAAATAGAGTCCTATGCTTGTCAAGTTCATGGACCTTACCAACACGATAAGAAAATTGGCCAAGCCTCAATAAAGGGCATTGATTCAATATCCCCTGCATTAAGGAGAGAGATTTTTTTTTTAAGTAAGTTTCATAGGATTTCATGTGCAGCTATTAAGAGTTTAGACAACAGGAAAACATATCGCCCTAGAAGAAACAAAATTATGACAATGTACCTATTGTTCCACCCAATTCGATGACACATACATCAGCTGGACCTTCTTTCCCATCCACAGGTACCATTGCCACACGTTCTATCCACTCTTGGATGGCATCCGTAATGTGAGGAACAACCTAGTTTGAGAGGAGAAATAATCAGATCCCACATTACATTTTGCAAATTGTGGATAGGAAAATGAAGAACAACAAACCTGGACAGTCTTTCCAAGATAGTCTCCCTTTCTCTCCTTGTCAATAACAGACTGTTAAAGCAACAAAGACAAGAATTAGAAAAATCAGTAAGTGGTTTGACATGACTCAAATTTTTTTTCCACTTCTGTCGAAATGACAAACATGGCTCCTCAAACAGAATATGGAAATCAATTAACCTGATAAATTTTGCCAGTTGTGATATTGTTGTCGCGGGTCAAAGTGAGATCCAGAAACCGCTCATAATTTCCGAGGTCAAGGTCAACCTATATAAACAAAAGATAAAGTTATGCCCACTCTTTTTTACCACTAAAATCAAAGCATGAGCTACTTCTAAAGATAATAATAAACACCACCACAGACCCGCAAAATTTAACACAACCCCCTGCAATATTGGTAATTTACCTCACCGCCATCGTCTAATACGAACACTTCCCCATGCTCAAAAGGAGACATTGTCCCAGCATCGGTGTTCAAGTAAGGATCTGCGGGCATGATAAATTTGAACATTAGTAAGTACAATATAACAAGCTTAAATATGTATATTTCTTTACCAAGATACAAATATCAGCCAGTTTATAAGGATATGTCGGAAAATATCAAAACAGTTTATAAATAACAAAGCAAAAAATATCATGACATAGGAGCTAAATGCAATCAAAGCTCGTCTACCTTCTCCATGTAAAAATCAACACCAAATATAGTACAAAAAAACTTATCCCAGAATACAAGCTAGTGCAAGAACCACATGCTAATTGTACTGCTAAGCAGATAGAACTTTATCGAAATGTCACCAATCTAAGTCCATAAAAAAACGAACGGTTGCAATTTTGTTTTGTGTAATCAATCAAAAGTAGAAAACAATAAAGTAAAACGCACATTCAAAACAAAAACAAAAAAAAACTGGGCAACACTCGAAACAGAACCGTACCAATTTTGATTGACGTAACACGAAGGCCACAAGCTTGAAGAAGCAATCCAATACTACTGGCCGTGACTCCTTTGCCGAGTCCACTAACAACACCACCCGTCACCAACACGTACTTCATTTTTGTCTCTGTTATAAAGTTCCCAACTTTTCAACCGTCACAACTTCTTGTATCAAATTCTGAGCAAAACCCAAGATTAGCAAGACTGAGATAAACCCAAAACCCAAAAGAACAGACTAAATGCAATACCAGACAGCAAGCAACTCTAGCTCTACTTATAGGCTTAATGGGTAGAGTGAGACCCAGTAGGGTCTGAGAAAACCAAAGGATAATAAATAAAAATGAGTGTGAAAGATGCTAATCTATGGGCACAATCTAGATACGTGAAAGAGGAATGAATAAAGAGAAAAAAAATCAAACCTTGTTCACAATGGCGGTGAATACAAAGGTCTCTGTCTCTCTTTTGCTTTTCTTTCTGGGATTTGATTTGGCTTCACAAAATACCAACCAAATATAAGTACTGGGTATACCCAAAAGCCTCCAAAATAGTAATTTAACGGAAGCGGAGAAAAGGCAAAGAAGAAGAACTGGGAAAAGCAATGCAACTTTTCTCTGCTTTCTCACTGCTTTTGTGGGTTTGCTTTGGTTATAGACTTGAATGAGAGAGAGATTAGGGACGTTATGAATGAGAAAAACGCAAAGACGAGGACTTTGGAATACAAGATAGGACCCAAAGGCCTCTTCTTCGTTCTTGTTTCTCCAGGCGGCGGGTGGCGGAAACCAAGCTCTTATAAGAAGAGAAGAAGAGAAGGAAAAAAAGACCTTCACTTTTTAACTTCAAAGTCATCTCTTACTAGAGATTTTTCTTCTTCTTTTTTTTTTTTCTTTTTTTTTTCTTCTATTTTTTAAAATTTTAAAAAGTAAAATGTGGCAGTTAAACCTTTAGGGACTTTCATCATCACTTTTTAACCGATGGTGAAATTTTTAACCGTACACACGGGTGACTTTAAACACGTGACTATGGCGCATGACACGTCATTGAACTGCCGTTTCACGATAGATGTTGATTGATTAAAAAAAAAATAAAGTTTAACGGCTGAAAATTCAGATTGTTTATGTGTTGACAGAAACTCACTTTTAATTATTCGATTGAACATTTTTAGTATCATTACTCTGACAATCGAAGAAGAATCTTCAAATGAGGTTGTTTTCACATCCGAAAAGATTTTTGAGGTTTGAGGAAGCAAAGCAAAATCAAGCATCAAGAACATTTAGAGATAAAAAGATTAAAGGAGGGTGTCACATCTTTTTTCTTTTTACCATTTCTAGCCATTGATTCACACCATGACAAGGTTAGTGTTTTAATAATAATGGACACAAAACAGGACACGTGGCACTGACTCTATATCTTTGGTCACTGAGTCACTGACAGTTGCATATGCTGATATGCCTAAGTCTTGTGGATGCATATGTCTTTGGCCACCCCGTGTTCTAAACGAGGGAGAGGAGCACTAATCTCACTACTATGTTGAATTGAATATGCTCATCCTCTTCCATTAATCTACATTATCCCTTACTTAGGTTACATCTTAGATGACTACATGTTATGCTCCTATGGTCCTATTCATGCTTAATTATTATATTAGGGTTTTGGATTTTCCCATTGTTCCAAAGCATGCTTTGGACTGTCCCTAATCTTTCTTTTTATCTTTTTCGAGAGAAATATTAGACCCTTGGTAGTTATGTTAGGTAGGAGGTTGGACGATTGGAACTCCCGTATTGTTTAGTCGAAATTAACTTATCCGTTTTCCATTGAACTGTTTTACCAAACACATTATAACTTATATGTTTTATATATTACGAGTTATTTTTCATGTTGCACTACATGCTTTAAAAAATCTAAAAATATTTATTTCAATTTGAGATTTATGGCGAGTTTTATTGTTATAAAGATGAAAGTTTCTTAGATGGCATGATTTAGTTATACAGGCACATTGCAAAAAATATCTCAAGTCACATCAAACATTTCAAAACTAGATTAAAATGTTATTTGAGAATTAGAATTTAGAACTTCATGCATATTAAGGTCTAGTGTGAAAAACACCTTTTGAAACACTCACGCTAAGCATGATGTAGATATGAGCTGTGTGAAGGCAAATTTAGGAGGCCCATGTTGAGTACCAGAAGGCTCCATTTTGTGTTTGTGTTAAAAAAGGCAGAGCACCCAATTGGATCAAAGTCTTAATAAGTTCTTTTCAAAAGAAAAAGTCTTCAATAAGTTGGTGGGAAGGGAAAACATCCTTCTTTGATCAGAACAGGGAACTTTGCTCTTTAAAGGAAATTGTGCACAGCAAAGTGAGCAATCCCTCCCCATGTAATCTCATTCAAAGATATTACTTTTTCAAGTGCATTATCTGTGTGTTTGTCTATGTGGGTCTCTAATAATTATGTGTAAATTTAATTTGTTGAAGAATCATAATGAATAACTATATGGATAATCCGATCGGTAAGGATCATGAATAGGAATTTGTTTAATGGGTTTGCTACTTAATTATATAAAAGCTAGAGACTGTAGTTTAATCGCCTATGACTGAAGAATCTACGGGTTACTTTAACTATATATCTTCATTATCAATTGGAGGAATTGAATTATAACAATTACTAGGAGGCGCTCGATCAAACCCTGGTGCTGCGTGGTAGACGGCGGCGGCAACGACATGTTCGAAGCTCGGTAATTGTGTAGGGTGGGTGAATAACCTGCTGCTCGGGCCGCTTCTACTTTGGTGTTGTGGCCTGGGGATCGAAGGTGCTCGCATCTCGAGTGGAGGTTGGCACGCAGGGATCCTTTGATCGTTTTGGGTCGCACACGGGCTCTAGGATTAAGGACTCGACGTCGAAAGAGTGCGGCTTTTGTCTCTGAGGCAGTTTATTGATCGGGTTGCCGGAGGAGGTACTTGAAGGCGGCGTGTTCCGTTGATCGGCGGCGGATCTAGTTGGGCTGTCGGGTTCCTCCGACTGCAGTTGAGGTTGTCTTCTAGGTTAGACCTAAGGCAGGCTTCTTGTTCTAATGGTGGAGAATCGTTGGCGGCCGCCGGAGCGGTGAAGGGTGGGGGCTCCTTCCCTGAAGGATCCGACCCGACCAATTTGGGTGGTGGAATGTAGGGTTTGGGCAGTGGGCTTTGGGCCCTTGCCTTTCTGGGCTGCGGATTGTAGCCCGGTGAACTGAGTCTATATGGTCCAGTTCCCCTTTTCTCTCTCACTTAGGTTGGTTATGGTTTGTGTCTTTTGGGAGGTGGTCTATCCTGCTCATAGTTCTACATTTGTTCCTAGCATGTGGCTATGGCTGTGTTGTCTGTTGCGACGTACACCAGGAGAGTCTTAGGCGTCAAGATGTTCAAAACAGTGGTTATATGATCCAGTTCCCCTTTTCCCTTTCACTTAGGTTGGTTATGGTTTGTGCCTTTTGGGAGGTGGTCTATCCTGCTCATAGTTCTACATTTGTTCCTAGCATGTGGCTATGGCTGTGTTGTCTGTTGAGACGTACACCAGGAGGGTCTTAGGCGTCAAGATGTTCAAGACAGTGGTTCCATGTTAGTGCAGTGTAGGGTTAGGGAGTTTTTAAATTATGTATTTTGTTTCCTGCAGTTCCTTTAGGATTTTAGGGCATGTTTACTTATTTGGAATGAGAGGGAATGATTACGGGGTAAAAGTATTCATGCGTTTACTAACACATAAAGGAATCGGAATGGATGTAGGTCCCACCTCTCTATAAGGAATGGATTCCTGAATACTCAGGAATTTGATTACGAAGGGGGGAGATGGGTTTAGGAATCAACTCCTCCAGAATCAATACCGATTGCTTTCTTCTCCCATTCCAGTTGTCTCCGATTCATGATTAGTTTCCATTCCAAGTAAGTAAACGTGCCATTAGTCTTTTTTGGAACTTCCGTTACGGATTTTAGTTGTTGACTTGAGCATCGATTTGTAATATGAGGGGTTTTCGAACCTCTCATGCTTGACCGAGTGCTGTCGTATGATTTTATATCAATAGATCAGTCTTCCATTGCCCTAAAAAATTGGAGGAATTGAATTTAACTTACCCAAAAAGCATAAAAATTTCAAAGCATGAAGTGACCGGATTACAGATTAGGAGATCAGGTTCATAAGAAAAACTGAAAAAAAAAAAAATATATCTCACATGCTTTGAAAATAATATCTCACCTGAGTTAGACGACAAACCCTTTTGTATGTTTGAATGTTTCAAATGCTTCACTCTTATCCAAACTTAGCTAGATATCGTTGAAGTTCAGAAGATGATCGAAGCTTACTTTATTTATTTCCTTAGATCGAAAATCCTTCCCAAGACTATATAGATAAATATTTATGAATGTACTATGCATGATGCATGATACATTAACAAGTTGTCAAATTAGAATCTAATAGTTGATATTGTACTCAAATAAACCCCCAGCTCATAGAATGTCCAAGAGTCATTTTTCCTAAATGCACTCTTACATTAATAGTCCATTAACACACTCAATCCATTAACAAAAACACCAACTCAATAATTCAGTGACCTAGCCTAGCCTAAAGAGAGATGATATAATTTTATCGAATTGATTTCAACTATCTCTAACTTTAAAATATGAATACTAATTTAAAGAATCAATTTTCCATGGGGACGACATGTTTACATAGGACCCAAAACAAATTAATGTAAAAGGCAACAAGATCATGCAAGGCATGTATATCAACATTAAAGAACAAAAATAGGTCAATAGGGTTAATTTAAGCCAGGAAAAATGAAGTGGAATTACAACTCACGATGGAAATGAGAAAGCTCCTGACGAAGTTGATCGGTGAAATGATATATATTGATGCGTAAATACTATGTACACCTTCTCCACAGCCAGGCAACATGCATATGGATAGATTGTGACTAATTCCTGAGAGATAAAATTAGTATTAACAAAAGACAAACAACGTAGGGCAAAGAAAATTAAAGCTCTGCTTGCTAGTCCTGTACAACTTAGGTAAGCTCAGACCAAAAGAAAACTTAATTAGGTAAGCGGTGGCTAGTTTCATATAGATCAAAGACTGCCTAGCTTGGTTTTGGAGGGGAAAACAGTAACTTCGAGGGGACAAGGGTAGGCAACAACCAAATCTGCAATACCCATAAATAGCTCCCTCACTGTCAGTTATATAGGAGGTATGGTATTTTACGTCTTTCGGACAGTTTGACATATAAAGGGGAAAGAAGGTTGGTCTATCAATTTCATTATCCATATATACTTAAACCCCAGCTTCCAATATACATAACCAGATTTTGAGGTCAGGGTTTCCAGGTCCCACAGTACTATATAGCTTCACTCGATCTGTACGTATATCTCCAATTTGGTTATCACTGAAGCTTTTTTGGAGACCATATAAGCCAAAATGAACTTACTTATTTGCAATTAGGTTATCTTATTTCGAAGTAGCCTAGCTACTTTTAGGTCGGTCGTTCTTGAGCCCTGAACTCCATGCAATATTGCAGTGTCACAAACCCGGCCAGCCTAATTAGCCTATGCTTTAATTCTGAGAAGTCTTCACTTTATTTTTGTTAAATTGGATATATGAGACTGAAGATTTAACCGGGCTAGCCATTCCTTTACTCACTCTCTTTACAAATAATAACTTAGAATCTAAAATTATGGTGCAGTAATATATGGTTTTTCATCTCTACATTAACAAGCTCAAGATAGTTGGACAGAATTTATGATTTGGATAGAGTTTGATATTGGAATTAAAGTCATGTAGCTAGTCTAAGCCTATAAATATAGAAAAGGGAAAAGAAAAAAAGAAGAAGATAATATGAAGCTGGAGTAAATTGAAGAACTATATATGTTACTTAAAAAACCTAGGCAAATTAATTAAGCTCCAAGGTCTCATCTTGGAAAATCCCTTCACAGGCTTGTTTGAACTTATATACATTTTGATACTCAAAACAGAACTTTAAACTAATGAGCAAGGAAAATAGAGTTTGAACTCAAAAAAACTACCAAAATAGGAGTGGAAAAGGATTATCCGTGCGTACGAACAACTTAATGGTACTAGGTGAATGAAGTGAATAATCGATCATCAGAGACTTTCAGGCGCGCTGCATAGCTAGCTACTTGGAAAACTTTAAAATGTCGACATGAGTAGTTGATCCGCTGCAGCCAAGGTATTGAAATGGAAATAATCTCTGCGTTGTTGAAGTAGTAGCGGCGGCAGTGGCCACATGATGATGATCCTGGGGCTGAGGGTGATGAGATTGGAGGAGCTTGTCCAGGAATGACCAATCACCATTGAACGACCTCATCTCCTGCTGCTGCTGCTGTTGCTGTTGCATAGTGAGTCCACAAGAACCGGCCGTGGTGGAGGTTAGCTTCAACAGGTTTTGAGAGCACTCCAAGTCCAGGGGGTTCAAAGCCGACATATTGGTATTAGGTGCAGATAGAAATGATGATGAATTATTAGCTGCTGCAGCAGCTGCGGACTCTGGACTGAACAACTGCGGCAGGTGCATCGAACCATCGAAATTGTTAGGGTAATCATACAGTGAAGCTTCCAGATGGTGGTGATGGTTTTGTTTTGGCTGATGATGATGATGATGGTCTAGTACTACTTGGGCATGAGAACCACTTGCCTTCATGTGCGTGATCAAGTCATGTTCTACTTCTTGATGATGACCAAACTCTGGCTGAAAACCTCTGTTAATGTGATTCTTCTTCTTGAAAACCCTACAAACCACCCATCCGTCCTCCTGCTCAAGAAAATCGATAACCAGGCACCCTATTTGTTAATTATTTAGTCAAGTATTTCCTTGTAGCTAATTTCTTTTAGATAGGAAAGTAATGTTCACTTGCTACAATCAAATGGTCTGATATGTAATGTTGTTAGATTATGAATCTAAAACATTGATTAAACAGATTGTTGTGGTAATATCTGGTACTAAATTTATAGTAAAGACACAACTTGTCATTTCTGACAAGAGGCTAACATCACCCTACATCTGTATAATTAAGCCGAGTTGAATTCTTAAGTTTAATTTAAGTGAAATGGACTAATTACATATTAATTGACTTGTTCTTAATTACCTGAACTTCATGGACATTAATATTATCATGATGATCTTCAAGGCGATACTCGTGCATGATCCAGTCAGTCTTTTGGCCATGAGGAGCGCGGCCGGTGTAGAAGACTAGGGTTTTCCTCATTCCAATCCTCTTGGAATCGCTGAGGTGGATGGCTTTATCTCTCCCAGTTGCCTTCCAGAACCCAGCTGTAGTTGCTCGGTTTGTTCTAGTTCCTGTTGGATACTTCTTATCCTTGTGGCTGAAGAAGTACCACTCATTCTGAGGCCCTGATCCTATTCTGCATTTCTCTGCACATGCAACACCTTAACGTTAATATATATTAGGGAACTAAAGGGTTTGTGTGGATTTGTATGGCCAATAAAGTTGAAGTCTAACCTTTAAGGTCCCAGGGTTCAAGTTTGTTGAGATCGACCTCCCTAATAACATCAAGGTCGATGGCTTCATAAGAGACCTTCTTCCTGAGGTAATAGTAGAGAAGCTCCTCGTCCGTTGGATGGAATCGGAAGCCAGGAGGAACAGTCAGCTGTCCATTGCCTGTAGACATCATCCTAGCTAGCTAATCCTCCTCTTATGTATGCAGATATTAACTTGTACCCTGATGAAAAAGAAAAACATGATTGATATCAAACTTAATCAGAAAAACATGCTTGCACACTAGAAAATGATCGTATGAAACTGATCACGACACAGACCATGTAATCTAAAAACATGATACATGGATAGGAAAATAAGCTAGCTAGCACCCGTTTATAATCGAATATGCCCATAAAAACCCTAAAACTTGAGAACGAGTTAAACAAATGAACATAACTAGCTATACTTCTAGTTAATCACTCATGCAAGGACAAGATTTTGTTGGTTTCTTATTGTGCAGATAATCCGAAGAAACGTACCCTTGTACCGTGAGATTTTTTTTTTGGTCTGACAAAAAAAGCGAAACATATGAACCAAAAGCATGCCATATGTGGTTCTCAGGCATCCATTTCAGCACTTGATAACCTAGCTAGAGAATAGCAATGATATATGTGGAGTCTGGATCTTCCATCTCCACAACCGAGGTGTTTTTAAGACGTTTCTGTAAGTGATTTAAGAGTACTCTGGGCCAGCAAACAGTAACCTAATCAAAAATCCCATCTCTGAGCTGTACTATTATATTTTGAAACCCTACAAACATTTAACTCCGGTAAGACAGATCCATTAACCCTAGAAACTTCTCACGTGTATATCAAATTAAAAGCCTCCAAAGTAGTAAGAGCTATTCATGAAGAAAGGAGAGAAGAACAAGAACAAGAACAAAAAAGAAAAAGAGAGAAACAATGAAGGTTCAGAGATGAATGAATTATGATTGCTAAAGAAGAAAAACCAGCAGCAGACCTGTTCACGGTAGCTAGGAAAGGTCCCCCGTTTTCCTCTGAGACAAAGAAGAAAGGACAATCGACTGCACAGGAAAAACGCAGAGACAAACGGAGAGACTGCAAATTTCTTGGCTTGAATGGCACGACGTCTCAGCTAGGTTTAAAGAGAGAGATGGGAGCGACAAAGAGAGAGAGTTGTGGATGAGTTTAAAGCTGAAAGTCTGACAATTGAGGATGGGCACAGAAATATAGAATGAACTAAACAATATAATAAAAAGTAAGAGGTAATTAAGGAAGAAAATGAAGGTAGAAATGTGAATGAAAAAGGGTTTAAATTGATTTGGCAAATATTTTTTTTGAGGCGGATAGGGGCGGTGTCTTGTATTCTCATGAGGGTTTGATACGAAATAAAGGGTTCGGTGAAATAATGTCGTTGAATATGAGACCTTAATCCTCAATATCGCCTCATTAGGATGAACGAAATCTGCTGACTGTCAATTACCCTAATTTAGTACAGTTCATTTTCATTTATTTTTCATAATAATTTTGTCTTCTTCTGTTCAATTTCATCTCTTTGTCTTCAATTATGCTCTTTTGGTCAGAGTCAAAGAGGAATTTAGAGAATTTTTCTTACATTCCTTTATAGTCCAATCGATCTGAATATTCATATACCTACCTGCGTCGTATTATTCAACCTCTTCCATGTTATTGCACCGTGCTATTATATATGCACATGCTTGTAGAACGTTTTATTCTAATACTCAAGGTGATGAATCAAATAATTTTCAGAGAAAATTAGAAATTTTCTTAAAAGCTGCGGTCAAACTTAAACTCAAAGGATGTTTTTGAACGTGTTATTGAAATCACGTTCAAGTGGCCAATTTCTGCACCAAAATCAGTGCAAGTGAGAAACTAGAGGTTCCAAGCTAGCTTATTTAGTTGTTCAAAAATATGGCATATATGCTACATTTTACTATTTATTTTACCATTCTTACTGTTTTGGGATAATCAGTAATTGGTCATGAAAATGATGCATGCCAAATTGTCAATTCAGTCCAGATTCCGGATCCTAGACAAACCTTAAACTATTATTAAGTAGAGATACTAAATCAAAAACTATAAAAACCACTCAAATTGATGAATATGGTCTGACCTACCATTCAATTCAATGCAACTGGTTAATTGCAACCAAAAACCAACCATGTAACTCTTCAAGTGGTCCATTTTACCTGAAGAATCCCCAGATGTGCAAATGCTGTATAAACCCATCCCAAAAGTGGATGTTTGTATTGCAGACGCTAAAAGATAGTTAGTGTGCTTCAAAAGTTTAATTTGTTAATAATTAAACAATTTATTAGATTTACACTCTACACGAATAAAATTCAGATACTATGTTAAATACACAATATTTAAGATATTTAAGATGTCGAGTAACAAAACAACAGACTAAAGTAAGTGAACATTTTTTGACTGTTTATATCATTTACTTCCAATTAGGGAGACAAAGCTTCTAACGAGCCTAGGATGAAATGGTTAAAGTCCAAAATTGAAATATAATATTTTGGCTGGTCAAAATAAAGAAGAATAAGAGTGGATGACATCATATAGATCATGGAATATGTAGATGATGAAAGAAGGCAGAATCCTGAAAGTCCGTGGCATTACACGTGCTGATCCAACACAGACTACTCAATTCAAGGCCTCGATTCGATTACCTTGATTTATAATACTACAAATTTGCCAAAAGAATTTATAATACTACAAAGCTGTGATCGATCGGGATGGCTTCAATTTTGTTTCCTACCCAATTGGATTCCCACGCAATCTTTAATATAAGTTTCATTCTTACATTTTTTCGATTTTTTCCTGGTCAGACACATAGATGATTGCACCAAAATTATAAATAAAACTATATAATGCATGCCACATTCAAATCACTATTACTGTATTACCCCAAATTGCTTCAGCATATTGCAATGAACAGGCCGGGCAACAGTGAGGTTTATGATCCTGGATTTGTTTACATGAAGAACACAGCTGGGTGCCGTTGCCTTTACGTACACTACTGTTGCTGAGTAACATTATATAATGTAATAGCATTAAGGGCTGGGAATCCTATATATGGAGGATGGGAGCTTCTATTCTCTAGCTTTATGTGCCAGTTTCCTCAATTCCATGATACAGCCTCCAACAATCATTAATACAAACCAGTCTGGTCAGAGCTCCAGGCCATTTGCCATATGGTATAGCTAGGCCTCTAGATATTCCTTGCAATTAAAGTGCTTTAAGGCGCTTTCTGTCCTTTAATTTAAACTATAAGATTATATCTATGATTTGAGTTGATTAGATAACAGTATTCGTACTCAAATACTTGCTGGTTTTCGTTTTGTTAACCAAAAGGAATATGTACTCAAATTCTGAAGAAGATTGTAAATGAAGTGTATAGACTATACCATAAGTCCATAACCGTTCTACACTGGTCACCCATGAATTCAACCACTACACATAGTCTAGCCATTTGTTGTACACTTAGATATGCAAGTCACGGATCATAATCAAAAATTCTTTATCAACTAATCTATAAACTGTTGGATGATTATCTGTTAATTTTGTTGTTTCAAAACCCTAATCACATTGTAGATTGTCCTAAGGCCTGTTCAAAGATGGATGCTCGCATTTTCAAATGTAATTATTTATCTAAATTATATCTTCTCTAATGGATGTATATACATACGTAAATACCTATACAGTAACATGGATAGTAGCTAATTGTGCATCATACGTACATCCGGATGTTAAACAAGAGCTATCCCAAACTAATTTATTAACACAATGTTTTACGTACATTGTGATCGATAGGGGGCGTTAACGTTGCCTTTACGAACACTGTAACTACAGATATAATATGTGATTCTATGGAGTATGGGAGGCTTCTATTCTCTAGCATTATGTGCCATTTTGCTCAGTTCCACGATACATGCTCCAACAATCATTAATTCAAATTAAGTCTGGTCAGCACTGAATTCAATTTCATGCAGCTACTTAATTAGTTTAAGACGTTTCTTCGATATGACTGTCTCATATTTGAACTACAAAGAGCGTTACTCAGATATTTAGCACTAACTGAAGTGGGAGAGAAGAGGTAGATTTCATAATTAGATTAGGGTTTTGAATAAGATAATAACCTGAACTAATTTGTTTGACACCATGAAGAACAAAGCTGGTGCCGTTGCCTTTACGAACGCTAATATTTCAAATGACCAATTATGAAATAGTATGAAGGAATCCTATGTAGGATGGTAGCTTCCATTCTCTAGCACTATGTGCCAGTTTTGCTCACTTCCATAGTGCTTGCTCCAACATCAACAGTCATTAGTTTTCACTAGTCTGGCCAGCACTTATCAATTTGCATTGCCTTGAATCTTGATGCATGTAATACTTTAATAGTACTTAATCCATATCGATTTTGTGTTCCAATAATCACATCTTTGCTCTCTGACTTTCATATATTTGAAGTCTTGGAGATCAGTACTTAAATAACATATAAAATACTCGGCCTCACATAAGGTGTTAGAGGGTATACACTATATATGCATATATACATTATATATTATATATACTAACTATATGCTAGCTTGATATACAGTTTTAGTTTACTCCATAACATGTAAATTTTTGTAGACCATTGTTGGTCGTCTAATATGAATACATGATGTATGTCAAAGTTATTGGTTTGATGTCTCCAAGTTCCATGATATATATACATATATGTGTGTGTGTCCAAGTATTTACTTCTTAATTGGCATCCAAAGTACATTGTGACATTCAAGTATTATATTTCATTCTGTCTCTATCGCTCTCTACATATAGGATGAAGCTGCATGAGAAAACTTTTAAACTAAGAAAGAAATATAAGTCTCTATTGCTCTCTATATGTAGGATAGGGTTACATGTGAAAACCGGATGTTAAGCAGATCAAGAGGTGTAACCCAAAGTACAAGCAATCAAAATATATATGCGAAAGCAAATTGGCAAAGGGACATGTATATATGCATCTTAGAATTTGCAAAGATACGTACCCTTGCTTTAGCTAGCTAGCTATAATGGTTTTATACACTACATCAGTATACTAATTAAAATTGCATGTACATTATATACCCGGATGTCAATACAATTGCTGCACTCAAAAGAATTGATTAAATAGTTGGTTAATTTTTTACATTATAATCAATAATAGGGGGCCGTTGCCTTTACGAACACTGCTAATACATATATAATATGTATTCTTAAGGAGGATGGTAGCTTCTATTCTCTAGCATTATGTGCCATTTTGCTGAGTTCCATGATCCATGCTCCAATAATCATTAACTCACTCTGTCATTTAAGTCTGGTCAGCTCTGAATTTCATTGCATGGTCTTGAACTCTCGATCGATATGCATGCAACTACTTAATCAGATTAAGACTTGTTTTCTGTCTGATTAAAACCAAATATTTGGTACTAATTGTACTTTTTTTTTTTTGACATGCATCATGAAGAACAAAGCAGGTGCCGTTGCCTTCACGAACACTACTGTATCAAATTTTTAATGGAGGATGGTAGCTTCTATTCTCTAGCATTATGTGCCAGTTTGCACACTTCCATGCATATATATAACTTGCTCCAACTCCAACCATTAATCATTAATTTCACCCTAGTCTGGTCAAGCACTTATCAATTTGCATGGTCCTGCATCTTGATGCGTGCAACTCTAGACTTAAAACAAGACCGCATTTTGTGTCCCAATAGTCAGACCATCCTCTATGACTTTCGATCTTTCAAATCAGTACTTGATTAACTAGCATATAATATACTCAAACCTCACACAAGGAGCTTATGCTAGCTTGATGTCATGCACTGCTAGTTGCATGTCTAACATGATGAGTGTCGGTTGTGGTTGCAATAGGTTATGGGTTCGAAACTCCTCTGATCTTCATTCTCTACTTCTTTGTTGGTTTGCAAGTGCATTGTCTCTATCACTAACCGCGTGTAGGGTGGGGCTGCATGTGAAAACCGGATGTCAAGCAGAGAGATGTAATCCAAACTACAAGCAATCAAACGATGCGGTCGCAAACTCGGCAAGGGACATGAAAGACAGCTGGGGAGCTAAAAATATGGTTTTCTCTTAGACAGATGATGGATCAATGATATTGCAAGAATTTCTTGTCTTCAAAACTAATCAAAGGCAACAACATGTTTGCTCTTAAACAGATGAATTTCTTGGGTTTCCCGTGATATATACTGCAAGAATTAATTTGCATGCACTTGTTCATCATATACATCTGGCATACAAGTAATGTAACGAACTGTACAGATACGTCGGAGCAAATAGTTGTACTTAGCAAGTATTATGGAAGATACAGATGATGTATACGTCTGATTCTATGGTGTATACGTCTTAAGCCATTGAATCAGAAGTTCAGAACTCAAAACCAATTAATTGTAACTCTGTAAGCATATGCTACAGATGCTGTCCAAGAACATGGATGCTAACGTCTTGAGGCATACATCTTAGACATTGTGTAGGTTATTTCAACCTATAGCGATTGGAATAAACCATAGAAGGTACAGCATTCTTTGGGATAAATCACATGCTTTGTGGCAATGATCTCCAAGAACATGGATGATGGTGGGTTTTTGAGTGTTGATGAATACAACTTCGACCGGCTAAATCAAAATCATAATGAGCTCTCTGATAAATTTATAACAAGCTATAGGTTCCATCAATGAACAGGTTAGCATGGTCTCCATTGCTTCACATTGGCAGTCAAGGGGCCTGGTACTGCAGCAGACCACGAAGTAAACTCAGGCAAAGGTCCAGTCAGTCCAAGATAATTTGCACCAAAATTTGCTGGCATTTTCTTCCAGCTTACCTGTTTTATGAAATAATGAGCTTTCTTCAATCCAAGAAACAATTAAATGGAATGAAAACATGGTGATTGTTTGAGGACATGCATTAAGACATTTAGATTCTATGTAATGCTTGGAGAATACACCGAATGTCATGTCAGTTCATAGTAACATTTAGACAGGATCATGGAACAATACACCCATCTTAGAGAAAATTGATAGTGTCCCTCTAAATCTGATTCAAGGATGAATTTGCTGATATATATGTGGGTTACATGGGGAAGTTGCTGATATTTCCATCTGTGTGGGGTATCAATGCATGTATCAATCTGTTTTGTCTCTTTCAAAGTTAGAGATGCCCAATATCTGAGTACCATTTGGATCATCCATGACTCAAATCTTTAAACTCAAGGGAACTATCAGATCAATATATAGCAAGATGAACACAACAAGTTTCAAATACAGGATCAGCCAGACAACCAAAACTAGCACCATCTGAAGTAACCATCAATCCCAAAAGTAACCACTGGTAGAAAAAGTAACTGTTGATCCCAAAAAGTAAGCTAAAGAAGTCAAGCCCTGGTCTGAACAAAACTCAAGTTCATTGTGCTCTCTGCTTGTGCACATACACATGGAGAGGAAAATCAAGTGTGCCAGCTATGATCATAAATAACGGTTCAAACATGAAAGAAGAGTCTGAATCAAGAAAAACATAATCAAGGCTGATATCAAACAATTAAATTAGGCTAATCTCGAAAAGCTAAATGCAGGGTGGAAATCAAATATATATAGTTCAAAATGTATCAAGGTAATAGGGCCTACTTGTCCGGGGAAAGCTTCGGATAATGCCTTGATAGCCGGATTGTATACCCAACTGTCATCAGTATTGTTTGGATGAACTATTCCATTATTTACATCAGTGCCATCTATGCCACCACAATTCACCATAAGACGACCTTTGGGCATCAGCAGATTCTTCAATTCCAACCAAGTAGTGACCTATATAGATTACCAAACAAGTGGGATTGAAACATACTGTGTGATGCAATCCGAAGGGATGACAAGATTGGATATAGCAGAGGTATTCTGAGTAGAAGCCAAATCATCACAAGCAAGCTCATGAAGGTAAACTACTATTTCTTACTAGAAAATAAATTATACAAATTCTCAGATTCATTATTACAAGGAGAAAAACTTAACATGTATCTTGCAAATGCTCATATATATATATATATATATATATATATATATAAAATTTACTTGATTGACATTCGGTGTTTCTATCTTTCAATTTTTGATGAAGGCAACTAGGTCGTGTCGCAAGAAGTTCAAGGTACTTTCAGTTTTTAGTCTGAAGCTCGAGAAAGTCTTGGGGTATGTGTTTCTCCTAAACACTGTTGTTAGCTTTCCATCCTAATAATCCTATTGTTTTTTTTTATTTATTTATTTTTTCCAAAAATTGGAGTTCAGGCATTGAGGTCCAAGACAAATAGAGACATTTGAAATATTTCTATCCTTAGGCTAGCCTCAAAACATTAAATGTGAAATCCCTTGATGTTTTATCACAAAATGGTGGCTTTCTATGACATTCACGATTTCACGTTCCGCAGGATGTTTTCTGTGGTTCAGAATTTTGTGTGCATAATTCAGATAACAAGGAGGCTCTTCAGAGTCTAAACTCATAGGTTTTTCTCCATCCTTATTTTCTTGCTCCTGCCATTGTTTTGTGTAAAAATTGAGCTATGGGTCAAGGCCCCTTATTTAATCACCACATTTTCAACTTCTCATTTCAGTTTCAGCATAATCTTTTAAGACATTTTCTTTTAAGTCCTTCAGATTAATATCAGAAGCAGCAATGCCAATGGAAACGCCTAACATGGAAAAAGTTTCCTTAAAGACAATATGATCAGAAGGAAATGAGGTGTATCGATTATTGAAGAAACAATTTTTGAAATAGCTTAAACCTCAAATGCCATAAAACAAAATGATAGGTAGCTAAGGCACCAAATATTTGTTTAATATAGCTTCATACCTCCTCCAACTGTGGCAGAACTTTTCCATCAGAAAACAAGTCAACAATGATGCCTGATATTTACTGCAAGAACAAGTTAGAAACAAAACAGAGCAAGAATTGCTGATTATGTCAGTTGATAACTGTGTTACAACTGTAATTAAACTTATGCTTGACTTGTTTTCTCATTTATTTAAGACATACGCATATTCGCTAGAGTTCCAGAAATGAGGCATAACAAATTTAAATTCAGCAAGTAAACACTTGAGCACTAATACTGTAAAACAAGTCCTTGAATTTGACCATCCACCATGTCCCAAATAGAAAAAAGGTGAGCAAGGTAAAGCAAAAAGCAATGTAGACAAGGATCTCACCAGCATATCCTCCAGAAATATGAACTGAAGGAGAAAATGCATCACCAATATGGATGTTAAGTATGCCACCAGCATGTGTATGCTTCTCAAGATCCGACAGCCCAAAATATTCTCTTGCTTTGTGAATCAACTAAAATGTTTATAATACAAGTAAGAAAGATTTACAATGGCTAACAAATATATGATTCTACCAAAATTCAGACATCGATGCCTGAATGAAAACAATTACAACCAATTTTACCACATTAGAGCAATCAAATATACTTTAGGGTTACTTATAAATAGTTTAACTACAGTGAATTAAATATTGTCTAGTCTAAAATGTTACTTATTATCACATTTAGATATTTAGAAACCTAAGGTGTAGATCAGGCATGAACATATAAATTCAGGATAAGATGCAAATCAACTAATGCAGTTCTTCGGATTATTCAAAGAATTCAAGTCCAAGAGCTTTTCGATAATCGGATAAAGACACTAAACTGGCATATATCAAACATTGCAAGAGGAGTATCAATCACATTTAACTATAAGACACTCACAATTTCATCAATCTCCCAACCTTCAAGCTGCAAAGACGGCCACAAGTCGAGCATCAAATGCGCAGCTGTTCCTCCACCCTGACTCGAACAACACCCTCATTCAGAAAATCACTATATTTTACAATACAAAAGGCATTTCACAAAATACCCACATGAGTTCAAATTGAAAAGTGAATTACTTACCAAGCCCAAAATGGCAATAGGACCTTCTGGGACAATAGGAGGCAAGCTAGCAAACTCATCCTGCTCAACACAACAATAAAGACCAACACTTTCTTACAATTCCATCCCTTTAACAACATCCATCTTTAATAACATTAACATAGTATGAAACTTTAAACATACCCAATACGAATTAGTCCATTTCTGGTGCTTGTAAAGAATACTATGCACATTATCTGAACCAAAAGATCATGATTAAACGAAGAACAAAATGATGGGTAGTGATGATTAAGATGAAAGAATTGAAGAACATACGAGTAGAGTCAAGAAGCAACATTCTTGATTGAGCAGTGTCCACGATTACAATGTCATTGTAACTGCTTCTTATAGCTGTCAGTACTTGATATTCTTCTTCTTCCTTGTTCACTTCCACTTCTTGCTTATCTGCATTGGCTGAGTTGGTCTTGAATTTTGGATTCTCATTATGCAACCAAAGCGAAACAGAGGACTCTGTCGTAGAGCTATGGTTATAAGGCCGGGAATGATTGAAATGAAAAGTTGCCGGCGACTGAGTTTGAGTTGGAGTGAGTAGTTTGGGTAGGAGAAGCAGGCTATTTGTTGAGAGAGCCATTACTTACGGTCTTCGATTGCCACTTCACTCTTATCTATTCGAGAAAAGAAGTTTTTGTTTTGTTTTGTTTGGCTCATCACTCGTGGAGTCATGGTTTTTCTGTCATCAGCAAGGTTGCCTCTTCTTTTTTTGGTACAAATAGTTGCCTCTTTCTGTTTTTTTTTTTAATTTTTATTTTTTTATTAAAAGGGGTTTGGAACCCAGCCTAGTTGGGAGAGTCAGCCCCACGCCCGGTTCCATTTATTATATTAATAGTAGAATTTTGCAATGGAGGGACATAAAACATGAACCACATGCTACAAAAATCACACTATATGAGCAAAACAACAAAAACAAAGAAACTAAATGGACAAAACAATAGACAATGTAACTTTGGTGTATTTATTCCAATTTGTACAATATTCATGTCTTAACTAGTTTGTTCGTCTCTGAATTCTGTATCTCTCATTGCATAATGTAATGTCATAATCCGAACCATTTATTTATTTTGTTGAGAATGAAATAATTGCATTAATAAGCAATCTAGATAGTTACATCATAAATGAGTACGTAGAAGAGTCATTGTGGCCCACCTTAACTCAAACTTGAACTATAGGAAACAAAAACGCGTTCTTAGCTAATGTATGTGTTGTCTGGTTACATTTTCCAGGGCTATATGTACAAATAACTGAAGAGAATAAATGAAATGAATTTTGCGCTTCTTTCAACCAAAGCTCAATCAATTGACCAATCTCCTTCCCAAGCATTCATTCAAAGCATTGACCACCCAAAGGCATCCATTTCCAAAATGACATGGTATAATTGAAAACCTGCTTGAATGATGGTTTGAAGGCCCAACACAGCAGCATATAACTCAGTTGCTTTGATCGAATTTATTCCTTTAAGGCGGCTAATATTAAATCCCCATTTACATTACTAAGAATTGCACTCAAACCTCGCTTTCTTGTCTCCTTATTCACTGCACCATCCACATTCAACTTAAAGACAAGAGAAGAAGGCCGCCTCCAATGAGTTTGTGGAGTAGAACATCTGTAGAAGAGCAAACTTCTTGCAATGCTAACAAATGTTGTTGCTTCTTTGCCATCGATCCTTCCAAGCTAAAGTACACCAAATGAATTTTCGATGCAGTCATATTTTTAGAGAAGGTAATGTTGTAGCTGACAAGATGGTAAATTTGGGAATCTCAAGTGCTATGTTTACTTGGTATGATAATCCTCCTAGTGAGCTCCACAGGTTTCTACAAGCTGATTATTTGCGTTTTTCAAATTATTGTTTTTCATGGTGGGAGGGTTACTTTGTTTTTTATGGGTGGAAAAAGCAGTAAAAGATAAGAAGTGCCTATTTTTCTTGTGTTTTAGTACTATGTTTGTTTTGGAAGCGGTCTTGGCCTAGTCTCTCGCTTCTTAAGGATCTTTTGTGCTCCCAACTCCTTGGGAATTATCATATGTACTTTGCAATTTTGTACTTTCTCTTTGGCAAGGTTTGGTCTAGCCCCCCTTACTATGTATCTTTTTTTCTTGGTTATTAATAAATTCGGGTAAGAGCGCCTAGTTAGCTGTTACATCGCTTCCCTAAAAATAAAATAAAAAATCTTGTTGCAATCTTTGAGCTTGTGAAAGTATAAGTTGGGCACCGACCAACTTGTAATTAAAGATCTCATCATTTCATGCTTGCCAAATCCCCCAACACAACCAAATCAAGTTCAGACATGGAAAGTAAAGAAGCTTTTGCAATCTGTAAAATTACCTCCCCACCAACTACCAACTATAGCCCTAAAATTGGTAAAAACTCATAATGCCTTAGCCTTTGGACAAGGCCAGAGTGCATGAAAAGAAGTTTCAACATAACCTCAACATCGAGAATAAATTGAGAAATGTGGAATATGTCTACGATGAAGAGAATATGTTGTTGGTAGTATATCATGCATTACCTTCCAGAGAAAAACCTTTGCACCTTCAGGGACTTTCAACTTCCAAAGCCTCCCCCAAAACTTATCTTCCTGCCCAGAAGAAATGCCTTCATGTCTTGCACTTTGAAGCCTCAGATTTGTACAGCCCAAAATATCCACTTTTAACAATATACCTACCATGCTTTGTAGTGCCATATCAACTTATCAGGGCATGACCGGATAGACTGGTAAAGGAATAGAAAGAATTACTGCTACCTCTACTTCCTAAAAAGATTGAGAAATAAACTCAAAATTCCGAACACTGTTTTTTGAATTCAATTTAAAATAGGACAACTTAAGAGCAAAATTGGTAATGACATTATGCAAAATGAGTGAGGGGTTGGTATCCATGATGCAATTAAGAATTGATCAACTATCTTTAACCCTCCATCGTAATGCATTTAGCAACATAGCTCTTCCCCACAATAAAGACCTGCAAATCAAAGAACAAGATCGACCCACCGGAGCAATCAAGAATGAGGAATGATGATAATACCTGCCTTTGTACACTTGTGACAACAATAAATTGGGAAAGAGAGTAAACACTAACATTGCTTGGCACACAAAAGCTTGATTAAAGTCTAAAAAGTCCCGAAAGCCTGAACCACATCTTCGTTTGTTTTGACAAACAGAATTCCATCACAACCAATGTAAACCTCTTTTTTCTTTCTTACGACCCCAGCAATAGCTAGCCGATAAGCCTGACAAGTCATGACATAAATACAATGGCAAGTTAAAAATACTCATAGAATAAGAAGGAATCGCATGAACCACTGACTTCAATAATATAGCATTGCCAGCTTGAGAGAGCTTCTTTTCTTTCCACTCACTGATCTTGTGCCAAACTCTATCCCTCACTGATTTGAACGGATATATCTTCCCCCTTCCTGCTAGTGTAGGAAGCTCCAAATACCTCTCATGACAATCAACAATTGGTATCCCCAAAGAACTCATAAAATCTTGAAAAACGTCTTTAATATTTGGACTAAAGGATACATCAGACCTCTGCAAATTAATTTGTTGACCTTATACTTCTTAATTCATAAATATAGAGCACATTTTTTAGAACTGTTGGAGTATCATGAGTAGCAACCAGAGATAGCATAATGTCATGTGCATATAACGGATGTGATATATGGGGTGCAAAATGTGAGATTCTAACACCATGTCACCATTAAACAAACCCTCAGTTTAAGCACTTCTCAATAAGCTAGAGAAGCGCTCCCCAATGAGCAAGAATAGGTCAGAAGACAACGGACAACCTTGTCTAATACCCTTACTTGGAATAAAGTAACTAAGAGGATTGTCATGCCACAATACCGAAAAGGATACCGTTGAAATACAGTCTATCACCCCCCACACCTATTATATATAAAACCCGAACTTTATCATCATAGCCTCCAAAAAGCACCACTCCACCTTATCATATGACTTAGCCAAATCTAGTTTAATTGTCATTGCATCAAAGTCTCCATCTCTTAATCTCTTCACAAAGTGTGTAGCCACAAAACCCATCATTAAATTATCCAAGATATTCCAATTTGGAACAAAAGCACATTCAGTTGGAGAAATAATTGGGGGCAAATGTCTCTTTAATCTTTTTGCTAAAGTCTTCTCCACCAATTTATAAATCACATTGCACATGCTAATAGGACTGAAATCTGAAATCTCTGTAGGAGATTAAACCTTTAGAATAGGAGCCAATATAGTGTGATTAAAATGCCCTATAAAATTTAAACTATTTAAAACCAGTAAGTAGAGAGTAGAGATTTCATCCTCTACAACATTCCAGCTAGGGGTGGGCTCGCGAGATCCAAAACTGAAGCGAAAAAAAAAAATAACCGAACTGAACCGAGAACCGAACTTTAGGGGAATACGACGTCGTTTTGCCTAGTTTGGTCCCGAACCCTAAAACTCCTCCCTTCGGTCTACTCTTGACATTTTTCTCTAAACTCTCTCTCTCTCTCAAAGTTGATCAAGAATCCGAGATCAGTCTCAAATTGAAACCCCATCGCCTCCTCACCGGAAGTCCTTTTACTAGTCTTTCACTTCATCTTGGGAGATACTCTGATTCTCTGATTGGTCATCAACCCAAAATCTCTCACTACCTCGCCAGAGTCTTTACCTCTCGGTTCTTCACTACCTGAGTGCCTCGGTAACCAGATTATTCATTCCTTTGAATTTTGGAACATCACCTTCAGTAAGTTCAGTCCCTAATTGGTCTTCTCGTTCTTTCTCCTTCAGTCCCTAACCTCTCAGTCTCCTCAAATCGAAGTCATGAAGAGGCAAATCATGCCTTTTACTTATCTGGGGGTCCCTATCTTTAAAGGATGCCCTAAGCCGTCCTACTTCAGAGCCATTGCAGACAAAGTGCGATGCAACCTTTCTTCTTGGAAGGGTAAGCAACTCTCACAGGCTGCCAGACTTCAATTAATTTCTTCTGTTACTCAGAGTCAGCTCTTGCATAGCTTTCAAGTATATTCTTGGCCGCGGCCTCTTCTTTTGAAGGTGCAACAATGGACACGGAATTTTTTCTGGTCTGGGGATCCTTTAAAGAAAGGATTAGCGCTTATTGCATGGGATACTTGTTGTCGTCCACTTGATCAAGGTGGGTTGGGTTTAAAGAATTTATTTCATTTCAACCGTGCTCTGCTCCTAAGGAATTGTTGGAACATTGTCAATTCCTTTTCCCCTTCAGCAGCCTTTCTGAGGGAGCGATTCTTTTCCTCCGACCTGCGTCTATTGCAGTATTATCAGCGTTCCTCTGTTTGGCCAGGCTTTAAGAAATTATGGGATTCCTTCTATGCATCTGTTCAATGGTTGGTAGGAGATGGTAGTAGAATTTCTTTTTGTTCAGACAATTGGTTGGGTACTCCAATCTCATCCATGCATCGAATCACACCAGTGGTGCGGTCCCTTATGCCTGTCAAGGTCAGTGATTTCATTAGAAACAAGCAATGGGCAATTTCTTCTACCTTTAATTTTTTCTTCCCAGACGTTGCTTCAAGAATTTCTAAAGTGGTGTTGCCTCTGGAGAATGGGGTGGACCAGGTTATTTGGCCACATAATGCTGCTGGGGTTTTAACTTCAAAGGAAGCTTTTGATTTTATTTCACGCCCTAAGCCGAAGGTAAACTGGTGCAAGTTGATTTGGAATAAAGCTTTGCAACCGCGAAAAAGCTTGGTGGCTTGGAAGGTTTTAAATAAGCGGATTTTAACAGATGATTGGTTAGTAAGAAGGGGAATCTATCTTTGCTCTCAGTGTTCTATCTGCCGGTCTCAAGGTGAGTCTTTACATCTTTTTTTTTTTATTGCAGCTTAGTTCATGAATTTTGGGTTTGGCTTGCCTCTTTCTTCCAAATCCGCCTGCTGCCAGGTGCATCTCTAGTTGATCTTATTTCCCCTGACACGTTAATTGGGCTGGCTAGTTCTTCAAAAATTCTATGGAACTTTACTTTTTGCAATGCTCTTTGGTGTATTTGGACAGAGAGGAATAAAATCAGGTTGCAAGAGGCTACTTTTAATTTAGCAAGGTTCGAGCATTGGCTTCTAACTTCTTTGAAAGAGTCTGCATCCATTCATTTTATGCCATGTTCTAATGCTTCTTCCATGCAAGGCTTGTTTGCTGTTCTTGGCCTTTCTTCCCTTACTGTAAAGGCCCCAAAGTACATTCCAGTGCAATGGATTCCTCCCCCAATTCAGTGATTGAAGGTTAACACTTATGGTTCTTTTCGCAGCATTGAGATGGCAGGATTTGGGGGGGTTTTTAGAGATCATGAGGGTCATTTTAGAGGCGCTTTTGCCCAAAAAGTGGAAGCTCCGTGTGCAATTGATGCAGAAGTGTTGGTAGTTATTGAGGCTATGAGGATTGCCTGGGCTAAGAGTTGGACTCACATCTGGCTTGAAACAGATTCTATTCTTGTTGTTCAGTATTTTAAGAATCCAAATTTGATCCCCTGGAGGCTGCGGATTGCAAGGTATAACTGCTTGTATCTCACTCGTATGATTCATTTTAGGGTCTCTCACACTTTTCGGGAAGGGAACACCGTGGCTGATGCTCTTGCTAATCATGGTGCGCTAAACGAGGGTTACAATTGGTGGGATGATGTGCCTACCTTTATAGCTAGGCCTTATGGGCGGGATTTGTCCTCTATGATTAACTATAGGTTTCGTTGATGGGTTTTGTAATTATGTTATTTTGTCTGTTTCTTTTGGCGTTTGTTTTTTCTATGCATAGGGAAAGAGGACTTGTCTCTTCCTTGTTTTTTACAGGTTGGGTTTTGGCTTGGTCCCCCAACGGATTTTTATTGGTCTTTTTCTTTTTTAATAAAATAGGGGGATGGGGGGTGGGTTCCCAGAGTGTGGCAGACCCTTCTCCTTCGGGATTGAGGGTGGGACTTGTTCCCTACATTGTCTGCCTCCGAGGAACTAATATCGCCTAATCTCTTATTATTTAAATAAAATAAAAAATCATGAAATCGAAGTCAAGCTCGGATGCTGGTGCAGTTGGTATGAAGAACCAGTCAAGTTCATCATCTCAGCCTTCTCAGGTATGTATTTTTGTGCAAAACGAAGATATAGGCTATTTTGGAATTTGATAACTGATGTGAGATTTGTTAGCTTGATTTTTTGAAGCAAGGATTATATGAAGTTATGAACGAACTTGCTGCCATTTGATTATACTAAATTGGGTTTTTTGGATTAGGAACTATGTCTAAATTTGCTTTGCTTTTTTGAGTTTGTTGTGAAGTGTGAGCTACTGAACTAGTTCTGAATGCTATATACACAGATTCACCAATTTATTGTTCTCTTATTATGGGTATGTTGATTTCTATACGTACTGATAGTACGATGTACAAGATGATCAATATTTACTTAGTACATGCCTAATGGACTAGCCTTGCCAACATATAATTAAGTTACCCATATTTCCACCAACAGCCAAACTACCTGTAGATATTTTCCTTCCTTAATTCTTCCAATGTTTATTTGTTTTTCTATTTCTATTTGTGCAAACTAATCAAAAGGTGATATCGTTTTTTTTTTTGAAAGGAGGTGATATCATTGTTTAGATGCTATAGGTTTTGTGACATTTTGGTTGATTGATGCTAGGGGTTTGTTTGCATATATTTTTGCTACTGTTTTACATCTATTTTTGG
The DNA here is from genome assembly GCA_024704745.1 of Rosa lucieae. NCBI lineage: Eukaryota > Viridiplantae > Streptophyta > Magnoliopsida > Rosales > Rosaceae > Rosa > Rosa lucieae. The sequence continues at coordinate 17,240,076 of CM045496.1, read as the reverse complement.
ACTGTTTTGCATCAGATTTAGCTGTTGTTTAGCATGTGTTTTGCTCAGTTTTGTTGCTACTGTTTTGCTGCTTAATTACTAGCTGGAATGTTTGCATCTGTTTTGCGTGTTTTGTTGCTGCTGTTTTGCTGGACTGTTTTGCTGCTATTTTACTGTAATGTTTTGCTGGACTATGTTGCTGAAATGTTGAATTATTATGGAAATTGAATCTGTTTTGAAGTAAATGTTGTTTTGCAGATCAACACTAGTGTTGGTGAATCGACAACACCAATACCGGTTAACGAAAGAAGTAATGATGTAACTCTGGAAGTAGAAGGAAGTCAAGCAACCGAGCTTGAAGATGACAGAAGTGTGGAAAGCATCCTTGAGACATTGAAACGAAAAGAAATGTCAGATATCTGGAATCATTATGATAGGAAGGTGGTGGATGGTAGTATTAAGGGTGAATGCAATTATTGACATAAGGAATTCTATGCTGATCCTAAGAAGAATGTACAACCTCCCTTATAAATTATGCGGAAAAGTGTTTAAAGTATCCCCCAAATATTGAGATGTTGAAAGTTAAAAGACAAAAGATTTTCTCTTTTAAAAAACCAACTAGTGAGTTGTTTATTGTAGAATGCACTAAAGAAGAGCTATCCTTATTATGTGTGGAGTACATTATTCTTGATGAGTTACCATTTTCTCATGTGGAGGGAGAAGGGTTTAGGCGTTTTATGGGTAGAGCTCTTCCTTATTGGAGAATTCCTTCTCGTAAGAGAATAGCAAATGTTGTTTATTGTAGAATGCACTAAAGAAGAGCTATCCTTATTATGTGTGGAGTACATTATTCTTGATGAGTTACCATTTTCTCATGTGGAGGGAGAAGGGTTTAGGCGTTTTATGGGTAGAGCTCTTCCTTATTGGAGAATTCCTTCTCGTAAGAGAATAGCAAATGATGTGCTTAAGCTTTATTTGTGGGAAAAGAAAAAATTTATGGATCAATTGAGTAGATATAGGTTGTGTCTTACAACCGATACATGGACTTCTGTTCAAAACATTAAATACGTGGTTCTCACTACACATTTTATTGATGATAATTGGTGTTGCATAAGAGAATTATGAATTTTTGTGTCATTCCAAATCATAAGGGAGAGGCTATATCTAAACTTTTGGAGGATTGTTTGTTGGAGTGGGGTATAGAGAAGATTCTCACAGTCACTGTTGATAATGCTTCGTCAAATGATGTTGCATTGAAGGAGTTGATTAAGAGGATAGGTGATTACGGTGTTCCTAATGCACTTTTGATGGAATGAAGAATTTGCATGTAAGGTGTGTAGCCCATATTCTTAACTTGATTGTCAATGATGGGTTGAGTATGATGAAGATATTCATTGCTGTCATTCGCAATGTAGTGAGGTATGTTACATCCTTCGGACAAAGACTTGATTTTTTCAAGGAATGTGTTGAAAGGGTGAAACTAGAGTGCAAAAGGCTTGTGATTTTGAATGTCCCTACTAGGTGGAATTCCACATTATTGATGTTGGAACAGGCTTTGAAATTTCAAAAAGCTTTTGATAGAATGATGGATGAAGATGCAGATAATTTTTGGGCATGACTCCAAGGTGATAATGGTGAAAAGCCAAAAGAAGGGCCACATATGAGTGTTGATTGGGAGTATGGGGAGCAATTTGTGGAATTCTTAAGACCATTATATGAAATCACCTTGAGTATGTTGTCTTAATTCTCCTACCATTCATAATACTTTTAGTGATTTACTTCATATATATGGTCTCTTGCAAGAACAAATGATCGAACCCATGTTTGTCTGAGATTGCATCATCCATGCAAGGCAAGTTTCAAAAGTATTGAGGGAGCTTTGATAAGTTGAATCACTATTTATTCATTACTATTGTTCTTGTTCCACGTCATAAACTTGAGAAAGTTGTTGGATATTTTGAGATTCTAGATAGGGATATGGATGAAAAGGTAGAAGCTAACACAAAGAGTGTGAAAGATCTCTTGTATGACCTTTACAAGGTGTCTGAGGAAGAGGGAATGGAAAGTAGTGTTAGTGAGGTTAGTAGTACTCAAGTATCAAGTGAGGGGATCTCTTCTTCAAGCAAGGGTTTAACGGAGTTAGAAAGGATGGAGATTGAAAGAGAATGAGCAAAATAGAAGAGCAAAGAAAGCCGAGATCGTAAACAATGATGTGGATAGATATCTTAGAGATCCTATTGAAGGAGACGGTGAAGGCTTTGACTTGTTGAATTGGTGCAGGGTGAATGGAGTTTGTAAAGATCCTATATTGGCCCGCATTGCAAAGGATATTCCAGCTATTCCGGTGTCAACCATAGCTTCAGAATCTTCTTTTAGCACGAGTGGGAGGATTATTGATCCATATCGTAGCTCCCTAAGTCCTAGAATTGTAGAGGCTTTTATATGTATACAAAATTGGCTTATGAGTGAAAATGTGTATTTACATCATATGTTTACCATTGAAGAGATGGAGTTGTGTGAAGAAGCGTAAAGAGGAAATTGTTTCTATTTTCTTATTTAATGTTTTTTTGGTTAATGAAGTTGTAATTTTTATGGTTATATATGATTGTATGTATTTTTTTTTTCTGATGTTTTTCTTTTTATTATTCACTTATGTCAATGTAGAATTGCTTAAGATGTCATATAGAGCTGCAGTGGGGAGTAGTCGGAGTGATATGTTACCTCCAAAGTTGAAGACTTCATCTTTCCGAGCTTGAGATCATGCCCACCTTCATATGTTGATGTTCATTCATTCTCTTTGCGATGTTTAATCTTTTAGTGAACTTAAACATTTTTAATTTGTGAGGTTAGTGTTGATGACTTGATGGACTTTATAAACTATGACCTCTATATTTTTTGACATTTCATATGTTGATGGACTATAGTGTTGATGGACTTTATAAATTTTGAACTAAATTCTTTATTTTGAAGTTTGAATTGTGAACTATGAATATAGACTATGGAGTATAGATTATTGTCTACTGAAGTATAAAGCGTGCATTAGTAAACTTGTAAACTCATTGTTATGAATTATTATTATAGGTTTGAAAAAACAAAAAACATCCTGAGTTAAAATACCAAAGAGGTAGAAGTAGAATTGGTAAAAATTTGTTTTATTTAAAAAAAAAATGAACTAGACCGAATTGAACCGGTCGGTTCAATTTTCGGTTTGAACTTCGCAAAAACGCAAAACCAAACCAAACCGAACTGAACCGAGACCCAAATTCAATTCGATTCTCGGTTTCGACCCAAAACCGAATCGTTCGAAACCGAACCCACCCTAATTCCAGCACCGCTGATAGAAAACCACTGAGAAACCATCTGCACCCTGTGATCATTTTGACGGTGCCATCTTGAATAAGGTGGATTCTTATTCTGCACGATCAAAAGGTTGTAAAAGAAAGGTGCTTAATTTTGGTCTGACCAAGGTTTGAACATTTGCTAAGACTATGTCCATTCCAATGCCACCAGTACGTTTTAGTAAATAAAAAAGAGAAGTAAGCACAGAAAAGCTCCCCAATTTGAATCAGTTTGCCACACTTCTTGTGAATCAAAATGGCTATAGCACTATCATTTTGCTGACGACCAGAGGCTCTTTCATGAAAATAGCGTCTATTCTAATCTCCTAGTTGCAACCAATCCGCCCTTGATCGCTGACTCCATAAAACCTCCTCTTCTTTTTTTGGTAACTCCACCAACTCGGACTCCAATTCTAAAATTAAACCCAAATTTGCAGTAGTGTGTTCACTGAATAAGCCCCATGCTGCCTCCTTTTAACCCAACTCAATTGATAAGAAATATATATTTCCAAAGCCAAAATGACTCCAGTGTGTAAGAGTAGAAGCACATGATGATAAACAGGCTTTGTATGCATACACCCATTGCTACAGAGGCGCTCCTGAACAACCTGTGAACAGGTATAATCTATCAACCAGACTTATTCAAATGAAATCTCCGTTTCCTTTTCACCCTTGAAACTATCCATTGTAAATTAGTCAACAACTCAATCAACAATGGTCTATGGTCAAAATCTTTGCTAACCAAATGCAGATAGGAGATGTGAGGGTAAATTCCCATGCGTTAATTCTATATTTGCCAAACCCCTATCAATTCTTTCTTCCAGCAACTCAATTCCCTTCCTACTATTATTCCCCATAAATGGATAAATGGGTAACGTTCAAAGGCACCAAACTGAGGCCACACCTCTAGCACCCCCGAAACTTCAACATTTGACTCAAAGGCCTTTGCCGTGGCCTTATTTTTTCCTCCGCTGAAACCATCTCATTAAAATCACTAACAAGTAACCAACCTCCCTGGAAGTTTCCAGGAAAGAGATCGGGAAGAAGTAGGGGGTTTTCCATAAAAACCAGTCAGATGAAAACATTCATCAGCAGAACTTGCGATACGGCCCAAAGAAGATGAAAAGACTTGAAATTTCCAAGTTGGAGACCACATTAGTAATAGACCTCCGCCGTTAGTCAATATTTTACCAACAATTTCACAAGAAAATTTTTAAATGTGCTTGGTCCTGAATTACACTTCAAAAACAATGGGCTTGTACAACTATCCTTCAGTAAGTACTCAAATCTGGCAGTAACAGTTTGATCGTGAGTAAACCGAGTAGCAGTTTGATCATTAATAACTGCTCGAGTAACCATCTCCATCACCACTATCACGGAATTTGCACCACCAATACCAAAAACAGTAGGGGAATTTAATTGATTAACTGAACTGCTTGTCGGAGTCTCGGAGATGATCTTGGATATCACCAGGAAGGTGTTAATCTATATATGCCTCTCTTTCAAAACCACAGAAACTTCTCCTTGTTCTGAGAATGAAACTGACGCCATGAAAAATAAATAGTCCTATGAATAAGTAGACCACAAAAGGCCCAAAAACCTAGGGCAATCCCTCATTAGAGAATTTAAACTCCGTATCCTCAGTATCATCCTATTCAATCACAGTTTTCTGACAGAGTGGTCGAGAGACATCCTACCGCACTTAAATTTTCTTAGTTCCTCCAATGCAGCCAAAATCCCTATCACGGTCAACATCAATATAGGTACCCAGCGTATCTCCTATCAATTTTGTCATGGGATCAGCCATTTTGAGCCAAGGCAAATTATGAACATGCACCAAAGTGAGACATGAGAAAGCTTGAGATTATTAATTGAAGTAGATTAATCAACTTGCTCTATCAATAGCAAATTCCCAGCAAAAGACCATGGTTCCTTCCGAAGCACAGAGTTCAAATCATCCCACAAAGAAACAAAAAGAGAGGTTATCATCTAATGTTTTCACAGCTAAAAGCCTAAAACCTTTGCAAACCTCCAGAGATTTATCATAGTGCCAATGAAACCATCCCTTTTGAAATCTCGACCAGTAACCAACTTCACTGCAAGACAATATTGGAAATCTTTTCCAATATCAGTCAGGACTGATCAAGTAGCATGCATACCTTGTTTCTCAATAGGATTGCAAAGAGAATCCAAGGAGAATGTTAGTGATCCTGAAGACATTGTATATCTGCCAAAATAGCCAAAGATTGAAAAGAGAAAAATATAAAGTAACAACACATATAGCAAAACTGGAGAACTGAAGACGGTTGAACCGTACCCTGAAACAAATCTGCCCAGAAAATTCTAAGCACTATCTCCCGAAGTGGGAGAGAAACTTGGGGAGGGGGGAAAACTTGGGGATGTGTCAATTGAACACTGAAAAGTGAAAACTGCCAGGCAAACGTTTCTTCCTGCTTATGTTGGTAGAAGGCAGCGATTCCGAGATGTTGATAAGGCGGCAAAAAGTGCTCGTGGAACAACACGCACTCTCTACATTTGTTGTCACAATGGATGATGTGAAAATGTGATTGATCTACATAAGTTATAGCTATGGGTGGAACGGAGTTGTGGTGTCAAGGAATGGACAACTGGTTCCAGCCGGAGATGAAGTGACCCAAAATGTTGATGAATGTAGGACTACAGCACTTGATTCTTGATCCTCCCCAGTTAAATCTTGATTCAGAGTCTCAGAGTTTGATGATGAAGGACTGGTGCTTGCACTTGACGAAAATGATGACTTGGTCATATTCGAAATTGAACTGTTTATTTTCTAAATCAATCGCAAAAAGATCAACCAAATTAAAGGTCATTTACTGATATCATATCCGACAAATGAAACGGTTTGGTGAAAGTTAGCATTATCCTGATGACCAGTTCATTTTTTCGTTAGTGATTTAGAAATATGGTCGCCATTATGTTTAAGTCATCATAGATGCTGTAATAACCGATAGTGGGATTACTGTGGATAAAGGAAAAAGAGGAGCATGTTCCCGTGTTTTGAGCAATAAAGGGAAAAAGCTGGGTGCTGCTATAGTGAGAAGTGTCGGTGGAAGGAACTGCAGTTCTCACTCTCTCTCTCTCTCGTCCGAAACCATCCAAGAACAGAGCATTTATCCTCCAAGCTTGTTCTCGCTCCACAGGCCATCGATCGACCCCAGACCACTTCCTATAGGTTCGCCTCGACCTTGCGCAGCTGCAGGTGGCAGCCTTGAACCGCAACACGGCCACCAGCGGCGGCGGGAAGCTCCGCCCGGTTTGAGCTCGTTTTGGTTCCAAGATTGATATCTCAAGCTACCGGTCACCAATCCTCACCGAACTTCATCCTCGAGCTCACCTCAACCTCCTGAAACTCCCAGAAGTGTCCTTGCACGGAGGAGCTGCCTCTAACGGCGGCGGCAATCTTGTTTCGATTTGAGTTCGATTTTAGTCAACGCCGGTTTTCTCCTAGCTCCGGCCACCAAAACTTCCGATCCTTAGCTCCATGAACTCGCCTCAACCTACTGATCATCATACTAGAAGGATCGCACCTGGAGTGACGGGTTTCACGTTCGTCGGAGCTCGACTGGTTTTCGATCCGAAACCAAAACCTTTCGATCGTGATATCTCGAGCTGTAGTGCATCGTTTTGATTTATTCTTGAACCAGTGAGTTCACCTTGATGTTCTTAACAACTCACCAGAAGGAATCGAGGCCTGAAATTGAAGTTTTTACGTCGAAATCTTGGCTCGCCGGTTTCTGCATTTCTTCGCCGGTTTCTGGAAAATTTCCGGCCACCTTCAACTGTTCTAGGTAATTTTCGACCACTTCCGTTCAATTTCAGACTTCATGCTAGTTAGGAAAATTGTTGGGCATGATGAGATGAAGAGGAGCAGCCTGGCCCCGACACCATTGGCGGTGGTCGGCGGCGGCTCTGTCCAAACTCCGGCGGCCCTTTTCCGGCCACCTCCGGGGGTCAAAACTGTGATTTCTTTACATTTTTAGATTCTACATTTCGATACGATCGTTTGCTTAAGTAATTCATAATTTTTGGGTAACGTATGATTTAGTTATGAATTTGACGATTTCGATCGATTTCGATCGTTCGATTTGTGATCTGTGAAGATCAGACCGTCGGATGGACTTGTAATTTTAATATGTTGATCGTATGACTGTACCGATGACTTTGTGTGGTCACGGGCGAAGATCCGACCGTTGGATCTTTGTAAAATTGTGAAATGGTGTTTTGGAAGGCGATTCGTGAGAATCTGACCGTCGGATTTTCATATAAATCTGTGGAGATGTTATTAAAGGCGATTCAGGAAGATCCGACCGTTGGATCTTCGTAATAATTTTAGAGGATGATCCTAATGGCGATCCGTGAGGATCCGACCGTTGGATCATCATATAATTTCGATCCGACCGTTGGATCGTTTTTATTTTAGAATCCGACCGTTGGATTTCCATGTATGTGTGGTTTATGAATGATTCCTAAGTTAAGATCGTGTTTGATTAGGTGATTGACAGTTTTTACTGGGCGAGCGAGTTTGGTGTGATTGTGTTAATTTGAAGACGCAGCGGGATTATCGAGGTGAGTAAATCGCACATGGTTCAATTACGAACCGAAATTCGGTGATTTTATTTAATTATGAAATTGTGGAAATTGTTTTATGAAAATAAATATTTGTTTTAAATTATATGGACTTGTTCGACTACGGTCCATAGGTAAGTAAAATGAATTTATTTATAAAATGAATTTTTGTTTTATTGCATGTGAACTATGGTGGTGTTAGTAATCATTCCTGAGGGAATGGCTTCATATATAATATTTATGTGGAATAAATATTGGATGGTGTGATACTGGATGAAGTATTGATATGGTTAAATGAGTTATTATTCGAGCTTTACTCTTTTGAAGATATAAATTATCTTATAAGTTGAGTTGAGTATGAGAAAGAGTTTTTGAGTAAAGTGTGATAGTTGAGTTGTTGAGATGAATTAAATGAGGAGTCGAGTGAGATGAGAAAAACTGTTATCGTAAAGGTGAACCTTGTCTAAGGTGACACATTACGATTCAGTTGAGGAGTCGAGTGAGATGAGAAAAACTGTTATCGTAAAGGTGAACCTTGTCTAAGGTGACACATTACGATTCAGTTGAGGAGTCGAGTGAATTGAGGCAAATATTATCGTAAAGGTGAACCTTGGCCAAGGTGACACATTACGATTCAGTTAGAGCTCTAGTCTGTCTGCCATCATACTGCTTGGGGGATAAACGAGTTATCTATGCCCTTGGGTATGACATACTGAATGGGGTGATTAATATAATTAATCATAAGCCTGTAAGTATGATATACTGAATGGGGTGATTAATATAATTAATCATAAGCCTGTAAGTATGATATACTGAATGGGGTGATTAATATAATTAATCATAAGCCTGTAAGTATAATATACTGCATGGGATGATTTATATAAATAAATCATAAGCCTGTGAGTATATGTTGAGTAAACAGTTGTTTGTTTTTGAGTAGTCATGTTGAGATGTGAGTTGATTGATGCTTGAAGTGACGTTGTACACTTCAATTATTATGCAAAAGAAAGAAAATCCTTGAGTCAATTTTATGCCTGAGTTGATTTTGTCACTTTAAATCGTGCAATCCTTCCGTTTACTCATACGGGCTGTCAAGCTCACCGGGTTTGTATTGTTGCAATCCCGGTACACTATTTCAACGGTGTAGCGGGAAATCCTGCAGGTCAGGAGGACCAAGACGGTGATCGGGCTGCTTAGAGTGGTAGCACTTGAGTTACAACATTTTGTGAGGTTGTTATGCTCATTGAGCTTACATGTAATTTTGGGGAGAGTGTGTTGTAATATTAAACTCTGGAGGATTTGGTTTATGTATTAATGAGTGAGGCGAGGTGTGTTTATTTGTGAGAAAAAAATTCAGGACGTTTATTTGTTTTTGTTATTATTCATGTTTCGGATTTGAATTGGTTATTCAAATTTGGGGCGTGACAGTTTGGTATCAGAGCCTAAGGTGCATATTCGGTGATGTGTCAATACTTTCCGAGTGATGGCCCGTCTGCAGCGGATCCCCATCGTGTGCTCTTCGGTATTGGCTAAGTCATTGGGTATGCGTGAGTGTTGGGAGTTGTTTAGGCCGCTAGGTCGTTTTAGGAACGTGAATACCTTCCCTGTAGTATTGACTTGGTTAATATGGACTTGTATTTGACTTATACTGTGTTTTAAGTGTTATATGTGTATTAGCCAAGCATACTATACTTCGTAGGTGTTGGATATTTGAAAGAGGTAGTACGTTGAAACGTAAAGTTGTTTTGGAGGTTCGTATTAGAATAAGTTCGGTTGCCGCGAGTTGTAATCTTTAAGGAATGGAAACCTTCGGATTTAACTCTGATGAGTCAGTGAGATTTGTTTTATGGATGTGAGGTTCTTTTGGATGTTGAAGTGTTTGGTTGAAGGCATGATGTTGGCCTATGCACGTTCCTTGTGTGGTTACGAGTATAAACTTCCCTGTAGTATTGACTGGTTAATATGGACTTGTATTTGACTTATACTGCGTTTTAAGTTTAAGTAGGCGGGACACTTAAAGTTTTGAAATAGAGTTGATTTTGGTTGATAGATAATGGGGAGAATTAGAATCAACTCTTTGATGTTAATCGTGGACGAGAGTGTGTGTCTTTGTTTATTGCTAGGTGAATTTGGTTAAATGCAATTTTGGGTATTGATTCTAGTAACATGGCCCATCCATAGTGGTTCGAGTGAATTACTATGCGATATGGAGTTTGATTCGGATTCTGAATCGTGGAATCATAGGGTTTGAATGGTGGTGAGTTTGATGGAGGAATTAATAGAGGAAATGGTTGGGATCTTATAAGATTAGTAGGAGTAACTCTAAAGATGTAGGTTTTTCCCAGTTGACTCAGGATGAGTTTAGCTTTTGTAATTCCTAATTCTAGCGACAGAATTGTTTGTGTTTGGTTTGACTCAATGATGCTAGCTAGACCTCTGTGTGACGTAAATGATTGATTGTTATGCATTATTATGAATAAAGCGTGCAGCATAGTTGACGAAGGTTTTGAAAGAACAAGGAGTGACCAAGGTTCGACCCTTGGTGTCGTTGTTGGTTGTTTAAAGTAAAGACTACCACATGCATTCAATCTTATTAATTTAGTTAGTTTACAAAAAAAAAAAAAAAAAAAAAAAAAAAAAAAAAAAAAAGGGGAAGCTACACTATTCTAAGCTAAGTCAGCAGCTCCGGATGGGTTGAGGCTGAGCTCAAGAGAAACAGGAGAGCCACTGTTGTAACCGCCTGAGCCACCGGAATAGTAGCCATATGCGCTACCTCCCTCGGAAGTAGTCTTCGGGTCTCCAAGGACGTCCTCATCGTGCACTGGGAACAGAGGAAGAGTTTCGACCTCCTGGTGATCTCCTCCCCGTTGATCCATGGAAGTTTGTCCTCCTGCTGTGCCATAGGAGGTAGTACTAGTATTAGTGTTGAAAGGTGAGGAGAGATATGGGTCAACACCATAGCCGACGCGTGACCCAAGGGTTAGATCGATTGATCCATCATCCCCAGTAGAACCAGTGGAACCGAAGTTGAGATCAATGGACCTACCTTCATCAATAGAACTAGTGGATCCAAAATTGAGATCGAGAGATCCACCAGCCCTAACGTTCCGAATTAACCTCAACTGCATCCTCTCCCGAGCTTTGAGGTTCTGGAACCAAAAGAAGACGTTCTTGTCCTCAATCTGCCCAAACTGTTTCAGATAAAGGCAGATCTCTTGAATCTGCTCTGGAGTTGGGCACCTAAACTCCTTGTCATAGTAGAGCCCCTGAAGGATTCTTAGTTGAGCTGGTGTGGGAGCCCACCGGTAATTAGGCTGCCTGATAGGCGTGTTGGCACTACTCCCGGCTGCTTGGTTGCTTCCTCCCTCCTCGGTTGGTTGCTGGGCTTGTAGTTCCAATTGTTGCTGGGTTTGAAGCTCCATTAGTTGCAGAGTTCGTGGTTCCATGGTGATGGGTTGAGAGGATGTGAAAATCGAAGATTAAAGTTGTTGAGTGTTTGAGAGAGATTGTTGTTAAAAGGATTGAAGATTGGTGAAGGAAGGACTGGAGATTTGAGAAGAGAAACGCTAAAACTCTGGGAAATTTTCTTTTCTTTGGTGTGAACAGTCGCTTCCCCGGAATGCACCTATTTATAGAACGAGGTGAGCAGATCTCCACCGTTGGATGGACGATCTCTGAGATTAAATCTACGCGTTGGATTAAAGTCGCCCTGAAACCCGGAAAAGTTGTTGACGCGTGTAGAGCGCGTAGGGGGACAGGATGAATCTCGAGGCGCTGTGGCAGACAGCTTTAGCCGAAAGTGAATTTGACTGCCGTAAATCACGGAAGGGATAAACCGTGGCAAGTGGGCCGTACCTGGGCTTGTCTCGGATCAAGGCCCTCACTGTAGCTGTGGGTGGAGGCCCAATGGGCCGAGTTTCTGAAATAGTTGGTGAAATTCAAGGGCTGGATTTCTGCAACAGTAGTGGATATGTTGGGCCGGATTTCTGCAACAGTTTTGGGTGTTTTGGGCCGAATTGTTGAAACAGTTTGAAACAGCTTGGTTTAAATAAAAGGATTGGTATGGATAGTAACGTGAGCAGCTCGTGCTCGAGTGGTTGAGTGTGGAGTTTGTGTACAAGAGGTCTGAGGTTCGAACCTCGCCTCTCGTTTATTTTTATTATGTTCGTTTATGACATAATAAGTATAAAACTTGTACACATTATATTAAGCACAGCTTGTGCTCCAGTGGTTGGGGGCAAAGTTTTCATACACCAGGTTAAGAGTTCGAACCTTGCCTCCCCTTTTATTTTAGTCGCGTATGACATAATAAATATAACACGTGAGGATATATTAATGAATGTAGCTCTTGCTTCAGTGGTTGGGAGCAAAGCCTTGGGGTATAGGGTCGGGAGTTCGAACCTTACCTCTTACAAATATTTTTGGATCTCGTATATGCTCGATATACGGATGTGTATACGGTCAGTACGGTATGCGTATAGTATGTAGAGCTTCATACTGTAGCCGAGCCGAATGCAGCCAAACAGTACGGCTGAGCCGAGCCGAGCCGAGTAGAAGGTTAGTGGGCCGAGTTTTTGGCCCAATTTGGTTTGGGCCGGTTCGAAATGTGGTTGGTTCGGTTTCTTTGGCCCAAGTGGCCCATATTGAATAAGAAGACGTTGTGGAGGTGTCTGATTATTATTTTTCTTTAAATTCTTGATTTAGTGCAGCGTTGTTATTCTACACATTGCCTTGTGAGAGTGGTTACTGTACTTGTGTGCCAGTACAGGGTGATGATTAGTGTGAAAATAGCTTTTTGTGCAATACCGCGTGGTGATTTGAGTGTGTGTTGCTTGAGGCAATTGTTGTGTTATAATTTTGAGAAATGATGCGGGAAGGAATGTCATGTTGATGACTTAAGCGGGAATGGGGATTTTATTTGTGAATTCTTGTTGTGTGAGTTTACGTTAGTGTTGAATTGATTTAGTTACTTTTGAGATATGACCTTTGTGGTTGAAATTGTTCGTATCTTGGATAGTTCTACGAGGAGGCTTCGTAGGAAGGAGGTTGAGCTTGTGTGGAGTCATCATGACGAGGGTAATGCATCATGGGAGTTAGAGTCATACATGAGAGTGAAGTATATATCTTTAGGGAATTGGGTGCTTGAATTTCGGGACGAAATTCCATTAAGGGGGGTAGATTGTAATAACCGATAGTGGGATTACTGTGGATAAAGGAAAAAGAGGAGCATGTTCCCGTGTTTTGAGCAATAAAGGGAAAAAGCTGGGTGCTGCTATAGTGAGAAGTGTCGGTGGAAGGAACTGCAGTTCTCACTCTCTCTCTCTCTCGTCCGAAACCATCCAAGAACAGAGCATTTATTCTCCAAGCTTGTTCTCGCTCCACAGGCCATCGATCGACCCCAGACCACTTCCTATAGGTTCGCCTCGACCTTGCGCAGCTGCAGGTGGCAGCCTTGAACCGCAACACGGCCACCAGCGGCGGCGGGAAGCTCCGCCCGGTTTGAGCTCGTTTTGGTTCCAAGATTGATATCTCAAGCTACCGGTCACCAATCCTCACCGAACTTCATCCTCGAGCTCACCTCAACCTCCTGAAACTCCCAGAAGTGTCCTTGCACGGAGGAGCTGCCTCTAACGGCGGCGGCAATCTTGTTTCGATTTGAGTTCGATTTTAGTCAACGCCGGTTTTCTCCTAGCTCCGGCCACCAAAACTTCCGATCCTTAGCTCCATGAACTCGCCTCAACCTACTGATCATCATACTAGAAGGATCGCACCTGGAGTGACGGGTTTCACGTTCGTCGGAGCTCGACTGGTTTTCGATCCGAAACCAAAACCTTTCGATCGTGATATCTCGAGCTGTAGTGCATCGTTTTGATTTATTCTTGAACCAGTGAGTTCACCTTGATGTTCTTAACAACTCACCAGAAGGAATCGAGGCCTGAAATTGAAGTTTTTACGTCGAAATCTTGGCTCGCCGGTTTCTGCATTTCTTCGCCGGTTTCTGGAAAATTTCCGGCCACCTTCAACTGTTCTAGGTAATTTTCGACCACTTCCGTTCAATTTCAGACTTCATGCTAGTTAGGAAAATTGTTGGGCATGATGAGATGAAGAGGAGCAGCCTGGCCCCGACACCATTGGCGGTGGTCGGCGGCGGCTCTGTCCAAACTCCGGCGGCCCTTTTCCGGCCACCTCCGGGGGTCAAAACTGTGATTTCTTTACATTTTTAGATTCTACATTTCGATACGATCGTTTGCTTAAGTAATTCATAATTTTTGGGTAACGTATGATTTAGTTATGAATTTGACGATTTCGATCGATTTCGATCGTTCGATTTGTGATCTGTGAAGATCAGACCGTCGGATGGACTTGTAATTTTAATATGTTGATCGTATGACTGTACCGATGACTTTGTGTGGTCACGGGCGAAGATCCGACCGTTGGATCTTTGTAAAATTGTGAAATGGTGTTTTGGAAGGCGATTCGTGAGAATCTGACCGTCGGATTTTCATATAAATCTGTGGAGATGTTATTAAAGGCGATTCAGGAAGATCCGACCGTTGGATCTTCGTAATAATTTTAGAGGATGATCCTAATGGCGATCCGTGAGGATCCGACCGTTGGATCATCATATAATTTCGATCCGACCGTTGGATCGTTTTTATTTTAGAATCCGACCGTTGGATTTCCATGTATGTGTGGTTTATGAATGATTCCTAAGTTAAGATCGTGTTTGATTAGGTGATTGACAGTTTTTACTGGGCGAGCGAGTTTGGTGTGATTGTGTTAATTTGAAGACGCAGCGGGATTATCGAGGTGAGTAAATCGCACATGGTTCAATTACGAACCGAAATTCGGTGATTTTATTTAATTATGAAATTGTGGAAATTGTTTTATGAAAATAAATATTTGTTTTAAATTATATGGACTTGTTCGACTACGGTCCATAGGTAAGTAAAATGAATTTATTTATAAAATGAATTTTTGTTTTATTGCATGTGAACTATGGTGGTGTTAGTAATCATTCCTGAGGGAATGGCTTCATATATAATATTTATGTGGAATAAATATTGGATGGTGTGATACTGGATGAAGTATTGATATGGTTAAATGAGTTATTATTCGAGCTTTACTCTTTTGAAGATATAAATTATCTTATAAGTTGAGTTGAGTATGAGAAAGAGTTTTTGAGTAAAGTGTGATAGTTGAGTTGTTGAGATGAATTAAATGAGGAGTCGAGTGAGATGAGAAAAACTGTTATCGTAAAGGTGAACCTTGTCTAAGGTGACACATTACGATTCAGTTGAGGAGTCGAGTGAGATGAGAAAAACTGTTATCGTAAAGGTGAACCTTGTCTAAGGTGACACATTACGATTCAGTTGAGGAGTCGAGTGAATTGAGGCAAATATTATCGTAAAGGTGAACCTTGGCCAAGGTGACACATTACGATTCAGTTAGAGCTCTAGTCTGTCTGCCATCATACTGCTTGGGGGATAAACGAGTTATCTATGCCCTTGGGTATGACATACTGAATGGGGTGATTAATATAATTAATCATAAGCCTGTAAGTATGATATACTGAATGGGGTGATTAATATAATTAATCATAAGCCTGTAAGTATGATATACTGAATGGGGTGATTAATATAATTAATCATAAGCCTGTAAGTATAATATACTGCATGGGATGATTTATATAAATAAATCATAAGCCTGTGAGTATATGTTGAGTAAACAGTTGTTTGTTTTTGAGTAGTCATGTTGAGATGTGAGTTGATTGATGCTTGAAGTGACGTTGTACACTTCAATTATTATGCAAAAGAAAGAAAATCCTTGAGTCAATTTTATGCCTGAGTTGATTTTGTCACTTTAAATCGTGCAATCCTTCCGTTTACTCATACGGGCTGTCAAGCTCACCGGGTTTGTATTGTTGCAATCCCGGTACACTATTTCAACGGTGTAGCGGGAAATCCTGCAGGTCAGGAGGACCAAGACGGTGATCGGGCTGCTTAGAGTGGTAGCACTTGAGTTACAACATTTTGTGAGGTTGTTATGCTCATTGAGCTTACATGTAATTTTGGGGAGAGTGTGTTGTAATATTAAACTCTGGAGGATTTGGTTTATGTATTAATGAGTGAGGCGAGGTGTGTTTATTTGTGAGAAAAAAATTCAGGACGTTTATTTGTTTTTGTTATTATTCATGTTTCGGATTTGAATTGGTTATTCAAATTTGGGGCGTGACAGATGCACACAATACGTGAACCAGAAAAGGTACTAGGAAGTAAAATCCTACTTTTTGCCTTTATGAGAACTGCTTCTGCTTGCTACAAGGATCTGTGCAACAAGTGAGGCTTCTCCTTCACAAGTTTCACGGTTATAGGATTTAAACATTGTATTTGTTGAAAATTTAACATTAAATTATTAATTTTTTGCAATTTGTGGATGAAAAATTTAGTAAAAATGTGAGTTCAATATGACTATGAAATGAGAAGTTACGACCGTTCACAAAAGGTAATTTTTGTGAAAAGTCATTTCTCCTTCAAAATTTGATCAAAAAAAAAAAATTTCTCTTCCAAAAAGTCATCTTACATCTATAAAATACTTGTTAGAGCATCTTTAGCAATGCTAGCCATTTTTGAGTCAAATTTTAGCTAAAGTAGCTAAAAAGTTATTTTAGCTAGCCACTTTAGAATTACGTCTGCATCAATGCTCTCTATTTTAGCTAGTTTTGAATTTATAATATTTTTTAAATAAAAATTAAATAGTTTATGTATATTTATAAATTATATAAAATAACTTAAAGGTAATATTTTAAATTATAGAGAGCCGCATCCCTCTCTCTATATTTAGGAGCGAGATAGCTAAAAGTTATAATAGAGAGCCACTTAGGAGTCTGGTGCAGCTATTAAAATAGATAAGAAGCTAAACATGCTCTCTAAAATGGCTAAGGAGCCAAAATAGAGAGTCTGCTAAAGATGCTCTTACACCACAATCTAAAATCACTTGATAGAATTCATCTTTCCTCCTCTCTTTTTGATATCCTCTCTTTTTGATATGATTTTATTTTTTTAGTGTCTAGAAAATCCATTAGTCTTTTTCAAGAGAGAGTTTAAACACAATATGAGTTCAATATTCTTGAAGTTTGAAGTGCTACTATGACAAGAAAAATTAATGTCGTTGTATCCTGAGAGACGTTTACTATTGAAACCATTAGGCACCACTGAGGAGACAATTTCATTTTAAGGAGATAGAAACCAAGTTCTAGACTCTACCAAATTGTTTAAGGTTTTTCTAAATTTTATTAGTTTTACTTCGGTTAGATTTATGTATTCTATGAGAAAATCAAAGTAGGGCAACGGTGTCAGGTAGTGGGGATTGTTTTGGGTATTTCACTTTAATCGAGATGGATACTTTTGGAATGCAATAAAGAAAGAGAGAGATGTGATTAGGCTATATGTTCAAGAATTTCACTGTATTCTATATGCTACTTATTTGGAGGAACGATCTCTTAGTTTTCTTAAAAGGGTGGTAATAGTTGGACCTCCAACTTTTTTCAATTATTAATAGACTCTGTCGAGTCATATGAAAAACAAATAAGGACAAAGAGAGAAAAATGAAGGAAAAAAAAAAACTCTTCTTACTTCCCTAAATATAACATTAAATTAAATTATTTTTTTTATTTCCTCTGAATTTTCCTTATATTACCATATAGTTTTTTTTTTTAAACGACCATATAGTTTTATAATTTACCTAAAATAATTAAGTAAAAGTAATAATTTATATATATGGTCCATCATTTAATACAAAAATAAATTCAAAACAATCTGATTTGGAATTTTCTTAAACTGATTTCATTGAATATTATGATATAGTTATTAATCGATATTCCAACCCAAAACCCTTGAAATTCTTCTTTTAGCAAATCTTTTTCCAGCAACATATCAAAATCGAGAACCTCTAATTAATTTTGAAGGAGAGACCTACTCATAAGAGAGCAATATCATATATTTTGATTTATTCTTGTTCTCATGGTTGGAAATAGAAATAAAAAGTAGAGTAACAGATCGTTATATCTCATGTTTAGGGGTGTTTTGGTAAAAATAAGGAGGTCTACTTAGCTCTTTAAGTATTCTAAAAAGTAAATTATAGATGTACTAAGTATGAGAGGTCCAAATAGAACTTAGAGATCCAAGTAGATTATAAATATAGCAATTAGACCACCATATTTACCAACAATATTTAGATCAATCGATCCTTTCTGTTCGGTTCATCATAATGCCTCAAATTCGAGCTGTTTCATGTTCAGTTGTGTAGTATTAATTGGGTCGAGGTAGTAGCTTTTTCTCCATGTCTCGTTTTGGAAGTGTTCTTGTGCTACTGTTGCACTGTCTTTGCCGAAGAGGGCTCTTGTAGACTCACTAACACTAGGTTTTTTGTACTCCCTTTTGTTAAATTTCAACAAAATTGTGTAGGGAATTAGGATCAAACAAGAAAAATGAGAATTGATAAGCATCGATCAAAAGAGAGAGTCCATGGATACAAGTATTTATTACTGCATTTAAAACAACAAAACGAGGATAGCAAGCTGGGGAAGGGGTTCTAAAAGTCCCAATACAAAAATGGAGACTTTGAGCTGTGTCCTTGGTAAAAAGAGAAGGACTCAGCTCCATTTCTACGTTTGAGTCTTTGGAAAGGCTAATACATCTCACCATTACCCCAATGACTGTACAAACACTCCTACGATATATAACCTAAGAGAAGCCCCTTCTTGCAAGCAAAAACCCCTAAGCCACACCACAACGAAACATTTCCTACAACATAGAAGCAACCACACCTAATATGCCTTCTCACAAGTGCATCCCATTGAAAATGCTATATACACCGTCTTGAGGCCTATTAGTAATTGCACCTCCATTTTGGCATGTTTTGGCATTATATACATCGTGGCCTGCTCCATTCGAGACATTCCTTTTCGCCTCTGGAGAGCCCTGGAGGAAAGCATCCAACTGCCCACATGCTGCTCCAAACATTTCGTTGCCTGCTCCGTATGAGGCACTCCTTTTCCTCTCAGAGCTTGGTAAGAGAGCATCCAACTGTCCACATGCTGCTGCTATAAGCCCTATACAACATTGCAAACCAAAAATTATTCATAAGCTATTACTTCTGTAATCTGATGCACATGTCAGAATAGAAGTAGCATACAATAATGTTAGACTGATCAAGCTGCAGCAATCAACTACAGAACCTGAACCATCTTCAAAGCTCAAATGTTACTTAGGAACGTTTTTTTTTTTTTTTTTTTTCCAGAAGAACCTAAAAGGGAGCTGCTTGCTTTGGAAGCATAATGCATTCCTTATTTATTTACCTGTGTATACTATTTACATTCCGAGGAAACCTTTTGGCTAAGATCAAGTTGGGTAATGTTAAATTACCTGATATTTATTAAACAAGTCATATAGGAAGGACTAACTTTTAACAAACAATAAAGGACATGCTTCTGAGTACCAGCTGTCATAAATACTCAGAACTTTGCAGCTATTAAAAACCACGCCAGCTTAATCTTGATGAACATAAAATTGAATGTAAACTTTCAAATGAGATATGTACCTAGGAATAAAGCAGAAGGTTTTGCTGGTCTTGATTTATATTCAGGATGGAACTGGACACCGATGAAATAGGGATGATTACGTAGCTCAACAATCTATAATGTCAGAATACCAAACATGGGATCAGCAGAGTATACAAATCAAATGAATCTAAAGTTACAGGGATCAATAGTGTAAACTATACCTCCATGCGCTGGCCAGTTTCATCCTTGCCAGTGAAAGAGAGGCCGAAATTTTCAAGGCGTGCTACCATGTCAGGGTTCACCTAAATGCAACAAAAATTAATCCTTCTACCAAAATAGTGTCTCAGAAGACAATATTTTAAATTGGGATGCCACATACCTCATATCTGTGCCGATGTCTCTCATCAACAAAGCGTTTGTTTCCATATCTAGAAAATTGCAAAAATTGCACAGGTTAGCCAACATTGGCATCTGATTCAGCATGTTGGTACCTTCTGATTTTCATATCAAGTTACTGATTGATCTATGCACAGCAATAAATTTTCTAAGAAGCTTTGATTCTTATGAAAATTACAGAGTCATGTTAACGAAATGTGTCAAGTTACTAATGTACGTGATACGTACAAAACAAATGTGTTTATTTAGCTCTTTCCAATTTAGTACTCACAGTTTAGCTGATTTACAGTCTGTAGACTGGAAATATGTTCTCCTGGATCCAAGGCGCATGGTGCCTCCCATATGCGTTTTTGAGCCCTGCTTATATGGTACAGAGATCAGATAAATGGAAAAGGAATGACATGAGTTTCAAACACTGATATATAAGCTGAAAACGCAGAATGCAGACCTCAGGCATAAATATAACACAGGGATTCTTAGTGTCAGGATCAAACTCTGTGCTGTTGGCATCCTGCAGACCAAGAACAGATCTTGCAAACTCAATCACGGCGACCTGCATTCCTAGACAAATACCAAGGAATGGAATTCTCTTTTGCCGGGCATACTTTACTGCAAGAATTTTCCCTTGCACTCCTCTATCACCAAATCCTCCTGGAATAAGAATACCATCTGCGCCCTGAAGAATTAGGCCACAGTCAGAAGGCTAACAGAAAGCAATTACAACTTAAGAAGGGGAGAGTATGACAATTGTAGCCGTAGATTCCAGGCCTATTAGACCTAAATACAAACCTTCAACAACTTCCATGCAGCTTTATAAGCATCAGGATTCTGCAATATGTGCATTTTTCTTTTGTCAAGTTGTGAAACAAGCAAAAATGGAAAACCATACTAGAACTGAATATCAATAATAACCTCTTTCTCAGTTGTGTGCTCAAGGTCACCAGATGGAACCCAATCCACAAAAAGTTTCTTGCCGCGAGAAACAGAAGCATGAACAAGAGCCTGCAGAAAGTTATAGATATGGTACATCAGAACAATGTATTAATCTTCTGCATTAAGAAACTCATAGTTAAGTAGTAGCTGAGTGCACCTTTTGTATGGAGAGGTATGCATCAGGAAGGCTTGTATACTTCCCCACTATGGCAATGCGCACCTGTTATTTAAACAACATTAACATATCAATTTGATGGCCACAAAACACATAGTATTGACATTGTGAATTGTTTTAGAGTTGGGACCGACCGGCTCATGCAACATATCACAAACTTCAGCCATAGTAGTCCACTGTTCTAATTCAGGTTCCCTTGTTAATCTGCGCATTATGGAATATCTTTGTAAGTGAATGCTCTAATACTAAAAAGTGGTATCAAGTGATGAACCTAATAACAAATGAGAAGAGCTGATTAGACATACCCTTGAAGGTTAAACACTTTAAAGATTGCTTCATGAGCCTTCTGGTCCTATTTGAGAAGAAGCAGGTAAAAATCAGTACATTACAGTTACATAAGAAAATCATTTAAGATCAATTAGATAAACTTCAGAAGTTGTAGAAAAGTTCTTACTCTTAAGAGTAATGGAATGTGCCAAATGTTGGGAACATCATAGAGCGTGATGATGTTATCTTTCTGGAAAACAAGTAACCATATGTTAGCTTCACTGAAGTAGCATATTTCAAAACAGATAGATAAGTGATATGCTTGAAGTAAAATTTATCTAACAGCTAACGTATACCTGGACATGGCAAAATTGACTGAGTTTGGTCTTTACATTTTCTTCTAGTGGCTGTGGAAAAAAAAAATTTACACCTCAGGCCAACATGACAAAAGGATAACATTTGGGTCCATGTGTGTGTATGACAGAGAGAGAGAGAGAGACAGACCGTTGTGCTGCGACAAGCTATCACATGTGGTGTCAAACCCAGACATCTCAGTCCACGAACACTATGCTGGGTTGGTTTTGTTTTCTGAGAATAATTCAGTGCATTAATTAAATAGACCAAGTAATTCAATACATTCATTAAAGCCTGTTAAGATCTCCGAACACATTATTATAAAGAAGTTCAGTTTACCTGTTCACCAACAACATTCAAAACAGGTACAAGGCTGACATGAACTAAGCAAAAATTATCAGCTCCTGAAATCAAAATGATAAACAAAGAGTCAAGTGAGTAACTGAAAGATCAGAAACAATAAACAGTAACAATTTGAAGTTGATACACAATACGCTTACCTACACGGTACGAGAATTGTCCTAATGCCTCAATAAATGGCATGGATTCAATATCACCTAAAGCCCAGAAAGCTGTTAGTAATCTGAACTCACCCATTGAAACAGCTCAAATCACTGTGCAATATTTATGTACCTATAGTTCCACCCAACTCTATGACACAAACATCAGCAGGGCCTGACTTTCCATCAACTGGTATATGGGCTACACGCTCAATCCAGTCTTGGATAGCATCTGTGATGTGAGGGACAACCTACACATTTAAAAAACAGCGAGAAAAGTACTCAATATAAGAAAAAATAGAGGCCAGATTAATATATCTAAAAAGAGCTCAGATGCAGACAAAATACCTGGACAGTTTTTCCCAGATAATCTCCCTTTCTCTCTTTGTTTATAACATCCTGTGACCGAAAGAAAGAAAATTCAAACCTTTGTCAGTTGTGGCATCAAAGCTGATACAGATATTTTTGGAATCATATATATATATATATATTGATTATATACATGTGAAATTTAACCAACATGCCTGGTAAATCTTTCCGGTAGTAATATTATTATCACGGGTCAGCTTGATTTCTAGGAATCTCTCATAGTTTCCAAGGTCCAGGTCCACCTGTGAACATAAGAAACAAAAATAGTAAACATAAAATCTGCAAATCACCGAGTCTCTAGATTTGTGCAGAAGCTTCACACTCAAGTCCAAATTACATATTTACAACCACTAATATTGCAAATAGTGTCAGTTTGCATTAGCTATATGATCTTATAGCTGCAAACAGAACTAGATTCATCAAGTTTTGTCTTCAGAGGACTTCTGTGAAACAGAAAGAGAGCAAATTGCAGAGGCCAAAGGGGGCAGGACAGTAATCTTATGTACCTCACCACCATCATCTAGAACAAAGACTTCACCATGCTCCACAGGTGACATGGTTCCAGCATCAGTGTTCAAGTAAGGATCTGAATTACAAAACCAACAAATGGTGATCAGAAAATTGTAGGCATTTTTCTTTTTCTGACTGAGATTACACTAATTGAAATTTAGAAGCTTTCATGCACCCATTTAAAAAGAGGTGAACAGAAAAAGTTAAATCTAAATAACTTTTTTCCATTAAGAAAAGTATGGTGATCTTTCCAACAACTGTGGCTTACTGGGTTGCCTCTAAAAGTGAAAACAGCAACAGAGATTAAGACCATAACATGAATTAAAAACAAAGAAGAATGAAGAAGAGGAAGAGACCAATTTTGATGGAGGTGACCCTTAGTCCACAAGCCTTTAGGAGAAGACCAATACTACTAGCAGTGACTCCTTTTCCAAGGCCACTCACAACTCCACCAGTCACCAAAACATACTTCATTTTCTTCTTCTACTTTTTCTTTTACAGGAACCAGCTTTAGCCCTGTACGATTGGGTAACTCCTAAATACACAGAAAAACATCTATCACTACCAAAACAAGCATTTTCAACCACAGCATTGAATATCCCAAATGAAGAATAAGAAGAAAAATGGGATCTTTTTGTTGCTAAATACAACCATCACCCACCAGCACAGTCCCAGTTTTTCAAAGCAGAGGCAGAGCTGCTGAGTTTCCTGTTCCTTAAAATCCTAGGTGTGTCTGTCTTTGAACGTTATCTGGTTTTCTCTCTCTTGAATTCCAACAAGGAGGTGCAAAGAGCATGAGCTATCATACAAAAGCCAGAGTAAGAAATATCATCCAAAGCCTCTAACAGCAAGAGAACACAGAAAGAGCTAGGAAGAAAGAGAGAGGAAGAATGAGGGAAGTTAATGCAGTGTGGAATGGGTTTTAGCAAAGACCGGCATTTTATAGGCACACAAAGGCTTTCAAAATTGGAAATTTCTTTTTTCTTTTTGGTCAAATTTAATAAAGAAAAGAACGCATTTTACTTTTTCCCTCTTAAAAATACAAGATTAAAAAAGTTGGCTAAAATTATGTTTTTGCCCTTTTTTTTCTTTTTCTTTTAATACGTCACAGCTTCAACTGCCACCAATAAGTACTTGTACGTGAACCAAATATAAAATGATGATATTTTTATATCCTTTTTTTTTTCTCATTATCAGTCAAATTTTTTTTAAAAAAAAGTTAAAGAAAAGCCGGTTGGATAATTTTTAACATTTAACCCACTTAGTAAAAATGTATCCACTTGGATGTTTTGCTACGTGATTTCTTGTTAGCTGTTGCTAACTTACACGTTGATGCTATATGAGTTTAAACCATTTTTTGATTCTCAATTAGTTTTTTTTTTTTTTTAATCAAAGGAGGTCAGTGAATTTTATAATTCAGCAAGCATACCAGTAACGACACATCCCTGAGGAGGACATATAGATGACCTATTCCAGAAAAAAAAAAAACATAACCTCGCACTCCCAGATACACTCATATTTTAAGAAAGTTCACGCACCTTTATTCTAACAAAACCTAGAAAGCTCAAAAGCAGTTTAAGTAAATATAACAACCAAGCAACTAGATTTTGAGACCCAAATGAAATTTAAATATTACTAGTATATGAGGTTGTAAATTCCTCATCCATCATAATAAAATAAAAACCTAATATGAAAAAAGCAAGCCAAGCCCTAGCAAAGATTGAAACCCAAGCCCATGAAAGGGCCCAAACCCAACCAGATATGCTAAGGACACCTAGAGCAGTAGCTTTTCCCATCACCACTCCACCGCCGTCGTCCTCGTTGAAACCTCCGATATAATCACTGGATTCGTCCCAGACCAAAGCCAGATCACCACTAGAAAGGCAGCCATCACCAGCATCAGTCACCTGTAGCAACGCTACCCAACCTACCTCACGAATCGGGATCCCAAATCCGCCCCCAATCCCGCTTGATTGGCTAGACCGCCTGTTGTCGCCCGTACGAGGATCAGAAGGCCCACCACCAAGAACACCACCACCATTGCCAGAACACAACCACATCGAGCCTAAGCCTGCAATATCACTAGCTAGGAACCGCCCCGCCTCCTCCTTGAAATGCCCTTAAGAAGAAGAACCCAAACGCCTCTGGTCTAAGGAACCACGATCAAACCCCAAGAAGTGGAAGACATCCATTAACATGGATGAAGTTCTAGATTGAAAAGAGAAAATTTTCAATCTCAACCCTAGCAAAGTGGCCGCTAGGTCAATAATATTTTGCTTTGCTGATTCTCAATTAGTTTTTCATAGTAGTTCATGGAAAATGACGTGCATTATAGTTAGATCGAGTTTATGTCTTTATAGCTCCTGATGTCTGTAATCACTAGTTCTCTCGACCTTTTTATCCTTTGTCCCCCCTCAACCCCACCACTCCTGATGTATGATTTATGGTTAGTTTGAATAAAGTTATATATCGTAGAAAAGTAGTATATGATTAACAAACAAATTTTGGGTCACAGCTACTTTACGTATCTATCAATGTCCTGAAAATCACTAGGCAGTGGGGAAGAGGCTAGCCAAGGGCAAAACCAGGATTTGAAACTTAGGGGTCAAGCTAAATTATAGAAGCTATATACACTTAAAAGTAATTTGTGAATATTTTTTTTTTCCAATTCTGGTGTCATAATTATGAGAGATAAGCTGGGATAGAAAAATAATTAAACAAATACAAACTCTATATTGAAGTCCAGTACCATATGGTCTAGTGGCATAAGTCTTCCCCTCTAAGTAAAAGATCATGAGTTTAACTCACAAAAAACTAGTTTATGTAATTCTCAGTTGTTAATGTGAAAAATAAATAAATAACTCTATAGCGAACAACAATTTTTCAGACACGCCAATAAACGTTATTAATTAAAAAATCTCTCATTATAATATTGAATCATTAAATTAATACAAATATGTTTTTTTTTTATCTTTAAACAATTTAATTATAATTAGGACTAATTTCACTTATTTCAGTTTGCCTCCTCCAACTTAGGGTCGAAAATCATGTTAGTCACTAATCAAGATCATCCTTGGACTTCCCAAATGCATCATCCGTGTCCAATTCTCAAAATTCTCTCCAATTATGACGTCATATGATGAGTTATCATAGACAAGCATGACCCACTTTTCAGCCTTAATCCACATTTTGGACTAAATTTCCAAACTAACCCTTGTAACTCCATATTATTCTTCTTCCTTTCCTCTGATTTCACTCTCCCCAACAACCATGTCGATTGTGCAACTAAAAGCATCGCCCCATCAAAACCTAGTCTTCCCCTACCCTGCACAATACCACCACCTACAACACTCCATTTACACAAAAGAATCTCTCACAAAAACAATAAACAGTAGAAAAATTCTTTTCCCAGCACAACTTCTTCTTCCTCTTGTTCTACTTCTACCTGCACAACTCAAACCCAAATCCAAAATCAAACACCCAGAAAATTTTCTCTCCAATAAAAGACTCAATTTTTTAAAACCCAATCTAAAACCCTCATTTGCTTCATTTCCATATATCAACCCTTTCAGTTGATTCAAGCCTCTGGTCCCAAATAAAGATCAAAATGAGCACCAACGACAAGTCTCTCATTTCTCTGATCGATTTAACGACCCTAACCCCTTTGATTGAAGATCGAATTGATTAGGCCCGTTTCGAATAGGAATTCGAAGCCGGAGTCGAATTTATGTACCGAGAGAGCAAGGGCGAAGGCATCTTCTAGAAGACACGAAAGACAACACTGTAGTACAAGTAGAAGTCGAGTTTGAAGGAGAAGGAGACATGTACTTGGCAGATACCTATCCGCAACGAACGACTCGTTGTTGTACTGAGGAGGCATTGTCTTTTTCCGACGGTAAAAGCGGTGGCCTAGATTTGGTCATTTTCGGGTCAGCTAAATCTACCGCTTTAGAAATGGCAACCACCATCATGCTTGCATTGCCTCTTAAAGATAGAAACTTTTAGCCAAACTCACAAACCCATAAAGGTTTTCAGGAAATCGAAGAAATTGAGAGATGTGTTTTTTGGCGAAGATTCAGCTGCATTTTGGGTCTTTGAGTTTCTAGATTTTTGGAGAGGAAAAGAAGTAGGTGGGTTTTGAGGAAGAGGCTAAGATTTGGGAGTGTGATGTATTGAGAGTGACGAAGGTAGGATTTTTCCGGGTGTGGAAGAGAAATCTCATCAAGAAGGAAAAATGTCTATTTTGTTCTTCTTGGGGGTTCAAAGTCTGAACAGTGGGCCATCATTGTCGGTGCCAAGTCATCATCTGACGTCACAATTAGAGGGAATTCTGAGATTTGGACAAGGATTATGCATTTGGAAAGTCCAAGGATGATCTTGATCATTGACGAACATGATTAATTAGGAGGTCGATGAAGGGATACTTGATAATTTGTCTCTAGAAGACAGGAAGTTAGTCTTTGTTTATAGGTTCGCTTAAAAGTGAGCTTTAAGTGCTTAGATAGGAATTTGGTTGTTACCCTGTTATTTTTGCAATCTTTGAGAGCAAGTTCACCCGTAGTCAAGAAATGGCAAGGTCGAAAAGTCAAGAATTCAACCAGTCAAGTTACTGTTCACTGCCACTGGACATGGGTTTCCACCCGTTTTTTTTCTTGACCAGTCAAGACTGTTCATTTTTCACTGTTCATCGATTTTTTCTTACATAAATGAAAAAATAGCAATAAGTACAATACAACGTTATTTAGTTGTACTACGAGAAATTAAGTTTCTAATCGATTTTTATTTCCGAAACAAACGTTATTTAAGAAGTCGTGAAAATTGACTTTTTATACATTCGGAATTTGGGAAAACTTCCTTCATGAAAGTTGTAGAGCTAGTCGATACGATCTCGTGCATATATGGAACGCAATATTCAGAGTTCATTTGTATTTATTATGAATTTTTAAAATCTGAAAATTTTCTATAAATAGAAGAAAAAAATTATGTTTTCTTTCAAAGGACGAAATTTTTTTTTTTTTTTTTTTTTTTTCCATTTCCCCCCTCCAGTTCTCTCACTCTCGCTCCCCCAGACCTGGCGGGTTTCGTCCGACCTGACCCGCCTTTTTCTCCCTCCTCTGGCGTCCTCCGTCCACGGACCAGGCTCCCCTGAGGTCGCCTCACCTCGTCCGGCCGCTCCGTGGCGTCAGCCAGCCCAGACGCTGGCCCCAAGCCGAGATCGAAGCAACCCCAGGCCGAGCAAATCGTCCTCTGTCCAGGTTCATTCGTGCGTCACCTCCACGCGTCCTCTCCTCCGCGTCTCTCTCTGCTTGTCTATCGCTGACATCGGCCACGTCCGGCTTTGGGTCGAGCTGGCGTCTCCTTCGACTGGTCATAATTTTAGTCAAGGCTTTGCCTTTTTTCTTGGTCTCGGTCAAGGAAAGCCAAACCTTGGCTGGGCAAAACTACACTGGTAGAGGGATGATTTTCCAATTGCCCAGTCAACACATCATCAATCCTTGCTGGTGCCCGGTCAAAACTACACCTGTGGACTTGCTCTGAGTGCTTGTAGTCTCTGGCCTTTTGGCTGTTGATCTAATGTCTTCATCTTCTAGTTTCAATATATATATATATATATATATATATTTAATTTTATCTTGCCACGACTTGGTTTGATCAGTAATTTCCGCATTTAGATCAAAGTTTTCTTTTGTTTTGGGGGTCTACATAGCTAAGTTCATGTAGATGTAGGGGGATTGCATACCATATCACTTCATTAAATTTGATAGGTTAGAACTGGGGAGGAGGGGGGGGGGGGGTGTAGGGTGGCCCTGCATAGCCAAAGTTAAGTCTGTCCCTGGGCCTAACGCCTACATGTCTAGTGTCTAGGTAGGGGATTAGGCGGTTTTTAATTTTTATTTCTTTGTATAACATCTAAATATTAATAAGTGTCAACTTATTAGTGATGGATGGTTATGAGGATTCAGGGTTTTGATTGCAAGGAGATGGGTTACTTATTGGTGGTAGTGATGTCATTTATAGATGGCCAAAGACAAAAAGGGAGATGAGAGAGAGAGGTAAACAGTCACAAGGAGAAAAAGAAGGTTGCGAACATGAAGAGCTATCTATTTAAAATTTTTAATTTCTCTGATTTTGACTCCAATTTTCTCTTCTTTTTTTTAATAATTTTAAACTTGACCCATCTAGCCCGCCTAATCCTGCATACCCAAAGGTAAGTCCATCCCTGAGCCTAGCGCCTACATGCAATGGCGAAACTAGGATTTGAAAATGAGGTGGGCTACGTATTCATGTGTCTCTTTGGGCTAAGCCCAATTTTTTTTTTTAGTACAATTACGCACAAGTGCGGGAATGTACGAGCGAAGAGATAAGAACTTGAGAGTTCAAGTGTTCAACGATTGAATTTAGTCTAGAATTTAGGCCTTTTTGGGAAGAAGAAGACGAAGAATAAGAGTTTGTGATGGATGGAGATAATGCATGGGAAAGCCAAAAAGGAGTTTGACTTCGATAATTCGGGAGTTCGGATGGGTTTCCTTAAAAAACATACATACAAAAAAAAAATCATATATATTAGTTTTTTTTTTTTTTCAACCCAAAAGTCTGGGGAGGGCTTGAGTCCTCCCACCCCTATACTAGATCCGCCCCTGCCTACATGTCCAGGTCGGGATTAGGCTGTTTTTATTTTTATTTCATTATATAACATATAAATAACTAAATAAGTATCCACATATTAGTGGTGGATGGTTTTAAGGATTCAGGTTTTAGTTGCAAGGAGATGGGTTACTTATTAGTGGTAGTCATGATGTCATTTATAGATGGCCAAAGACACAGAAGGAGATGAGAGAGAGATAAACGGCCGCGAGGAGAGAAAGAAGGTCGCGAACGTGAAGAGCTCTCTATTTTAAGTTTTTAATTTCTTTGATTTTGACTCCAGTTTTCTTTTTTTTTTAATAATTTAGAGAGAGAGAGAGAGAGAGATAAACAGCCATGAGGAGAGAAGAAGGTTGTGAACGTGAAGAGCTCTCTGTTTTAAGTTTTTTTTTTTTTTTTTTTACTCCAATTTTTTTTTTTAATAATTTTAAACTTGACGCATCTAGCCCTCCTAATTCCTGCATACCCAAAGGTAAGTCCTTCCCTGGGCCTATCGCCTACATGTCTAGGCGGGGATCAGGCGGTTTTTATTTTTATTTCTTTATATAACATAGAAATAACTAAATAAGCTTCTACTTATTAGTGGTGGATGGTTTTGAGGATTTAGGATTTCAGTTGTGAGAAGAGGGGTAACTTATTGGTAGTGGTGGTGTCTTGTGTGTGTGTGTGATACAAAGAGAGAGAGAGAGGGTCGCGAACCTGAAGCGCTCTCAATTTTAAGTTATTATTTGATTTTGACTCCAATTTTTTTTTTTAATAATTTTAAACCTGACCCATCCAAGTTCACCTAATTCCTGCCTAATTCAGCCTAAAATTTTGGACGATTTTTTCCAACATTTTTTATTAATCCAAGCGTCTGGCCACCACCTAGTGCTTAAGCCCCCTAGGAAACTACCTATCTCAATTTTTAAAACACTGATTTCTATGCATATCGATCATATTTGTCACAATCTCCTTGTCATGTGTTTTACATTTTACTCAAATACTTCGTTGCATAAACAAAAAACAGACTAAGTTACCAATATGTATGGCATGATCGCATCATCTAAAAGAGTTTCTCACATTTTAGTTGCTTTCAAATTATGCCTCCTTGTTTTATTTTAATTTATATCAATGTCTTCATTTTTCCAGTTAGTCAGAGAGACCATTGGCCCATTCTTGTAGGTGGATCACCTTGGGATCCGACGAGTTGTTGCACGGGTTAGGGTTTCACTGCCACTCAACGATCTGATTGAAACATTGAGTTGGGTTTCACTGGCTGACATGCTAACCTTGCATTTCAGGTACGAGAGGCTGTTGGGGAGATGTCGTGAGTGCGCCATGATTAATTATGGTGGTGCTCGATATCTGCGTCAGTTAGAGACAGAGGCAAAGCTAGAAGCAGTAGAGTCTAGTATGTCGTTGGAGCCGATGGTTCATGCCCTAATTTTTAGGGCTAATCTGTCTCTATTTCTAACTTCTTTCTTTCTCCCTTCATCTCTTTCCCAAATCTGCTTCGAAGAGAAGGGTTATAGTCTGGCCCCTCCCTGAAGATATTTCTGAGCCGACTAGGGTTATAGGTGTACGGCGGTAATGAGAAGAGGAGGTTGCAGAGAATTGGAAGAAAGCCAAGCACCTGGTTTGGAACTATCATCTGAGGGATTGTTTGAGGTGTCTATCACCTTGGTTGAGAAGGCGGTGAAGAAATGAAGTAGGCCCTGTGGTCGTAGGAACAACCCTAAACCTGCTTAAGCTGATTCGAAGCTGGTATGCTCTGATTCCATGGTGACTAGCCCTTTAGGGGAAATTATCGGAGCCCAAACTAATGGTAGTGTGGAGCAGCAGCCTACTTCCCAAGCGGATTAGGAAAGGGAGTCTTACCTGGCCTTAATTCTTGCTTGTTTCTACATTGACTTGTGAAGAGGTATACCAAGAGGGCCATTAGGCTCACGCTAGTCAAAACAAGTACTTACGGTTAAGGTGTGTAGGAGTAGTTTCTTAGATTTCATTTTATGCATTTTTTTTTCTTCAGATTTTAGTTCTTTGCATTTTCATTTTTGGATTTTAGTCTTGAATAATTGAACAGTGAATATAATTTGAGGGATCGTCAGATCTCTCTCGCTTGACCTAATAAGGTTGTATGATTGTTACCAATGGAATTATCTCTGTTTCCCTCAAAAAAAAAAAATCATATCCAAACTAGGGAGAACCATGTATTCTTTTTCTAAAAGAACCAATGTTCCAAAGATTTTTGTTAGATAGGTTTAAAAGACAATCTAGATATAGATTGTTTTTCAAATTTCTTTCAAAATTAAGTAGATTATAAAAAAGAAGTAAAAACAGGAGTAGTATCCCCAATTTATAATGGCAAATGGACCAGATTTAAAGAGAATCAAGTAAGGCAAGATGCCTTCAATGCTTATTCATACACATTTAGCTTCTTTTACAAATATATATATATATATATATTGTTTAAGGAAAACTGAAATTGAGAGAGAATTGAGTCGTGCTTTCATTAATAATAGGGGTCTCTTTATATAGAGGATTATAAACATAGAATCGGAGTTGTACGAGGAAAGATAATCGTACAATTAATCGGATATCTATCTCAGAGAATATCTCTAATTCAAAACCCTATTACAACTAGGTCAAGTAACCTAGAATTTGGGCCAGACACATATTCTAGATTTACTTAAACACTCCATCTTGTGTCACCCTAAATGTGGTGCTCCTCTCGTTGCCTCATTAAAAACCTTGCCGAGTAACAAAAACCTTATGAGACAAAAATAACCTCGGTCGAAAAGGAAAAAGAGCACAACACACCCTTCACGTTTCGAGACCTTACATGTAGACATCTCCCCCTAATGTCTGCATCTCCCCCTGATGACTACGGTCATGGGAGTTCGGATAACTTCGGCAAACGATGCTACCAATACGTTTCTCAAAAGTGGAATTTAGGTAATGACTTAGTGAGCAAGTTTGCCACACTATCCTCATATCGAACCTAGTTCACTTTGATCTTGAGGAGAGTCTGTTGTTGATGATTATCCTTGGTGTTGTCGCTTTTGATATAGCCTTGCTTCATTTGTTCAAAACAAGCAGCATTATCCTAAATGCTTGTAGGCTTATCTATGGTAGACTTCAAACCACAATTATTTGAACATGTGTCATATACATTCACGAACTACTTCATGAAGAGCAATAATCTCTGCATTGTTCGAACATATAGCTACTCGGGTCTGTTCTGTAGACCTCTAAGATATCACGATCTTTACCCATGGAAAACACTTAACCATTTTGGGAACACTTTTGTGTGGGTCAGAGAGATACCCAACATCAGCAAAACCTTCCAAAACAAATGTTGTTTTGGAATGGGGATAGAGGACGCAGGGCAATGTTGGCGGCGTTCCTGATGTGTGATGGGTCTGAATCCATCGTCTCTCTATAGGGATAAAACAAGCTCATATCAATCGTACATCTCAAGTAATGAAAGATATCTTTTACACCAATCCAATGACGTTTTGTTAGCGCAAAGCTATGTCTAGCTAACAAGTTCACTGCAAATGAGATGTCTGGTCTTATGCATTAAGCAAAGTACAATAATGCGCCTATTGTACTTAAGTAAGACACTTCTGCCTCTAGCACATCTTCGTCATCATCTTTTGGACGAAGAAGATCATTTTCAGGATCAAGACTACGAACGATCATGGGGGTGCTTGAAGGCTTGACCTTGTCAAAATGCCTAAGCATCTATCGACGCAATGCTCAAGTTCGAAACCGAGACATAATCGTCTTCTCCCTAAATCCTTCATCTCAAACTCGGATTTCAAATGTTCAGCAGTTTCCCTTCACTCTTTAAGGGCTTCCAATGAAGATCATGTCCAACATGAACCGCGATAGAATCGAAACTTGTTATGAAACGGGCGGGCATATCCCTTCCAAATCAAGTAGTCACTTTAGTGAGCGTTTCAATCTTATTGCAAACGCACTCCGTGGTCTAGAGCCACTTGACTTGGGTAAATGAAGTCCACCATGAACCTTCAAGTATATTCCGTATCTAGATCCCCATAGAGATACGTAGTGACCACATTTGTAAGCTGCATGTTCAGTTATTCAGAAACTACCAAACTGATAGGGTAGTGGAGTGTAAAGACATCCATTACGAGAGAATATGTCTCATCGTAGTCAATTCCAGGGCTTTTTTATGAGAAGCCTTGCGCCATAAGGCGAGATTTCCATGTCTCTTTCTCATCACGCTTTCTAACGAATACCCATTAGTCAATAGGTTTTATGTTAGGAGGTGTTGGCATCACTGGCTCAAAATCCTTCCTCTTCGTTTGAGAATCCAACTTAACCTGGATCGCATCTTTTCAGTTTGGCCAAATTTCTCTACGTTGGCATTCATTCGTCAACAGAGCATGGTTCGATATTATCGGACTCAATAAACTCATGGGCAACGAAATGCTCAACTACATCATCAATTATGATGGAGCTTCTATCCCACGTCTCATATACACTAGTGTAATTTTCATAGAGCTCTATATTCTCAGGAATAGGTTTTGACATTGAGGAGACTCCCAACGATAACCATAATCCGAAAGATTCTTATGAGATATATTTTGAGTGTCGATGATCCAAGGATTGGGTTGTGCCATAGTAGCCTTCGAACCCACGAGTCTCCCACGCATCCTAGTTGGGGTAATGGCATGTAATGCCAGAGTGCCACTCTCTTTGGCGTTGGCGTCATGCCTACCTCCTTGTAGGGTGGCTCTACGTCCTTTCATAGGGACGTCCATCGTTACATCCATGTTTGCAGCATATTTGTGAGATCTCGTTACTTTAACGGGGAATGAGATGAGACATAGTGGGGACAAGCCACGACAATTCCTATCGTTCCTGCTGAACATTCATGTTCTTATCTCCTCCTAACGACTGGAAGACTGTCTTATCAAAGTGACTACCCGCAAATCTAGCAGTAAGGAGATCACCTTGCAAGGGTATTAAGTGGCAGACGATTGTTGGAATCTCAAATCCAACGTAGTTGCCCATTCGTCTGTAAAGACCCATCATAGAGCGCTGTGGCGGCGCAATTGGCACATAAATGACACACTCAAATATGCGTAAGTACCATACTTGTACCCAGTCACTAGCTGTAATGCATAGGTAGATTGAATGGCGGTGGGTCATAGACAAATTAGCATAGCTGCATGAGATATTGCATCACCCCAAGCAGATATAAGGAGATTGGTGCGCATTACTAATCTCCTGACTACCATCGTAGTCATTTCCACAAGACCATTTGGGTGTGTACATGGGAATATGATGTCCAACATCAGTCCCATTGCAA
Source organism: Rosa lucieae (assembly GCA_024704745.1). NCBI lineage: Eukaryota > Viridiplantae > Streptophyta > Magnoliopsida > Rosales > Rosaceae > Rosa > Rosa lucieae. Next base: position 17,205,116 of record CM045496.1, on the reverse strand, counting down.
TAACCATCGAAAGTCTTATATGTAAACTCTCTAGCATAGTAAAATCCAATTTACTGAATAGGATGATCCGGGGAGTGAGCTCATTGTCATGTGATATATGCTGGGAGTGTAGCATAAGCAGCATTACAAGTGGACAATGGCACAACATGTGACCACGTATTTGCGTGTCAACCAATATAATCAGATATTTAAACGTCCGTAAGTTGGTTGAATCCGTTTATAGAATCCCCATGGATTTTATGTAAGACAAAATGAGTATTTTCATATCCTTTGCATAGGATGGTCTCAGTCCTAATTTCCTTAAGGAACGAGCTTTGTAAAACGAGCAAGAGGCCTTAGAATCAACCAATGAGGATTTTGGTTGGGCCTAAGCATTTGAAACTCTATTTGAAAAAAGTTGGTGATTGCAACATCACCTGGGTCGTTATCACCATGATGTACGCTATCCATGGTGTCATGGATGAGGACTATGCCAGCCCTAGGCTGGTAGTGGGCTGCTCTAGAGGCAGTGACGGCAGTCACACTTAGTCCAGGAATCAACTTTTGATTCATGCTTCATTTTGCTCGAAAGAAAGAATGTCCGTGTGAAGTCTTTAGTAGACGGATCATCATATCATGACCAGGATGATCTATCATGTCATGACAAAGCCAATATGTGTCTAAATCCAAGAGATCTTCTCTAATAACTTTATTGGATTTAATGGCTCGAATAGTAACATAGAGCCTACTTGAGAGATACATAAACTTCTCTAAAATGCACATTTGTTCGCAATCATTAGAGGTATTGCAAAGGAACTCCTATTCTCTACATGCATTTTCGCATGGAATCCTTTGGCTATTCATAGGTGCGATTTGCCCTAAGAGCGTAGAGAGTTTCTATGACAGTAATCAAGGTACCATTTGGCAAGGAGAGCTTGAAATGAGTCATTATGAAAGAACTTGAAATTCTATTCATAAGCCAATGGAGTACATCATTGTCTCTTAACCATTAGGAGAATCTAATCCAAATGCTAGCTAATGCAAAACAAAGGTAGTGGTTTGACTCCAAAATAAATATGACCAGGTGAGTAGAGAGATGTCGGTGGAGCAAAGCTCGCTTAAGTACCATTTATCTCAAAACCTTCTTAGGCATCACACTCATTTTGGATGAGCCTATGTGAAGAAAAACTAAACCAATGGCATTTACTACAAAGAATATGGAAATTGTCTATTACATCTCTTGGAAAAATAAAGACTTAAACAGAATTGGCGATCTATTGATCCCAGCCAGATTTGTAGTCTTCAACCCTTCACTCTAGATCATCTTCTTGATCTTCTTGTTCCACACAGTGAGCTTTTCTTGATTCACAATATGATTTGTAGGCGGTGACAATTTCTTCACGAGCTCTACAAATGTGTGCCCAATGACTGGATACTCCACATCAAGAACATACATCTCTTTGCTCAAACTCTATTGATTGAGGCACTTTGAAAGCTTCATTTAGATGGTTCTTAGTGTTTGTGGAGCCACCCACATGGCCAGAGGCGTTGCCTCCCTCTCTCTTTCCACGTTGACCTCTTTGGTTCTGTGTTCGCCTATTTTAGTTGTTACCTTCCCAAGTAGAGCGATTATATGATAAGAACTTTCAAAAGTATCCCTAAGATTAGAGTTTCGCTCTTGGCGCCCTCTCTTAGGGGCACGACTATAATTGGGTTCCGGAATATGCTCTGTTTCCACGGATCTCAAATTATAGTTCTTCACAAGGATGTTGTCATGCTTTTCAGCAACATTCACAGCTCCAATGAGCTCATGAAACCTTGTGATCCGTCCTGTAGTAACATCGATTCGATAGTTCTTAACAACCATCAATGCACACACGGGGAAGGTAGAGAGAGTCTTCTAAATCAACATCGCATCTGTGATCTCTTTACCACAGAATTCCATTAAGGATTTAATGCGAAGTGTTTCCGAGTTGTAGTCAAAAACTGACTTGAAATCACAGAAGCAGAGGTTATACCATCTCACTTCTAGGTCAGGAAGTAGGGAGTCACAGACGTTGCCAAATCTTTCTTTGAGTGAGACCCACAGCCTTCTGGGGTCTTCTTCATTCATACACGCGTACTTGAGCGAATCATCCATATGACAAGTCATTAGGATGATGACTTTCCCTTTATTTTCCTCTAAGAATGCTCTATTTGCTTCCAAAGCTTGACCTTGCTCAACAGTTAGCACGTTCTGGCTAGGCTCGAGAATCGTGTCCAGGATTCCATCGGCCTTGAGATGATGTCGGACATCACGAATCCACCTGTGATATCCAGAGCCAGTTGTTCCCAATAGAGCAAAGTCCAATTTGTTCAGGTTACTCATCCTGAAAGAGAACAAGCAAAAATTGTTAGTTTCGGAGCGGGAAAAGCTACCACAAAAACATATAAATTTCTTAGCATAATCGCTTCCAAGAAATTCAATTCCAAGAGGTATTGGATTCGAAACAATGATGTTAGTAGTCGATCATAAATTCTCTACAAACTCTAAGTTTGGAAATCTCAATAAGCTCCAAGCTTGGAGTGAGCACGAACCCCCACGGTTCTGCTTAATTAGGTCTCTCCTATGATGAATAAAGGGGTCGAAGAAGGGAGGTTGCAAGTCCCTGAGAAAAACAATAATAAAAAAAACTTCAAAAACGGGAACTAATAGAACCTTTAAGACATACCACAAAAATGTCAAAAATTGCTGAAAAAGTCGCTTGAATTTGGTTGCCGAAGGTGGCCAGAAATCGGTGGTGTCCAGAGGTGGTCGGAGTTGGCTACCGGAATTTTCTGGCAATCGGCAGGCCCTCTTCTCTCTTTTCCCTTTTTTTTCTTTTTCTTTCTCGGCCCAGGCTTGTTTCAATTTCTTTTTTTTCTTCTTCTTTTCTGGGCCGCGAGCCTGCCTCCCTTTTTTTCTTCTTCCGGGCCGCGTCACTATGCTGGGCTTCCCCCTATTTTTTTTCTTTTTCTTTTCTTTTCTTCTGGGCCCACCTCTATCCTTTTTCTTTCTGGGCAGCATACTTGCGCTGGGCTAGCTGGCTTGCAGGGCGGGGAGGATGGGAGGCTGGCGGTTCACCAATGTGCAGTGGTTCCGTTGGCCAGTTCAGGAAGTTTCTGACAGTTTTTGCCCCTAATTTTTCAGGTTCTGGCTTTTTGGTTTTAGGACGCCTGTGATGGAAAAAATTCACGATAGAAGATAGACTGGATGGATGCAAACCGGTGAGAGACCTATCTTCCTCTTCTTAGGGCCGGTTCGGTATTTTTGGCTGGTTCTGGGGGTGCCGCCAATTCTGGAATCCTGGGATTGAGGGCTCCAATATAGCCGGCGGTGGTTGCTAGGATTTGAAGGCTACGATTTTAGGGTTTCAGGGTTAGGGCTTTGTGTTGATAACGTGTTTAAAGAAAACTGAAATTGTGAGAGAATTGAGTCGTGGTTTCATTGATAATATGGGCCTCTTTATATAGAGGATTACAAAACATAGAATCAGAGTTGTACAAGGAAAGATAATCGTACAATTAATCGGATATCTATGAATATCTCTGAGAATATCTCTAATTAAAAATCCTATTACAACTAGATCAAGTAACCTAGAATTTGGGCCAGACACATATTGTAGATTTATTTAAACATTTATATATATATATATATATATATATTGCAGTTAGGTCCGTACAATGCTTTTAAAAAATAAAAACTAAAAAAAATCTTTAGCCCACCCCACCTTTATACATGTCAGAGATAATTGAACCCATATGACCTTTACAATGTTGGAATTATAACTTACCAACATGTTACAGGTCACAGCTCACCGACATGTCCGTACTTTGCTTAATTACTGCTACTTTCTATCCTTTCACGTTCTATTTTTGTTGTGATTTCTAATGATTCTTCAGCTTAGAAGTCTGGTGGTGCGATGTTCTTATATATGTAGATGTTTAATTCTGTTATTTTTTTCTCCTTTCATTTTCTGTTTTTGTTGCGATGTTTTATGATTCGTCTTTAGCCAAAAAATTTAGTGGTTGATGTCCTTATACGTATATAGTTTGCCAAAATAGAATCAATCACAAATCAAAAGATTCTCAATAGCTCAAAAGCAAACCTAATAGTTAGAAGTAATAAAAACTTCAGATTCGAAGTCAAGGTTCTATTTCTTTCGCCAGGCAAGTATCATGACGTTCTTTGTTACCAACTAAACTCGGCTTACCTTCATCCAAATCGCATGCCTTTATTTTGTGGATTTTATTAACATATAACTAATGCCAAGATTAGTTAGTAATCTTAGTTACATCGAAAAGGATAATATAGTTTTTACTGATAGTAAAACTATATTATCCTTAATGCACATTGCGTCTTGATTCTTATACTTTATAGATATTTAATACATCAAGTTTTATTATATGGTAATCACTTGGCTTTCACTAATTGGTTAGCTAGGGTTTGGGGACCATGCCACCTGATCGGCTCACATCGAAATAATATGCTATTCTTTTCTGGTTTGTTTTTGGTATTTGGCTCGTTCCTTTTCCTTGGAAGAGGCCTGTATTTACATTGTTTTGTCACGACCAAGTATGTATGTACTGATACTATAAACTATAGTTGAGAACAAACAAAATGGTATCCGGCTAAAAACGAGGTGGTTACCTATTAAAACAAGGAGGTGGTTAGTTTAATGGACAAGTCATTGTTAATATTTGTACGGCCAAATGTTTATTTGTTTATTTCATTGCAATTTCTTTTTAATAATAAAATAGAAATCATCCTTATCTTAGATGTTAACTCATAGTTAAATCGTTCAGTGTTAATGGCTACTTAGCAGAGCCCTAGGGTTTTTGAGTAGTGTGGCCGCGACGCGGCAGTCTTCACCAGCGGGCCTTCATTGTAGGTCTCGAGTTGCAGACCTCAGTGTCTGTTTGGTGGTGACAAAGGGTCGGTAAGATCTGGGTGGTTTCTTGGATCTGGGTGACGGGTTTCGGCGCTGTTGGATCGAGGCAGATTGACAGCGTTTCTAGATGGCTGATACCGACGTGACTGGGGTCTGGGTCGAAAGGCGAATCATTGGGCGGTAGTGTTGAAAGCAGGACGGTGAGTTAACCGGTCGGATTCGGAAGTCTGCGAGCCCTTTATTTTCTGGCAGATTGAGCGTCTTGGTGGTTGTGTACAAGGGAGCAGCAGCTCTCGGGTTGCTGTTTTTTAGCTTATATTGATTGCGAGTGGTGGTGGACAGCTTTGGGTTCACCATGATCGGGCTTGACACTGATCGAGGTCGGCCGCCGAAGATGGTGATGGTGACGGTGGCAGATGGGCAGCGAGTGTACATGTCTCGGGCTAGCCTCGTTGCCTGGGCCTGGGGTTCTTAGTCTGGGTTTGGGCCATTTGGGCTCAATCTCTCTTGGGCCCATTTGAGTAGGTCTGATTCAATCCAGAATTGGGCCAGGTTGGAGGGTGTATTACCATCCTCATTCATTACTTAGTGCTTTGGGCAAGCCTGGCCCGAGAGTTGAACTCCTTGGGTGATGCAGGGCCTTTACGGTCTTTAAAGTGTCAGTCGTAATTCAGATCATGGTTATATGAAATTGGTAATTATCTCGAGTTGGGTTGGAGAAAGCGGCTTATAGATGAGGAATTGACTCCTATTGTTTGCTGTGAAATAGCTTTCTACTTCGTACCACAATTGCGTGATTGGCGGATGGTTGGCTAGAAGAAGATTTTACCTCATAAGACACGAAGTTGTTCTTTGTATATGAGTCTGCTTAATAAGTGGGCTCCATTTGATTTGTAATGAGTTACAGTACTTAGATAGGAACTTGGTTGTTATCCAGCCATTTTTCCTGTCTTTAAGAGTATGTAGACTCTGGCTTTTTAGTTGGTCATCTAATCCAATAAACCTTCTATTTCAAAAAAAAAAAAAAAGTTAACTTGTTCACTATACTATATTCTATCTTTTTTTTTCAGTTTTTTTTGTTTGTATTTGAAGTAATTTATCAAACACTTGTCTCTGTCATTTTTCTTACTTCTAATTTTTTGAGCACGTTTTTTTTTTCTACGTTAGTTTTCTTGAAGTAGTTTGATAATATAAAAAATAAAAAAATAAAAAAACAGGAAGGAGGAAAAGGTGTGTAGGTTTTTTTTTTTTTTTTTTGAAAGAGAGGACATCATATTTCATTGAGAAGTACTAATTGTTACAAAATAAATTGCTAAGTCCAGGAGGGACATGCCCACTCCAAGAAATCTGCAATCCTGAAACCAAAGCATACTTAGCTAGCTTGTGAGCTAGCATATTTGATTCTCTATAAACATGAGAGAAAAAAGAACCAGCTAAATAAGAAATAGACAAAGAAATGTCATCAACAATTCTACCCAACTGCAAGGTATCATCTCCATCAGTTTGGATAGCTTGAACCAACTGCAGGCAGTCTGATTCAAAAATAACTGGAGCTAGAGAATTCTCCTCCACTAGCTTGCAAGCTAATCTGCTTGCCAAGGCCTCCACCACTAATGGCTGCAACACATCAGAACACTGACTGCAAGCACCTGCCACCATGGTGCTATCTGCATCTCGTACTACTATCCCTAACCCTCCCCGACGTGTGCCTTGATCAAAGGCACCATCGATATTCACCTTAAGCCAACCTGCAGGAGGAGGACTCCACGGCTTAACCTGCCTCCCCAATCTAGGTGTCACACTATGTCTGGCTACCACATATGAATGCAATATAGAAGTAGTATGACAAAAGACCTGCTGCACAGTACTTTCCTTCCCAACCCAAAGTCGTTGGTTTCTCTCTTTCCACACCCCTCATAACAACATCAGCAAAAAAGCAAAAGCACGAGGTGTGACTATAGTATAACATAGAGCAAGCCAATCTAGCAAAAAGCTAGTGGAGTATGCAAAACCGGAAGCAAATCTGGTGCCAACCCAATGACATCACGCGTAAAACAACACTCCCTACTAACATGAGATAGGATCTCCTCTTCCGAGTTACAGAACAAACAACCATCCTCAACTGGGACTCTTCTACTTCTGAGTTGAGAAGCAGTTGGGAGTATAGAAGCACCAACTTTCCAAACATGTACCTTAACCTTTCCAGGGATAGGAGCTGCCCAAATAAACTTCCAATGACTCGGATTGGAATTAGAGGAAGAGCCACTAGTGAGCACCGGATGTAGTGAAGCAAAGGCAATTTTATATGCACTCTTTGTAGTAAACAGACCTTTCATATCAAAATGCCAAATTAGTCTATCCGGAACAATGCTTCTACTAAGCGGAATGGAGCAAATTAGTAAAGCTACATCCGCAGGAAAATTTTCAGAAATAAGCTCTTTGTTCCAATGACCATCCACCATCAGATCGCTAACTAACACCAGAGGAGAAGGACCATACCTTATTGGACAAAACAAATTCGGCCTTGGAATGCAAGGATCATCCCAAATCCGAATAGAAGTACCATTTCCAACCTGCCATCTAAGACCTGCTTGTAACACTGATTTAGCAGCAAATATTCCTCTCCAGCAAGCAGAAGCATGAGTAGGTGTAGTAGCATTTAAAAAAGAAGAGTGTGGAAAATAACGAACTTTAAATAACCGACTCACCAAAGAACTCGAATACCGTATCAGTCTCCATCCTTGCTTGGCAAGCAAGGCTAAATTATGAGCATGCAAATCTCTGAAACCCATTCCACCCTCCTCTTTGGAGCGACAAAGACGCTCCCATGACATCCAATGAATTTTTCTTTCATTAGGTTTGCTGCCCCACCAAAACCTAGCGCACATTTGATGTAGATCATCACAAAAAGTATTTGGAAGTAAAAAACAACTCATAGCATAGGATGGTAGAGCCTGCGCTACCACCCTAACCAACAAATCTTTGCTAGCTCCACTCAAGAGCTTACCTTGCCAACCAGCTAGTTTCTTACTCAAGCGTTCTTTTATATAAGCAAAAGATTCAGTCCGATTCCTCCCCAAGTAAGTAGGAAGTCCCAGATATTTCTCATGCTTGACTTCAATGACCACACCCAAAAAACTTGCCAAAGAAAGCTTATCAGCCTCAGGAACTCTCTTGCTGAACACAATGATACTCTTAGCAAAGTTAATCTGTTGACCAGATGCCAACTCATAAGCATTCAAAATAGATTGTATATGCTGACATTCACTTAGAGTGGCCTTCCCAAAAAGAAGACTATCATCAGCAAAGAGAAGATGGTGAATTACCGGAGCACCCTCACAAATTTTGATCCCCTGTAGCACACTATGAGTAACTTTACGTGCCAGTAGAGCAGAGAAAACCTCAGCACATAGTAAAAATAAATATGGTGACAAGGGGTCCCCTTGCCGGAGTCCTCTGGTAGGAGTTAAATAACCTCTCGGTTGGCCATTAAGCAAAAAAGAGTACCTCACAATCCAATTCTCATCAAAGCCTAACCTGTACAGCAAACTCCATTCCATCCGATCATATGCTTTGCTCATATCCAACTTCAAAGAAAAAACACCCTCTGAGCTAGAGTAACAGTTATGGATAAAATGAGACACCTCATTTGCCACCAGAGTATTGTCAGTAATCAACCTGCCTGGAATAAAAGCGCTCTGAAATGGAGAGATAATATGCGACATATGTGTATAGTTAATCTCACCAAGAAATTGACCAGTATGCAAAAAGTGTTGAACAGCAGACACTACATCACTTCCCACAATCTCCCAATATTTTTGAAAAAATAAAGGTGGCATCCCATCAGGACCAGGAGCCTTCGTAGGATACATCTGAAAGAGAGCAGCTTTTATCTTAGCTGCCTAGTATGGAGCACACAAATCAGCATTCATCTCCGCATTCACCTTTGGTTGCACCAATTCAACCACACTCTACATATGAATATAGTTAACATCATTTGCCTTAAACAATCCAGTGAAATAACGCAAGACAACCTCTTCCATTCCTTTCATAGAATCCTGCCAAACCCCATTGTGATCAAACAAACCAAATAATCTGTTCTTAGCTCTACGATTGGAAGCCTTCCGATGGAAATACTTTGTGTTTCTATCCCCATCTGTAAGCCAAGACACCTTAGAGTGTTGCCTCCAATATGCACTCTCCTCAGCTAAAAGCCCTTCTAACCGAGAATGCAAATCAAAGCATTCCTCCTGGTATACTTGAGTCATAGGCAGCAAATAAAGGATCTGCAATATGTCCCTTATGTACCCAATCTCACGACTCCTTGCCCTAAATGTGACACGCTGCCACTGATTTAGAGAGAAACGAGTCTGCATCAGCTTCTTCTTGACTTGAAGCATAGGCAAACCTTCCGCTGTCATCTCCCAACCCTGACGCACCACATCCTGACGATCAACATGCAAAGCCCAGAAACCCTCAAACCGAAACTGGAATCGACAACGTTCCACAGTGGGGAGATTACCACGATGAACACCTAACAAAATTGGAATGTGGTCACCATGACCTGGAGGCAAATGCACAACCCTGGCTGCGGTGAACACATCAGTCCATGTTGCAGTGGCTACAGCTCTATCTAGACGGCTACACATACCTGGACCACTCCATGTGAATGGCTACCCTTGAAATCCTAAATCATAGAGATCACACTCCGACAAGCAATCCCGGAAGGGCTGCATTTGACCTTCCCTACGCACTGCCCCCCCCCCCCCCTTCTTTCTCATAGGCATGAAGGAGCTCATTCATATCTCCCACCACCACCCAAGGTAGTGCACACTCAGCGCTTAAAGAACGAAGCAAATCCCATGTTCGGTAACGATCAACAGTAGAAGGGTGACCGTATAGCCCAGTTAACCGCCAGGCAATGCCGGAACCGTCCGTCTCACGCACCTCAACATCAACATGGTTTCGACTCTTAGAACGGAACCTGATATCCAGTCCATCTCCCCAAAACAGAGCCACACCTCCGCTCTGCCCTTCATTGAAGACTGCTTCACAGTTAAGATATCCAATCTGCAGTCGCAGATCGTTCAGATAGTTCCAATCATCCACCTTCGTCTCCGAAAGAAAAATGATCGAGGGTTAACGTTGTTGGATCAACAGCTTCAGCGCCTGAAGCGACGCAGAGTTATTAAGACCACGGCAGTTCCAAGCCAGAACCTCCATAGCTATCAGACGTCGGGACGTGCAGCGTCGCTGACGAACGGCAAATATTGTCGCCGACGAAGCAGCGAGATAGACAGCGTGGTGTGAAGCAACGCCTAAAAGACCTCCCACGTGAGAGATCAGGATTCACGGACGAGAGAGTCCGCCTGGTGGTAGCTACGCACCGGCGTCGGAACGAATACCGAAACTGCGGTGCACTTCAATAACAAAAGAAAGTAAATGATCCTTTCCAAAAAAAAAAAGTAAATGATTGATTAGCATTCACTCAAATCAACTTTGATCAAGGAAATTCTTACTATAGACATACGGTCTTTCAAAACTTTAATGTTCTATATTATATATTACACTAAAACATTATGTTTACAGTTCCGAATTAATTGGGTTCGCCATGCCTTAGAATTTATAGGCATGCAACGTACAATAATACAAGTAAGATGAGAAGAGATTCTTCAAACATAGCAAGGCGGTGACGTCTCTTTCGGTCTTTTTATCCAGGGGAAAAAGATGTTGCTACTTTCAGTTTTTTTCCGTTTCTGCTCCCACGCTGCAGTTGTGCATAATATTGAAGGGGAAGGAATATTTTCCCAGTTTCCCTTATATCTTCTTCTCAAATTAGAACCTAAACAAAATAATTACAACCTATATATATATATATATATTTTATAAAATTATAATAACTATGCATGAATGAGATCTAACCGAAACCAACAACTCTTTTCTTTTCTTTACTGGGTGAACTAATTATATATATATATTATAAAATTATAATAACTATGCATGAATGAGATCTAACCGAAACCAACAACTCTTTTCTTTTCTTTTCTGGGTGAACTAATTACTTCCCTATTAACTCCACCCAGTGCCATACAGACCCTACCACGTAGCCATAAGCTATTCCCATGGGGTTATAATCAATGGTGTTAATGTTATTACCTATCATATGACAAGTTGATCACTAGGGCTCCACATTCCTTCATGTCGATAATGTTTCCAAAACAAATATGTATTTACGTACTTACATATACAACAGAAAAAGGAAATTATTTGTTTACAATAAGAGATTGGACAGTGAGGAAGGAAAAGGATATTCTCATGCACTAATACATAAACTGATCGATCGAATCAAAAAATTTATAGTGCTGCTTTCACGAACTTTCGGAAAAGTACCATAAAGAGAAGATTGAGAGAAAACAAAGACCAAGTAATGAAAATGGGGTCATTATTCTTTGGAGATAAAAAGACTTTGTTTGAAACTCTGTGTGGATAAAATAACCAACCAAAAAGAAAAAAGGAAGATCAAATAAGCATCCTTGCATTTCAAGTAAACTACCTACCAACCAACTTCAACCAACGGCCACTGAATCTCATTTTGTTTTCTTTCTTTTATGTGCTCAAGTTTTAAGATAAATTCTCATTGCCCATATATTTATTCAAGTGATTACAGTAGAAACAAATTGTTTCGTACGTAAAGCACTACACTCATGGCTATTGATTAATGATTAGCATGACTAATTAAGAAATGAGATTAGATATGATAATCTGTAAAATAATTAACCTACTAACACTGATTTAACTATATTTAAAAAAAAAAATCAACGTTAAATCGTGTACGTAAAACTTATAGCATTCAACCACCAGGTTATGGTGGGGTGGTAGAGCCTCCAGGTGTGGAACCCCCACACCCGGGTTCGAGCCCCCTCTCCTACACCTAGTGGCCAGTGGTTGTAGTTGGGCCTTTGGGCCTGTTGCTAAGTCCCACGTTGGAGGGATTAGTCCGGCTTTATTGAGAAGTGTGTGTTGTTAACTAACGCTAACCTCCCCCAATAAAAAAATAAATAAAAAAATATATAAAAAAAAAAACTTATAGCATTCAATTTGATATCAATTTACAATATCGAGACAACATTTTTTTTTTCTGCAAACCCTGAAATTCTTGATGCCAAATTCTATACTCTCAACCATCTGAGCATAATTCATCAAGTTTAGTTTTTTTTTTTTTTTTTTTAAGGATCGAAGGGTTTCACTCCTGCCCCCATGGTGATTCGAACTCATGACTTCGTACATAGGTAGTGGGTGTTATAACCACTGAGCTAACACCACTTCGTCATCAAGTTTAGTTTCTTAATTGCAGCTTTACAGCTTTAAGGACAATTTATAGGCATCAATACAGATTAAGCTTACGCTAGTTTCAAATTTTGTTTATTACATATGACCATTACTGCCTCTCTAAATCTTATTCCTGTTCAAAAGTATGCTTAAGTAGCTTTTGTTCAACATTAATTGTCTTGTTAGGTACCGTACCTAAATCTCTGTAGTCAAGTTTTGCTGCTAGGAAGCAAGTAGGGCTGTCAATTCCGACATGACCCGATAACACGACTCGAAACCCGCAAGAAATAAAGCGGGTTGAACCAGCACAATTAAAAAGCGGGTCGGCCGCGGGTCAACCCGTCATGACCAAATTAATAAACGAATCGGCCGTGGGTCAACCTGCCAACACAAAGTGAACCCGTATAACCCGATTATGCTATACTTCTTCTTGAAATTTTCGACGTTGGGAGTATTTGATCCTAGGACTGGACAATTTGAAATATTTTGCTTCATCATTATTGGATTTAATTATTTATGAATTATATATAATTATTTATATTCTTCATCTTATGGAGTTTTAAGTGAATTTAATCAATTTATGCATTTTTTTTGTTAAATGAGTTGCAGTGTTAACCCTTAAATATGTCATTTTGTTTAACACGACACGACTTATTTATTAAATGGATTAAGCGCGTTGGAAACGGGTAACCCGTTTAATAAATAGGTTGGGTTTGTGTTTAAATTTTCAACACGATTAATAAATGGGTTGGATTTGAGTTTGTCTCTTATGACACGACATATACCTTGACCCGACATGACCCATTGACAGCCCTAGACAAGAGACATCCAAATGAATACACACACATGTTTAATTAATGTATCTTATCTGGATTCTTTAGTATGATTTCTAGAGCTTGTTAATATTTCTCGTTCGAACAATTATACTTAAATAGATGTATCTAAATGGAAATGCAAAATCTTGTTCTTTGTTGTTTTTATTTACCGTCACTATTTGAGTTACATGCAAATATAGGATTGACCCCAGGATCTAATCCCTTTAATTTTTGGAGAATTTCTATATTTCACCGACTTGATCAGTGATCACCACACCCAATTCAACAAAGACATGATCTCTAGGGTAGTGTCGCCCATTCAATACTTAAGAGCCATACAATGAATTCGTTCGTCTAAAATGTTTTATAATTATTTCAGTCTTTCAGGCCAATTTCTATAATTTACTCACAACTTTTTAATCTGATTAATACATTTATAGTTAAATTATTTTGTTCAACTTGCTGGATAGGACTATTTAGTTTCCTGCATAAAGATGGCCTTACAATATTTTAGTTTCCTGCAGAAAGATGGGTTTATTGGATTTCATGAACAATCGGGTGGAAATAGATAGTGTGTTTTATATTGGAGTTGAAAAATAATGGTTTTTTAGATTCAATTTTAACCTTTGTTATTAAATATGTGGTTAAAATCCTTGTGGATAACTAGTTCATTGAATGACATAAATTTCAAAACTGTGGAAAATGCCTTTGTCATGATTCATGATTCTTAATGTATATTCAATCAAATTCTGAAGATTAAATATTGTAATAGATATGCATAATCTTCAGGGATTTTATATTATGAAATGATAAATTTAAAGATATTGTTTCTTGTTTTTGAGAAACTCCAAGGATAGGGCAGGCTATGCATGCAGGCCAGCAACAAGAAAGAGACTCAGAGCCAGTTGGCATTGCGAAATAAGCATTATTTATCACTGCTAGCTAGCTTCGAATATCATGCATCCATATGGTTCTTCCCATTTTTATGTTCGACCGAATTCCTAAAGTTAGGCCAGTTTGGACCGAATAAATTATCAATCAACTATTTCTTAACTCGGAGTACATCTCCCATTTTCCAAAGTATAACATGGATCAAATTAGATGGAATAATCTGTCGCACCTCTTCACTTATACCATAATAGGGTTAGACGTTATAACTTTTACATCATATATAAACACAGCAAACGTAACAAATTAAGTACCGAATCGTGTTTCACGTCACCTGATATAATCTGTTTTAACTATCACTTTCTTTTGGTTCAATCTCACTACTACATCAGTCAAATTCCATAAAACACAAATCTGATTCCATTTCTAGCAAACCCTACTCGCAACAGGCACCGTAAATAGCAACACGTGGAGCTGGATCAATGTAAATTACGTAATTTCCTCCACCAACGTGGGTGAATTGCGAAAGCAATGTGCATGCGGTGGCCGGGGAGGTAGGTAGGGTTTCAATGGAGCATATACTTCAGTGCAGACCCACCAATCACTCGACACCTCAGATTTACATGTCCCCACGTCATCCTGGACAGTATTACGTGTCAGACTTCTTCTTCTCGAAGGGAACGCCCTCTGGTCGCCTCCATCAGACTCCCCAGTCCTCTTCTCCTGGGGAAACAGTACGTATAATAGGACCTAACGCTTGGGAGTTCCGGCATTGCCGGCCAACAGGGCCGGTCTTGAGATTGAAAAAATGTGGCCTATATGAAATTTAAATAATTTTTTTTTTTAAATAATAAAAAAAAAAATTTGTTATTGCCCCTTGAATAATTACAAAATAGATATATATATATATATATATAATTTATGTTACTATTTATAGATTTATAAAAGAAAAAAAATTCTACACCTAAAAATACAAAAATAAGGAGAAATACGGTCGTACATCAATTCAAACCATAGTAGAGGTGGTTTAATAACTATTTGAACACCATTACGGCAATGCAAACTCTATGTAAATTATGTACAAAGTTTGTATATATACATGAACAATATTGAATCTTAGACCAAGCTGAGGCCCTCCAGCAGCCCGTGGCCTGAGGTAACTGCCTCAATTGGCAACCCTCAGGGCTGGCTTTGCCGGCCAATACATAATGCACAGAACCTAGCATGTTTGTGGAAATGTCTCAACGAATCTCGTTAGGCATAGTGAGCTAGATTCTTGAATAGTTAGGGACCAGTTTTCTTGCTGCGCGCGCCCTAACATGCACAATTGCCACAGCATAATAAAACGCAACCCTTGGGCGTCGGTGCATTGCCGGGCTGCCGGCCAATTCATGCTGCACACCAACTGTTTGTGGAATCCCCCAATGAAGCTCATCTTGACCTATACGGCTATTCTTGGTAGTTAGGGATCGATTTTCCCACCGTTCAGCATCTCTCTCTCTCTCTCTCTCTCTCTCTCTCTGTCTATTCTGCTTTTGCTTTGTTGACCATATTTTAGTACTAATATTCCAACTAGAATTTGGAGTTCAGATTACCATTTAGGCACGGATTTTGGCCCATCTAGAGACGTATAGGCATTCAAATGCAAATTCCGTGATTTTAGGGAGTAAAAAGAGTCAACCTGCTAATGTTGCATTGCGCCATAAATGAAGGGAAAAAAAATCCACATTCTGTTTAGAAAGTGACAAAAAATTTATGAAATTCAAAGTATCTAATATCGTGACAAGAAACATATCAAATTAAAAATATCTGATTTAATAGTGTATATTAATGAATTATAGCTACATTTGTGATTAGACTTCTATATTTGTGGTGGTCGTAGTTAAACTATAAGTTTATGTTCTAGCAATTCATCTATGCGGCTACCTTCGATAGTCAACCATAATAGTTATCATTAACAACACAACATGACTAACAACTCATTATGTACAATGTTATTCAATATTGTTACATGATGTAACCGATACATAATGACTTTCTTGGAGTATAGAATGTACATATGGTGATTAGTTCAACTATTATCCAAGCAACTAAGAGTCTAAAATGGTGTTAGTCCTTGGATATTCAACAAGTTTAAGATAAATAAGAAATATACAAGTATGGACTTAGGTGAGGCCTATAACGCAATTGCCACATGCCTGCCAAGATTCCAACGTCTAAATTTCAATACGTAATCTACATAATTGCGAACAACGTAAAACACATCACAATTTAGTCATCACTGTTTTCAGTTTAGGGCATCATTTCCCCTTGATTGGTGGTCAAAGATTCAGAGTCTGATACATCTACCATTTCAATTCTTTGCTTCAGTGAGTTAAGTCCTCTGAAATATTAGATCCGGGTCCCAGAAAAAGGATTGAGCTAAACATGCATGTAACTTCCCGTACTAAACATCACCCACGATCTCATTTTACGAACACGTCAAGACACATAATCTCTCTCACCAACTCAATCTTGATCTTTAATTATAATACGATCAAAAGACTTCACTACCAACCTGAATTAGAGTAAACACATGGCCACTTTCCCATCTTAATCAAACCAATTTATCAACAACAATGGCTCTCACAGTTACAGTATTAGCTCGTTCCTGCACATGCATGCATTAAAAGTTGTCTTGTTAAAGAAGCTCCAAAATTATCTTGTACGTACTTAACTAACATTTTGGACTATATAATCTCTGATCATATAAACTAATTAATTCCGGTCAAGATCATACAATCACTTTAGTGGCAAGATCTTGAATCTAATTAAGATACATGTACATGCAAGCATTAGTTCTTCATTAGCAAACTCCTAAGTTCTAACAGGTTTGCAGTTATGTTGACTAAATGGTGTACGTGTCAGGCTAAAATATATACAACTTATTGTTGTACTACTTATTAGCGACGAAAAAGAACTTGATATTCTTCATAATTATTATATATTCAGATCTACGTAGATGAATAATTATTAGGTAGATGAATAATTATGTTATTAACATATATGGCTTAACAAAACGTACATTTAAAAAATAATATAACATGTCTTATGTATAGTTTTCCACCGCTAATCCTTGTGGATTTTCTGGTTTTGTGGCTTTGTGCATGTGATCAGCATGGTTAATATCATTTACTTCTTGGTACCATATAGCTTAGGATCTAAAAGTATAGCATGCGACCTCTATGATTTATATATTCCAAGGATATATCTTCAGAAGATGCGATAATCTATGTTTTCTTTTTCTTTTTCTTTTTTTAACTTTATGTTAGGATTAAGTTTTGTAAGTATATTGTACATAACATCTTTAGGGTTTTCATGGGTGAATAATGTCATCGAATTCTTGATGGCCGGTTCTTGGGTGGAGTTAGCATGATGGTTTTGTCTTTTTTACCTATCTTTGATTTTCTTCATTGGGATGATATGATTTTTGAAGTTTTGGAACCTGTTCTGGGGTCTCTTAATGACCAATTAATTATAATTAGGGTTTTTGTCTATTTACCCCATTTTTAGAGATTTTTTTCCTACTTACCCCATTAAGTTTTTTTAATTCTCTCTTACCCAAAAGTCCAAAACACTCTAAGGAGGTCTTCCCTAATACCCCATTAAGATTTTTTTTTTGTTTTTTTATTTTTTTTAATACCATTTTACCCTTACCCCTTTGTTACTTAGAGAGAGAGAGAAACCATGGGAGACTTCGCCGGAGTTCGGTAACCGGTCACCGGAATCCGGTCAACTTTCGCCGGAGTCCGGTCACCGGTCTCCGGAATCTGGTCAACTTTCGCCGGATTCCGGTCAACTTTCGCCAGATTCCGGTCACCGGTTACCGCCCACCAGAATTTGCTGAAAATCTCACCGGAAAGTTTTTTTGCACCCAATAGACATCTATTGCCCCATAATAGAGGATCTCTATTGCCCCCCAATAGACGACTATCAGCCATGTATTGCCTCCCAATAGACGTCTATTGCCAGCCAATAGAACTTTCGGTAGCAGGAATATGAACTAATCTTCCTAAAATTAGACAGATAAAACTTTGATTAAAGAAAAAAATGAAAAAATTATATCAATTTTAAAACGTCTATTGCCTCCCAATAGACGTCTATTGCCCCCCAATAGACGTTTCGATTACAGAAATGAGAACTAATTTTTCTAAAATTACACAAATATATCTTTAATTAAAGAAAAAAAAGAGGAGATTACATTAATTCAAAACGTCTATTGCCCCCCAATAGACATCTATTGCCCCCTAATATAATCTTTTTTTCCTTTCTTTTTTCTTTCCTTATGGGCCTTCTGCCCTCATTTTATAAGAAATAAAAGAAAGGATAATGAAAAACAGTATAATCAAAAGCATAGGCGACCTTCTAAATCCAATTCCATGTTTTCCAATAAGGATGAGGCGAAACGGTTACTCTAAACAGTAAACATGATGAATGAGTTCAAAGGCCAAATGGCAGCATCATATTCATCTATAGCTATAACACGTTCCTATGAAAAAGCACACAAAATTCAATACTAAAATATAAAAAGAAGCCAAAACAGAGTACAACATATGATACCAACAAACAAATGGCCTAGTCTTATCACTCACAACCGAAGCCAATAAATAGGTCAGAACTTGCAGAGGGATCACAATCATCAACAAAACCGACCAACCGGTTCCGATCAAAGCAATCACCGTGAAAAACAAAACGCTCAAATCAAATTCAAGGCTTTCATGAGGAACAGCCCGCCCATGAGGATGTGGGTCAATATCCGACCCAAAATTCAGAGCGAAGAGCCTTGCGACGGAGAGAGTTTCGACGGAGCATCGAAGCCGGACGGGCCTCCGATTGGGCGAAAAGCCTGGCGACGGAAGGATTACGTTACAGTTTCAGATGACCGGCGACCACGCCGACGACGATCTGGCCGAGATCGTGACAGGCTCGAGAGAAGAGAAGAGAGAGAGAGAGAAGAGAGATGGAGTGTGATCGGGGAGAGAGAGTGTGTGGCGTTTGGTTGTAAATCTTTAAATGGGTTGAGGACAAAATGGTCTTTTGACGTCAAATTGTGTATGCTGGAATAAAAATCTCTTGCTGGGGTAAGTGGGATAACTTTAGCTAATTTTGGGGATTTTGGTCAAGGACCCTTATAATTATCCTAAAGTATAATGAGGTTTGTACTATTCATTCAATAGTGTCGTGGCTCTTTTGTCCTTACATTTTTTAGAACATGTAAAATAATGTGCAGTTGAAATCTGGCTAAAGTACCAGATTTTGAATCATGTAAAACCATGTCTAATGTATATAACGCATTTATATAATGTGCCTAATGTTTGTAAATTCAATACTGTAAAATTGAATAATATCGATAATATACCCGCAGCATTGCGCGGGCAATGTCGCTAGTAACTATAATGAGATACCCATTATAGGGGAGGATCACTGTTTAATGAATAATGAGATACCCATTTTGCCCCCATTTTCTTTACTTTTGACACTTTTGTCCCTAACTGCAATTTTAAAATATTTTTTTGTGTTGTTTTATTTCTTAGCCCACTTCACCCGTACATATGTCAGTGAGAATCGAATTCATGAGACAAACTTGGTTGCAATACTTTTAGACTCTTTTGTCCCTGATTGCAATATTTTTAAAACCGTAAAAAAGTAAATAGACAAACTTGGTTAGAACACTCGCACTTGCTCAAAAAACTTTTATTTAATGAAATGTGTCTATATGCCAGAATCCATTATTCAACTATGTGTTTGGCTCCAGTTTTTCTTGAGCTGGTCAACAGTCTCTTTTCTTGCGTGGGCCTGCCAGCACAGTTCTGGTGCTGTCGTCGGGGGTGTCCAATGACCTGACTTCTTTTGAGCGATTGTGGACGAGGAGAGCACCAACCTCGTCGCGGGATTCTTTTGTGTCTCGCTGTGGATGACTTTGCTTAGTTTCTTTAATATTCAACAATCGATACTCGACGTTGTAGATCGAGCAGAGCGAAAATCACTAGGAAGTGGGGAGAACTTGCTAAAGCGTGACTTTAGCTTGGCTGGTTTGCGAGGGCGTTACCTTTGCTTGGCTGGTTCCGTAACTATTATGGTCTCTGTACTACAGTCGGCTCCCGAGGAGACTAGGACTGAAGCACGTTGACAGAGGGTTTGGTGGCACTAACAGTCAGCTCCTGAGGATTATGGGACTGGAGTGTGGTCACTGGCAAGAGAAGCAAGAGAAGGAAAGAGGTTGCTCTGGAGAGGCTTGGATAATCGTAGAGAATAAGTGATGAATTGTGTGTTGTTACTTGTTGTAGCTTCTATATATAGGCTACCAAGCCATAGTGGTTGGCCTTAAATAAATCATGATGGGTTTTCCATTTAAGCACTAATGGAATCATGATAGATTTTCTTATTAAGCACTAATGGACTCATGGAGCACTTAATGGAATTATGGAGCACTTAATGGAATTATGGAGCACTAGATGGAATTATGGTGGGTTAGGCACTTAAGCACTAATGGAATTGAAAATGATGAGTTTTGGAGTGGTTTTGAGTCACTTTCTGCTTCTTTATTCATTCAATTATATCTACACCAAGAATTCAGAATGGGCCTTCGACTTCTTCATATCAAATTATCCACCATAAGTGTAGATCATTTTGGTAAAATTTCAGAGCTTACTTCCATGAGGTACGTTGGGCCAGAAACGCTACTGGACTCCTTACAGGTCAGGTTTTCCAGTTTTGTCTTTCAGAAAATTGGACTGATAGTTTGAAAGTTTTCCACTCCAAACTAGCTCTTGCACTATTCATAAGAAATGATATTTGGGATGTCTAGAATGAATCTGAAAAGTTTTAGCTCATTTGGATTTCGTTTGGTTAGTCTACTGCCCCTCCTTCCTTGTTTAGCTCGGTTTCTCCTAGCCGAAGTAGGAAAATGTGCTAAAGTTGACTTTTCTTTTCCATGCTTCCATCATTTCCTTTTCTTGCAACTCGCATAATCTTCCATAATTCTGCAGGTAGACTTTATTTAGCTTCTAAATAATATATTTCGAACTTGTCGACAATATATATAGCTTGAGCCACTGACACTGACTCAATTTCTCCAAGACATGCCTTGTCAGGCCATAATGCTCATTTTGGGTTCAAACACTATGCATCAAAATGTAAGTGGAGATTGCGTATGGACGAACGAAATATGATGGTTTGAGTTTTCATGAATAAGGCTTTTTTCACAATTCTACAAAAAGTAATATGTAAAACAATAACATATTTTTTTCACTAAATAAAATAAAATAAATAAATAACATCTTTGATTAACGTTTACTACATATAAAAACTCATTTCCGTAGCATCGCGCAGATTCATTACCTAGTTTGATTGAGATCGGGATGTTTTGTATGATTTGGCTGATATTGCTGGAGATCGAGATGGCATGTTGGGGAGTGGTTGAATTATCTGGTCGACCAAAAAACCTGTATAGCGGCCTGCTGGTCTTGGATAAGATGGTGGTTATGGTCATCTCGAAGATAAACCTAAGAAAATTCAAATAAAAGTATTTCTGTGCTGAAACTCTTGTCAATCCAACTTGGAAACAGGTTGGTGGTGTCAAGACTTTATGAGGACTTGGATTCGGGTTATGGCAATTTTGTTGAGAGAAAATTCTTACACATGATAGTGGGGCTGTTCAATAAAAAACTATAAAAATTTATACTTATTTCGAAACTACTCCTGCTTTTTGAAAATAAAATACCCAAAACACTCAGTCTTATATGTCACTAATTGATTAGCCATACCACACACGCAGGTTGATGTACGCAAGATTTTCACTTTTTTTTATTTTTTATAGGTGACGTATAAATTGCTAGGCCGCAAGTTCAAAATTTTTTGTAACATGTACTTTCTGTACAAGTAGTTATGAAGTTGCTTAAATAATGTGTTTTATTGTCAAGCTTTAAAAAAGTATGACATTATATTCATATTTAATCTTAATTTCTTATGCAAGATTCTTCACGTTTTGTTTAAATCACTATTGTCAAAGCTAATTTTCTTGCCCCGTTTGTAATTTCTTTCACAGTGCACGACAGTGCTCTGAATACTCTCTCATTTCTTTCCTTTTCAATAAACAGTCAAAATAAGAAATGACTTTTCGTTTTTTTTCGGTGGCAGAAAGCCTTATTAAACGTTAGCCTTGCGGACCAGACCGAAAACAGAGAAAAGAGAAGTAGGCTTGCAGAGGCTACACGTGAGCCGAGGTCACAGTTATTGTCGGTTATGACAGTTGCCACGTTAGGGACACGTGCTAATATCGTCTGGTGTTAGTTACGTGGTCCCTTTGGCTTGACGGTTGACCGTTCCCGCGTACGGCAACCGACCCTACCAATCTCAACCGCTGCCGACAACAATTCTTTAACCATATCTTTAAACTTGAGTACTAGACTAGTAGTCTTCAAATATTTTTACTTGAGAAGAGTTCCTTTCAAAAAATTTAGTTTGGAAATAAGATAATTTGTTTTGCACAAAATGAATTAATGATCCTTTTACTCTATGCCCAGTATCTATTGTGACTTCACAATACTTTGTTATTTTGTTTTCTTGAATTCTAGCACCTTCAACAGCTAAAAATTTAGGCTTCCAAAATTTAAATTAATATCCATTTTAGACATTTTTTTACAGTTTAATAGGTAAGAGAATGTGATAAATAAATGTCTATTATGCAGGATCTAAGTCTGTCACTAGATTAACATTTTAGATTGAGACTGTAAGTTTTTCATCTAAACATAACTACTTATTAAGGAATGAACTTTCTTAAAAAGAATCATTACTTTTATAGTTTTTTATTGATCTGAATGTCTCTTTTAAAATATTTTAATTTGCAAATGGTTATGTGGATGGCGAAAAATTTCAACAAGTCCATTGTGGCTAAAGATCACATTTGTGTGGGTTTCTAGTGTCTACTGTAATTTTAACAAAAAAAAATGTGCAGCTATTGCCACCCTATTATTTTTTTAGTTTATCCTACAAATATTTGTACTATTTTTTTTAAGGACAAACATTTGAATTATTAAAAACTAGGGAGCTTCTATTTATACCTCCAATATTAGTATTTGGACCTCTCTATTTTTCCAAAAAAATAGTAGATTTTGTCAATTCATGTCAAATTACCAATAAATACATAAATAAGGAAAGAAAAAAAAATCTCTTCTTATCTCTACGAATAGTAATACTCTTCAACTTGGAGAAAACTTTCTCTTTCAATGTAAACGCTAAAATATCTATCGCCAAAAGTTATTTAACGTTATAGTGACAATTTTCAGAATTTGATTTTGTTCTTGTAAAGTGATAGACTTCCTTGTTCACACAACTAACAATTTACAAGATATATCACTGCGCTATAAAAAAAATAAAAAATAAAAGGAAAGAAAATGGGAAATACAAAGACACCTCAGTTGATGAATCCCTACTCATTCTGAATGCAAACAAACATGTGAATGAGCGGCGACAAAAAACAGTACTCCAGCATGTTTATATGATCAACGCAGCAATGTGTAGTTGTCCATAAGATCTTCTTGCACATAATCAACCATATTTCCTCCACTATGTAATTTCCTCCACTATCCCATACATATCTAAAACAAAACAAGCATGTTCATTTCAAGTTGCTATTGAATCCGTTTAGGGACAATGACACCTAAATGTAATGAAAATAATACTTGGGAAAGATATTTGTACGAGATGATGAGCAAATATGGTATTGTTGCCTACACTAACCAAGAGTTGACAATTCATTGAAAAATTGTTAGCACCTCTGTAACTCATATATGGAGGATGAACTTCAAAAAAAAAAAATTGCTGCAATTCCAAATCTTCAAAACCTTCCAATAATCTAACCACCAGAGGTAGAGCGACACTCTCTCCTAGGGTTTAGCCAAGCACAAAGAGGAGTCCGTCCAGATCTCGACTGTTATTCTAGCCCAGGCCCGGTGATCTGTGATCGTGGCCGGTGAAAGTTGTTGTTACTTTTGTAACGATTCTATTTTGGTCTTGGTGTTCTGGGGTGAGCAAATCCCGTTGGAATTCTTGGTGGTCGACGACGGGAGGTTTTTCTGAATTTCGACTGGTGCAGGTGATTGGTGTTGCAGGCTACAACGTTGGTGAAGAGTGAACCTGATCTACTGAGGGTGATTTCCTGCAGGCTGCGCCTGATTGTCGGGTCTTTGGCAGTTGCTTTATGCAGGATCTGATGTTGCTGTGGAACGGCCGGCCACCAAAGGAGGGAACGGCAGTAGAAGTAGCCTGGCCAGGGCGGGCTAGGGCTATTGTTCTCTTTGTTTGGGTTTGGGCCTGGGCTCAACCTTGGAATGAGGGGTACTTGGGCTTTTGGGCCTAGGTTTGAGTTCAAGCTTGGGCTGGTTGAGTCTGCTACAGTGGACAAGAAGAGCAAGACCAACCTGTTGCTGAGGTTGTTGGCTCCTGAAGAGGCTGAGGACAGTGCTGGCTCCAACCCTAAGGGGAAGGAGCTAGCATTTTCTTAAGTCTCTCTACTATTAGACATCTGGTTACAAGCCTTCTAAAATTGGAGTAATCTCTATGAGTTATTCTAAGATGTTTCTAGTTGTTATTTGTACCACAATTGAGTGCTAGCAGGTTAGACTAGATGAATGATTCTTCCTTGAATAGCGAGATTGTTCTTGCTTGTTTTAGGCTTGTTTTCCAGCGAGCGTCCTTTTAGACTTTAATGAGTTTAGTATTGGCTTAGATAGGTTTATCTGGTTTTATCGGATTTCTTGTGTAAGTGCATGTTAGACTCTGACCTGTTTTATGGCTTTGATAACTAATAATATCAAATCCTATTCAAAAAAATTCCAAATCTTCAAAAACTAAAGGAGGTCCAACTAATGATTTTTGAAAGTATGAATAGAATCTAAAAAAACAAGAAGGTCTTTTATTGATTATATTGGACAATGGGCATTATAGGAAGATTAGAGAGGTGTAGATAGCAAAATGGTTATTGGTAAAAGTATTATAGGAAGATTAGAGCGGTGTAGATAGCAAAATAGTTATTGGTAAAAGTAAGTTGGAGGTCTATTAAGTGGGGAGGTCCAAATGCCAAATTTGGAGGTATGAATAGAAGCTCCCTAAAAACTATATTATGCATGTGCAAAATGACTAACAAATACACTAATTTTCTAAAACCTGCGTAAAATGACTAACAAGTACACTAATTTTCAAAAACCTGAATTTGAACCGTAAACTAAATACATAAACGAATTAATTAAGTACAAAAATATATATATATATATATATTTTATTTTGGACAATAATATAACTCTCCACTCCACCTCAGCCCAATGACAGCAAATAGCCATTATTAGTTGCTTCTTCTTTTAGAATACTTTTAGGAATGTTTATGTTCCAGATTGTTTTAGGAATTATTTTTTACTGGTGTTCCATATTGTTTTAAAAATGGATTGAAATAGATTAACATTGACATGGATTGAAATAGATTATTCTTTACTTTTACTAATCATTCGACATGGATTGAAATAGATGAACATTGAAACTAAAAGAAAAATTTTAAAACTGGAAGTAAATCAAATTATGATTTTATTATAATTTAGGAAACTTTAATATATTTTAATTTTTTTATTGGTATAAATTAAATGAGAGATTCTCTTAATTTTTTTTAATTGGATATGTCATATAATGATATTTCTAGAAAGATAAATGAGTTAGATAAATAATTTTAATAATTAAAATTATTATACTTTAATCAAATAAGAACTTCATTAATAATGAAACTGCTTACAACGAGTTATAGGCGACACCTCTTACTCAGAAATTGTATCTAGACTTCACACTGGAAATCTACTATGATTGACTCTAAACGTGCACTACAACTGTATGACAGACAAAAGCGCAGATGCAGTGAATCTTTGACATCTCACCTCTCGTCCAGCCAGTAAGAACTCTAAACTAGACAACTTACTTGTGTCGACACTAAACTCACCCACCAGAGTCCTCCTGACCAGCGTTTGATCGACCAATCCAACACTCATTGTGACCTAAACCCGACCAAAAAGGTTGCCAGACAATCAGACCTGGGACTAAAAAACTCAACACCATCACCACCCTCTTGTCAACACCATCCATCCACCACTGCTCCAAATCGCCATCGCCTTCGACCAGATCTCAGACAGAAGGACCCACTAGAAGGCCAAGGATGATTGTCTATAGCTAGACATTTTCGCCATCGCTGCTGACCCAACTCCAGAACAGGAACGACCTCTCGACAGGCGAAGAGAAGATTTCTATACCGAAAATTGCAGTGCAACCCAACAGCTAAAACTAAAAAAACCTACAAAAGACTTATTGATGAAAACCAAATAAAGAAACCAAACACCAAAAACTCTCAACAGGCCGCCACACCCACCACCACCTGCAAACACCACCGCCTGCATCGGAGCCTCACCTACATCAGGCCACCGTCTGCCGCAGACCACCGCCTGCAATAGACCGCTGCCAGCATCTGAACTCCCCAACCTGCTTCAGATCGCCCTCACTTGCATCGATCTCCCACCTGCCGACGATCACCTCTGTCAGCGCCCCGCTAACCCTATTGTCCCAAAGCCCAGCTATTCCAGCCACCCTATCCCAACCAGATCTGGGGGCAATATCTACAACCCCAATCCAAGACAACATGATCCCCAAACCCCAACCTCGACCCAACAGATTTCGAGCCACTACCACCGGGCCGGCGCTACACCATGAAAAGGACTGAACCCCAGAACCGCAAATCGACGCCGTAGCAGCAACCACGCTAAACCTCCATCTCATCCCTCCAGATCGCCTGTCCCCATCCATCCCTTGCCAAGCACTGCTGCCTAATAGGCCATCCCACATACTCGACCTAAATTCCGATCTGAACCGCTCGGAAGCGAGTGGTTCGATCTCAACAGCGGCCCAATCTCGGCCACCACCATCCTCGCCCTCAGAGAGAAGCATCACCACGAAGGCCAGATCCCGTCCAGCTGCAAGCGCCACGTGCCGATGAGGTGAGCCGCCAGACGAGTAAAATGAGCATGAACAAAGAAAATAATAGGATGACAATAGCTGCACCTAAAAAAACAGAAACAAAGGACTATTGGTATGCATACAAGCTTCAAAATGTTGAAAACCTATGATTTTTAAAATTTTATTTTTTTAAGGACACGGCAATTGCGACCATCTTTTAATCAGAATTTATGACTTAGATCTTGCTGTTCTAAAGAAAAAGAACAATAGTAATACTAATAAAAAAAATCTCTAGATAATTGAGTGTCACATATTGTTAAAAAAATAATTACTATAATTAGCACACCTGAATTCACGCAAATAATTACTCCTTGGTCTTTACAATTAAAAGTGGTCCACTCATAGTGTATTGATACTACACTAATTTTGCAATATTACATTTGTAAGATGTCTATCTATCTATCTATTTAATTTATAGAATATAATTATTAAGTCATCTTTTGTCAATAAATTATATGTAATTAGGGTTGTAAATAGACTCCATACAGCTCGTGTTCGACTCGTATTCGGCTCTATTTTAGCTCGTTCGGCTCGTGTTCGTAAGATAAATGATCAAGTTTGAGCTCAATATTAGGCTCGACAAAAAAATTAGCCGAGCTTGAACAAGGATATATTAAGCTTGTTTAGCTCATGAGTAGCTCGAGTTTGTTAAAGCTCGATGTTTGTTAAAACTCGACTCATGAAAATAAATAAAAATATAATTTTTCTAATCTCAAATCTTTAATTCTTTTTATTACATTCCTTTTCAATTGAGAATTGAGAATTTACTTAAAATATATTATAATAAAGTCAAAAGAGATTTGTGTGATGGTTAGACATCAAATTTTGGATTATTATTTTAAATTCTTTTTCTTCATTTTTTAATTTTTTAATTTAAAATCAAATAAACCCAGCCAAGCCTATTTAAGCTCGAGGTTGTCCAATAAATCGAGCCGAGCCGAGCCTAGCTTGGGCTTAAGAAAAATATTCAAGCCAAGTCAAGCTTGAGCATGGAAAAAAAAAATTCAAGTTTTAGCCCGACTTGAGCTTGATAAAAAACAAATGAGTTGAACATGATCATCCTGGTATTCACTCCGGCTCGGCTCATTTACACCCCTATATGTAATAGCTGAGACAATAATTATGGTGTCAAAAAGTTCGATTTTGAAGTTTCTTATAATACCATTCAAACAAAAGAATAAAAACTCATAATAAATTATGTAAAAGGGTTAGTGTGGTAAAATGAAAAATAAAAAACATAAAAACTGGAAAATTGAAAAGTCACTGATAAGGACACTCTCACAATATTCCTCCCATCACGAACGTTGTATGAGCAGGAAACCAGTATTTAGATAAACTTAAGTTGACCTACGATAGGAAAAGTCTTAAGTGGATAGCATAATCTAGAAGGGGCTATCAAACTATCAATGTATTATACATCATAAGACGTAGAAATTAACAGCACGTCGATTTTAGTCAATTAGCACAACCGACACTTCTCTGGGGTTGGCTGATCATCTCATCAGATTCTCAGGGGCTCTATCTCTAATTTCTAAATTTCTACATAAATCAGTCAAAGCAGTCAGTTAGTCTTAAATGGAGGTGGGATTAATTAATTGGCCGGCTCAAGGCTAGATCGATGTCACTATATTTCTTATCCTCAGGGGGTGTATTGTATTTGGATTTATGAAAACTTTTTTAAATGACAGACTTTTTGAAAAGTCCACAGACTCTTTAAAAAGTTTGAACTTTTCAAAAAGTTGATAGATTGCTATTGATTTCTTAAAACAATTTATTTTAGCAACCGACTTTTTATTGATTCTTGAAAATCTATATACTTTATTATGAATGACTTCTATAGATTTTTTAGTAAATAAAAATAAAAAAACAAAAAACACAACCAATGCAGTCCAAATGCAAAGCAAGATAATAACTCGTTCCTCTTCAATGGTCAAGTATCTTCTAGTAGAACTTGACTCAAATGAATTATTATTACTTTGTCTAGTTAGTTTGTTCTCATTTCTAATCTCCCAATCAACTTAAAGATACAACATAGATCACTTGATATTTATGGTTAATTATTCTCATCAATTTTGTTTTCACCTATTAACATATATCATAAAAATATTGATCAATGTCTTGATCTATAATCAATCAATCAAAATTCAATTGTTCAAGCTTTCCTTGAACCATGATATAAATTCAGATCGATGAGAATAATTAATAAGACAAAACCTAATATTTCATAGCAACACTATTAAAGATTTTAGGGGTCGACCACAATATTATGGTTTCATAAATCATTTTTTATTGCTATTAGGGTTCCAAGTATCACAATTGAACAAAAAAAAATAATCACATTCTACAATGAAGATGTTAGGTATCAAAAAATATTGATATCATGAAAGATTAGAGAAAAGATAAGAAGAAACAAGATAGAGAGATGATAAATAACCAACCTCTTTGCGCACAGAGAGAAAACTTTAATATATTTAAAAAAAAAAAATTTGATAGACTTTTTCAAATCTTTGGTCTTGTGGATAGAAAATTATTGGAATTTGGTATGTACAATTAACACTACAAAGTCCATGATTATCCTTGATTTTCTAATTCCATAAGTATGAATGAAGTAAAGTTTTAAAAATCCTAATTGAATACCCCAAGACTTTCATGGACGACTGAAAATCTATATTGAATACACTCAGACTTTTAAATTCCATAAATTTCTTTAAAAAATTCCACTAATTCCATATACAATACACCCCCCTTAATATTACCATGAAAATAGTCACTTGCTAGTCAAAATATTTCTTATCCTTAATATTACCATGAAAACAGTCACTTGCTAGACATGACATTTTTATTGTCATGTTCTTTTTGTTTCTAACCAAACCTTGTAATTCATCAAAAAAACCAAACCTTGTAATCTTGTAGTCTTGTACACTATGTCAAACTTAGCGGTTAAGCTATGATTCCAACCCAAACACATGTCAAAATGGATCAAAAGTTACCAACTCAAACACAATACAAACTCTAAACAAAAACAAATAAATATTGGTGGTAGACCCTTCTTCAGAGAAAATTACCAAAAGACAAAAAGTTAGAATTAAGGGGTGCCACTTTTGCTAGCGAAACCCGACCACAACCTAAGACCCTACGGCGCCATATTATTGGTTTATAGTTTAGTTCCATAGTCGGTATTACCTCCAGACACATGATGATAAGTGTCTTCACCGACTCGGTCCCCTCATGTTAGTTTTACATCCCTTCTTCTATTCAATCTCTCGTTTTACAATATTTGAGAAAAAATGGGGTAAATGGTGATGGGATTGTGAAAGTAGATAATTTATGGGGGCGGGTAAGTTTTGTAGAAAATAGCCTTAAAGTGGTAGAGTGATTGCAAATATGGGAAAGAGGGAAATCGACCTTAGAGATTTATCATTGTTGGATTAATGATTCAACCATTCAGTGCTACTAATAGTTCATTTCTAACTCAACAACTGATCAAACTATTCGGTTTAATTGTCAGTTCTGACAAGAATCCTACTTTGTTAGAATAGATGTCACCCGTAATTTGAAGACTTATTAAGTACTTAATTTTCATTTCTCTTAAAATCTAACAAGTACACGCAAATCAATCATTCAACATTTTTCTCATGTTTCATAATTTTACATGAAATTGATGAGAACTTCATATACACATGTGACTCTAGAGCGCGTGAATTTATAATTATTGCACGCGTACTTTCTTAAATATATTATCAAGTTTTTTTTTCCTTAGAGAATTAAATTATATTTATTCCTACATTTATTTACGTGTAAGGTAGAAACTGCTAGGGCAGTAATTCCACGAAATTCTTGACACAATGACTAGTCAACTTCACCACATGATCGGCTGCTTTTGACTTGTCCCTATTTGCATGCTTCAGTGGTCTCGTCGACCAAGAAGTTAACAATAAGGATCCATCCCCCAACAACTGAAAATTATCCTTTCCCTACAAATACAAATGTATATTGATACCCACCCTCCTGACGGCCATCCATAGATGTCGTCGGGCATTGAGACACAGTGCCATAGATGATGGAGCTAGTTGACCCTTGATTCAAGGATCGATAACAACCCCAAAATCTCCGGCATGATTGCTTCTTATAAGCGTGCGCTTAGTTGCAACTTTGTCAACACGCACATAGATTCGAATTATGATAAAACAATTGAGCACATTGCATTTGAGTTCGATTTTCGTTATCGTACTCAAGCTCTTGCATGAAAAAGTGATTGATGTGGATCATTGCATTCTATCCATCCTATATATGTGGCAAAAGAAGATTCATCTTTGATCTTCTCCCATTATTAACAACCATGAATACAGGACTCAGCTACTCATGAAGTGAGGTTAAGGGGATACATATGTCTTATTGCCAAAAAAAATAAAAAATTAATGGTATATGGAAAGAGACTATGGGACTAAAAATAAAAGATCATGTATTCAATCATGAAAAGCATTAATATGTATAGCGTACACCGAGTAAGAGAAAAGCATTGTACCCAAATGTGGTCATGTATTAGATAAAATACACAATGAGAAATATTCAAGTTCAAGATTCTCATTCGTCAAAAAAAAAAAAAAGTTTCAAGATTCTCATTCATCCGATTTAAGAATTTGTAGATTATATTAAAAAGTGACAAAAGTTGAGAGAAATAATATATCTCATTGTTTTTCTTTGAAATAAAGAGTACATACTAATATTATGCCCCTGATTCATAGATAAGAATGGTACAAAATGACTACTCTGTGTTGACAATTGTAGTTAAGAGTAGTCTATGTTAACAAAATGATCTACCCCCTGCAAGCAATAATCTCACACGCCGAGCAGGCAATTGTGATACGGTGACACTTAGTACTTCCACATGGGCTCATAGAGACACTTTCACTAGCATATACATTATTTAAAATAAGTCAACTAGGCAACTATAAAAATTCTAGGACCAAACTCCAGTCCATAGACTAGCTTCTTGACTTGAGACCCAGTTAGAGGTCCAAGCCCATTTCAGGCAAACCCAAGCTAGTGGCCACCACACTGACATCGTCTTTGACAGAAGAACACCCTGCATTGCTACTCCGTTGCCATTACCAACACTCGCCGCCACAGTCGGCAGCAGATCCTCTGGCTACCGACATTACCACCACCCTATCTCTCCTGTAATAGTGAACCACCAAAAAATCAGATGAATTTGGTTGGGAGCAAACTGAACATCAACGCGTTTGATCCGCACTCACCGCAGTCGAACTGCACCGACGCTGGCATGCAACGCCGCCGCTGAAGCACCTGCAGACCAAATCCGATGCTGCCCTCCGATCACTTGCCCAACGCCTGAAGTTAGGGAGATTGAATCCCCCCTTGACCCACTGCCAATTCTCTGGGATCCGACCTCCTGGAATCTGAGAAAGAGAGCCCAACGACTTCGACACCCACGACAAGAAGCCTCTCCTGCTAGAACAACCGGAAATCAGAGGAAACCAAAGAGGGTTCCGCCGCCGCTGTCACTTGTCTGCTCGCATCAAGCTTAGGATAAAAGAATTTTGTTTAACTTAATATATCTCATGGATGAGTACAAGTTTAATTATATATGAAAGATTAATTAACTTATATGCCGTAAAAAAAAGAGAATGAGTTTAATCAAGTTAGTTAATTATTTTTTCTTCACATCGTTCTATATCTCATTCGTCTCTATAGTTTTACAGTTCTCCAAAAAAAAAAAAAAATTCTTTACCCTAGAATGTACCTAATTTTTATCACTACCACATGTCAGCAACAATTTGCTCACTCAATTAGAGCATCTTTAGCAATATTGGTTATTTTTAGTCAAATTTTAGCCAAAATAGCTAAAAAATCATTTTGATTAGTCAAAAGAGTTAATTAGTTTTAAGTCCAAAAATCATGACCTATTCTGAATGTAATCGGAATGAAATTTTTTGTTAATTGCGGTCCAGTGACTAGGCATCCACATCAGCTTAGTTTCTTATATTAGCATGATGAGTCAACTTTTACTTTTCCACATTCTGAATTTACCCATAACAATATTACTCAAAACAATCAATAATTTATGAGTTGTTTTAGAAAAACGGGAATTGAGAGAAAATTGTTGCGTCTTCTCATTGATAATAGGGTCTCTTTATATAGAGGATTACAATGCATAGAATCCAAGTCATACAAGGAAAGGTAATCATACATTGAATAGAAATATCCAGATTCTTCTAATTAAACCATATTACAACTAGGTCAAGTAACCTAGGGTTTGAGCCAGGCACACAAATAGGGATTTACTTGAACACTCCCCCTTATGTCGCCTAAACGTGGTGCTTCTCTCATTGCCTCGCTAAAAACCTTGCCGAATAACAAAAACCCAGTTTGACAAAAATAACCTCGATCGAAGGGGAAAAATAGCACAACACACCCTTCACGTTTCGAGACCATACATGTAGACATCTCCCCTTGATGTCTGTATCTCCCCCTGATGACTACAGTCATTGGAGTTCGGATAACTTCCGCAAACGATTCTACCAACATGTTTCTCGAAAGTGGAATTTAAGCAATGACTTAGTGAGCAAGTCTGCCATACTGTCCTCAGATTGAACCTAGTTCACTTTGATCTCGAGGAGAGTCTGTTGTTGCTGATTATGCTTGGTGTTGTGGCTTTTGATGTAGCCTTACTTCATTTGTTCAAAACGAAAAACATTATCCTAAATGCTGGTAGGCTCATCTATGGTAGACTTCAAACCACAATTGTTCGAACATGCGTAATTATGGATCCAATCCATAAACATTCACGAACCACTTCGTGAAGAGAAATAATCTCTGCATGATTCGAAGAGGTAGCGACTAAGGTCTTCTCTGTAGACCTCTAACATATCACGGTCTTTCCCATGGTAAACACATGGCCAGTTTGGGAGTGACCTTTGTATGGATCAGAGAGATACCTAATATCAGCAAAACCTTTCAAAACACATGTCATTTTGGGATGGGGATGGTGGATGCAGGCCAGTGTTGGCGGCGATCCTGGTGTGTGATGGGACCGAATCCATCATCTCTCTGTAGGGATAGAACAAGCCCATATCAATCGTACATCTCAAGTATTGAAAGATATCTTTTTCCACCAACCCAATGGCGTGGCGTTGGCGCACAGCTATACCTGGCTAACAAGTTCACAATATATGAGATGTTCGGTCTTGTGCATTGGGGTAAGTACAATAATGAGCCTATGGTACTCATGTAAGACACTTCTGCCTCTAGCATATCTTCGTCATCATCCTTCAGACGAAGAAGATTCTTTTCAGGATCAAGACTACGAATGATCATGGGGGTTCTTGAAGGCTTGACCTTGTCAAAATGTATAAGCATCTATCAACACGATGCTCAAGTTCCAAATTGAAATATAATTGTGTTCTCCCAAAATCCTTCATCTCAAACTCGGATTTCAAGTGTTCAGCGGTTTCCCTTAACTCTTTAAGGGTTTCTAATGAAGATCATGTCCAACATGAACCGCGATAGAATCCGAAACTTATTATGGAAACGCGCGGGCATATCCTTTCCAAATCAAGTAGTCACTTTAGTGAGCATTTCAATCTTATTGCAAATGTGCTTCGTGGTCTAGAGCCACTTGACTTGGGTAAATGAAATCCACCATGAACCTTCATGTATATTCTGTATCTAGATCCTCATAGAGATACGTAGTGACCACATTTGTAAGCTGCATGTTCAGTTATTCGGAAACAACCAAACTAACAAGGTAGTGGAG
The DNA here is from genome assembly GCA_024704745.1 of Rosa lucieae. Lineage (NCBI taxonomy): Eukaryota > Viridiplantae > Streptophyta > Magnoliopsida > Rosales > Rosaceae > Rosa > Rosa lucieae. The sequence continues at coordinate 17,170,335 of CM045496.1, read as the reverse complement.
TGTAAAGACATCAATTACGAGAGAATATGTCTCATCATAGTCGATTCCAGGGCGTTTTTATGAGAAGCCTTGTGCTATAAGGCGAGATTGCCATCTCTATTTCTCATCACGCTTTCTAACGAAGACCCATTAGTCAATAGGTTTTATGTTAGGAGGTGTTGGCATCACAGGCTCAAAAACCTTCTTCTTCGTTAGAGAATCCAACTTAACCTGGATCGTATCTTTCCAGTTAGGACAAATTTCTCTACGTTGACATTCATTCATCAACCGAGCATGGTTCGATATCATCGGACTCAATAAACTCATGCGCAACGAGATACTCAACTACATCATCAATTATGACGGAGTTTCTATCCCACGTCCTCATGTACACTAGTGTAATTTTCATAGAGCTCTATATTCCCAAAATAAGATCTGACGTTAAGGCATCTCCCAATGATAACCATAACCTGGAAGATTCTCATGAGACGAATTTTGAGTCTTGATGATCAAGCGATTGGAATGTGCCAAAGTATCCTTCGAACTCACGGGCCTCCCACGCATCCTAGCTGGGGCCATGGCCTATAACGCTAGAGTGCTAGTGTCTTTGGCGTTGGCGCCATGCCTACCTCCGTGTAGGGTGGCACTACGTCCTTTTATAGGGACGTTCTTCCTTACAGGCATATTTGCAGTAGATGTCTGATCTCGTCACTTTAACAGGGATCGAGATGAGACATAGTGGGGATAGGCCATGACAATTCCTGTCATTCCTGCTGAACATTGGTGTTCTTATCTCCCCCTAACGACGGGAAGACTGTCTCATCAAAGTGACATTCGCAAATCTAGCGGTGATGAGATCACCCTGCAAGGGCATTAAGTAGTGGACGATTGTTGGAGTCTTAAATCCAACGTAGTTTTCCATTCGTCTGTAAGGACCTATCATAGTGCGCTGTGGCGGCGCAATTGGCACACCCAAAAATGCGTAAGTACGAGATATCATGCTCGTACCTAGAGGTGGCAAACGGGCTGCTAAGCACGAGCAAGACACTGGCCCGGCATGCTTAAAAGCTGCCCGGCCCGGCCCAAGCCAGTTAGTGGCTCGGCACGACCTAGCACTATAGAATAATGGGCCGGGTTGGGCCTTGGAATATTAGCCCATTGGCCCGGCTCGGCCCAAGCCCGTAATGGGCCCGGCACGGCCCGAACATGACATATTTGGGCTGGCCCTTTTCAAACACAAAATTTCATTTTTTTAAAAAATATTAACGGAGCATGGTTCGATATCATCAGACTCAATAAACTCATGCGCAACGAGATACTCAACTACATCATCAATTATGATGGAGTTTCTATCCCACGTCTCATGTACACTAGTGTAATTTTCATAGAGCTCTATATTCTCAAGAATAGTATCTGACGTTGAGGCATCTCCCAACGATAACCATAACCTGGAAGATTCCCATGTGACGAATTTTGAGTCTTGATGATCAAACGATTGGAATGTGCCAAAGTATCCTTCGAACTCACGGGCCTCCCACACATCCTAGCTGGGGCCATGGCCTATAACGCTAGAGTGCTACTCTCTTTGGCGTTGGCGCCATGCCTACCTCCGTGTAGGGTGGCACTATGTCCTTTTATAGGGACGTCCTTCCTTACAGGCATATTTGCAGCAGATGTCTGATCTCGTCACTTTAACAGGGATCGAAATGAGACATAGTGGGGACAGGCCACGACAATTCATGTCGTTCCTGCTGAACATCCGTGTTCTTATCTCCCCCTAACGACGGGAAGACTGTCTCATCAAAGTGACATCCGCAAATCTAGCGGTGAGGAGATCGCCCTGCAAGGGCATTAAATGGTGAATGATTGTTGGAGTCTCAAATCCAACGTAGTTTTCCATTCGTCTGTAAGGACCTATCATAGTGCGTTGTGGCGGCGCAATTGGCACATAAATGGTACACCCAAAAATGCGTAAGTGCGAGATATCATGCTTGTACCTAGAGGTGGCAAACGGGTCGCTAAGCACGAGAATGACACTGGCCCGGCACACTTAAAAGCTGCCCGGCACGGCCCAAGCCAATTAGTGGCTCGGGACGATAGAATAATGGGCCGGGTTGGGCCTTGGAATATTAGCTCATTAGCCCGGCCCGGCCGAAGCCCGTAATGGGCCAGGCACGACCCGAACATGACATATTTGGGCTGGTCATTTTCAAACACAAAATTTCATTTTATTTTTAAAAATATTAAAAAACCACAATGATGAGATTTGAATATTAGACCTCATTATTTAAAATCGCATGACAATTCCACCAATGCTATTTCTTTTATGTTGTCAAAATAGTGAAAAAAAACATTATATCCTAGTTTTGACATAAAGTATTTTTTCTAAATTTTAAATATATGTTTATGAATAAAGACTAATCTCATAATATACATCTATAGAATGAAGGAAAGAATAATATGATACTAAATCTTCATTATATAAATCTTCATTATATTAATAAAGATTAATCTCACAATAATATACTAAAAGCAATATATTTTGAGTTTTTCTTTCTTTCTTTCTTTCTTGTAGTGGAATATAAAAAATTATTAGAAAACTAATCTTAAAAAGCTAAGATTGAGAAAAACATTTAGAACTTAATTTATTTGAATTTTCTAAATAGTTAAATAAAAATATTTTTTATTTATTCAAATTAAGATTTTAAAATCGTGCTTTATAGTGGTAGGCACGAGCACGGCCTGTTTATTGGCCCGACACGATATGGGCTCTGGCCATGGGCCTGACCGGGCTTAATGTTTAAGTAAATGGGCCGGCACGAGCTCGGCACGATAATAAATGGGTCAGCCCAAGTACGGCATGAAGCACCACTAGGCCCGCTTAAAATGGGTTGGGCCAGCCCGTTTGCCACCTCTACTCGTACCCAGTCACTAGTTGTAACGCAAAGTAAGATTGAGTGGCGGTTGGTCGTAGACGAATTAGCATAGCTGCATGCGATATTGTATCACCCCAAGCAGATGTAAGGAGATTGGTGCGCATTACCAATGTCCGGACTACCATTGTAGTTATTTCCATGGGACCATTTGGGTGTGTCCAACATCAGTCCCAATGCAATAAACATCGAAAGACTTGGATGTAAACTCTCTAACAATGTCAAATCCAATTGACTGAATAGGATGATCCGGGGAGTGAGCCTGTTGTCATATGATATGTGCTAAGAGTGTAGCATAAGCAGCATTTACAGGTGGATAATAGCACAACACGTGACTAGCGTGTTTGCGTGTAAACCAATATCATGAGATATTTAAACGTCCTCAAGTTGGTTGAACTAGTCCATAGAATCCCCACGGATTCTATGTAAGAACACAATGAGTATTTTCATATACTTTGCAGAGGACGTTCTTAGTCCTAATTTCCCTAAGGAACAGGCTTTGTAAACGAGGGAGAGGCTTTAAAGCAACCAATGAGGATTGTGGTTGAGCCTGAGCGTTTGAAATGCTATTTGAAGCAAAATTGGTGATTGCAGCATCACCTGGGGAGCCATTACCATGATGGATGTCATCCACGGCGTTTATGGATTGGGACTGTGCCAGCCCTAGGCTGGTGGTGGACGGCAACAGGTGCCCTTGGCGACGGTCATACTTAGTCTAGAAATCAACCTTTGATTCATGCTTCGCTTCGCTCGAGAGAAAGGATGTCCATGTGAAGACTTTAGTAGACGGATCATCATATCATGACTAGGATGACATATCCTGTTGTGACAAAGCCAATATGTATTTAAATCCAAGAGATATGCTCTCATAACTTTATTGATTTAATAGCTCGAATAGTGACATAGAGAGACACATAAACTTCTCTAAGATGCGTCTTTGTTCGCAATCATTAGAGGTATTGTAAAGGAACTCATTTATGTTCTCTGCATGAGTTTTCGCATGGAATCCGTTGGCTATTCATAGGTGCAATTTGACCTAGGAGCGTAGAGGGTTTTTGTAACAGTAATCAATGTGCCATTTGGCAAGGGGAACTTGGGTTATTTCATGTCCTTAAATTAATACTGATGGCTTAACCATCGTAGTCATAAAGTAATGTGCTTAGAATCAAAATGGAGTCATCATGAAAAGAACTCAAAAGTTTATTCATAAGCCAACATAATACATCATTATCTCTTAACCATTAGGAGAATCTAATCCAAATGCTAACTAATGCAAAACAAAGATAGTCGTTTGACTTCTTCCAGTAACTCCAAAATAAATATGACCAGGTGAGTAGAGAGATGTCAGTGGAGCAAAGCTAGCTTAAGTACCACTTATCTCAAAACCTTCCTATATATCACACTCATTTTGGATGAGTCTATGTGAAGAAAAAATAAACCAATGACATTTACTACAGAGTATTTGGCAATTGCCTATTACATATCTTGGAAAAATAAAGACTTAAACAAAATTGGCGATCTATTGATTCCAGTCAGATTTTGTAGTCTTCAACCCTTCAACCCTTCACTCTAGATCATCTTATTAATCTTCTTATTCCATATAGTGAGCTTCTCTTACTTCACAATATGCTTTGTAGGCGGTGACAATTTCGTTATGAGCTCTACAAATGTGTGCCCAATGACCGGATACTCCACATCGAGAACATACATCTCTTTGCTCAAAATTCATTGATTGAGGCACTTTGAAAGCTTTATTTAGATGGCTCTTAGTGTTGGTGGTGTCACCAACATGGCCAGAGGCGTTGCCTCCCTATCACTTTCCACGTTGACCTCTTCGGTTTCATGTTCGCCTATTTTGGAGGTTACATTCCCAAGTAGAGCGGTTATATGGACTAGAACGTCCAGAAGTATCCCTAAGATTAGGGTTTCGCTTTTGGCACCCTCTCTTAGGGGTGCGATTATAATTGGATTCTGGAATATGCTCTGTTTCTGCTGATCTTGAATTATAGTTCTTTACAAGGATGTTGTCCTGCTTTTCAGCGACATTCATAGCTCCAACAAGCTCATGAAACCTTGTGATCTTTCCTGCAGTAACATCGATTCAATAGTTCTTAGCAACCATCAATGCAGAGACGGGGAAGGTAGAGAGAGTCTTCTCAATCAACATCGCATTTGTGATCTCTTTACCATAAAATTCCATTAAGGATTTAATGCGAAGTGCTTCCGAGTTGTAGTCAAGAACTGACTTAAAATCACAGAAGCGGAGGCTATGCCATCTCACTTCTAAGTCAGGAAGCAGGGAGTCACGACGTTGCCAAATCTTTCTTCAAGTGAGACCCACAACCTTCTGGGGTCTTCTTCATTCATACACTTGTACTTGAGCGAATCATCCATATAACGAGTCATTAGGATGATGGCTTTCACCTTATTTGCCTCTAAGCTACTTTATTTGCTTCTAAAGCTTAAGCTTGCTCAACAGTTATCACGTCCTGGATAGGCTCAAGAATCGTATCCAGGATTCCATCAGCCTTAAGATGTTGGCGGACATCACGAACTTACCTGTGATATCCAGAGTTAGTTGTTCCCAATGAAGCAAAGTCAAATTTGTTCAGGTTACTCATCTGAAAGAGAATAAGAAAAAAGGATTAGTTTCGGAGCGGAAAAAGCTACCACGAAAACACATAAAATTTCTGAGCATAGTTGCTTCCAAGAAATTAGGAATTTCCGAGCATAGTCGCTTCAAAGAAATTTGATTCTAAGAGGTATTGGATTAGATCGAAACAATGGTATAAGTGGTTGATCATAAATTCTCTACAAACTCCAAGTTTCGAGATCTCAACAAGCTCCAAGCTTGGAGTGAGCACGAACCCCTACAGTTCGGCTTAATTAAATCTCCCATATGATGAAGAAAGAGGGGGGGGGGGGGGGTAAAAGAAGGGAGGTTGCAAGTCCCCGAGAAAAGAAGAGAAAAAGAATAAAAACTTCAAAAATGGGAACTTTTAGAAAAACATTCCTCTTAGGATTGCAGAACGTATTTGGTCTTTGTCGTAGGATTGGAGACGAGCTTCAGTCCTAGTGCAAGCAAGCAAACTTGTAAGATTGCAGCGTGGTCGCGAAGTTGCGGGGTCTTGGATTCACTAGGCCGTGGGGTCGCGGCGTCTCGGTGTCGTGTGGTCTCGTTGTCGCGGGGTCGTGATCGTGAGAGCATGCGAGCGCACGCGGGCGCTGCAGGGGCAGCGAGGCTAACCTGGTAGGGTTAGCGTTGAGTTGCAAACTAGGGCTACTGCAAGGCTGCTGTGGGGATGCTGCGGAGCTACTGCGGGGTCACTGTAAGGATATTGCGGGTGCTGCAGAGCTAAGGGTGGCACCGATTGCACCAGCGCGTAGAGCTGGGGCGCGCAGGTATGCGCAGGGGCATGCTGTAGTGCTAAGGATTGTGGGGGGGGGGGGGGGGTAGCTAGAGTGGGTAGCGGGAGAGCATAGGGCTGCGGGGGCAGCAGATGCAGGGCGTGCTCGTGGGGAGCAGCGAGAGCAGGGGCGCAGGAGCTACGGGGGATTTGGTATGAAGAGTTTTGGGGTTTTGGTTTTTAGGGCTGTGGTTAGGGATAGTGCTGATAACGTGTTTTAGAAAAACGGGAATTAAGATAAAATTGTTGTGTCTTCTCATTGATAATAGGGCCCTCTTTTCATAGAGGATTACAATGCATAGAATCCGAATCATACAAGGAAAGGTAATCATACATTGAATAAGAATATCTAGATTCTTCTAATTAAACCCTATTACCACTAGGTCAAGTAACTTAGGGTTTGGGCCAAACAGACAAATATTGATTTTTTTGAACATGAGTCAATTAATTGAGAGTTAATGTTTATTTTTTTTTTCAATTAATTTGGTATTCATAAAAATCATACCAATTATAATGTATCATCAGCACAACAAAACCCTTAATTGATACATTGTCATTAAAAAAATTTATAACTTAAATAAATGATCATACCTTACCATCATTTTTCTACACCCTATATATATCTTGTCTTTTTCTTCTTCTTTATTCTCATCACTTTCTTCTTATTTTTACACCTTCATTATAGAATTGTCATGTTGTTCAACTTCATTATACAATCAAATAGATATTTCAGATGAGTATTCAAAGAAATTTTTGATCTATCTAAAGAGGTAATATTCTACATTGTGCATATCTACCTTTACACCTTAAGATAAATCGTACAAAGGAGAGATATTCTGGAAAGGGAGATGCATTTTTCATATCTTAAGGGAAAGACAAGTTTCTATGGTTTTTTCTTTCTTTCTTTTGATTAGGGTAACAATGTTAAAACTAAGTTGCTCTTTATTCATTACCTTGTGCATAGATATGTTTGCAATTTTGATACCTAGTACAAAGGTAATTTCTTAAGGGGGAAAGCGAGCTGCAATCGTTATTTTTTCTCTTCTTTTTTCCTACCTTTTCATTAGGAACCATGTCTAAACTACCTTCCTCTTTTTTTTATTACCTTGTGCATAAAAATTTGCACTTTTCATACCTATTACAAAGGTAAAGTAGTGTTGGTTTCTTTTTCCCTACCTATTAAGTAGGAATAATACTAAAACTAGACCATGGAATTTAAATTTTAGTAGGAATTTAAAAGTCTCATCTCACTTACTATATTTAGAAGCGAGATAACTAAAAGTTAAAATAGAGAATATCTGATGCAGCTGTAAAAATTGATAAAATGCTAAATATGCTATCCAAAATAACTAGAGTGTCAATATTAAAGATCTGCTAAATATGCTCTTTACAACATAACTTGCTTCTTTTTTCTTCTCAACTATAAATCTATAATATCCTTTCAAAAAAAATCTATAATATCAATTTCATATAGCTGGACCGAGTCAAACCAGTTAGTGACTGGATCTGTCACTAATCACAAAGACAGCGAATGGAACAGACAATTATAGAAGATTGCCTTTCGAAGAGCGCCAATTAGTATTGAGAAATTAATTTGGGGCTTAATTTTTCTTTTAAGCTCGATTGGATTACGATGAAGCCACGTTGATGCATGTCAATTATGTTAATATTAAATCTGGATACACGTTTGTGCACCTAATTCAATAGCTTGGACTCTCATTAATTATACTACACCTTTCAGATATATTCCTTAATTTGGTTGAGGCTTTGTCTAATTTGGTAGTTGAATTCAAGGTCGGTCGTCACTCTAGGTAGGAAAGGGATTGATACTTCACCTAAGAAAAAAACGAGAGTGCGGGATAGAAAGATATCTAGGGTTTAAGAATTGACGCATTGTGACATTAGGTTTAATATTTGCGTCCCAAAGCATCAAAATAGACCAAAATTATCTCACTTACCCTAGCAACAAATTTTTATTTTCACTAACACAATTTGAAGTGAAATAACAATTTTGACCTCAGCTTAATTAAAAAACGACATCCATGCCATCGAGTACTCTCTCTCTCTCTCAGGCTCCGCCGAACCGAAGAGTCCCTCTGTATATCCACCACAATCGCTTTCCTCCCCCTCTCCACTGCCGTGTTCTTCCTCTTCCCCTCCGACCCGGCTGGATCCAACTCGTCAGAGAACCTCACCCTGGACCTATCTAGCTTTTCTTCCTCTGGTTCTCAAATGCGGCAACCCATTCTGATTTCAGCAGCCTCAACTCTCCGCCAGACCCGAGGACCCTATCCAGTAAGGAGCTAAGCTCCGTTTTGCAAACATACAGCAGTCGTCCTCAACAGCGACTAGAAAATCTTTGATGCCTTCGAGAACGCAAGAGCCCCAATGACCGAGTCCGATATCGCCGGATTCTGCTCGAGAATTCCGAATGCAGTCTCGAACCCGAGTTTTGCCCCAATGAGACATACAGTCGATTCGAACCTTCTCGGGACATCAAATCTCAATCTGAACTTCAAATGCTCTGAGAAGAAGATTGGTTTCCATTGATTTTGAATCAGCTTTGAAGATTAGTCTAGTCTTGCTGTATGTTGTGTATGGTTTCTGATAGCTTAGGGGATTTGGTGTAGCAAGAAGAGAGGGTTCCGGTCATTGAGGAAGAAGAAGATTGGGTGCCCAGATCATTTTCTGGGTGCCCAAATCAGATTTTTTTTTTAAAGTAACGGGCAGAATGAAAGACTTTTTTTTTGAATGTCTATTGAGGGGCAATAGACGTTTTTAAATTGATATAATCTCTTCGTTTTTTTGTTTAATCAAATTTTTATTTGTCTAATTTTCGGAAGATTAGTTCCCATTCCCGCTACAGAAAGTTCTATTGGAGGACAATAGACGTCTATTGGGGGACAATAGAGGTTTATTGACTCTCTATTAGGGGGCAATACATGGCTGATAGTCGTCTATTGGGGGGCAATAGACCTCTATTACCCCTCTATTAGGGGGCAATAGATGTCTATTGGGGGAAAAAAAAAACTTTCCGGTAAGATTTTCAATAAATTCCTGTGAGTGGCGGCCGGTGACCCGAATCTTGCTATCGATGACAGAAATCCGGAGAAAGTTGGCTGGATTCAGGCGGCCGGTGACGGACTCCGGCGAAGTCTCCTATGGTTCTCTCTCTCTCTCTCTCCCTAAGTAACAAAGGGGTGAGGGTAAAATGGTATTAAAAAAATGTAACGTCCCGTATCTCAATTTACCTGTTTACTAGTCATTTGGACGGTAAACGACAATTACTTTCACTTTTACTTTATTTTCGATTATTTTAGTGGCCCTAAAAGTTGACATTTTATTCGGGTCAAAATTTGAGAAAATGTTCTTCATGAAAGTTGTAGGGAACGTTAAACCGAGCGCGTGCATATGTGGTACGTAAAAATCGGAGCTCGTATGCAAAAGTTATAAGCGAAATACTAAAGTTACTGTTTATGTGGTAAGTTTCTATAAATAGCCGAGTTACTGTGGTAAGTTGCCATTTTTGGAAACTTACCCAGCTTTTCTCTCTCCTCTCCCCCGACCCTTTATCCTCTTCGCCCGATTTCTTCTCCTTCTGATTTCTTCCTCCTCCGGCCACCCCACGATGGAATCCGGGCACCTCCAAGCTCGCCTCCTCCTTCTTGTCACGCCTGTGGTGGTGTTTTGCGGTGGCTAGACCGGTAGAGCTCGGAATTGAGCCGTGAAGTTCACTGTAGCAGTTTGGGAGTTTTGTCGATTTCCGGCGATTCCGGCCGTCTCTGGCCACCAAACCGGCGTCGAATGTTTGGTTTTTGACATAGATCATTTCCCCTAAGGTCTTTCATTTCAATTTGCAGTGTAGAGGTCGAATTAACAATTTCAATTTCTAGGGTTCTTGGAATTTTTGGAAATTTTTGCACCGGCCGGTTTCGACTGTTTAAAGGTAAAATTGGGATGTGTTGTAGTTGAGAAAAATGATCAGTGTGTTGAGTGGGTGTTGCTGTCAAATTTTGGTGTCCATTGGAGTTGGTGGCAGTGGCTGCGGCGCCGCCGCTGTGGGCGGCTGTAGCGGCGGCTAGGGTAGCTTTTTAATTTCGATTTCTGGCTAGTTGAATTCTATAATTATCATAGAGCATATATGTGAAGTTTGGTGAATTTTGGAGGAGTTTGGAATTGTTTGTGAATTTCCGAAGTTTGAAGTTTTGTGATTGAATTGTGGGAAATCCGGCCGTCGGATTTCCCTCGTTTTCATTGTGGAATATGTAAATTGAGGAATTGGTGTTGTGGAAGAGATTTGGGTGGAATTTGAGAAGTAATGGAGATAGGGATTTTCGGGTTTCGTTTAGGTTCGTATTTATTTTATCGGATTGCCGTTTACGGAAATATAATTGTGTACAGGGCAATGTTGCGAGCTACGGCTAGATGAAAGAACTCGTTTGCATGGTCGCCCAATAGTACTGTGAGTGGACTTTTGATTTTAAGTGATGCATGCAATATTGTTTCGTAATTAATTATTACGCTTATTTTTTTGAGATTATAAATTGATTTATCTCGGTTATAATTTCAGAATGATTTTTGGCTCTAAGTTTTAAAAGGATATTGCGAATTCCGAAATAAATTATGAATTATGAAATATTATAAAGTGATTTTGGGAATGAATTGTTTTTGGATTTCAAATGGAATTTTTGTGACTTGGAAACGATTGATTTAATTATTCTTTTAGCGTGTGGGACACGCTGTTGATTTTTGTGACTTACTACGAGAATTTCCGGGTACAGTTGGGAATCGTACCCGTGTTTTCTTTATTCGCGGGACTTATGGGGAAGCCTTATAGATTTACTGGATTTGAATGGTTTTTACCCGCCATACCTGGGTCGCTATATTTTATTGCTAGCTAGCCTATTAGTTCTCCTCCCTGCTTACTATGTGTTCGTGGGTGAGTAAGAGCAGAGCATGGGATGCTCCAGAGTGTGGGACACTACGACCCGAGCCTGGGAGGCTCCCTTCTTTCGTATGGTGAAACTTCTTCCCCATATCTTATCGTTGCTTGACTAGCGGGGCTAGTCCGATTTTCACTGTAGCCAGCGGGGCTGGTCTTATCTTCTTAAGAAACGAGATTTCGGTTTTACGATATATTTTTCAAATGTTGTGACTAGCGGGGCTAGTCGGTTTATCGTTTTGAAATCCTTGGATTTAAAGCTAAATGTGTTTTACCATTTGTGCATGCATCGAGTTTTTAAAGGAATAAATGTGGGAAAGTATGAAATCCTTCTTATTTTAAATTGTTTATTTTTGTCCACTCACGCTAACGTTTTTCGTCTACTTTCCCCTGGGCCTTTCGGTTTCTAATGCCCAGTTTGCAGGTATTATTAGTTGAGGTCGGGCGTACGTGGTTCGAGGCATAGCTGATGAATAGCTTCCGCACTTCTTCATTTGGCTCTGATATTTTGTGAGTTAATAGTTTTGGGTAGTTCACTTTAGGGGTGACTCGGCCAATTCTCGGTAGAGTTATCTCTAAGGTGGGCCCCGTAGGGCTGAAATCCGGGGTGGGTCCTGTCAAAAAAATTAAAAAAAAAAAAAATCTTAATGGGGTATTAGGGAATACCTCATTAGAATGTTTTGGGTAAGAGAGAATTAAAAAAACTTAATGGGGTACGTGAGAAAAAAATCTCTAAAAATGGGGTAAGTGGACAAAACCCCTTAATATTTAGCCAAAATTTTGGATCCTGCTGGCTGCAGGAGCACAAGACCAATGTACAAACTGTTTAACTAAGCTAAAAAAAAAAAATTTAAAGGAAGCAAATATTCAACGATTTTCTTCTTGTTCCACGCCTTTTCCAAGATCAAGATCTAAATAGACCCTACATGAAGCTGCATTGAAAATTCAGGGCAAATTAAAGTACTAGTGGCTCCTTAAAAGAGTAGATTACTCTAAGTCGGAGAGTTGACGAACTTGCATTTTATTATTCGCATCTTTTGGATATGTTGAATTTTATAGACACATTGTTGAACGATCTCTTTCAGTTTTTCTCTGTTTCTTCTTCCAGAAGGTAAAGACGCTTAGTCACTGACAGCACAGCTTAGGGATCGATCTTTCTCCGATGGTGCTGTTGCATGAGCGTACGTACGTGTTTTGACTGTTTGAAGTCTTCATCATCGATCATCAGTCTCACCACGTTTTGGGATCTTATAATTTTCAGAGTCCGGCCGAGGGTTAGAGATACATTCATTCAGATCAAAACAAATATTGATCGAAAGAGAGGATTGGACGTTTTAACTGCCTAGTTACCTAACTCTATCCCATTGTTTTTTTTCCAATGGAAACCTAACCTTATCCCATTGCGGTTGAAGATTTTGTGCTTTCTGTAGGCAAAACCATGTGGGTGGATAGGACTACCCCTGTGTAACTGTCTGTTGTTTCTTTTCTCTATGACATAGTCTCTTTATCAGTCGCGACTCTGCTGGTACTTTGTTACCCTTTTCCAGAAAAGATTCAAGCACAATAGAAGTTGGAAATCAAACTACACAAAAAGAAGGTCTCTGCTCTTAAAGTCTTAAAGCTCATGGGAAAGAGGATTAAATGTAGATCTTTTTTTGTTAAGTTCGAGTTCTTGAACTACTACCTACTTGATATAAAGGGAATTCTTGGGAAGACATTGGCAAAAGAACGAAACAGACTTAAAGCATGTTCTCTTACCTAGGGTTATTAAGAGCTTTTTGTCCACAATATACATCGTCAATCACCCCGTGTCGGAAGAATTATATGTGAATTATGTCATTTCTTTTTAAGAGTTGTTAACTGGTTGAGCTATTCAGTACTTGTTTTGTTTCTAACCTAGAACTGTAGAAGGCTTAGAGCAAGTTCACCTACAAGGTCAATAGGTCAGGGTCACTGGGTTAAGATACTGTTCACTGTCACTGAATATGTGTTTTCTACCTGTTATGTTTCTTGAGTGGTAAGTTACTGTTCATTGAATTTTTTTTTTTAAATTAATTTATTTATTGTAAAATTGAAATATATTTGATGTGAATAGATCATTTGCATACTTTTTGTGAGTCCTAGAATTCATCGAGGTTAATTGAGATCATTCGATAAATTATTTATTTATTTACGATCTCTATAATTATAAAATATGCTCAAGAATTTTCAGAAATTTTCACAAGTGAAATCTGTGATTTAAGAGTTGGATAATAAAGTACATGACACAACGAGTTTGTGAGAATTTTGAGGAATTTTTCAAATACCCCAACTATATATTTATCATGATTTTTCGAAATTATGGGATTTTAGAAATTATTAAAGGAAAAAGGAGAAATTTTTGCTGTACGATCTGGGCCATTGAAATACCCACCAACTTCATCGTAGCTGTCTAAATTCAATTATTGGAGAGGCTATATATCGGATCAGATAGGGTCAAACTTTGGCAGGCCACGATAGAAGCTTCTGAACTTCTGACCCGCGAGCGCAACCCGAAAAGAGAATCTGACCTGCGCTCCACCGTCCGGCCATTTCCCTGTGGTAGACCACATGCGTTTGATCCCTCTCCTAAACACCGACGTCCTCCTAGCGGTGGATTATCCAATCGGTGACGGACTGCGACAATACGAGGCTCGATAAGCTTGAAGTTTTTCTGACAGTTTCGCAGAAATTTCTGGTGGTTCCAGCGGCCGATTTAACTGCATGAGGTAGGAAAGTTAATCCTCTCATCACGCTTTTCATACTAATATTCTCAGTTTTTGAAATTGATCAAGTTTTGATGATTTGGTTTCTGGGTTGTCCTCGGCTCTTCGACACCAGTGATATCTCTGGCACTCTTGGCTTAGTTTCCGTCGCGGCCTTGCTGACGTCAGCCACGATATGGAGTTTTGCCGAGCTGGCAACCGGCTTGCTTGGGTCAGATTTTGGTCAAGGCGTTGGCCTTCTTCTTGACCTGGGTAAGTAAATGTCAGATTCATACCGGTCAAGAAACAACCGGTGGAAACCATTTTTTTGAAAATTGAGGTCACCACTTCAACTAGCCTAGGTGAAGGCCGGTGAAGTCGTAAAGAGACCACGGTGAACTTGCTCTTAATTCTTAACAGAACTCACATGAGGTGGTTTCTTCTCTCATTAGTATACATAAGTAATTTAAGTGATCCCATGGCAAACAGCTTGTTTCATTAGAGTTTCCTTCTAGTAAATTTTGTCACATTGAAAATGTTCATGAGCGAAAGGAAAGGTTTTCTGGATCAGTTTATGCCGGAAGAAAGATTCTTGCACCACTATATATGTATATAGTGTATATATAAGAAAAAAAGTTACAAAGCTAATAAATCTCTTTTCAAATATCTGTCGTACTTTAAGGGATGGTCCATAATGCTCCAGTGCTTCCCTTCTTGGCGATAGTCACGATGAACCGCTTATATTTTTAGAATTGATTAACGACCAAATTAGAAGAGCACCGATGCTCTAAAGTACTAAAAAACTTTCTGTAATCTACAACCAAACCGAGCAGTTGGGGAATCCTCAAATGGATTGTGATTTTGGAACCGAAATAAAGAATAAGATTCTTGTAACAAGATGGAGGAACACCTGCCATGAGAGACGTCTGAGGCTTCGGTACGTAGAACTGTTGTAAAAGGCATGTAGGTGAGAATCGATGGTGAAGGAGATTAGTAGTCATGTAACTCCCTCTGAAGGGCCATGTGAGTGTCATATTTTGCTGCCCAGTCTCATTCATAATATGCCGACAACGTACGTGGCAATGATTCACCATTGTCATGTTTCAATAATGCTAGTCCTCTCATTCGTAACATGTAATGATGCTCTATATATATATATATAAATTTTTTTTGAAACGTATATATATATATATATATTTTTTTTTTTTTGAAACGTGCTCTATAATTTTTCTTTTGGTAACATAGTATAGTTAACCAAACTTTTGCACAATTCTTTGTCCAAAAAAAAAAAAAACTTTTGCACAATTAATGTGATGAAATGAATTTTATGTAACAGTTTTGTATTTAAAAAAATATTATCCCAACATGGATTATAAAAAAAGAATTAATTAGTATGATATTAAGAGGATGAGTTTAAAAACACAATGGTGCATGCTTATTATGAGAAGGAAATTTGTTTACCCTATGAATAGTACACAACATTAGGGTTTAAGCTGTGAAACTACAAAACAAAAAAGGAAAAGAAAAAAAAAGTGAGATTGTTTAACATTTTAGTGATCTACTATTCAAATAAAAAAACATGTTAGTGATCTCTAACCATTTCCCAACTATAGTCATGAAAGAGTTACGTGTACGCACTTGAAGTATAACACCTCAAAAATGGGGATAAAATACTTAATTAATTATCTAAAAGTACATTGTTGGAGATTAGATTGGTCTGGGATACAGAATTGCAACAACACTGGTTAGAATAAAATGCGAGTTTTGGACATTTAACCCTAAAACCTACTAGACAAGTAGATATACATCCACTTACTTGGAAGAAAAATCACCATCAAAGATTATTAATATTTGAATACGTAATTCATCCAATAAATTGTTTTTAAGTAATAAACAAATCAAAGGACATAAATTAGGTAAAACAGTAAAACAGGGCTTGAACCGATTGTGACTTTCCGAAAATAAAATGCAAATACTAGATTTGGTGCATCAGCGGGACCTGTCCTCCATTCTACATCGGAGATTTTCCAACATACTGAATCATTGAAGGAGTCAAATCTTGAGAGACACGACCTGGAAAACAGGGCATGTGCATGTGCTGAGTGATGGGAAAGTTTACTGGGGTAGTTAGGGAAGTTAATAAAGGACCAGAACCTGTCATGATAAAAGCAATACTCAAACCATTCCCGCCAACTGAAAACCAATACCTCAACTTCGTTGTAATTATTGGCCACCAAAAAAAGAAGCAGATCCCAAGATTTGATAATTGATATGTTTTAAGTGCGAGCACAAGCGTGAATGACTGTTAGATATAGTATAAGACTTGTACAGAAGAGAACTATGATATTGTTACTTCGGTCCATATATTATCCTTAATAAAAGTAGTTAGAACTTAAAGTTGGAATACTTAGAACCAATTAATCAAGCTTGGGGAGGTCTAATCTATATTAGCTATTAAGAGATCGTAGGTGATCTTCATCACGATGATTCCTGGACCACATACTGCGCGCAAAGCAATTGTTTTTACTAAACAGGCCCTCCTTGGGTTCCATCTATGATTATGAAATTGAAGGAGACAGATTAATTAGGGTAGTTGATCATAACCATAAAGTTGGCAGTTAAGATTAGGTGATCTTTTCAATGTATATAGTTATGGGGTCAGATTCTGCAATAGAAGGGAGATGAAGAACCCTATCGCATCAGCAGAAACTTCTTCACATGTAGAGAGGGACAGAGAAACAGAACAGTACGTCCGATTCAGCAACAGAATGAGAAACCTTATCCAGAAAGAAAGAAACTTCATGAAGTTGACAGAGACCTATCCCTAATCACAGTACGTACAGTAGGCCGTTGTGTTAGACCATTCCAAGCGAGAACTCCTCCAATAGGGTTAGACCACGCAGCAACCGTTAAGCCAGGTGTTGGTTTTTGTTTGGGTTTGGTTAACTAATATTACTTTCTTCATTTTTCTTCTGTTGCTTTTACAATGTGGTGGTTTCTGCGATGTGTCCTCCAAGGCTCCAACCCAGACTATTGGCCTGCTGAGTTCATGGATTATGACCTTATGGGGGTATTTTGACTAGTTCTATCTTTCCCAAGTTTGAGGTTGGTAACAACTAACAACAAACATTATGGTCTGAGAGGACCAAACAACTTCGACCAAAAAAAAAAAAGAGGACCAAACAACCCTCTAAACCTTTTTATGGATATTTTAAGCGTGAATTTGAAAATCTGGCAAAGCCCTTTTTGTATCTTTCGAAAGTTATCTTCCACTCCCACACATATACAGTATGTTTTCCCCCAATTTCCCACCACCTTCCTGCTTACGCATTGATTTGAGAGACTGAGAAAAAATCCAATGCCTGCAATTTTTTTTATGTTGTTGAGAAAATCCAATACCTACGTTGGGAATGGGAGATTGGCTCGAGCCATGTGACATTAGTTTTGGGCCGTTTTTTTGTTTTCATTTCATGGTGACAGGCCTACTATATTAGTTTTGTTGTTTTTTGCTGAATACCCCAGATGAAACGTGATCATCTTGAATGTTCCATATGCTGGTAATAATCATATAGGTGAGGCTCAGCCTCCCCTTGATTCAGTTTTGAACTTCAATTTCAGAAAAAATATGTAACCAATACTTTGTGAGGGATATTCTTAAAATAAAAAAAATAAAAAAAAACTTTGTGAGGGAGGTAGTGGAGGAAAATTTGAAGCAATTTTCAGCGTTAGACACCAATACTCCAAATTTTGCCAAATCTGGGCGAAAGCACAAACAAGAGCTTTAGTGGTCTAAATACTAAAAAGTTTATAACACGTACACGTAACTGATATAAAACATCAAATATCTATCACACTTAAATATTCAACTAAATTTCTCCCAAATTTTGTTCAGTGATACTCACAACTCATCAATTTCAGACCAATGAAAAAGCTAAGCTCATTTCAGAAATGGCCCAATCCAACCCTTTGAATTGTGATGCTAAATCCTAATCGCACAAGTGACCGACCCTATCCAAAAGACCAAAACCATGCGTAAAATATATTTAGGGCTCAGTCCAGAAAAGTAGAAAATAAACTTGGGCTTCTGTGGCCCAGAGTCCGGGATGTACGGTTCTTAATTCTTCAAATTTGACTCAATTCTGTTAAACTTTTCTGGGAAAAAAATTAAATAGTTTTAACAAGCTTTGATGTTGCATACAAAGAATTGAAAGCAAGCCGGTAGAACCAGGTTCAACCTCCGAGTAATCAGTTTTATAGACTACATATTTTATGGAACTGACTACAAAAGCAAGGTTGCACTTGGCGCAACTATAGTTTTTGGAAGTGTTACCAAGGCTAGCCAATGGTTTGATGCCCTCACTATTCATCTGGCAGGGCTCGGCTTCAATAATATTGCATTACTTCTCAGTTTTGAAGCTCAGCTGCAATAACAGTGCTTTCTATACATAATGTAATCTAGGAGAAGCTGAAGAAGAAGAAAAGTGTTGTACTTTGTATACCAATAATGCCCATAACAGCCATGATGTCAGCTGCCTCTCCAGAGCTCTTGAACTCTCTAATGAGGGTGCTTTGAGTAACCGAGGGTAACTATTATATGTAGGATAAAAAAAAAGCGTGAGAAATGGGGGATATGACATGCATGTTCATAAGAAGGTGACCGTTGTGCTGTATATTGATTGTAATTAGTAATTAACACATATGACCAAACAAAATCACAGTTCGAGATAACTATAACCTTTCTGATTTATAGTAAGTGAAAGTTGTGCATCCACATTGAATATAACAACAATTGAAATGGTTCATACTATACAGTTTATAGCAATCAATTACTGGAGTGAAAAGCTGGTAATAGTAAAGGATACAAAAAATATGACACAAATGAACAGGAAAACCAGTACCAATCAAGAAAACCATACATAGAACCAGGATAAGTTGATGCTTAAATAACATTAAAGGCTGAAGTGCATTCTAAATCCCTAAAGAATGCAATAAGAGGAAATGCCACCTAAAGAGTTGAAATCAAAGTGACTGATATATTGAAAATGTGTATTTACAATTATGCATATCAGATGCACTTGATCAAAATTCCAAACCCAGTGCAGTATACATAAGAGAGACCTTGAAACAATCTAAATATTAGTTTCTGATCATGAGTCTCAGATTAAAGAACATAGACTGTCCCTAAATAGGTACATTAATTACACTGTTGATCTTTTAAGCTTTTAAAACAGATAAGCATCAAATTACTGATTCGTGCACTTACTAATAGAATTCAGTATCTGTATCAAAATTTACAGCCCAGATGAAATAATACAATGCATCTCTGGATGGATTATGAGTTATAGTAGAGTATCGTCTTGCAGCTCGTATGTCATATAAACCAATATATGATAAAGAATGATCAATGTAATCCTCATATCATAATTATATAAAAAAGCTTCAAGCAATTTGCTACCTTTGGCCTACAAACCATATAAAACAATCCTCAAAAAGGCTAGGATGGAAATGAGTGTGCCCCCAAAAAGACAAACTTGAACAACTTTCCTTCTTTTCCTTGGGGATAGCAACGTGAAGTGTAGAAGACTCGCCTCTAGAATTGATTCACCATCCAGTAAGTATACCTAATACATATCATTTCAACGAGGAAAGAAACACTTATGAGTATTGTAAAAAGCATGACTTTAATCATTGTTTATCTGCTGAAAATTGAGAATGCAAATGTTCTTGAAAAGACTCTAAATCACTACCAAGTTGCATAAACTTAGAGGGACCTAAATAGAGGATTAACTCATCACAGACCCTCTCACAGAAGAAGGAGAACTAATGTTTAGTCGGCGATGCACTCATTAGGCCAAAGGTTCAAAATTGAAATCATCCCAACAAATAGTGCATGAGTTTGGGCAAGCTCCGATCAATAGGGTGTGAAGATGAGTAAGTTACAAAGAAGAACATATTTTCACATCATATTATGTCAACACTATTGGGATAATCGCAGAACTTTAGTCACCAACTTACTAGCTAAGCTTTAGTTGGAATACAATGCACATCTAAAAAGATAAACAATATACACCTATCCTCCATAAGATCAGGCTTAAATCAAGTTGAGCTAGGGTTGCTTAGTACAATCTAACCCTGGATGGATTTTGTCCTCATATGACCAAACTCAGTCGGTATATTCTGCTAGTAAGCTAAATTCAGCATATCTTAGGTCGCATAGAAACACAAGGACAATATAAAAATAAGATGGGCCGGAATGGGAACACTTTGTCGCTCTTGAGGAAATCCTTTGGCTTGAAAATCTAGAATGCTTACTGATCACATAAGGCCGAAAAGTCTTAGATATTAACTCTTTATCAAGACACTTACCGGCAAACTGTTGAGAAGAGCTAGTGTTAGAGAGACCTGGAATGTGCATCTCAAAATCCTTTCAAGTACATTTGGAAGATATGTACCCAAAGGAAATGCCAACGAGGTCGATATGCAGTTAACTGGACTGATTGTGCCATGGAGATAACGTTACCAACAAAAACAAAAGTCCCGCCACATTTAGATTCCATCGAATCAGAATATCTTGAGTCCGCAAAAGATTTTCTTCTAACTCGCAAGCATTCCAGAGAATAGGGCCTTGAATAAGTGACCTCAACCCATATTAAGCCGGGAATTTGAATTGGACTTAAGCAGGACTCGTCCTATAAAAATAAGAGAATTATATTTATTTGCACAGAAACACAAAAGTACTAGTATTCCTCCAACTGCCTCTGCCCTTATCATAAACATCCAGATACTAACCTGTGAACATATGCAGTTGCTGCCGTTGGTGATGGTTGGCAGCCATCCATCACCACATTTATTAAGCTTGATTACATCCTTAGCATTCAAGCAGTAGGTTTTCTCAATATTGATGCTTGTATAAGCACAGGGAACAGTTGTAAATGACATAAGACCGTCAGGACATGAAGACTGATTATCTATTATAAGCATCTGTTTGCTTTCTTCCATCATAGGATTAGGAACACAGTACCCCTTTCTGTTACTGACTGTCCCAACGCTTTGGACATCCACGTTGTGGTTTCCATCATTAAGTGACAATTCATTCAAGAAAGCCGCCATATCCATCCACTCTTGCGCATTACGGATGGGTACACCATCCACCGATACAATCACATCACCACGAGACAAGTAACCAGACAAAGGCGACGTAGAAGGTACACCCAACACCTACACCAGACAATCATAACATAACAAAATAAAAAGGTCAAACTCGCATCCATTTCAGACCATATCGGTAACATAACAAATCAAATGCTCGCGGTGAGTGAGCTACCATGGGGCTTTCACCGTGTATGTAAAACGGAAACAACAACACCGGCAGGAGTAGCAAAGCCAACCCGCAAACCGCACAGCACTGCAGATAAAATTCAAATCCAATCAACACTGGTTGCACCAACCACATTAACCTCACCGCTAAACAACTCAAAACCACGCAATCTCACCACTGCATTGTGCCAAATCCCAGCACAGTATACTCGAAGCGCGGTAAAACAAGGCAATGCTTGCATTACATCATCATTAAAAGCCACCAGAGCCCCAGGAAAGATACACGCAACAAACACAGCCACATACTCCATACGTATCCCCTCACTGCCTAAATTTTCGCTTCAACATAATCAAAACCCAAATAAAAGCATCAACATTTGGCACTAGAACAACCAACGAAAGAAATACAAATCACCTGGCAGCAGCGAGCGCGTGCCCGAACTCGTGCACCGAAACCGAAACGAGGGTGGCAACCACTACATAGACGGCTTCGTTTAATGGGTTGGCGGAGACAGATGAGAGGAAGGTATCCAACAAGAGGTGGTTAGGGAAGAGAGTGAGAGCACGGCCCAGTTCAAAGATGAGGAGGAGGGAGACGGCGAGGAGGGCCGTGAGGCCGAAGCCGACGCCGACGGAGAACCATGCTTTGAGAGGGAGGGAGTTGTTTCGGCCCAAGTGGAAGAGGGGGTCGTTGAAGGCCCAGAATTTGTAGTCGCAGTAGCAGCAGGATATGGTGGAGGGGGAGGGAGTGTGGGTGTGAGTGGGGAGGAGATTGGGAGAGTGGGTTTGTGGGTTTCGTCTTGGCATCCCGAACCTTCTGAATCGTCTTCCTTCCATTGTAGTATGGTCTCTGCTATTTGCTGGTTTTACTTCCAAAGGCGTCAAATTTTCTGCTCTCTTGGCTTGGGTTTGGTTTTCTGGACTGAATTTTTATAATTCAAGCACAAAGTTTTGCTGATATTGCAATTTGTGGCACAAATTGATAGAACTTTTTAGGTTGAGGAGTGGCACATATGTGAGTAATTTTTAGTGCAAGAATCGAAAGTGTTACTTCAATATGTTTGGATCAAAGAAGTGGTATAAGAAGTCTAAATATTGCTTACAACAATAATTTGAACTATATCAAGTAATTTCCTCTAAAAAGAAAAAAAAGTAGCACATTGTTTACAGTATGTGCTTTGAAGTTTGAACATCTAAGATTTTATTCTTATAATGACAACGAACTTCATTAGCTTTGGATGGTGGCGAACAAAGCCAAGAACTAATTGTGAAGTTTACGACTTCATATAACGATTTTGTTGTCATAGTAATGCCTTTCATTGTATTTAATAGCCAGTGATACATATCTATATATCAATCCTTAAAATTGCAAACGTAATACATGAAATCAAAGGAGTCAGTCACGGCGCCCAGAAACTTTACGATCATTTTTATGAAAGCCAACTTGTTGTAAATTCTGAGCTACGTGATGATATGATTTTTCTGCTCTGGACATATAATTCTTAGGTTTTAGCCCTAGGTCCTACTCCTGCATAAAACCATGAAATAAAGTTAGATCAGGTCCCTAACTGATTGTTTATTATGTCAATGGATCTAAATTCAATGATGAAGAATGATAGTAATACTTTTATCTTTATTTTTGAGTTTATTTCATCGAGTTTTACTTGAGCAATAAGCCAATAATTATGAACCAATTCCATTTTTGTTCAAGAAAAGGAAAAACCTAGGGGTTTCTAACTGTTATTAAATTGGAACTCAAGGAGCAAACAGCAACAAACCAATAAAACAAAGGCAGCAGGTATAAATACCAAAAGCCAAATGATGGTCCTGGCCCTTCTTGTCTGAACTCTTGGAGTGACACGGCACCTCTTATTCTTCTCCACTGTAGATCCCAGCCATCTGCGACTTTGTCAGCTCTCTCTCTCCGACGCAGATAGCCACTGACACCAAAACCCAGAAACCCAAAACAGACCCAAAACCCCCACTACCCATTTCAATTCTCAATGATACTTCTACAATCCCATTCAAGATTCCTCCTTGACACCTTGTTAAGTCGCCTCCAAAAGTTCGTTCCTTTCCTCCCCAATTCAATCAAATTCTCCCTCTTTCTCACTCCCCCATTGTTTCTGACCACTTTCTTGTCTTCTGATTCTGCAGCATTGAAAAGGCGGTGGAGCTGGACTACCATTGGGCCGAGTTCGATGACGTCCGGTACCACATTCAGGTGACTGATTGATTGATTGATTGGTTTTCTCCCAAAAACCCAATTAGGGATTTTGAGTGGTTCCAATGGGTCATTGACCGTTGATGGTTTTGCAGGTGACGATGAAAAACCCACACATTGTGCTGCTTTCGGTTTCGCTGCCGACCCCACCTCCGGAAACTGTGTTCTTGAGTGGGCTTCCTGCTGGGGCTATAGAGGCTATAAAGGCTGCGTATGGATCAGTAGTGCAGATTCTTGACCCACCTAGAGATGGGTTTAATCTTACATTGAAGCTCAATCTCTCTAAACTTCCTACAGATGAAGGTTCAACGAGTTCCTTTTCTAAGGTCATTATATTGCCATGAATATGCTCTAACATTTTAGGACAGTGTCAAAGTCAGTGAATGCAATTCACATTTCTCGCTTTTTATGTATATGAGCATATTAGGTAGAATGATGAATTTTTCGGAGAGGTTTTCTTGAACCGTTTTTGGTAGTGTTCTTGAGTTTTTTGGATTGCTTGCTTCTCGTATAAAACCCACCTAGTTCTTTGGTCGTTATTTGGATTGGTTTAGATGATCTTTTAGTGGATTATAGTCTTTTAGGCGTCCCCTTGTTATCCATGTTCCAGATTATGTATTTTTCGTTTGATTTTGTATTTTGGCTGAGTTTCTAAAATTTTGTCTTGTCATGTTGTTGTTTGATGTTGATGATGTGTAGAGTACAAACATGCCCTTTTGGTAAAGATTGCATCTGTAAGGGAAGTGGTGCTAGGAGCTCCATTGAGAGTAATTCTGAAGCAGCTTGCTTCGAGGACTGTTGCTTCAGATATTGATCCACTTGTTGCTCTTGTGCATCGGCCAAAGGAATCCTTTTTCCTTATTCCTCAGGTAAAGTTACATATTATGATGAATCCTATCTGTTTTCTATATTCTCTAGTTTAGCTACTTAGGAGGACAATACTTGAAAAATTTGCTGGTAAAGTTTTATAATTATTGTGACAGGCAGAAAAGGTGACCGTGGTATTTCCTATGAGATTCAAGGACTCTATTGACATTGTTCTTGCAACTTCCTTCCTGCAGGTATACTGAGTATACTCTTAAATTAGTTGAACTACAGAAATGACTTGCAAATATAAATTTCTTACCCGGAAGAGATAAAAGTCGGTCATAACTAAGTATGTTGATGAGGCTAATAAGAGTTATCTCACTTATCTGATATCGTACATAGTGCAAGCTTGTCCAATCTTGAAATAGTACCCCTCAAGCTATGCCGCCTCAAATGAGGTTTTGTATACTTCTGAGTTCTTTTGTTAGCTCTGAAGGTTTGCTTTGTTATCATTTAGGAATTTGTGGATGCAAGACGTACGGCTGGACTTAATAATGCTCCTTATTGTATGTGGTCTCCGACCCCTCCTTTAGAACTAAAGGGAGCTCCTGATGAAGCTCTATCTGTCAATGCGGGATTTGTCACTTTTGGTAATGTCATGGAAATGGGCAGCTTGTTATTAATTTTCTTTCTCGCTGTAATAATCTGTACTGTGTACCAATGCAGTTGTTTTACCTCGTCATGTGGAAGGCAAGAAACTGGATCGGACAGTTTGGAGTTTATCAACTTTCCATGCATATGTTAGTTATCATGTTAAGGTGTGACTTTTTCATATGCACCTATTATTTCCGTCTTTTGTTCTCTTTTTCTACCTCCTGATTTGCTAGTTTGGTACCGTAGCTGATTTCCAATATTTAGGAGAAAATGTGCAGAACCTTCTAAAGTTTAGCTAGTCAGTGCAAGTGATCTAGCCGAGTACGATCTAGTTAGCTTTTCGACTGCTAGATGTAGAATATTATTGTTCTGAATATTTTCCTTTCCTTTTAAAAAGCATGGAAGCCATATTTGACGGTATCAATTTAGAATATTCTGTTAAGCTGGGCATGGTAAGATATATGCATTGTTGAAAGTTGGGTTCTTATGTGGGAAGTAAAGATCTGTTTGATGGTTTTTCCATGTTTGATTCACTCTTATTTACAGCTTATCATTGAAGCTTTAATTTATTTTTCACTTCCTGTACAACAAATGTTGGCACAATTCTCCATGCTCCTTGATATTTGGCTAACACAATCATTTGGTTGCCTTTCTACTCCTTCTGAGTGAGACTGCTGCATGGCAGCATGCTTCTGTACTGATTCATAATGTGATTTTATTCTTCTTTTGATTTGCTTGATCTAAATCTCTTTTGTGCATATTCTTCCAGTGTTCAGAGGGATTCATGCATACAAGGATGCGACGTCGTGTAGAATCTTTGATTGAGGTAGTCTTTTCCTTTTTTTCAACTCTTTCTCCAGCTTGATCTTTTCTTAGTTTCTGAGTGGTTGTATTCAAATCCCCTTAATGCTTGAATGCGTGGTTATGCGCCCACCTATATATACAGCCTGAACTCAACTACATGCTGTTACATACTAAATTAGATGCTTGTTGGGCTGAGCTCCTTTGTCTGGCTTAATGCGAACATATAGCATATATGGTATAATGAGGTTTTTATGAAGCTACGCTGTGTAAAGTTCATCTGGTGCTGTCTTGGGTTTCCCCCATTAGTCTTATTTCGA
The DNA here is from genome assembly GCA_024704745.1 of Rosa lucieae. Taxonomy (NCBI): domain Eukaryota; kingdom Viridiplantae; phylum Streptophyta; class Magnoliopsida; order Rosales; family Rosaceae; genus Rosa; species Rosa lucieae. The sequence continues at coordinate 17,144,228 of CM045496.1, read as the reverse complement.
CATGTGGGATTGGAATGAATTCAGAGATTTCTTGTGCTGATTGTGGAGGAACCATGGGAGTGATAAGTATAGAATTACTAACAGCTGGTTGCATCACCTGTTTCCGACATTTCTTTGTTCAGTTGTTCAATCCTCCATCTTTAGGGTTTAGACTGTTATAGTTTATGACGAGGTGGCACACTTCCATTTATTGGGGGTTGATAGATGCAGCATCTTTGTTCAGGGGTCTGTTTGTTGAGTTTATTTGGGTTCTATTTCAGTTTTATAGCTTTTTACTTCACTATATATCTTCCAAAACCAATTTAGTGATGGCTTTCGCTGGACTGCATCATCTGATATATATTACAAAAGTTATATATTTAATTTTATTGTTTCCTTAGGCTCTTGATCGTGCTAAGCCTGGAATGGAGAATGCAAGGAATAATGCAGCCCAGAATAGATCCTTTAAACGGCTGGTTTGTCATCAATCTCAAAGCTTTTTGCACTTCAATTGCATAGTGATGAAATTGGTGTACTCTTGCTGAAACATATTCTCTTTTCCTTAAATCTATTTAAATACTGGATTGCAGAGCCTCAAGGAAGCTAGGAACCATTCTTTTAATTAATAAAGGTGCGGTTGCCAGATAGTGAGAAGGACATACACCTTGGATGCAATGAAATATTGTCATCAAAGAACTGCTCGAGGATATGCAGGAATCGTGTCTGCTGCAAATGCAAGTGAGTGCAAGTGCTTGTATTTTATCCCTCTAGTAGAAAAAGAGAATACATTTAGTTATTGATGGGTTAGTAGTTGGTCCTATGTGAACCAGTAAATGTTATTTTGTTCAAGGCAATATTGAGTTGATAGGTTAAAATGACATGCTAAAATGGGTGGGGATGGGTTCTAGGGTTTAGCTGCTATATATGTGATTTTGTATTAGGTGATTTTGATAATCAGAACTCGTTGGTTGATGTGAGTTTGCCCCTATCTACTTCATCGCCACTGTTTATTTTTTTTAATTTTCAATTTCTAGTAAATTAGAAATTCTCCCTAGCAGCACAACTGTTAGCCGACAGTGCTGCGGCAAAATAATGAAATACAAGATGGAGGAGAAACCTATAGTACTGTTCAATGTACTTGGCCGAAAGATCGATGTTCATGATTTTCTTCAAGTAGTGTGCCTCAAGCAACCCAAAAGGCTATGACAAAACCAAGATCCAAGCTGACATGGAACCAGAACTCTTCATATTATTTCCATCTTCATTATGGCAAACCTTTTTATTGTTGCAAATTGTTGATGTTAGAGGTGAGGACCCAGGAGTTAAGACTTTAAGAGGTATTTGTGGTATATATATATTTTTTTTGGCAAAGAGAGAATTATATTAAACCAACAGAATGAAGTACAACACAACGAAACCAACAAACAGACCCAACACGCTGGGTCTAGAAACAAGAAAACCAAATACAAATGGGCATAAACCAGGCAAGCCTAGGGATACAACAACAGAGCAGCAAACAAAAGGCCCAACAGAAGGCCGAAGACTGTCCTTCACAGCGGCGACGCCGTCGAGAACGAAGTCAGACTCGCAATCTGGACTAAACCGGAGAGGAGGAAGAGTGAAGCTTGCTACACCTGGACGATCCGACACTAGAAAAGCTCCAATCAAGCACCCAAACAAAAGGATCAAAGGGACAGGCACCCAAAGGGCTTTCAGTTCCTTGTAGCATTCCCCGATGCACTAACGGGACAACCCCGTTTCGAACCAGGCTCCTAGGAGCATATTTACAGGCTATGGCAGAAGGAAAGCGATAAGAGCCGCCATGGAGAGCGACCCACGATGACATCAACGGGTTTGAGAGGAAGAAGAACAGATCTGGAAAGAAAAGGATTTGGGTCATGAGGAACAGACTGAGAGGGAGATGAAAAAAGAAGACAAGCAACAGAAGGGAAAAGCCGAGAAACGGAAAAGAGAGGCACGGAGCCTCAGATCGAAGACGAACTCCGGGCAAAAGCGCCCATGGCGGGCGGGGAATAGCGCCACTTTGTGGTATTTCTTGGTATTGTGATTGCTAATTAAATGGTTGATGTATGACAAACATCAACATGGTAATCACTCAGCTATTAGAAAACAATATACAAAAGCTGGCGAAACAGGCAAAGCAGTGCTCCAATAGCAAAACTACTTCAAGCAATACAAATAAGATGAGAGCGTGAATACTGGTTTTTCTTCATCTTGTCCGCCTTGGTTCTATAGGAGCAAGTCAGAAAGATCGAGAATGTAAGCAGGAACCAACTATAATTACTCGACCTTTTTTCTTTAATGAAGCGAGATAAGGGTCCACTCTTCACCCTTATTCGAAATTTCATTGTTAAAGGAGCGAAGTACAAAAGGAGGGAGGACTCGGCCAAGCCACTTCCTTGAAACACAAAAAAGCGTACAATCAAATTACAAGAGTACAATCAAACTATAGTAGACGATAGTAAACTGAAGAAACAAGGTCGCTGCCATAGGTGTTTGCAAAAAAATCTCGAAGAGTCTCCCACCAACTCTGACCAAAATGGTTTGCACGCTGCCAAACCTGTCTGCTACTCTTTCATTCTCTATAAACGTGCGAAACTCCACCCCCTGATCGATAGAAGCAAAAAAGAGTTATTCAACACTGAATCAGACAAAAAAGCTCGCAGGTCAACCTCTACAAATTTTTCTTCATTCAGCTTCATATTACAGTCACAGCTCAAATGTATGAAAAAAACAGTAACTATGTCTTCATTTTTTCACAATGATAGAGAAGCTGACATTGAACTAGCAACGTCATCAACAGACATTGCACAACCTAGCAAGCAGAAAAGCGACTGAATAAGCATGTCATTGCAACTCTTGCACCACTTTTTGTATAAAGAGAACTGGAGCAAGCAATTTTTTTGGATAGACTCCATGACCAACTTTTGATAGGCTAACACCTTTTGTGTATATACACCTGGAGCAACTAGAACAACTATTTTTTGGAAAATTTTCCAGCAGCAACTGTAACTAAGTTGACCTTAAACTAAGATAGCCTATTTTTTCGAACAATCTACTATAATGGAAAATGTTGTCAACTGCTATCGATATTGGAAACTTTGATAAGCCTTAAGTTCAAAGACAAAGTTGGCTAAACTTAAGTATATTTCATAGTTGCGATTCACATCCCGCATCAAAATGCGGGCACCATTGCTAGTTGTATATCAATGGCGATATATTCCACTTTGTTTAGCCATATTGCGAAATTTCTAGTCCTCAGCCCATTTTACAAGTTTGGAAGTCAACCCATCAGATAGGAATATATTCTACTACTACCTAGCTAGCCACCGTCAACTAGACTAGTTTAGCTATCTAGCTATAGATTCACAATGCATGAATCTTCCTATTTCATTCTCCTTTCTCAATCACATTATAGTAAGATTCCTCTGAATTCGTTGGGTCATTAGTCTTCCAATAATTAAGTTCAAGTCGTTCGTTTGCGTGTAGAAGATATGTATGAGGGTGCGGCTATTGCCACCCTATAATTTTCTTAGTTCACCCTACAAATATTTGAATTATTGAAAGACTATATTACCTAATTGTAAAATGACTAATAAATACATTAATTATTAGAAGACTGTCTCATCAAAGTGACTACCCTCAAATCTAGCAGTAAGGAGATCGCCTTGCAAGGGCATTAAGTGGCGGACAATTGTTGGAATCTCAAATCCAACGTAGTTTCCCATTCGTCTGTAAGGACCCATCATAGAGCGCTGTGGCGGCGCAATTGGCACATAAATGACACACTCAAATATGCGTAAGTATGATACTTGTACCCAGTCACTAGCTGTAACGCATAGGTAGATTGAATGGCGGTGGGTCGTAAACGAATTAGCATAGCTGTATGAGATATTGCATCACCCTAAGCGGATGTAAGGAGATTGGTGCGCATTACCAATATCCGGGCTACCATCGTAGTCGTTTCCGAGAGACCATTTGGGTGTGTTTATGGGAATATGATGTCCAACATCAGTCCCAATGCAATAACCATCGAAAGTCTTCGATGTAAACTCTTTAGCAATGTCAAATCCAATTGACTGAATAGGATGATCGAGAGTGAGCCCGTTGTCATATGATATGTGTTAGGAGTGTAGCATAAGCAGCATTTACAAGTGGACAATGACACAACACGTGACCAGCGTGTTTGCATGTCAACCAACATCATGAGATATTTAAACGTCAGCAAGTTGGTTGAACTAGCCACAGAATCCCCACGGATTCTATGTAAGAACATAATAAGTATTTTCATATCCTTTGCAGAGGACGGTCTCAGTCCTAATTTCCCTAAGGAATAGGCTTTGTAAACGAGCGAGAGGCTTTAGAAGCAACCAATGAGGATTGTGGTTGGGTCTGAGCGTTTGAAACGCTATTTGAAGCAAAGTTGGTGATTGCAGCATCACTGGGGCGCCATCACCATGATAGACTCCATCCATGGAGTTTATGGATAGGGACTGTGCCGGCCCTAGGCTGGTGGTGGACGGCGGCTGGTGCCCTAGGCGGCGGCGGTGGTCATACTTAGTCCAGGAATCAACCTTTGATTCATGCCTTGTTTCGCTCGAGAGAAATGATGTCCATGTGAAGTCTTTAGCAGACGGATCATCATATCATGACTAGGATGACCTATCTTGTCGTGACAAAGCCAATATGTGTCTAAATCCAAGAGATCTTCTCTCATAACTTTATTGGATTTAATAGCTTGAATAGTGACATAGAGTCCACCAGAGAGACACATAAACTTCTCTAAGATGCGCTTTTGTTCACAATCATTAGAGGTATTGCAAATGAACTCATTTTCGTTCTCTACATGCGTTTTTGCATGGAATCCGTTGGCTATTCACAGGTGCGACTTGCCCTAGGAGCGTAGAGGGTTTTTATGACAGTAATCAAGGTACCTTTTGGCAAGGGGAACTTGGGATATTCCATGTCCTTGAATTAATACTGATAACCCAACCATCGTAGTCACAAAGTAATATGCTCAGAATCAAAATTGAGTCATAATGAAAAGAACTTGAAATTTTATTCATAAGCCAACAGAATACATCATTGTCTCTTAACCATTAGGAGAATCTAATCCAAATGCTAGCTAATGCAAAACAAAGGTAGTCGTTTGACTTCTTTCGGTAACTCCAAAATAAATATGACCAGGTGAATAGAGAGATGTTGGTGGAGCAAAGCTCGCTTAAGTACCACTTATCTCAAAACCTTCCTAGAAATCATAATCATTTTGAATGAGCCTATGTAAAGAAAAACTAAACCAATGACATTTACTACAAAGTATATGGCAATTGCCTATTACATCTCTTGGAATAATAAAGACTTAAACAAATCTATTGATTCCAGCCAGATTTGTAGTCTTTAACCCTTCACACTAGATCATCTTCTTGATCTTCTTGTTCCATATAGTGAGGTTCTCTTGCTTCACAATATGCTTTGTAGGCGGTGACAATTTCTTCACGAGCTCTACAAATGTGTGCCCAATGACCGGATACTCCACATCAAGAACATACATCTCTTTGCTCAGAGTCCATTGATTGAGGCGCTTTGAAAGCGTCATTTAGATGACTCTTATAGTGTTGGTGGCGCCACCAACATGGCCAGAGGCGTTGCCTCCCTTTCTCTTTCCACGTTGACCTTTTCGGTTTCGTGTTCTCTTTCAACATCGCATTTGTGATCACTTTACCACATAATTCCATTAATGATTTAATGCAAAGTGCTTCCAAGTTGTAGTCAAGAACTGACTTGAAATCACAGAAGCGGAGGCTATGCCATCTCACTTCTAGGTCAGGAAGCAGGGAGTCAAGGACGTTGCCAAATCTTTCTTCGAGTGAGGCCCACAGCCTTCTGGGGTCTTCTTCATTCATACACTCGTACTGGAGCGAATCATCCATATGATGAGTCATTAGGATGATGGCTTTCGCCTTATTTGCCTCTAAGGCTGCTCTATTTGCTTCCAAAGCTTGAGCTTGCTCAATAGTTAGCACGTCCTGGTTAGGATCGAGAATCGTATCCAGGATTCCATCGGCCTTGAGATAATAGAGACATCACGAACCTGCTTGTGATATCCAGAGCTAGTTGTTCCTAATGGAGCAAAGTCCAATTTTTTCAGTAACTTATCCTGAAAAAGAACAAGAAATTAGGGTTAGTTTCGGAGCGTAAAAGGCTACCACGAAAACATATAAAATTTCTGAGCATTGTTGCTCCCAAGAAATTATGTTTCTCAGCGTAATCACTTTCCAGAAATTAGGAATTTCTTAGCATAATCGCTTCCAAGAAATTCAATTTCAAGAGGTATTGGATTAGATTGAAACGATGACGTAAGTGGTAGATCATAAATTCTCTACAAACTCTAAGTTTGGAGATCTCAACAAGCTCCAAGCTTGTAAGCACGAACCCCCACAGTTCGGCTTAATTAAGTCTCCCCTATGATGAAAAACGGGGGGTAGAGGAAGGGAGTTTGCAAGTCCCCGAGAAAAAGAAGAGAAATTGAATAAAAACTTAAAAAAGGGAACTTTTAGTAAAAAAATACCTTGAAATAGGTCACAGGAAAAGTCGCCGGAAAGTGGCAGGAAAAGTCGTCAGAAAATGGTCGAAAAAGTCACCGACGGTGGTTGACCGGGTGCTGATGTGGCAGATATGCTGACGTGGTTGCTGACTGTGTTGTTGACGTGGCAGAATCTGATGACGTGGTTGTGGGTCCTATGCTGACGTGGCTGTGGGGTCTGTGGGTTTGCGTTAGTGGGCTTCTGGCTTGGGCTTGGGCTTGGGCTTCTTTTCCTTTCCTTTTGTTTTTTTTTTCCCTTTCTTCTGTTGGCTTTTCTATTGGCCGGTTCTGCAACTTTTAGACTGGTTTTTGGAGTTTTTCAACCGGTTCCTAGATCCTGGTATCAAAGAGCTGCTGCTGGAAAAATTTGGTAGCAATCGGAGGTCCAGAAGGTGGTGAACCGGTGCAGGGATCCATTTTTTTCTTCTTGGAGGGCTGGTTCGATACTTCCAGTGGCAGGTTCGGTGGTTTTTTTGGCCGGTTCCTGTAGTTCCGCCGCCGGATTCTAGAATCCTGGGATTAAGGGCTTCAATATATGTGGCGGTGGTGGTTAGGGTTTGAAGGCTACGAATTTAGGGTTTCAGGGTTAGGGCTTCGTGCTGATAACGTGTTTAAGAAAAACAAAATTGGGAGAGAATTGAGTCGTGCTTTCATTGATAATAGGGGCCTATTTATATAGAGGATTACAAGACATAGAATCAGAATTGTACAAGGAAAGATAATCGTACAATTAATCGAATATCTCTGAGAATATCTCTAATTCTAGACCCTATTACAACTAGGTTAAGTAACCTAGAGTTTGGGCCAGACACATATTCTGGATTTACTTAAACAAGATTTTATTTTTTTATTTAAAAAAAAATTCTTTTTTAGTCAGATATGTCAGATAAAAGGATATTTATGGAAAGAGAATTTGGTTAGACAAGTAAATTAATAATTGAAATTAAAATGCAGGGTGTAATGAGCAAGTATGGTGAACAAAGAAAATGATAGGGCAGCAATAGCTGCACCCTATGCATAAATAAATATATAAATAAACTTCTTGTGGATTATTTGTTTGTTTTTTCTTAATTTTCTGGAATTTGTGATGAGTTTCAGCGTGAGTTGAAGCTAATACGACCTGAAATAGAATATTAGACATGAGTTCATAAATAATATGAATTGCAGAAAATGAATGAATTGTTGTCGAATTATTTTTTCTGTATATGCATTATATATATGAATAAGACGATTTGATGTGACAAAGTGTTTGCACTCATTGTCCATATCATGGACATCAATGTCTGCACTCTACACTACCATTACTGTATTTGGTCAATTGATTAGAGAGAAACTTGAACCAAGCATATTGCAAAATTTCCAACTTGAATTTAAATATTGTGTTTGATATGACATACAAGCCCTTGGAGAAATTTCCAAAGACTTTCCAAATGCTTAGCACCGAATTTGGGTGATATTTATCTGATCACAAAAACAAGTAATTTCCTAAAGAAAAGATCACAAAGTCTAGTTAAGACAAGGAAATCATAGTATAAATTTCAAAAATAATAGAAACGTGCATAACAAGATAAAAAAGACTTAGTTAAAGTATTTTTTTTTCTTCGCCAAAATGATGTAAATTGATATTAAGATCAAGAATGAATACATGGTGTCACGTCCCGAATCTAAATTTACCAATTTACGAGTCTTTCGATGGGTAAACGACATTTACATTTACTTTTTGGCTCTGTTTCGATATTTAGGGGGCCTTAAAAGTTGGCTTTTTGTTCGGGTCAAAATTTGAGAAAATTTCCTTCATGAAAGTTGTAGAGGACGTTAAACCGAGCGCGTGCATGGTACGTATAAATTGGAGTTTGTATGCCAAAGTTATGGGTATTTTCTTGAGAGAGAGAGAGAGAGAGAGAGAGAGAGAGAGAGAGAGAGAGAGAGAGAGAGAGAGAGAGAGAGAGAGAGAGAGAGCCGATTCCGGCAGCAAAAATGGTATCAATCTCTTCCTTACCTCATGGGTTTTCTTTTAAGTATAATATTGCATAGATTTATTGGAGGATTTTTGAGATTGAAATTCGGCCACTATTCACAAATTGGGGTTTACTGTTTTCTTAATTGTTGAGGTAGTTCTATTTGTTTTCTGAACTTGGTGTAGTTGAGAAAAATGCTGGGGGGGGGGTTGAGATGAAGCTGCTGCCAAAATTTGGTGACCATCGGAGAAGTTGACCACCGCGTGAACACTGGTGGCGTTTAAACAGTAATTTAAATTCTATTTTTTTTAGCTAGTTAAATCCTATAATTTTTTTTTGTAGAGGTTGAATATGTGAATTTGGTTGGAATTGGAGAATTTTTTAATCGATTATAAATTTCTGAAAATTTAGGATTTCGATTATCGATTTGCGAGAATCCGACCGTCGGATATCTCTCGGTTCTGACTTGGAACCTTTAAGTTAACGAATTAGTATTAGAGGTAAAATTTGGGTTGAATCAGAGAAGAAGTGGAGTGGTGATATATGAGGATTTGATTTTGAGAATCGTATTTGATTGTTGAATAGTTATTCACTGAAAATAATTGTGTACAGGGCGACGTACCGAGCTATTGCTCGACGAAGGAACTCGTATACATGATCGTCGAAATAGTACTGTGAGTGGACATTTATTTTAATTTAAATGTGCATGCAGTATATTATTATTTTCTAATTGAGGTTTAATTTATTATTTGAATTATTGAGATTTATTATGCTCTATGAGTTACGGATTTTAGTGGATTTCCTTCCCGAGGGCTTTCAATAGATTTTCAAGCTAATTATTTATGAGTTATTGAATTGGGAAATGATTTTCGGGAAGTAACTGATTCAGAAAATATTATGAGAATTATCGATTTCGAATATCAGTTTTTATGATGATATACGAGTACGAAGGATTTAGCAAATATTTGAGCATGATTGAATTATCAAGATTTATTGAGTTTTGAGCTCCGCACTTATCAGCCTTGAGTTAGATTGAGATTTCTTTCCGAAAGCATTTATTGATTTACAGAGTATTTGATTTATGCTTTCGAGGATTTATTGAGATATTGAGATTTGAGTTAGCGAGATAATCCTGAGTTATGCTTTCGGTGAATTTTTAATGTTTTATTGAAGTAACAGCGAGTTTCTTTCCGAAAGCAAGTAATTGAAAGAGGTTGTTTCCAGTTTATTGAGGAGGCTATTCAGTTTATTGAGGAGGCTATCTTCGGCACATGCGTATATTACCTAGTTGGCAGTCCCTTCTAGTCTATTCAGTCCCTTCTACTAATTTCACATCAACCTCCACTATGAGCTCTCCCTATCATGCATCTGACACACACACTATCATCCACTTTGATGAAACTGAAGGCTCCATTGATATTAGTTCTCAACCTGGCTCTGATACCATAAAAGCTTCAAGATTAGCTTGAGAGAAAACCAGAGAGTACCAGAAAATAGAAACTGAGATTGTATAAAATGGAACAATATTGTATAAAATGGAACAATTAGTTACAACCAGATTAGGGTATTGGTATTTATAGTAATTAGCTTACTGACCTAATTATCACACTAACTAACAACTCTACCTAACTAATCCATGAGACCAGCAGCCATGTGACACGTGTCAAGATAACACACAATAATAGATAGGTAAATGGTATATATATGTAATCAGTTAATCATATAATATTATTACTGTAGTAGACTCAGCTCCTCTAATTTCAAGTACTTTCTTCCTTGTTTTTCTATAAATTAAGCACAAAGCGGACTAGCATGTATGCAACCAGTAATATCATCATCCTCAGAATCAGAAGTGATCGAGAGGTATTGTAGTGATAAAGTACCTCATCGTCATCATGCTAGCAATGCTAGTAACTGTAGGCAATCTTTGGGGATTTGATGTGGGGGTTGATGGAGCTGGGGAGTGTGGAAGCAACCCGGAGGTTGTGGTATACAAGCTTGCTTCATGTGGACCAGCAGCACAAGATGGGAGCATCGCTGTTTCTCCCAAGTGTTGCTCGTNGAATTTTGCTTAACTTTGGTTTTGTAAATATATTACCGATATTTGTTTTCTAATAAAAGTACTATTCAAACATGTATATAATTTCTTTTACTTCCTGTTGATTTATTCAAGAAGAAAATTTTATTTGTTTTGACTCACGTCACAAATTCACGAGCCATATTTCAGTACAATATTGGCTTTGGATTTGGGGGCGTGACAGCCCCCTATTTATAGGTGAGAGAGTGCTTGCACCACAAGTCGCGTTTAATATTGCCTTAATAATTGTACTTATTATCGTCATCATGCCGCTTTAATAACCATATTTATGAAGGCCATCATATCGCTGTATTTATTAACGCGATCATGCCGCATTATTATGACCGCGTTTAATAGATTCCTTCATCGTGGTATTAACAACGGTAGTTATCACCACATTCACGATAGTCATTGCTCACGTACTTATGGCGAAATTTAATTGTCATGATGGTTGGTCAAAATCGTTGACTACCCCCACACTTGGCATCAAGTCTTTGATCTTCAGAGGTAGTCCAAATCTAATCTAAGCAGCGGTGACTTAGAAGGGTCTCAACTGAAAGACTTGGAAGTCTTCTTTGCTGTTACAGGAGTTTGTGGTTGCAAAATGTTGACTTGGAAGTCATGGGATTAAGTCTTGGTGCTCAAATTCCACGCTTGCCAACATCTTAAATGCTTAGATAGTCACATTTATATTTCGGGTCATCAGTCTTCAAGAAGTAATAATTATATTTGCTAGGATAGTAATAGAAAAATAAACGAGAAAGAACTTTAGAAAATTACATAGTAGCACATGACCAAACATATAAACACAGAAAACTCACTTTCAAAAAGATTTATACAAATAAGGACATGAGTCCAGGTCCAAAAACTAAATGATGCAAGCCTGACTCCCAATTTTAATAGAAAATGACCAAAATGCTTGAGTTTCATCACAATTTACGGGCATTGCCACTGTGAGAGAGAGAGAACGCATTCTATACTTGTCGTCCTTATTCCTTCTTAGTTTCACTCTCTCAATCCCCAATTCATCTTCACGGAGATCTCCAATTTCTAGGGTTTCTGGCACAGCCAGATCCACCACTTCCTCCCTCAGATCTCCCTTGATCTACTTCAATCGAAGAGTTGTTGCAACTGTCAGACTCCATGCGTCAAGGCCAGGCCATCCCAGCCACGATGACGGTGATGTGAGCTCGCAGAGAAGGGAATCAGAGACTGCGAGTAGTAGCTATGAGAATGCCACGGGTACAACCACTACAAGCATGGCATACTTGCCCCAAACCATTGTCTTGTGTGAGCTTCGCCACGACGAGTTCGAGGCGCGAGTCGCTACAGGTCCTTCTGATAGCGGATTTGTTTCGAAATGGCGGCCTAAAGACCGAGTAAGCTTCAGTATTTTCTGGTTTTGATGTTGAAAATTGGATTGTACAGTGCTGAATGATTGTTAATTGTGAGATCATTGACCTGAAATTCCTTATTCCAGTTAGTTCATGGCTCATCTTTCGCTTTGTTTAGTGGTTTATTGTAGATAAAAGCCAATTAATTTGAATTTATAGTGATATGAAAGGTTGATTAATTATACTTTTTCATCATTGATGTTAATTTGTTAAGAGTATAAAGTTAGGTAATTTGTTGTTGTGTGTTAAGAAGTTTTAACATTCCCTTGCTAATTTTGGTTCCACTGATTTTGTTATTTCCATGTCCCCTGTTGATCAATGGTACTACCAATACCTTTGGTAGTTCCGTAGGCTACAAAAGCTTGTCAATCTCTAGTTAGTGTTGATAATTTGGTATCATCACATTGGTGGACAAAATTCAATTTAGTTCTCTACAAATGTAAAAGGAACGAAAAGAGAATGCCAAAATGTTTAGATCAAAAGGTTCAGAAAAGTGACTAACTGAACATATTATTGCCAACAAGGAGTAAGAACACTAAGTGCCACCTTGTTTGTAACTCGGGTGTCAGTGATACTATGCTTGAACTCCTGGTTGTCCGATAAAATCTTCTTTCCCCTGTTTTCTTGAAAGCCTAAGGTTCTTTAAATTTGCAGTAAGGGTGAAAAATAGTATCTTTAAGTTTAGTTTTAAAGAGATGATGGAATATTCTTGAAAGAGTTTGATAACTCTTAAATGTATCATATGACAGGAAGATATAGTACTATGGTTGGAAAACTTTGATGGGGCAAAGATTTATATTATGGCCTTTTGAATTTCCTACTGTTGATACCAATTTCTTCAGTTTCTATTACTGAGACTGAGAGATTTATAAAGTTAGGTAATTTGTTTGTTGTGTGTTAAGAAGTTTTAACATTCTTTCCGCTAATTTTGGTTCCACTGATTTTAGTTTTAACATTGTGCATGTTTGCACCCAATATCCCAATTGCTACTTCATTTGGCAAACTAAAAACTATTATTCAGCTCTTGGATACCACATGCAGTGTCTAATGCAATTTTCTATGGACAAGATGATCTGATGAACTTTATGCTACTATGTGTAGGTGCAAAATGGTGATCTTGCTATTGGTTGGTAATATTGTTGTGGGAATAATGCAATTTTCTATGTTTTTAATTTCATTCATGGATTGACAGATCTAATTGCTACTGCTACTGCTACTGCTATTGCAAATGAAGCTGCTACTGAACCAAAAACACGTTCATCAATAAAGAAGAAAAAGAATCCTGCTACTGCAAATGAAGCTGCTACTGAACCGAGGACACGTTCAGCAATATAGAAGAAAAAGAATCCTACTAATGCTCCTGCTACTACAAATGAAGCTGCTACTGAACCGAGGACACGTTCAGCAATAAAGAAGAAAAATAATCCTGCTACTGCTACTGCAAATGAAGCTGCTACTGAACTAAAGACACGTTCAGCAATAAAGAAGAAAAAGAACTTGCTACTGCTATTGCAAATGAAGCTGCTACTAAATCAAGGACACGTTCAGCAATAAAGAAGAAAAAGAATTTTGCTACTGATACTGCTCTTGCTATTGCAAATGAAGCTGCTACTGAACCAAAGACACGTTCAGCAATAAAGAAGAAAAAGAATCCTGCTACTTCTACTGCAATTGCAAATGAAGCTGCTACTGAACTAAGGACATGTTCAGCAATAAAGAAGAAAAAGAAGTTTGACGAAGAGCTTTGAGATTCTTTCCCTTGGCGACGTGTAAAAGAAAGATTTTTTTTTTTTTTTTTTTTGCTTTTGAGAACATAGATGGATTATTCTCAGAAAAGAAAAAAATAATATAAACAGATTATTCTAAAAAAAAGGTAATATAAAGGGATTATTCTCAAAAAAAGAAAAAAAAAGTAATATAAAGGAATTAAAAGTCAAAATGAGTAGTTAGGGGGGGGGGGGGGGAAGTAACATAAACGGATTATTCTTAGGAAAAAAAAAAGTATAATTCTCAGAAAAAAAAAATATAAAGGGATTAGAAGTCAAAATGAGTAGTTAAGAGTAAAAAAGTAAATTAACTCATGATATGTGGCAAGTGGAGAGCAGATTGTCCTTATTTATAAGATTTAATCTTTATAAAGGAATTACAAGTCAAAAGAAGTAGTTAAGGGTAAAAAAGTAAATTAACTCATGACATGTGGCAAGTGGAGAGCATATTGTCCTTAAGTGTAAACTTTTGTCCTTAAATATTCAAAACCAAATGTTGTGGAGTTTTTTGTGTTTTGGAATCCTATCAAGGGGGTATATGTAGTTTGGTCATTTGAGGAAAACTGTAGAAGCAACTTTGTACAGTATATTAGAATAAAACGTAACATATAACTGCTAGAATTTCAACCATTGAAGAAGAAGAAAGGAGGAGGAAGAAAGAGAAACGTAGAGAGTTAAAAAATACATTTTAACTGGAATAGAATCCAAACAATTACAACAATTTTCTTTATATACTGTAAACCATATGACTATACTACCCTTAACATCCCCCCTCAACCATATGCTTGGATACCAAGCATAATGGTTGGAACACATGATATAAATCCCAAATGCACAGGTCATCTTCTTCAATGCTTGTGTTGTGATCAGCGGACAGCCGCAATGCATCCAATCTCATCCAAGCCTTGTGCTACTCCTACCAAACCTTTGTCAAATTGACAACTTCTCATCCACAGAAAGAACACATGTTATCAGGAATTTCTGATATATTCTTTAACTCAGCTGATGATAACAATAAACTAGCAACATTGACAGCAATATCAACAATCACTTCTTTTGGTTTATTAGTCAAACAACAAGCAGTCTTACATCAATTCCCACTCAATCCAATTCACCAAATCATTGCACCAATGGCCATTGTCCAACATCCGAAAAACACTCTGACCAAGCCATCCAAGCCACATCTTCTCACCTTCAACACCCCCAGCATCTTTATGATAGTACATCTATCTTCTTCTATCACATTTCACAATAACAGTACAGTCCTAGGAAATGGCAACAACCACAGCTCGGAAGAATATAGGAAAGAAGAGGAAAACAAAGATAAGTGCAGAAGGCAAAAGATTGAATGATAATTGTACAGATTTTGATCTTGATTTGTTTTGACTGGTAATTGTACAGAAGCAAAAACTGAACAATGAACAGGACAACAAAAGGATTGGATGGTAGTTTGAATGGTAATTGGACAGAAGCAAATTGAAGGAAAAGATTAAATGAAATCAACAAGAGACTTGGTAACTGTACAGAATTGGTTTCCATGGTAATTGTATAGAATTGGTTTCAATGGTAATTGTACAGAAGAAAATTGAAGAAATGCAAAAAGCAACTCGAAGGGAAAGGCTGTGACATAGGACAATTGCGTATCTCCAATCAACATATGAATAGACAAAGCACCAAAACATAACATATCAACCTTATGACATCAAATACCATCAGTTAGCCAGACTAAGTTGATGATCCAGGGAATAAGGGGCAAATGATAAGCAAAGTAGATCATACAACAATAACACTCAATATACCCAACTTAATTTTCAAGAAGCTACTGAACTAATTGAACTTTCATGAGAGGTTAGTCAAGATTTTACCAAAAAGAATATGAAAATAGCCTGAGCACACATCATAGATTTCTCTAAATTTTCATCACCGTCGGAATCGTAATCAGTCGATGGTGGAGAAGTCGTTGAGTTATCATGTCCTTCAATCGAAGATGGAGGTTCAGTGGTCACCGGCAACATGGCTTCCAATGAGAACCGTAGTGAACAACAGAGCTGAGGTGATGATGCCTCCAAGGTCGTGGATGGTGA
Organism: Rosa lucieae; assembly: GCA_024704745.1. Taxonomy (NCBI): domain Eukaryota; kingdom Viridiplantae; phylum Streptophyta; class Magnoliopsida; order Rosales; family Rosaceae; genus Rosa; species Rosa lucieae. The sequence continues at coordinate 17,128,366 of CM045496.1, read as the reverse complement.
CGCGGCGAGAGTAGAAAGAAAATAGACTCTGGAGACGGCGAGAGTTCACGGCGAGTGTAGAAAGAAAATCGACTCCGAAGACGGCAAAACGGCTTCCCGGTGATGACCAGTGATTGAAAATTTTAGGGTTTGGAAATTCCGATTTGGGGATGGGCTTATTCAATAGCATTTCTCTGAATTGAACCAAAAAGAAACTAAGGATGAAGAGAATTGCAGCGGAGAAGCAACGGTGGAGCGATTAAACTTATGATAAACCCAAGTAAGATACTAACATGCACACCAAGCTTTCCATTGTCATCTTCATTTTTGTCCCCTTCTCCATTCAATCAAAAATAGACATACCTCTATTGTTTTTTCAAAACTAATGTTGTATGGACACATCTGTAGCTGAGTGACGCTGACATAGAAACCAAGCTGTTTTGTTCACTTGTTGTCGTCTTCATCATTATCGTTGTGCGTGGTGTTCATTACATGGGCATTTTAGTTACATTGACGAACCTGAAGACAATGCTTTGGACGACGACGCCGGAGAAGGTGCGTGCAAGGGCTCAATCATAATTTTCTTTTGGTTTCGATTTTGAGGAATATAAGTTGGGCTTCTGTTCAGCTCATAAATTGATACATGTAGGTAGACATAAGCCCAATCTAATAAATTGGACTTCTACCCAGCTCACACTTGCACAAAAGAAGACTGACTTGTTGCTTAAGCAAAAATAGTTCAAGTCAGAGGTGGAAAGTTCGACCTTCATATCTGCTTCGGACTTGATGATATTAATGATGTTGGCAAAAGCCGAGTGTTATCGGGAACATATTTGAATATGATTCAGTGAACCGACACGAATTTTAAACTTGCTGCAGATGTGGTACTGATTAACACAGGTTAAATTATAGGAGAAAATTCAATATAGAACAAATAGCAGGTGTAAATAATAAACTATAACAACATGAAATAATGGCAAGGCATGGAATGTTAAGACAAAATAAACACCAATTAGCAGTGGAAGAACTTATACAAAGGAAGTGATGGTCTTAGAGCGAAAAATAATAGTGGTTTGTGTGGTGTACAATATTGATAGTCTTGGCATATAAAGTCTCTTTGATCTTGATAGGCGTTTCCGATTTGAATTTTTCTACTGGAACCTCCAAATTTACTCACTTGACCTCCTTGCTTTTTACACCTCCTATCAAATTTTCAAATACTAAATTTACTCACTAAACCTCACTCAAGTTCCTGAAATAACCTCACTCATATAATTTGCAAACAAACTATTAATTACATATTCATTCCTTAACCAGATTACATAAATCTCTTATCTAATAAAAAAAACACAAGGTATGAGCTTTAAAAATTAATTCTAATAAAAAAGAATTGTTTTTTTTTCTTGTAAATGTGCAAAAAAAAAAATGAAGAGTAATTTTTTTAATGTTTAATTATTTTATCTATTTCTGTACCTCATGATTAATTATTTAATAGTTTTTTTTTTACTACTAGCTCTTTTTTTTTTTTTTGTAAAATATAATTAATAGACTTGGATTTAGGTCATAAAATGATTTCTTTTGTTATCCCTCACCAATATGCGTTCAACATATATGATGATAGGAATTTTTATGTCACATGATCTTGATTATAGTTTTAATTCTTATTAAATATATATAAATACTTTAAAGAGTATGTAGTGAAATTGAAAATGAAAATAGATAAGGAAAATAATGAAGAATGCAATACAAAATTAATGAATTGGAAAGTCTAGAGAAATTAAATATAATATTTTTTGGGGTATAATTATTGTCCTTAATAGTAATTTTATAAGAGGTTATATATGTCATTTAATAATTGCTAATAGAGTGAGGTCAACTGAGCAGATTTGGAGGTTCCAATAGAAACACTCTTCCGATTTTAGATTATTTCTCACCTAAATGACTTGGAAGTCTTAATTGCCATCTTAATTATATCATGGCAAAGGAATTTGAAGTAGCAAAATGTTGACTTGGTGCTCGAATTCTATATATACTTGTCACATCTTGATAATATGTAGGGATGCAAATTTACTCACCACCTAAACATTGGTGGTGGTATTACCACTCAATAAACACATGACATGTGTATAATAACTTAACTATGGTTAGTAATAAATAATTAATAATTTTAATTTCTATTATTACTCTCTCTCTCTCTCTTCTCTCAACTGCAAATTTGTAGCCTTCCTCATCTCAGCGAATAGGCTAAAGCCCATCTTTTAGAAAAGTCTGCAACTGTCTCTTTCCTTGACTTTAAACGTCGAAGAACACAACAGCCCCTCTCGCTCTCTTCACACTCAAACACTTCAACCACCGCCAAAGCCCATAAAATAAATAAAATAAATAAAAATAAAAATTCTCAAACACTTCGGGCGATGGTTGAATTGTTTGAGTGTGAAGTCTACAATTTCATCCTTGCAACGCAATATCTCAGATTTCATAACCCAAAAAGAATCTGATTCCACAGACTTTAATTCTCTTCGAATAAGGTAATGGAAGCTTCACATTTCCCTTCTCTACCTGCAACTGTTTTGTATATAAATAACCATCCTTAATCAAAAGAACAATTAAAAATTAGTATTCTTTTTCTCTATTTAGATTGAATTTTTGTATTTTTTTTATATGTGGAATAGCGTGCAATTTTTTATTCTGGGGATGTTTATAAGGTAAAGCGCAGATTTTTGGATGTTTTGGATTAATTCGTTGATGGCTTTTTCGGGGTTTTTTATTTGGTATTAGTAACTGAAGTATCGGTATCTGATATGAGCGTTTGTGGTACTTTCAGGAGGATCTGATGCTACAGTTAGCAGTTCTAGATCGATTCATTGATGGGTCATTATTTGTAGTTAGGCCCAGAAAGATCCTAATTGAAATTCATTTTCTTTATATTTTCGGGATTCAGCTGCTGAATTACAGAGATTCAGATTGATTGGATTTGGTAAAAGTCACAGCTTTTAAGTTTTAGATCGAATTGCTGAGCTATTGTGGGAAATGGAGGGTGAAGCATTATTTGGTGATGAGATTCCTGTTAATTTACCTAGAGAGGAAGATGAAGAAGAGTTCTGAAGTTGTTGCGAAGATGATGGGGTATGAAGGAGAACAACGAACCTATATGAATAGGGCTGGCAAATCCAACCGATCCAAACCAGCCAACCGTGTCCGTCCCGAACCAAGAGATTCGGTTACCAGCCACTTCGGTTACCGACATTGTGGTACGGTACAACCGTACCGATATACTATACTTGGTACGGTATCGGTATTGAATTTTAATAAACCACGGTATACCGTACCGTACCATATATTTAATATAATATTTAATTATTTAAATATTTATTCTACAATCAATCATAGCCGTTGATTTTTTTCTGTTTTATTCCAACAACCGTTAGATTAAACTTGGAAAACCCTAATCCCAAATACATCGATCCCTCTCTCACTCTCTCTCGAACCCGATCGAAAATGGACCTGAGCCTCTGCCTCTCAAACTCTTGGTCCAAATCCAAACTCCTAATCCGATCCCTAATCCCTCAGTGACTCAGTCCATCTCTCGACCATTCCCTCAGTCTCTCTCTCTCTCTCTCTCAAACTCGAGCCTCAGTTCGAAGAATCGAATCCCTCGACCCATTCGATTTCATTTCACATCAAAGCGATTCGATTCACATCAGTCGATCAATTGTTGCAATACTGCTGGTGAGTAGGAGCTCGGTGCTTCAATTGTTTTGGATTGTTGAGGTTCGAGACTTCGATCTACCCAGTTTGTCATATATTATCAATTTGAATATATGGTGTATCTTTTTTTGCAATGTTCTTGACTGTTTTTCTTATAATCTGATATGTAGAAAATCTTTACTGGGTTGTTGTGATTATATGTTTTCTGGGTTTTGACTAGAGATGATTCGAGAGCTTCTGACTTATCAAGTTATCATAGATGAATTGTTATCACTTTGCACATCTTTATTTTCCAATGTGTTTAATGCTGACTGATCGGCCATGATATTTAAGCATATAATGAACAATATGAATACATAATCCAATGCTTTGGAGGAACTTGAGAGGGGTAAGCTACTTATATTGTTTTGTTTCTTATTTTATGAATCATGATATTTTTTAACCTTGTCTTTGTTATTTTGCAGAAAATGCTTTTAATCAAGGAATAGAGTCATCATTGACCAGTCTCAGCTCTACACAAGCTGATGCATACCAGGCAGCAGCCAACATCGTGAGCTTTCTTGTTCAACGTTAGAAATTGCAAAAACTTCCTAAATTCTTCTTCATTGATTGAATCTGCAGAATTGCCAGCATTCTAATTCTTTTCAACTAAATTGATTTGCAGAAAGTTTGAGTCTTTGAGTGAGGCGGGAGCACAACAATATGAAGTGACGATGAGATGAAATTTGAGTCTTTGAAAACTTGTTTTAAACTATTGTCCGCTTTGTTATTGTATGATTTATTTCATTTGTGTGAACTGTAAATGATGATATGAGGTGATGATGAGATGAATTGTAAGTGATGATATGAATTATGAAGTGATGAACTGATGAGTGTAAGTGATGGACTGAAGTAGATGTGAGAGAATGAGAGACTGAGAGTTATAAGTTTTTTGATTGATTTACATTTGTGTATGGTTTGGGATTTGTGTTATAAGTTTTTTGATTGATTTACATTTGTGTATGAGAGTTATAAGTTTAAATTCATAGAAGTTAATTGATTGTTTTTTATGTGCTTTCAGTTTTTCACTTGTTGACAGGTTAGGGATTTAAAATTTCCATTTGGGCCAAAGCTGAAAGCTGGCCCAATCTTAAACTCGGTTGGAGGCCCAACCAACCGATACCAACCGATACCAACCGGTACCGAGAAGTCGGTATACCGACTTTTGTGGCCGGTAGTGGTACTACATTTTGTGTACCAATAAGTTCTGGTACGGTAGGTGGTATTGGACTTGAAGGTCCGGTACCGTACCGAACCCAGCCCTATATATGAAGGTGGAGAGAGAGAGAGTAATAATAGAAATTAAAAATTATTAATTATTTATTAGTAACCATAGTTAAGTTATTATACACATGGCATCTGTTTATATATTGAGTGGTGATACCACCATTAATATTTAGGTGGTGAGCAAATTTGCATCATGTTTGTAGTTATTCTTTTTTTTATATAATTATTATCAAAGCTCGAACTCTAAATAATTATTATCAGGAAGTGGTGATCAAGGTGGAAAAATGGAAATAACAACTTCCAAAAAAAAAAAAAAAGTGAATTTGTTCAAGGAAAACCTAATTTGTGTTTAGCCCAAACTCTAGGTTACTTGACCTAGTGGTAATAGGATTTAATTAGAAGGATCTAGAATCCTAATCAATGTAGAATTACTTTCCTTGTATGATTTAGATTCTATACATTGTAATCCTCTATATAAAGAGGCTCCTATTATCAATGAGAATACACAGCAAATTTCTCCCAAATTCAGTTTCTCTACAACACGTTATCAGCACGAGCCCTAACCCTGAAACCCTAAATTCGTAGCCTTCAAATCCCAGAAACCTCAGCCGCTAAACTCGAAGATCTCAACGCCAGGAGTTCGAAACCGGCGGCCCCATCCCCAGAACCGGCCGGAAAACCATCGAACCGGGCACTGGAAGAAGCAAAAAGTTCCCCTGCCCGGTTCAAAGCCTTCCTCAACACCTCCTGCAGCCATACTTGACCTCCTGCAGCACCTCCACCCTAGAAACCCGGAACCGGAAAAACCTCCACCGGAACCGGCCTAGAATCACCCGAACCGGCCACCAGAAAAGGTTGAAACCGAACCGGCAGAAAGAGAGAAAAAAAAAAAAAAAGGAGAAGCCCAAGCCGAGCCGCCAACGCTCTGCCACGTCAGCACCACGCAGGCATCCAGTCAGCACCAGCCACGTCAGCCACCTGTGCCACGTCAGCAAGCCGGTCAACCTCAGTCAACCCTCCGGTCAACCACCGCCGGTGACTTTTCCGGCCACTTTCCGGTCAGCTACAGTAACTCCTGCAGCTACAGTAACTTCCGGCGACGACTTTTCCGACCATCTTTTAAGGTAATTTCTCTAAAAGTTCCCGTTTTTGAAGTTTTTTTTTTTCAATTTCTTCTTCTTTTCTCGGGGACTTCCAACATCCCTTCTTCTACCCCCCTTTCTTCTTCATAAGGGAGACCAATAGCCGAACTGTGGGGGTTTGTGCTCACTCCAAGCTTAGAGCTTGTAGAGTCCTCCAAACTTAGAGTTTGTTGAGAAGAAAACAATCGACCATATACATCGTCGTTTCCATCTAATCCAAAACCCCTCTTGGAATTGGATTTTCTTGGAAGCGACTACGCTCAAAAAATCCCTAATTTCTTGGAAGCGACTACGCTCAGAAATTATATAGTTTTTCGTGGTAGCCTTATTCGCTCCGAAAACACCCTATTTCTTGTTGTTTTTCAGGATGAGTAACCTGAAAAGTTGAGCTTCGCTCCACTAGAGACAACAGGCGCTGGATACCACAAGTGGGTCCGTGATGTGCGCCAGCATCTTAAGGATGATGGGATCCTGAGTACGATCCAAGAGACAAGTCAGGACGTACGTACTCCTCAACAAGCTGCTGCTTTTGAAGCAAATAGAGCTACGAGAGAGGCGAATGAAGCTAAAGCCATCATTCTCATGACAAGGCACATGAATGACTCGCTCCAAAATGAGTACCTCAATGAGGAAGACCCAAGAAAACTATGGGTGGAACTCGAGCAGCGTTTTGGCAACTTCCGTGATTCCCTGCTTCCAGACTTAGAAGTGAGATGGCATAGCCTCCGCTTCTGTGATTTCAAGTCTGTACTTGACTACAATTCAGAAGCACTTCGTATCAAGTCTATGATGGAATTCTGTGGACAGAATATCACTGATACAATGTTGATCGAGAAGACTCTCTCCACCTTCCCCGTCTCTGCATTGATGATAGCCAAAAACTATAGGATTGATGTCAATGCTAGACGCATCACAAGATTTCATGAGCTAATTGGTGCCATGAACATAGCTGAAAAGCACGACAACATACTTGTGAAGAACTATAACTCTAGACCCGTGGGAACCAAGTCAATTCCGGAGTCTAATTATAGTCGCGCCCCCAAGGGAGGACGCAAGGAGCGAAACCCTAAGAGTAGGGATAATTCTGGACGTTGGTCCATATTCTCGCCCTAAAGAGGAAGGAAATCTCCAAGATAGGCGTGCACGGAACCGTGGAGGTAAACGTGTGAAGAGAGAGAGAGGCCAAGCCTCCGGTTATGGTGGTAACGCCACCAAAGGCAATAACCGTTTACCAAAGGCCCCCAGAGCGTCTCGATCAAGGGAATCTGACCATAATGATGCTTGTCTCAGATGTGGATTAAGTGGACATTGGGCAAAGAAGTGTACTGCATCCCAGAATGTTGCAAACGCTTACAAGATGTATCGTGAAGCAAGGGAGGCACATTACATGGAACAAGAAGATCAAGATGGAAATCTCGATCTAAGGGTGGAAGACTACAAGGATCAAGACCCAGAAACTGGCGATTTTGATTAAGTCTTTTTATTTTCGAAGAGATGTGGCAATTGCCATATTACTTTGTAGTAGATGCCAATGATATTAGTCTTTCTTCAAAGTAGGCGTACTCAATGTAAAAGTGATGTCTAGAAAGGTGTTTGAGATAAGTGGTCCTTAAGCGAGCTTTGCCCCACCGACATCTCTCTACTTAACTGGTCACATTTACATTGAAATTACCGAAAGAAGATAGGCAACTACCATTGTTTTGCATTAACTAGTTCATTGGATTAGATTTCCTTTGGTTATGAGAAACGATGATGTAATTCCGTTTGGCTTATTAATAAAAGTTGAGTTCTTTTCTTTATGACTCCTTTTTAATTACGAGCTCTTTCTTTTAGGAATGGATGAACTTCAATGTCTTGCGGATAGTGCGACTACGCACACCATTCTACGACATAGGCAATTATTCTTAGAGATGTTGCCTACATATTCATCTGTGACTACGATGGCCGGGCCATCAAGTTTAGTTCAAGGACATGGAATGGCCCAATTCCTTTTGCCCAATGTCACCTTGATTAAAGTCACTGAAGCTCTCTACGCTCCTAAGGCAAATCAGACCTTATTGAGTTTTAAAGATATTAGAGCCAACGGATTCCATGCGGAAACGCATAGTGAGAACGGAATAGAATTCCTTTGCATTACCTCTAATGATTGCGGAAGAAAGCGCATCTTAGAGAAGCTTATGTGTCAATCTAGTGGACTTTATGTCACTACAATTAGACCTATTGAATCCAATAATATCATAAGAGAAGACCTCTTGGATTCAGACACATATTGGCTTTGGCATGACCGACTAGGACATCCTGGTCGTGATATGATGCTCCGTATACTAAAGACTTCACACGGACATCTATTCTTCAGAGTGAGAAGAAGCAAGAATTGAAAATTGATTCCAAGACTTAGCAAGACCGCAACCATTGCAACATCTGGAACTGCAGCTGTCTTGGGGCGCCACAAGATAGCCCACGTCCCATGTGATGATGCCATTAATGGCGCCAACCATGAGCATGACGCCATGGTTGTTCCTCCTAGTAGCCATGACGCTACACACACCACTTTCCATGGCTCTAACGCCATAATGGGAGATGTAGTCACACAGTTTGCTTCTAATAGCGCTACGGACGCTCAGGCCCAACCAAAATCCTCATTGGTTGCTTCTAAGGCCCCTCGCTCTTTCTGCAAAGCCTGTTCCTTCGGGAAATTAGGACCGAGACCGTCCTACGCAAAGGATCCCAAAATACTTATTCCGTTCTTACATAGAATCCAAGGGGATATCTGTGAACCAATTCAACCATCATGCGGACCTTTTAAATACTTTATGGTATTGGTTGATGCGTCGACACGCTGGTCACATGTCGCGTTATTGTCCACTCGAAATGCTGCTTATGCTAAACTCCTCGCCCAGATTATCCGTCTACGGGCTCACTACCCTGACCACCCTATTAAGTCGATTCGACTTGATAATGCTGGGGAGTTTACATCGAAAACATTCGATGACTATTGCATGTCACTGGGGATTGATGTAGAGCATCCAGTTCCCCATGTTCATACCCAAAATGGTCTCGCAGAAGCCGCTATCAAACGACTACAGATGATAGCACGGACATTGGTTATGCACACCAATCTCCCTGTTTCTGCTTGGGGATATGCAATATTGCATGCAGCGACGCTAATTCGTCTACGACCCACTGCCACTCAATCTTACTCTGCGTTACAGCTAGTGATTGGGTACGAGCTTGATATCTCGCACTTACGCATTTTTGGGTGTGCCATTTATGTGCCTATTACGCCGCCATAGCTTACTAAGATGGGTCCACAACGACGAATGGGCATTTATGTTGGATATGAATCTCCAACGATCGTCCGCTACCTTGAACCCTTGACAGGCGATCTCTTTACCGCTAGATTTGTGGATTGTCACTTTGATGAGACAATCTTCCCGTCGTTAGGGGGAGATAAGAACACAGATGTTCAACAGGAATGACAGGAATTGTCGTGGTCTGTCCCCACTATGTCTCATCTTGATCTCCGTACCGCACAGTCCGAACTTGAAGTGCGAAGAATAATCGAGCTCCAGAACGTAGCAGACACTCTGCCTGATGCGTTTTCTGATGTTGCCAAAGTGACGAGATCACACATACCTGCTGCAAAAAATGCCTGCAAGGATCGATGTCTCAAATACTGGACATCACGCCACTCCTGTCACACCAGGAGATGGCGCCATTGCCCAACATGGCAATGATGTGGCATCTATGGCCGCAGGTCCCGCAAGAAAGAGCGGTAGACCAATTGGTTCGAAGGATACTCGCCCTAGAAAGAAGGCGAATGAGGCACAAACAAATCCTTTGATCATCGATACTCAAAATCCATCCCATGAGAATGTTTCGGATTATGGTTATGTCCATGAGACATCATTGGGGGACGCCTCAATGTCAGAACCTATCCCTGAGAACGTAGAGATCTCTGTTAATTACACTAGTGTACATGGGACGTGGGAAAGAAACTCCATCATCATTGATGATGTATTCGCGTATTCAGTGGCGCGTGAGATTATTGAGACCGATGACATCGAACCACGCTCCGTTGATGAATGTGAACTTAGAGTCGATTGGCCAAAGTGGAAAGATGCGATCCAGGCAGAACTTGATTCTCTAGCGAAAAGAAAGGTATTCGGACCAGTTGTGCCAATACCGCCCAACACCAAACCAGTTGGTCATAAATGGATATTCGTTAGAAAGCGTAATGAGAAAAACGAGATTGTAAGGTACAAAGCTCGCCTTGTGGTGCAAGGTTTCTCACAACGCCCTGGAATCGACTACGAGGAGACTTATTCTCCCGTAATGGACGTCATTACGTTCCGCTACCTTGTCAGTTTGGTAGTTTCCGAAAAACTGAATATGCAGCTTATGGATGTGGTTACTGCGTATCTATATAGGGATCTAGATACAGAGATATACATGAAGATTCCAGACGGAATTCAATTACCCAAATCAAGTGGTTCTAAACCACGGAGCGCGTTTGCGATTAGATTGAAACGCTCACTATATGGATTGAAACAATCCGGACGGATGTGGTATAACCGTCTAAGTGACTACTTTATTGGAAAAGGATATGTCAACAATGAACTATGCCTATGTGTGTTCAAAAAAAGGACAAGTTCCAGATTTGCAATAGTAGCGGTTTATGTTGATGACATGAACATAATTGGCACCCTTAAAGAGTTAAGGGAAACCGCTGAACACTTGAAATCCAAGTTTGAGATGAAAGATCTTGGGAAAACACGGTTTTGCCTCGGTTTGGAACTCGAGCACCGTAGAGATGGTATCCTGATTCATCAATCAGCTTATACCCAAAAGATGCTTAGGCGTTTCAACACTGATAAGATTAAGCCTTCAAGCACCCCAATGGTCGTCCATAGTCTTGATCCAAAGAAGGATCAATTTCGTCCAAAAGATGACGATGAAGATGTGCTAGAGGCGGAAGTGCCCTACCAAAGTGCAATAGGCGCATTATTGTACTTGGCACAATGCACAAGACCAGATATCTCATTCGCAGTGAACTTGCTAGCTAGATATAACTCTGCGCCAACACGACACCATTGGACTGGTGTTAAAGATATCTTTCGATACCTAAGTGGTACGATCGATATGGGCTTGTTCTATCCCTATAGAGAGATGATGGATTCGGACCCATCAAGTGCCAGGGACGCCACACATGGTGGACCGCGTTCCCTATCCCCAACCCAAAACGATATAAGTGTTTTGGAAGGTTTTGCTGATGCTGGGTACCTCTCTGACCCACACAAAGGTCGCTCCCAAACTGGTTATGTTTTCACCATGGGAAATACCGCAATAACTTGGAGGTCTACAAAGCAGACCTTAGTCGCTACCTCTTCGAATCATGCAGAGATTATTGCTCTTCACGAATCAGTCCGTGAATGTATATGGCTTCGATCCATAGTTACGCATGTTCGAAGCAATTGTGGTTTGAAGTCTACCACAGATGAGCCAACGAGCATTTATGAGGATAATGCTGCTTGCATTGAACAAATGAAGCAAGGCTACATCAAAGGTGACAACACTAAGCATATATCGCCTAAATTCTTCTACAATCAGCAACAACAGAAGCTCCTCAAGATCAAAGTGAACCAAGTTCGATCTGAGGACAATGTTGCAGACTTGTTTACTAAGTCATTGCCCAAATCCACATTCGAGAAACATGTGGCAAGAATTGGCTTGCGGAAGTTATCTGAACTCCCATGATCGTAGTCATCAGGGGGAGGAGCAGACATCAGGGGGAGATGTCTACATGTTCATCTCGAATCGTGAAGGGTGTGTTGTGCTCTTTTTCCCCTTTGACCGAGGTTATTTTTGTCCCACTGGTTTTTTGTTACTCGGCAAGGTTTTTAATGAGGCAACGAGTTTGGGCAACACAAGGGGGAGTGTTCAAGGAAAACCTAATTTGTGTTTAGCCCAAACTCTAGGTTACTTGACCCAGTGGTAATAAGATTTAATTAGAAGGATCTAGAATCCTAATCAATGTAGAATTACTTTCCTTGTATGATTGAGATTATATACATTGTAATCCTCTATATAAAGAGGCCCCTATTATCAATGAGAATACACAGCAAATTTCTCCCAAATTCAGTTTCTCTACAACAGAATTAACTTTGTCATTTAGGAAAACTGCAGGAAGCTTTGTACACAATATTAGGATAAATTGCTCTAACTCTTGGACCAAAAGCAAAAAACCCTAGACAGCGTAGCTCTAGTACAACGCCGTCAAAGTGCACGGAGAAGAGATCGCCGGCAATAGGTGAGGATGGCATTACGAATCCTGATATGGAACTGTCGAGGAATGGTGAGCAATTCCAAATGAAGAGCTTTGATAGACCTAATCCGACAAGAAAAACCAAAAATTCTTTTTCTTTCAAAGACCTTGTGTGATAAGAACCAACTGGAAACCCTAAGGGTCAAGGTTGGTTTCGATAATTGTCTGGGCTGGCCTAAAGGAGATGATAGTCAAGGAGTAGCATTCTTGTGGATGAATGATGCACAAGTACGAATCCGAAACTACTCCGCACGTGATGTAGATGTAGCTATTGGAACGAATGGAGCGGCGGATGAGTAGCGACTTACAGGAATATATGGATATGCCTACACAATAAATCGTCATCAGACCTGGGATTTAATGAGACAACTTGCAGCCCAATCAACGTTACCATGGTTGATCGTAGGTGATTTCAATGAGATCGCGGATAATTCAAAGAAGACGGGGGGTGTAGGTAGAAGACATGCCCAGATTCAAGCCTTTCGAGAGGCAACGATGGAATGTTACCATGGTTGATCGTAGGTGATTTCAATGAGATCGTGGATAATTAATCAGAGAAGACGGGGGGCGTAGGTAGAAGACATGCCCAGATTCAAGCCTTTCGAGAGGCAATGATGGAATGTTCCCTAATTGACATGGGATAGGCCCCTATACATGGTCTGATTACCAAACGAAGGAGAGATTAGATAGAAGTCTCTGGACTGTAGATCTTCGAGGTCTATTCCCATCGTCACAAACTACTCATTTATCCCCAAGCTCCTCAGATCACAACCCTCTCCTAGTAGATGTAAGTGAGACTCCAATACCTTGGTCTGGTAAGCATAGGTCTCCGTTCAGATTCAGCAATATTAGGCCACTCACAATGAATGTGAAGCAGTAATCCAACGGGGATGGAATCAGGAAGTGGAAGAGAGCCAATGCATCAGATTTTCCAACGCATTAAGCATACTGGGAAGGAGCTTACAGGATGGCAGAAGCAAACCTTCTTGTGTCGACAAGTAGAGATGCGAGCAGTCCGGGGTCATTTAGACGAACTTCTACATAAACCTTATGATGTGACTGACCATAATGAAAAGAAAGAGCTACAAGCAAAGTTCCAGGAGCTACTCATTCAAGAGGAGACAGTATGGATACAAAGGTCACGGGCTTTATGGTTAAAAGGTGGTGATAGAAACACTACATATTTCCACAGACGAGCATCGAATAGGAAGCAACGGAACAAGATCTCGGGGTTGTTTGATGCCAACAATCAATGGGTTAGTGAGGTGTCAGATATTGAAACAATAATCAATGAGTATTACCAGGGGCTCTTTCGTACTGAGGGAGTAAATACAAGCCTTAGCTCATTCTCAATACTATTCAACTGAAAGTCACGAGCAACATGAATGACCGACTTTTAGCTCCATACTCTGACGAAAAACGAGCAACATGAATGACCGACTTTTAGCTCCATACTCTCACGAAAAAATCCGTGTAGCCCTGTTTCATACGCACCCATCAAAGGCACCGGGACTGCATGGTATGTCACCATTTTTCTTTCAAAAGTACTGGAATACAGTAGGACTCAATGTGTGCACAGTGGTAAGATTTTTCCTATCCTCTGGAGTACTGCTAGAAGAGGTAAATTTTACACATATTACATTGATTCCTAAGGTAAAAATCCCGAAACATATGTCGGACTTATGACCTATAGCGCTATGCAATGCGATATACAGAATCTGTTCAAAAGTCTTGGCAAATAGGTTGAAGAAAATTCTAGGTGATATTATATCACCATTGCATAGCACTTTTTTGCCGGACCGGTTAATTTCTGACAACGTATTGGTGGCAACAGAGGTAGCTGATTTGATGCCTAAAATGCAACTTAAACGCAACAAGGACACGATCATCAAAGAATTGGGAAATATTTAAACCTGGAAATATCGTACCTTAGGGATCTTGAGCTAACTCAAATCCAATGGTTTATGGGTCACAAAAGTCACTTGCTAAACTAAAAGAAAAATTGTAAAATGGCTAAGTGAGACACCAAGTCTCACACATGCACGGCTTAGGTCTCCCGAAGCAAAAAAGTAGCCAAGAACTCACCAAAATAAATTGGTTGGCCCAAGGCCTTATGGTACTTACAATGAAAAATGTGAGCAAATATTTGGGGAATTGATTTTTGGTTTTGTAAATTAAAAACTAGGAAATTAAAATTTACAAAAAACATAAAGTGCTAGAAATTTAAAAGTTTGGAAAACAATGGACAAAATTTTGTGTACTAAGGCATCCACTCTAGCAATCATTTACCGTAACAACACAATTTTAGCACACAACAAAAGGGAAATGGTGCAATCCCTAACTCTAAGACGGACTAGGGCCTTAGAGTGATAATGTAAATCCGGACTAGGGTATTCACATTCTCATAGTACAAAAATAATATAAATCCGGGCTAGGGCATTCACATTCTCATATCACACACATTAAGACCGGACTAGGGCTCCTAACATGCATAAAATGACATTAAGTCAATTTTTAGTGACTGACAATTTGCTCATGACAACATGCTCATTCATAAAATTAAGCCACTAATTAAATGATGTTAAATGATGAATTTCATGATGAGGACAAGAACTAGTCATAAATTTTGCTAATTTCTATAACAAATTCCCATAAAAAATTACTCAAAGTCATAAACAAAAACCACAACACACTTTCATTAAGCACAAAAAATTAATGTCATTACATGGTAAAAATTGCTAGGGCATCAAGCCCTAGATCCAAATAAGAAACTACTCACAATCCATCAACATACCTACAAAGAAATTCATCAATACAAGAAATTAAACCTCTCTCTTATACCTAAACCCGGATCCTTGCCGAAAGGTTGGAATTTAATTGAGGAATGGTGATGAACTAGTGATAGACAATGGGTTGTGGTTATAGAGATAGAGAAGAGGAGGAGGTTGGCTCTTGCGCAGAGGAGAGAGGGATGGGATATGAAATTAAAGGCTGCGGCGCTGTTATGCTAGGTTCGTCTCTACCTCTCTCCCCCCGGGTCTGTGTGTGGCAGAGAGTATACATGATGGGATTAATTAAGGTGTGTAGCTGTAGATCATTGAGAGTGAGGAGGGAGATAGGACTGCCATGTGGCGTCATGGGAGTGGACAAGAAGGAAGGAAGATATGGTCTGGCACGTGATGGCAGCAGACATGCTTAATTGAAACCAAAGTTTAATTAAGCATAAGGTTTAATTAAACTAAAGTCTAATTAAGGTGCTGCATGTTAGCTTGGAGGTCAACGTGCTTGATTAATTAATCAAGACTAATGATTAATTAATTCAACCTTTTCTTTCTTTTCTGCAATTTTCTTCTTCTTCTCTTCTATTTTTCTTTCTTCTCCACATCCACAATCTCGAATATTTCCATATATATTGTCAAGTGACTAGTCGGGTTTTGCTCTCAAACTCGCATTGACCATGGTTAATCGTATCAACAACTTCGTCTTTTCGTCGGTAATTCCAATTAGCTCCATTTTCGCACGATTTCATCCGAAATCCACAACTCCACTTATTTACTACAAAATGAATGAACATGGATTAATTACATAATAATTGACTTGATGATTAGCTCAATTCTAGTAGTTAGAGTGCAATGACGCGCATAGAAATGTGTGTAATCACACCCCCACACTTGAACTTTGCTTGTCCTCAAGCAAACTAAATGTGAAATAATATGCAAAAATATATTAACTCAAACACAAATGTTCAAACATAAAGAAAGTGCGGTATTAGTCTTTCCAACCATAACCCTCGGAGAATTAATTATGTATGTGACCATAAAGTTGATAAAACACAACATAAGATTTTTAAATTTGCAAGGCAATTAAGATGCACATTTGAGAAATGCTCAAATATATGCATGTGTTGACTATGTGTTAAATCATTCCACCATAATCAAATAGGCACATAAAAGACCCGATATAACCCACTAAACTCACATAGGATCACTAAATATTACCACTCATGTATTTCACTCAAAAACAATTTCACAACTCGCACCGCCATATGCTTGCTACTCTATCTTATCTCCGCTAGGTAGCTCACAACATTCAAGATCAAGAAGTCTTTTATTTGGTTGTAATGGGGCTAACAGTAAGTGGTTAATAGAAATGAAGGATAGGGAAAGACAAAGTCCATGGAAATCGGTGAAGCAACTCTCTCTTGCTTTTGCTTTCGAATGCTAAGTCACTCACTCAAATCCCAATGTACAACCTGCTAACTAAACTATGTAATACCCTTTTCTTTTTTTTCAAGACAACTTTTTTTTTTTTTTTCTACTTTTCTTTTCCTTGAACTTTCTTTCTATTTTCACAACTTCTGCTTCTTTTTTTTTTTAACAACTATACAAATCACTCACCCCCACACTTATTCTTTTGTAACCTCACACTTTTGACTTTTTCTTTTATTTGGAAGCACTCAAACATAAAGTCATTCTCTTGAATTGCTTCACCAACTACCATGAAAGGGTAGGATAAAAGTGTTTAGGCTATGTATGAATTTATGGTGCGAATGAACAAAAAGGCTAACTATATAAATAAGCTCAAAGTGGCAATCTAGTGGTAAATATCTTTGGGCACATGCTTCTTTGGCCATGGTGATATATAGTCCTAATGCCTCAATCCTTTCCATCCCATCATAAGCTAACATATAGCCTCGAGAGGTCTCTTACAAGTTCTAGATACGCAATGTCATGAAATTGTACACACATGAAAGAATAAGTGAATGAACAATGCATACACTATAGATATAGGCACAAAAGCTTACAAATAAGGGCATGCAAGTCAATCAAATCATCTATATGCTTCTCTAATTATGATGAACCAACCTAACCATAGGCTATGTGCACACATATAGTCAAGCATAGATCACATAAACACTTAATCACCAAACAAATTCAAAGTCCTAGATCAAGCTCAATCTATTCACAATCATAACAAGCTAAGTCCATGGCTAGTCATTAGGGTCGGAAAAAGGCATTAACTACTAAAATATAATTACAAAGAGCTAATCTAAAAGTGAAAAATCTTTTTTTTTTTTTGTGTGAAGAAAATAGGGCACCCGAGCCCTCACCCCTACACTTAAAAATCAACATTGTCCTCAATGTTGCAAAGTGAGCTTGAAAGCCAAATCCATGTCGGATTTAGGCATGAGAGTGAAGTCCGGGCGTAGGCACACAAGATAACTTATGAAGATGAAAAATCAAAATGCGGAGAAGCCCTTTGAAGACATCCCATATCGCATGACCTTCGGAGAAGACCAATAGACACCAACCTCAAGGCATAAGCCTTGACTTCCTTTGCATATGCTTCAAGCTAGGCTCCATGGTGCTTAAATAGTTCAAGCCTCCATTTTCAAGTGAATGTGGTCCTTGGTGCTTCAATCCTCCCCAAAATAAGTATCAAGCTTCACCCAAAAACAAACTCCATCTTCATACCGTCCCATCCTCCAAAAGCATGGCCAAGAAGACCTTTGTCAACTACCTACTTCTATAGAAAGGATAATCAAAACTTCAAAATTTGGTAGGGTTGCCTCCCCACTAGCGCTTCTTTTTAGAGACCTCTAAGCCGGTCTATCTCATATTGCTTCTCACTTCAAGGTGGTGTCATCAAGAAATTGCACCTCGTTACAAGCTTCATAAGTATGGTCAAAGTAATGACTTAGGCGATGCCCATTGACCTTGAATGTTTCCCCATTCCTCAAGTTCTTGACTTCAATGGCTCCATGTGGGAATACCTCAACCAATTCATACGGTCCACTCCAACGAGATCTTAATTTTCCAGGAAAAAGATGAAGCTTAGAATTGTATAGGAGCACCTTTTGATGAGGCTCAAAGATCTTCTCAACAAGTCTTTTATCATGTGTTACCTTTGTTCTCTCCTTAAACAATTTGGTACTATCATAAGCCGCCCTTCTTATTTCCTCCAACTCATTGAGATCAAATTTTGGCTTCTCACCCGCTTTGTCTAGATCAAAATTTAATTGATTTATTGCCCAAAATGCCCGGTGCTCAAGCTCTACGGGTAGGTGGCAAGCCTTTCCATAAACAAGTTGGAAAGGAGACATTCCCAAAGGGGTCTTATATGCGGTACAGTATGCCCACAAAGCATCATGAAGTTTGGTACTCCAATCCTTCCTTGAGCTATTCACTGTCTTCTCTAAAATTCCCTTCACTTCCCTATTGGAAATCTCAACTTGCCCGCATGTTTGCGGGTGGTAGGAAGTGGAGACCTTATGTTTAACCCCATATTTCTTCAAAAGTGAAGCAAATGCTCGGTTGATAAAATGGGAACCACCATCACTTATGATGAACTTGGGTGTGCCAAATCTAGTAAAAATGTGCTCTTGGAGGAATTTGAGAACTACCTTAGCATCATTGGTCCGAGTTTCTTGCGCTTCTACCCATTTTGACATGTAATCCACTGCAACAAGAATGTACTCAAACCCATTTGAATTAGGAACGGGCCCCATAAAGTCTATTCCCCATGTGTCAAAGATTTCCACATCAATGATGTTAGTCAAAGGCATTTGGTCTCTAGAGGTGATTCTCCCCACTCTTTGACATCAGTCACACTTCTTGGCATAATCATGAGAATCTTTGAATAATGTGGGCCAAAAGAAGCCGGCTTGTAGGATATTGAAAGCGGTCTTCTTTCCACCACAAGTGTGGGAATGACAATGCTCAAGAATATTAGGAACTTCCCATTGTGGCACACATCTTCTCAAAACTTCGTCTTGACCAACTTTCCATAGAATAGGGTCATCCCATACATACCGACATGCATCTCTTCTAAATCTCCTCTTGGTTTGATAGTCCCAATCCTCAGGAATAAATGTCCTACCACTTGCCCAATAATTGACAAAGTGAACAAACCATGGAAGCTC